>CM077462.1:27403473-28603473 GCA_039654755.1 Calcarius lapponicus
GTAAAAAGGTTTTTGAGATATATTATTTTTTGCTCAAGATGCTTTCTATCTGGGTTTCTCTGAGCAGAGCTCAGCTTCCAGAGCAGCACAAGAAAAAAAGCAAGAATGGGAACCTTTGATTAAAAATGTTTTACTCTCTGAAATGTGATATTGCAGAGTGTGGGTGTTTCTGAAATTTTGTTAGTAGGCTAAAGACAGTTTTCGATTTGAAGAGATAAAAAAGAGATGTATGAAATGTAAAAATGAGGGAAAACTTGTTTTGTTGGACAGGTCCTTTGGAGAGGTATAGTTGGGGATCTAGCAACAAGATTTCTCAGATCCTAGATGCTGGTTCTAATTATCTGATTGCACAACAAGCTCTCCAAGAAAATTCCACACTTCTGCTAGAGATGTCAATGTGTGACTACACCTCTGGGTGCAAAGTGCTCCTGTGTGCTGATAATCCTAAACAGGTAACCAATAATAACAATCATCTCAGTGTCAGACCATGGAAGGTAAGAACCAAATTTAGTTCTGTTTACTTCTTCATGCATCATTAGTAAGCAAAATAAGTTCATTTGAGCACTTTCTATTCTTTTTGAACCTCTTTGTCACTCTACCCCCCTATCTACTATCAAAGTTTCACTGTGAAAAAGCCATTGGCCAGATTTATTTCTGGATAACTACAGTGATGAAAGTGGGCTGTGAACTGTATTCCACGCAGAATTCTGCCAGCTTTGCTTTTCTCTGCTCTGAATCAGCAAAATTTTGCAGCCATCTATAGACATGTGGCTGCTTCTTCTTCTGCTCTTACTCTGTGCATGCTGTAATCCCCAATCTTTTGAGAAGAAACAAATACAGAAGGTAAAAGAGATAACGATGAGCATCACACTCTGTATTGCTGCTAACGAGGGTCTCATTCAAGCTGTAGGTTTGGTAGCAAGGGGGTGCAGACGTGCTGATTTCCATGATTCTTGGGAGTGGAAAGGACGCATCCACACTTCCCCAGGTGATTGAAGAGGCATCTGCAAGACACTTCTGCTACTGCCGAGCTGCACAGCTAAGCAAGCAATGCCAAAGAAGAGGTAGCAGGAGATTTAGTCTCTGATTCCTCTCTGCTGCTTCTCCCTCACCAGCCTTTGCTGTCCTCTTGGGACTGAACCAGCTGGCGCTACGGGAGAGGGAACACCTCATAACTTCAGTCGAATATTAGCCCAACTGAAAGGGTCAATTGCAAAATGAAGGTTATTCTGATGTGCGTGACAAAAATCTGGGTATTTTTAGCTGTCAATATTGCTTGTTTCTTACAAGTTCTTTTGTGAATGATGGCAATAAAACTTCATTTGAAATAACTTCTTAAAACATTTATTTGTAGGATTGCAGAAGCAACAAAAAGTGTGAAATACTCTAAGGAGGGGAAGACAGTAAAACAATGGAAACCACAAGAATCTGCTTACTTTAACCAGGCATAAAGAAATTGCCAACAATGGCCTGTATTTATATTTCTCCAGTCTGTCACAACCAAAACTTACTCATCTTGGAAGCTGGAAGCTTAAAAGAAAAAGCTATTTGAAACTGGTTTCAGAGAGTTTGAACTAAGGAGAAAAGCATCTGTACTTTCTGCTAACACACTACACAGGTTTACTCACCAATGCCAGGTTTCCAAATCTAGAGATCTGGGAATGTTCCATATGTTAAAATAACAACTCTTGATCACTCTCTGAAGCTATTTATATTTTTCCATTTTAATATCCTATTTGTTAATAGTGTCCAAAATTAGGATGACAAACTCCCTGGGTTCTCCAGTCAGCAGGTAGCAGACATCTTGTGACAGCGATTTTATGAGGAACAGAGCCAAACTGTACAACTTCCAGTTCGATTCCTCTGCTGGTACTTATTCTGATTCATTTATGATTATGCCAGTAATTGGCATAATTATTTAGAGGTATTTGGAAAATGTCCATCAGTAGATAACCTAATTTTAGATTGATCTCAGGGGCAGATGCATTGTATAATAACTGCTTTCTCCATGTTTCAGGAAGTACAAAGCAGATTCCTAAGGTAAGAGATCAGTGTAGTCTGTGGTCTATCGGATTATTATGGATGGAGCAGGGGAATTCAAAGGAGATATGACTGCCTATCCTCTCATGGTGCTGTTTTGGATTCTAGGTACTTGGAAAAGTAAAATCCCCAGCAAATCTAATCCAAATCTAACTGTGAGACAGTTATAACTTTTCATGAAAAACTGGACTGTTTTATGAAGAAAGTAGTCAAATGAGATCTTCCCTTATATCTCATAAAAAAAAAAAAAAAAAACCAAAACAAGAACAAAAAAAACCCAACCAAAAAAAACACAACAGCAACAAAATAACCCCTCCGGTTCTTTAAATTACACCAATGTCCTGTTCCACTGCAGATTTTCAAAATATTTTAGAGCTATTTTTGCCCTCTAGATAAATTCTCTGAGTTGCTGTTTCCACCAGAAACTATTTCTAAAAGGAGAGGCTAAACGCCATATCTACAATCAGGCTATTTGAGAGACCAATTTTTCTCATCTTAGAAGGAAAGCTACAAGTTCTGACCCTAGATTTAAACTGGCTCACCACAAGTTGCTCTATGACTTCCATGTCATCGCTCTACAGAAAATATCTGTACATAAGACAATCACAGATGGGTAGTAATGCACATTGCACAATTTTCCTCAGTTTATTCTGATATATCAAAATATTCTCTGCCAATTTTGCAATTGTTAACATGAATTTGAGTGTTTTCTCATTAAACCAGAATATTTTTTTACCATGCTAACACATCCTTTCACTCTTTTTAATAGTGAATAAACTTTGTAAAATGAAGAAAAACATTTTCAACTTTGCCACTTTCAAGAAAGAATAATTTTGCTTTCATGAGGCAGAAAAAAAACCCATTTGTTTCTCATTATACAATGATCTAAAAATGCAAGTATTGATATTTGACTTGTCTGCAACTGAAATTCAATTGAAAACTTTGAAACTTGCTCTAACTACATTTACATTCATCATGAAGATTAAACTAAGTGTTTCCATTGCATAGATGAAGCTATTTCTGGCGGCTATTTTTTTTCCTCAACTTCATTTCTTCAAAGTCAAAAAGGAATAAAATAACAATTGAGTTTATCCAAGAACATCTAAATTATTAACTCTGAATTCTGGCATACTTCTTAATCTTAAGCCTGTCCTGTTCCAGAATTTCACACACAATGTAAATTACAAATAGCATCATAAGTGATCCCTAAGGACTCTAGTAACATGTAAGACAAAAGCATCTTACAAACAAGAGTTCACAAAGTGTCATGGCAAAATTTCTGCTTGATTTTTACCAAAACACAGTAAAATCCCAACTACGAATTTACATCTGGTAAATGTATTCTCTTTTTACATGCTGAAGTTCATCACTTAGGTTTGTTGATACATCACACTTTCTCAGAAATAAACCACCAGAAAAAATTGACCTTTATCTTCAAGTAGATTGATTTTTGTAAAAGTTCACAGCCCCTTGCTCTATTGGTCATTATTATCTGTTAATAGGTATAGGGAACGGAATTGCAGAGATTGTTGAGACTGCAAAAACAGTTAAGGGAATTAAAAATCCAGTCTTTTCAAGACACTAGTTTTCCAGAACCAGAGAATAGGTAGGGTTAATACTGAAAATAAAGCCACCACTGGCAAAGGTCTTATCTACTTTGTAATTTATAATACTCCTGGACTTTCAATTTCTAATCTCTAGCCTGAGAGAGATAGGGACTTTCTGCAATTTGTGTGTGCCTTTCTTTGAAAGGCTTATTTCAGCTGCTGCTGAAAAACCCACTGAAGCATAAATCTTATCCTTTTAGTCGGAACCAAGTAGCATTGTCCTCATTGATTTATCTTCTGTTTGTTTCCTCCAGCAGTCTCCTCTGATTTACTCCCCTGCCTTTAGGATAATATCACAAAAGTAAATTGACATGCACATTAACAAAAATATATTTAACTGTCTTACTCCCTGCTCCATTTAAGTGTCCACAGAAATCCTAATTGAGGGGCTCAGCACCAGGAGTCATCTTGCTCCAATTTCATCATTACTTTGTCTGCCTGCCTTGTCATAAATTTTGCTCATAAATTAGGCAGATTTCAATTCCTTATGAGTAGTCAATGGTGGACACAGTTTTCCAGCTTAGAGTCCTGTCTAGTAATACAGTTGATAAGCAATATATTTGCACACCACCAAATTTTAGAAAGAAGCGTGTAATGCAATGTTACCAGTGAGAACTTGTATTTACATTTTATAAAACCAGCTATAAGGAGCACTCAGGAGCATCATGAAAATTGCAAATAAAGAAAACATGCTCTTCACTTATAAAAAGATTAAACAAAGCAGTTAAGGGTTATATCTGTCTCCCCCAAAGAGGCTGTTAATCTAAATGGAATAATCTTTTCTATTATTACTTTATTATTGTTTTATTATAGTGAGCTATATTTCAGCCTCTTATGGAATGGCAGTTATTATACTACAGATCTTTCACATTCTAATGAATTTCATTCTGTCTCGGGAATTTTGTTCTGAAAATTGCATTCTCCTTTTTTCTCTTCCTATTTCTTTCTTTTTTTAATTTTATTCTGAAATTATAATGGAAAAGAGTCTCATTTAAGAGTTTACCCATGAGACATACAAATGTACCTGTCTATTCTAGTGAATACCTAATTCTTCAGAAGAGATTTTTGTTCCAAAAAATGGTTTATATTGAAGAAAATGTGTGATTTATACTCGATAGTCTTATGTCTTTCATTGTATCTCTTTTGCTTTTTATAGAACTGCAGTACAATCCTGAAGGTAAATTTGAGAAGTCCATAAAAGTAAACTTGGCAGTCATTTCTAAATTCTGTCTTCTGTAAAGAAACTTGTGGAAGAAAACTAGAGTGGAACCAGAGCTGGTGAAGCTGATAGATGCAGTACAGTGCCCTGGCAAAAGTAGTGTAAAAGCTTAGATGCTTCACAGGTTTGGCAAGAAGAATTAGCCTCGTAGATAATGAATGGAAATATATTTAACATATCTGCTAAAGTCACTGTTTAGTTTTCTCTTCCATTCTCTGTAGTTAGCACTTTGCAGTACTTGCAACACGTAACCATGGAAGCAAGACAAAAGCCAGAAGAGACTAATGCTAGGGCTCCCCAGCCCAGACAATATGCTTCAATGGTCCTGATTTCCTTAAAATAACTTTATACAGTGCTTTGGACCTTATTTCTTTGCGGATATAGTTAGCAGAGAATTACAAGTCCAAAAACCAGAAGATAGATAACAACAGTTGTGGCTTTGCCCAGGACTCCATAGGCTTAATTTTGTTTGCACCTATCCTGATAAAGCTAGAGATATTGAGGCTAAATCAGACAAAATAACAAAACCCAAGTAATTGGTTATGTACTCTCTTTCTTCAGAACTGAAAACAAAACACTTTACTTGCTTTCATTTAAATCACATTCTTTAAAGTTAATGTTTTGGGATTTTTTGGGGAATATGTGCATTTCTTACTCTCTACTAAAGGAAAAAAGAGATCACAACAGAAGTGAAATTGTTACAGGGAAGGTCAAAAAGGAGCTCTGATAAGGGTTATCTTCAGTGAGAACCGTTTTTAATGGAATACAGCAGTTTGACAAACCCTAATCTCTTCATGCAAATGTGTCATTTTAAACAAACCCTCATTGCAGACTTTGTGTAGCTAAAGGGCAAAAGTTGAGGAGAAAAATAAAAAAACAGTTTCACAAACATTCCATCAGGAAAATGCTAAGGAAATGTCCTGAAGGTGTTGAAGAATTATATGCAAATCCCCCACTGTTTTGGATCGATGAGAAGTAGCTAATCCTTCTCAGTCTCTCTTTTTGAAGCTGTTTTCCATTATTTATTGTTCCCAATAAAGAAACTAAAGCTGTAACCTGTGCACTAGGGCACTCGATGGGGAAGAGAAGTGTCAGCCCTGAGTCCGTCAGAAGTGGGAACTGACACATGATCTCCTGTGGAGCAGGTGAATATTTTATCCACAATGTCATGGTAGGTTATCTTTTGTTGGTTTTGTTTTCTGTCTTAATTTCCCTCATGAAGAATATGGAAATATCCTGGCTTTATTCCAGGGAAGAATAAAAAGAAAAAAATATTTTCTTTTTTTCTGAACTATAGCTCTTGCTCTTTAGATTTCTAAAATCGGGAGATAAGATGTGAAAATGCAGCAGAGACCAGACAAAGGTCTTGTACTACAGATGGGTCAAAGCAAAGATAAGGAAGCTGAAGAATAGATTGTGTCTTTGGCAGGAAAACCATTAATTGTTCTTTCGAGTCATCTTCTGTTAATATTTGGACACTTTCAAACAGTCAGTTTCTTGTTTGTTTACACTGGAAAGCACTAAATATTTTCTAATATCCAAATACCTCAACTTGGGGGAAGGGCTGATGTACCAGAGGGTTTTACTGTCATTCAGAGGGATGTTGACAGGCTTCAGAAACTGCTTGATGGGAACCTCATGAAATTCAAGCTGGAGAGCTGGAAACCTCTAGGCAGGAGCCATCCCAGACAACAGTATATGCTGGAGGGTCAGCTGGACTAAAAGCAGCTTTGGTAAGGAGGGCCTTGGGGTCCTGATGGACAATAAGCCAAACACGAGCTTTCAATGCCCTCTTGTAGCAAAACAAGTCCTCCAGTATCCTGGAGTGCACTGGAAAGTGTTGCCAGCAGGTCGAGGGAGCCTTCCCTTCTACTCAGCCCTGGAGAGAATTCATTGGCAGTGCTGTGTCCAGTTCTGAGCTCCCCAGGGCAACAGAGACATGGACATACCAGAGACAGTTCAGTGAGGGTCCATAAAGATGGAAGAACTGAAATCTCCCTTCTATGAGAAAAGGCTGAGAGAGCTGGGACTATTTAGCCTGAAGAAGGATAGGCTTGGGGTGATCTTTTCCCTGTTTATAAATGCCTGAAGGGAGACAATGAATGAAATTTTCTCAGTAATGCTCAGTGACAGTAAAACAGTGAACACAAACATCTGAGCCTGCTAGAGAACCTTTTTTACTGTGGAAGTGATCAGTCACTGGCACAGGTTGCCCAGAGACTTTGGAGTCTCCATCCTTGGAGATATGTGTCCCAACACATATCCCCTGAGCAAGGGAATTAGACCAGATGAGCTCCAGATGTCACTTGCAATCCAACAATTCTGTCATTCTTGAGTTGCCATTTCTGAGAGCTTTCTTAACTAAATTCTGTTTGAGAACTCTGAGATAGACACAAAATTATTTGTGCTTGTATTAAGGCTACACTTCTCAAGCAGGACCCATAACCAGTACAGTGCATATCCAAACTGTACATCAGACAAATGTGACCACATTTAATTTATTAACTGCCATGGTTTCATGGTGACCTACTGTGAGGTAGTTATTGAGTAACAAAGAGTTGACCTGAGAACTAGATCCAGTCCACATTTCAGGAATTCAAGGGCTAACTGTTGAAGAAATCTTTTTGTGCAGTCAGTGTTATTTAAATGTTTCACAATTTACTAAGGAGACTTTTGTTCTTTTTAAGTTGAGAAAGCTCCCAACAATCTCCTTCTGTGTAATGGCCCTACAAATTTTCTTGGAAGATGCTAGAAGAATGTGTGGTTATGCAGATACCCAATAACGTTCTTTTAATATTTTTGAAAAACTTCCAAGGCATCAAACCAGTTTTGTTTCAACATAAACATCTTTTATTCTTGATTTCTCAGTGACAATTTTTTTCAAAAAGACACCAGACAATGTGTGCTCCTTGAATGTTTATGAAACATTTTCACCCATTTAAATGGGTCCCACCTTTCAGCAGGAAAATATCTAATTAATCTGGAATCCTCTCAGTCCAGAAACTGTGACTTGGGAAATGCACAGGTGCTGCAGATACAGCCCCGATGTGTAATACAGCCATACTGGTCCACAGAATTTCCACTCATGATAGGACTAAGTTTTCATTTCTCTTATTTGCATATTGATTATGTAATTATTATATGCACAATTATAAGTTCCTTTTTCCCTAGGATGCTGTAGATTTGAAAGACAATGTTGACTGAGGGCTCATATTTAGTGGATAGCCATGCCTACTGCGTAGCATGCCAAATGTAGGCATTTCTGTGATTCTTACTCTAACCCCACCATGCCCACAATAAGCAAAATAAATGACTCAACTTTTATACTAACTTTTATGCTTGAGCAACAGAGAAATAGAATTACCACACATTTTCAGTTAGGGAGCTAATGTGGGGAGAGAAAGCAAAAATCTCTTAAACTAGAGGGTAAAACTAGCTCAATTATTTAGTTGCTTACTTAAGATGACAAAGGAATACCATAACAAAAGGAAGCATTCCAATTTCAAGTAATAACTTAAAAGAATGCATCCCATAAAAATTATTTTCTTTTGCTTTCTTCAAACTTTTTCACCAATATTCCAAAAACATTCAACTAAACAAAAATCTTGTGGAAATAATGTGGTAGGTGTCAGCAGCCAGAAGAAATCTTGATGCTAAAGTGTGTTGGAAAACTTCAACCATTCCCATTTCTACCAGTAGTGTGTCTGCAGACAGTAGCGTTCTGGTGACATATAGAAAGGTTCAGATGTGCAGTCCTAACATATGCTCTTATTTAAGGACTCTGTACACACTGAGATTGCTGAAAATGAGACATGACATACAAATCAAAGAAATAAATTTATTTCAAAAAGTGGTACTGTCTGCCTGCTACATATCTGACTTCGAAGATAGATTTAATATGAAGGCTAACATAAACTCTCTAGATGTGCCATATAAAAAGAGACCTCAGAACAGAAGATAATATTCCAAAAGTCATGTTCGGCCCCTCAAAGACTAAAGAATTAATCCATCTGATTCACTTCCTGGTGGTTATGCCATCCTCCATAGGCAAGCCAGCATCTTGTGGTCCAAGATATGAAAGCTGGGCAACCAGTTCTAGGAAACTATTAAATATTAATGTTTGAAACATACTCTTTTTTGTTCTTTCTTCTTTTATTATTTGTGGTTTTTTAATGAGCTGCTAATCCTTTTGACCAATTGCTCCTCATAGGACCTTTGTATTGACATAGACCTAAAGAAATTGAAAATATTTGAAATCTAATGTACCTTCTTAATCTTCAGTGCCAGGAGCATCTGTCTTATCATCTTATGCTGGATCACTTATTGAGGTGACTGGCAGAGGTTGTCCAGTGACTGTGCTCATCCAGTGACCATAATTATCCAGTGCTGGAGGCTACCAAGGCTTTTCTTCACTGGCACTGTGTTTGGCACAATATTCAATACTTTCGGTATTTTAAAATGCATTATTTCAATGTTCAATATAAATATCTGATATTCACAGCCAGTCTAATAGATGCACTATAAATATATGTATATATTACAGTCTGTAATATATACATATATTTATACAGTATAAATATATATATACATATATATTTATACAGTCTGAAAATGTTTATTTTGAATATATTAAGCTTCACATGCAGGACAAGTAGAATAAGTAACTTTTTTTTTCTTAGTGGATGAAAACAAAGTACTTAGACCCAGGAATAATTGCTCCAGGTAGGAGCTGGCAGACAGAAGGGAAGATGTCACCTGTGGGAAAACCTGGACAACACATTTATCCCTGTGCTCCATGGATACGAACTGTCACCATGGTTTGCCCGGTGCATTAATGAGCACGTTCTGGGGTTTTGGGGATGCCCAGGGGTGTTTGCAGTCGTGTTTCTGCGGCAGGTGGCACTAGATGGCACTGCCTCCAGGGCTTTCACAGCGTCTGGTGGGCGAGCAGCAGGCAGCTCTGCCTGTTTGGTGGTGATCGTGGGTGGGTGGCAAAGCAGGGGCTTAAAAGGCAAGGGAACTGGTTTTCTCATGCTTGCTAATACAGCAGGATTATTTATGGAGGCAGAGCCACTGCCTGAAGCCAGGAGCTACTGTCAGCTGAGCTCATGGAACACCAGCTTGGCTGTGACTTGGTCATGCCCATCTCTGTTCCAAGGGTGGAAAATAATCCGGATAAATGTGTGGCACTTTTACACATGTGATTTGAGGAGTTATGCAGGGAGAATCCTCCTTGTTTCTCTTCTAAAGAGAAGCTGATTCACATGCCTTAGAAATTGATGATGATGCTTAGCAGAGGGACAGCAGCATCTTAAGTGCATGTGTGTCATGTAGAGGAGATAATTATGTGATTAATTGCGTAGCCATATGAGAAACCTGTGACCGTGGTCACAGGGGTTTTCAGGATGAAGAAGAGACGAGAACATTAACTCCATGATCAGAAGGCTTGATTTATTATTTTATGATATCTATATTACGTTATAACTATACTAAAAAGAAATAGAAAGAAAAGGGTTCCTCAGAAGGCTAAGCTAAGAATAGAATAGAAAGAATAACAAAGATCTGTCTCAGGCAGAGCGCAAGAGCCAGCCCTGCCATGAGTGGTCAGCAAATCCAAACATCCACACCAGACCAATCAGGGATCCACCTGCTACATTCCACAGCAGCAGATAACCATTGGTTACCTATTGTTTCTGAGGCCTCAGCTCCTCAGAAGGGAGAAAAATCCCAAGAAAGGATTTTTAGTGAAAAGATGTCTGCGACAGAAACCAATCTGTGCACTAAAATCTATGTTGCAATCCATCACAAACAAAACTTATTTTGACCATTCAAAGACAAAGCAAAAAAAAATTCTTCTTGGTATGTTATTATAGGGTTTTTTTTTTCCCTCAAATATTAATTTTGTGCCAGTTTCCCTTCCATAACAATTTTATTTTCTTTTATAAAATTATCTTTCATGGAGTAAGTCAGCATTCAATACCAGTGGGATACTTCATGACTTTTTACGTTAGCAAAAAGACCTTTTTACCCCTGAATCTGGGTTTTTAGGATAGGATACACAGTTCTCACTTTTAGCCCCAAGACAAACTCTTTGAAGTGACACATTGCATTCTATAAAGCATTTTCGTGTCATTTGCTGAGATACTTGTATTTTGTTCTGGACTAAGAACACACCTGTGATATGTCTTACTGTCACGCGATGTAAAGATTGATGTAAAGCTCTTGTAATTTTTTTAAAATTCCTTAATTTGTTCTTAATAACTCAGAATGAATTTACCGATACATAATAGTGCAAGAGCTTTTTTTATTAGTGACTTTTTATGTCTGCATTATCACTATTATAAAGTCAAATAGGAATTGATCTTCATGATTTAAAAAGTTGAAAATGTTTCTGTTTTTATCACCTAGCACAGATGTAGTAAAATACACTGGGTTTATACACTCTCTTTGGAGGTTTGTTATGTGGACTTTTTTCCAGCTTTACAGTTTCTGGCTTCAGGATACTTATTATTAAAACAGATGCCTTAGAAGTCTGTGCTTCAGTATGATCACTCTGAATTCTTGCTTGTCAATCTGGGGCTACAGCTCTGACAGAGACAAAAAGCTAAATTTTTGTTTTAGAAAAGGACTATTCAAACTGAGCATATAATCAATTTTTTGGTAAATCTAAAACCACACAGCATCTGGGAAATGGAAAAAGGCTAAGTGTCTGTGGCCTGGGATAGAGAAAATGATGAACACTGTAATTTCTGCAGTGTTTTGCCTTGTATTGTGTACATGCTGTGCTGGGAGACTTGCCTCTCATGTGGATCAAAGAAAGATGCAAAGGTCAAATCCAGCTGAAATCCCTGCTAGTGCACCTGAGGTGTTTGCTGAAAGCAGCAGGAAAGGACCAAGCTAATCAGGCAACAAACTGGCACCCCGTGAGAGCCTGCTGTTTCTCCTTGTGTTTGGGAGAATTCCAGTATTGTTGATCCAGAGCTGCATGAGGATTTGTGCACAGCTTTAAAGAATTTACATTACCTCACAATTACAACTTCCACCAAGAAAAAGGGGATAATTTTTCTCCAATCCCTAATCATATAGAACTGCTGAGGTTTCAGTGCTTCTAGAATTTCCTGAAGACTCAGTCAAATTCTCTTTTCTTGACCCTCTAAGTAGTATTCCATTGCTTCAATAAACGATAAGCTAAATTCAGTTCCTATATGTTATAGATATTTTCAAGTGCCTCCAGCTACCAAAGCTAATCACAGTGGGTTACTTATGGTTTTCACTCCTAGTACAATATACCAGTCATATATCTTCCCAATTTTTCCATTTCACTCACTTTTGCATTTGCATACACATAAAAAATCCAATCCAATCAATCTTTCTCTTGAACATTGACACCAAAATTATTCTTACATAAAGGAACATAGATCAAAGTGCCTCCAGCTCCTGGTAACTGAAGGCTTTCTCCATGATCAGAGACACAGAACAAAAGTGATCATGGGTCTATAAGGGAAGCACTCAGGGCATCATACAAGGAAGAGAAGACATTTGGGCTCCCATCTCCACTTCACTTAACAATTAAACAAAATCCAGTGTGGGCTTAGATCATGAGGCCAGGGTGCTATGACCAGCCCTGCTGCTGGTTAAACTGCAGGAATGTCATACAAATGCAAGGTAATTACAAACTATGCTACCTTCTTTCCCTACTGCCGTTCTTGGAAGAAACTTTATTGCATAAAAGACTTTTAGAGAGTTTTTCCGGCAGCTGGGAATTATCAGCTCATGTTTTGGTTTTTTTACAAAAAGGACTAGCAAAGTCTGTGGAAGCTTAGAAGAAAAAAATAGTTCAAGTAATGATCACATTGTATTTGTTACCTTACCTCTGTGTCTGTCATTGATGAAACCATGTTGGGGATAATGACTTTGGTTCTGGAAAACATAGTGGAAGGAGGGCATTGAACTTGTCTGTCTTTAAAAAATACCTTGGAAAAAATCAACAAGTTTCTTTTTAGTGAAAACTTTGAGCATTCAAACTTTTTTAATATCAAGTTATAACTTCTTCTATATAAGAATCAACCTGATGAATAATATTTTTATAGATGGATTTTTGGTTAATCCAGTCCTAGGGGCTAGGGCTAAAGTATAATAAAACCCAAAATTTGGAATTTGAAGCCAAACAAATTAAAATTAAAAATAATGTGAACATGATTCATTGAGTGGCTATGTGGTTTTCCAAATTGTTGGCCAATTGTTGGCCAAGTGGATTCCTTATCCCTTTAAATCAAGATTGAATACAGCACCACGTTTTCTGCCACACTTGCATAAACTGCAGACAAGACCTGCTCTGCCAGTCTGGAGCCAGGTGGGGTGCTGCTGACCAGGAGGGTGGGAAATGGAACCACTGCTCATCTCCAGGTCTTCCCTCTGCTAGTTTGGGGGGCAAGAGAGAGGAGTCAATGGTAGTGAAGATCTGAAGTGATGACTCAGAGACCCAATAATGTTACACATTCTGTGACTATGTCAACCAATAATTGATTTGATATTATTTGATTTTGTTTGTTTGCTTGTTGTTTTGGGGCTTGCTTTTTTTCATAGAATCACAACTAACAAAGTACATTTTGGTGGCTTAAATTTGACTGATTTTTGATGGCCTTGATGGAGGCCAAAAATGGGACCAGATTAGTGAGGGTTTATAGTATCATTATGATTATTCCTTTTGGCATTCCCCTACAATTCTAACTGCATCTGTACTGCTGAATGCTTCTGCTCCAGGGCCCCGTGGTAATTGCATTCCCAAATTATTACCTTCCAAGACAAACTGGGTACAAATGCATTGCATAGTACTAAACCTGTCATCTTGATTATTTTTGTGTGGTTTTTCAGTTCAAAGCAACAGTTGTCATGCCAGAGATCTGTCACAATCCACCAGAGAGTCGTAGAGCATGCTGCTGAGAAAATTCCAGGTTGGTGGAATATGCCACCTAGAGGTGGCATAGCCAAGTAGGATAGTGATGGGAAGGTTATGTTGGCTTGAGGGAGCCAAAAGTGACATGATTTGGTCTGGGACTTTTGGGAACAGACTTTGACAAGATGTCCCAAGAACTGTACTTGAGTTTTATGAAGTTAGGTTTACATAATGTGAGTAGTCAGGGTGCAAAAATGAAGTAGGGGCTGAGGCCTTTCCCTGAGGGAATATTCAGGAAATAGTTTTCAGGAGAGTGGGTCTTCCTTCACTGAAGTTCTTCCCCTTTACAGCTTTACAGTTACCTGAAATATTAAGTATTCATCAGATCCAGGATGTTAGCAAGATGGGTTCACACATCCATTTTGGCTTCTGTAAACACCAGCTTACACAGCTGTTAATTTGTCTGTCTCTTCCACCACCTCTTTCTTTTTTTCATTAGCTCAGAGATTCATGTCTGAAAATCCTCTAAATTTGGTAGTACAGTTTTGAATACTTAATATTTGACTGCTTGTATCTCACTGGATATATTCTGTGATCATAGCAAGAGCTTGTAACACTGGTGTCAATAAATGGAAACATTTCAAAAGGAATCAGAAAAAAATAACCCAAGTATTATCTTTGCCTAGAAACCTTGTCTTGCTGATGCCCTTAGCCCTGTGAAACAATACCAGAGAAAATTATAACTGCCAACTACACAGTTTCATGGAGCTAGTCACTGTTGCTAACCGAGATCAAAGTCATTTCTTAAAGTCCATGATCTAATTCCTTCTGCCAGGCTAGTTTCTGCTTTTACTTTCTTTAGTTGGTGAAAAGTTGTCAAGAAAAAGCCCAGAAAATTACACATGTGACAGTAGTTACAGTGAGGCAGATGTAATAATTCTAAGTTCTTCAGAATTAAATTCTTGGAGGAAATGAAGTACTGATCTGCAAACTCATCCACAGGTTCATTCTGTGAGTAAATCAAAAGGCACTTGATAACCTCCTCCTTATGTGATTTTTAAATCTTTTACTTAATCATTTTCTCACTCTGAAATTAATCAAGTCAATGAAATAAATCACAAAACACCATAGATTTCAGCTTTCCTGTCTATTGCTGTGTTTCAAAATGGGCTTGCTGAATACTCTGGATTCAGGCTGGAATCAGGAACAGGAGAGAGAAATATCATAAGAACAGGGGAAAAGTACCAATTTCCTAGTATATGATATATGTGTTCAAATAACATTTCTGCACAGGAACTACAGGATCTTGGTTAGTTGCCATGTTTATTATGACTCATAAACAAATGTGAGAACATACACTCAGCAAGAGCTCAATGAGACCTAGAGGGAATTATTAATCCCTCTAAATTGTCTGATCTTAAAAAAAGTAAAAGAAAATTTTAAAAGGAACACTTTTCAGCCTTCTGTTTATGAAACTTTGACTTGGCTGGAATAATTCTAAAAAGTTTTAATAACTTGTTTTTAATCTGGCATGTTTACCTGGTAACACAAGCAGATGGAGACATGCCTGAATATCTTCCACAACTTTTGGTTTTCCCACTGGACGTCTCTTAGATCTGATTCTTTTTATTGGTCTTCTCTGGGATTATCTCAAACTGAGGTTTGTTTTTCTTTAATTTAGATACCCTAAAGTGAGCATCTTACACTTTTACCAATGCTGAGAAAGTGGAAAGGCTTCATCCAAAGTATAGGTAGCACTGGGAATTTCAAAACACAACCATCTGTATTTACCAAGAATGTTTTCTTTAATGGGGAGGTCTTGGGGAATCAAACACAGAAATGTAGCTTTTATCAGTCTTTGTGTCGTGTATGCTCATATGAAGGTAAGGTGACTAACCGGGCAACAATCTCCATCCTTCCTCCCCTGGGCACCAGCCCAGGGCAGGTTTTGGATGATACAAAGTGGTTACAGTTGTATCTAATCCTGACATAATATTTTGCACAGTTGAAGTCACAAAACCTTTATTATTGGTGTGGATTATTTTTCCCCACTAAACAGGCATTCTGCAGCTGCTTATCTGGGCTCTTTCTTTGGTAAAACGGGGAGTAAGTATAGTAGGAGTCCTAGTAATATAGTAATATCTGTATTGAATTTCTGTATGTGGAAGGAGCCCTGGTAAGCCCTGGTTAGTCTTGACAGGCTACAGCTGTGATGTCCTTAATTGGGCCCAGCTGTAGCTAGTAAAGATAACTAAGATAAAAGGGGGCTGGGCTGGCTAGTCAGAGAGAGCCTGAAAAGAGCCCTGACTGAGAAGCAGTAAGATGAAGAAGAAGCCAGAGTACTCTGTGAAGAACTGCTGCGAGAAATATCATTGAGAAGGTATGGGACTCTACAAATCAGATAACAACAAGTAAGAGACATTTCCAGTTCGCTAACTATAGTAGGACCTTAGATACCCTAGTCCATGCCTAGATCCTAGAAGGCTTAAGTCAGGTGAGATGAATCATTCCTGGTGGCTGCAAAAACAGATGAGTCTATACCAGCAATAAGCATTTTGACTTTCTCTTGCAGTTTGACAGTTTTGGCACAGCATGAAGTGGGCAGTGCCAAGTTAGCTGCCCTTGTTAGAGGGGAGATCTCGTGGGGTAGCTCCAGGCCCCAGCTGGGTGGGCGACTAGATGGAAACCTCACACTTCCTCTCCTTTTGCTAACCAAGAAAAAGTCATCTTTGTTCTTTGCTTTGTGGAAGGGAAGAGTCTTGGTCCATATCACTTTCAAATCCTGCCCAAGAAAGGAGAGCAGACTGTGGATAGGCTGGAGAAACTATCATAGGGTTACTGAGGGTAAAACAGGCATGCTTTAAAGGTGATGCTACTGCATTCTTGAGAGCAGCCAGTGATGTAGTAAAATCCCACAGAGACTGGCTCCAGATTGGCCAACACTGCAGAACAGGAGCAGAGTGCGGTGGTACTGTGGCTGTGGAAGCAGATGCTGAGCAGCAGTGGCCTGCACTCCAAAGCAGTGCTGCAGATAAGCCCTTGCACCTGCTGCTGAAGCTGGGTGTGCACCCATTTGGGATGGAAAGAGCTGAAGACGCTCCAGAAGGAGCTGGTCAGAGCAAGTCACATACCAAGGAACTAGTGCTGCCTGGTGCTGGACAGTCAAACCCAAATATGTTGGAAATAGAAGATCTTTACACTCCATACCAACCCAAGCCTTTCTATGATTCTGTGGTGCTATACAGCAGAGCTCCCTGTTGCAGAGTGCTTGCACAGGCAAGGAGCCAGACAGAGGCTGCCCCCGCCAGCACCTGTGCTCTGACCAAATTGCCTTTCATAGCACTGACTTTAGTGCAATGCTGTTATATCGTAGCCAGCACTAACTACTGAGCACTGTGCTGTAGGAGCTTCTCGGCAAAACATCAGCCAGTTCTTGTGGACATCTCATAAAGCAACAATTTCCCACATATTGCTTGATATTCATAATTACAGATGTTTCCTGGGGAAGGGCTATCAATGGACTGGAGAATTTAAATGCCTATAAATAACCTGTTGCTTGATAAAACCCAAACCTCTGAAATGGTCTGTGCTGTTATGTGGATGTGTGAACATCTGGTAATACCCCTACTGAACAAGGGATCTGTGAGCATCATCATGCCCAATGCAGGACTACCTCAAACTAAATCATATGGCTAAGGGTATCATCCAGAACCCCTTTGACCTCTGACAACTGTGGTGCCCTGACCACCTCCCAGAGGAGCCTGTTCCAATGGCTGCCCTCCATGAAGGAGTGAATTTTGAATCTAGAGAAGGGCAATGGAGCTGATAAAGCCTCTAGAGGGAAAGTTCTGTGAGGAGCAGCTGACAGAGCTGGACTTGTTTAGCCTGGAGAAGAGGAAGCTCAGGGATGACCTCATTGCTCTCTACAACCATCTGAGAGTATAGCCAGGTGGGGATTGGCCTCTACTCCCAGACAACCAGTGACAGGATGAGAGGAAATAGCTACTCCAGCGGTCATTTAAGAATTAGCTGGATATTTAGAATTAGTTGGAGGAGGAATTTCTGCACAGAAAGAGTGATTAAACATTGAAGTAGACTCTCCAGGGAGGTGGTGGAGTCCCCATCCCTGAAACTGTTTAACCAGATATTAAACGTGGCCCTTAGTGCCGTGGTCTAGTTGACCTGAGGGTGTTTGCTCACAGGTTGGAGTCAATGACCTATGAGGTCTTCTCTAACTTAAGTGATTTTTTGGTTCTGTGAATGTACTAGTGGAGTTAGTGACACTAGCTGTGTCACATCTTATAACTTGTTCATCTGTAAAATTTTTGTGATTTCTGGCTACTGGGGACTATCCTGAACAAGATGTTCTCTCCCATGTCATATTCTCAGAAGATATCACCCCTTCCTGCAGAGTATTTGGATGAAGTGGCAACTGAGGTTATACCGCTGAGGTTAAAAATCGTTTTATGTTTCTTTGTGGAAGATGAACTGTTTCTCATGAAGAAATGGTAGCTGCTAAGACTTTAGGATTTGAAAAAAAGGGTTTTTTTTCCTAGATGGTTGTTTCTCTACCTCTATAATACTGTACCGTATTTGCTTAGCTATGATATTGTTTGCATTTTCAACTAAATAATTTAGAATCCTATGTATGCTTTAATGATCAAATTTTATGAACAAGTAGATGAGAGCATACAACATCAGCAAAGCAAATGTGTGCTACCTTCATTTGAAATAAACTGAAACCACCATGGGCTTCTTACTTTGCACTCAGTAGCAAAAACCATTCAGTTCTGTTGTCAGTCTGCTCTTTCTACTGCCAGCAGTGGTAACAGCTCACTTTGATTGAAAGATCCAGCTGCCAGCCTAATAATAAAGCCTGGCTTGGAAACTGGAGCCTTTCTCTACCTTGAGACTGATGGCTGGCTGCTGAGATGATTTAGAGGCTCAGTGCCGTATCCTCACTGCAGATGCCTGCTCCATGGGATGCAGCTGCCCAGGCCTGAGGCTGCTAGCTGAAACATCCAGGGAGCCCCACAGTGCTGGCTTCTAAAAGAGTTTAGATTTATTCTCACAGTGATATTCCCCAGGAGCATGAAACACAGCAAGGGCAGGTACTAACCAGTGACTTTCTCAGTCTTGTACAGTAACTCTGCACTAATAGTGAAACTGATTTTGGTTTTTATCTCTCCAGCTGTACCAGCCTAAGGCAGTGTGAACATTCATGCCTGTAACAAGGATGCAGCCACCTGCCCCAGTTCCTCCCTTCCACCCATGAGCCAAAAAGGCCCCTGGATCCTTGTGACACAGCTCTTCTCTGGATTTCTGGTGTCCAATAACCTCCTACAGGCTGCACATAAGATCATCCAAAGAACCTATAAGTGTAAGCCCTCATTTGGAGATTGATTGGGAATTGCCTATTTGCTCCTGGCACTGTTCTCTCGCTTACTTTCCAGTCGCTCACCATTTGGGCTCTTAATAACTTTCTCCTCTGCTGTCCTCTCCTGTTTCCTCTCAGTTAACATCAATGTTTCTTCTTTCAGCTCCTCCTTCCCATAGCAGTGACAGTTTACATCCCAGACAGCAAATTTTCTACTTTCTCTTCCCAGCCTTTAAAAGAAGCCTCAGCTAAATGAACCAAAGAATTCTATCACCATGAACTACGATGAGAACGCAAACTGCCTCACTCGCACAGTACCACAATTTTTTTTTTTTTAAACCATAGGGAGTTTCAAGGGGACTTGGTGACCTGAAGTGGGAAGTCAGCCAAAAGTCTGTGTTGCCTTGTCTACCTTTTTTTTTTTGACCTCTTTTGCAGAAGAATTAGATTAACTGTTATAGAAAGTTTCTTCAATATTCCCAGCCCTAGGCTCAGGAGAGCTATGTGGAGGCCACAGCAAACTTCCAGCAGAACTCCTTGACTTGGTATTACGACTATTTGTCTTTGTGCTAATTTCCACAAGGGTAAAATACAGCCCAGAACCCAATCTGAATTCAAAATGTCTTTATACACAGGGTGAAAGAAGGCAGAGCAGGAGGCTTTGTGTTCAAATTTTATACTAGCCCTTGTTTTCAAAGTGCCACAAACAGATCTGTGACCACCACATCCCTCCCTTTCTCCTTAGATGACCATGGGCAGTGCTAATGTGGTTTGAGGCCTGCCAAGGACCAACCTTTTGCTTCAGTTTTGCCCCTGGGCTGGTTTGAGAGAAGGCTGGTTCCCTACTCCAGCTAATTAACTCCCAGCTAGCCATGAGAGCTCTCAGCAAAAATGCCCCACAGCAGGAGAGCAAAGGCAAATCTTGTGGATCCTTGGGAACAAAGAGTGACTGCATTAGCAGTGGATGTAAAATAACGCCTTCTATTTTGTATTGCATCCCACACTGCTGCAGCTGTTTCTCCTTGCTAGGAAAAGAAAATATAGATTTAAATAAATAAAGACATGTGCTTCTTACAGCTAATTATTTTTTACCGCTCTATTTCTTCTTCTACTAATGTAAGGGCTGTTGTACAGGCATTATATAAGCTATTTCTTTCAGTACCTCATCTCTGTTGTCTAATCTTAAACATGCACTGTTACTTCACCACAAAAAAGAAGTATAATTTAAAATTATAACAGATATTTTATTGATGTGTCCTGTTCTGTGTGGAGTAGTTCAAGATTGAAAGCTGAGATTTGAGTGGACAAAATACAGTTGAAGAGACTGAAAGCTCCCCTGGCCCAGGTCATGGCCCTCAAGCACATTTGATTACACCAAAATAATTCCTGGAAATGTTTGTTCAACCTATTTGTAAAAAACACTGAAGATTGCAACTCTACAACCTCCCCAGGCTGTGCACATCAGCACTTCATCATCCTTATGATTAGAAACTCCTCTTTCAAGGTCAGAACTGCATTTCCCTTTACTGCAATTACTCCCTTTATTTTCAATGCTCACAGGGAATAATTTACAGCTGCTCTGTCTGTGAAAACTACTTGAAGACCATTATTATGCCTTTTGATCTTTTCCAGACCAAACAATTTCTTCCAATCTTTCTTCACAAGCCCTGTCTCTTAATCCACCAATATTTTTTCTCCTTTTCTCACTCCATTTCTTTCTCCATCTCTTACAGGTGGTCTGAATCATTCTCAGAACCAACTCAGCTCAACAAAAGTTGCAATTCAGGTCTTGATTTAAGTCCAAGATCAGTCACGTAGATTTGTCTGTAATGTATGTCTTCACAAGTGAAGAGGGCATCTTCACTCCTCATAGTCTATGGAAATCCAGTTTATCCAGCCAGTGGAGTCTGGAGATTTATTCAGATTATCCTGAAGTAGACTGATGCAGCCAGCTAAACAGCTCTGAAGACTCACTGGGCTCAGTGCCCTTGATTAGACATGGAAAACCAGTGCTTTTTGAGATGCCTTTGAGTATCATGCCCAGCATCCAGCTATTGATCCAGAAGGACACAGTCTCCTACAGCCTCCATGCTGCAGCACCAGCCCCATGTCTAAGACACCCTATGACATCTCAAAGTGTGCAGATGTCTTAGTTTGTCTGAGGGTTTATATTTTGGCAGCCAGTCAGAGCCCACAGCTGCCATGTAGATTCTTACACTGCCAGATCAAGGTCAGGTACCGATTCAGAGCCTTACTGTCTGCCTTGTCTTACAAACAGGAAGAGTTAGACATGACAACAGGAGCTGTGCACAGAGTCTAGCATGAAAAATATTGCATGTCCCATGATAAAAGGATGGTGATAACTTATTTTTATATGGAAAAAAAATTGTTATGTCCACAAGTAATCAATCCTATCAGCAGAGAACAAATAATGTCCTGTGCTTTTTTTCATTCTGGGTATTATATCTCAGTGTTGACATTCTGGGACAACATTTGCTGGAAGAAATGGAATCCAGAATAAAAAATTATTATTATTGTTCAAAACTAAAGATAAGATGTTTGCTGGTGAAAACAAATGTATTATTCATCTTTCAAATTAAAAGACTTTGGCTGTTGTGACAGCTGAACCACCCTCTTCTTCCTGCTGCACAAATGCATATATGAATTAAACGATTGCTTGCAGCTTGTTTACACCTTAAAAATTTCATGTAGAAAAATGGATGGTCTTTGAAAGTTCCATTAAATCTGGAAAAATTAGTTTCTCTGGGGTAGAAAGCAGTATCAAGAGGATCATTTGAGCGTTTGGTGTATGTGACATAATGAATTAATGAAAGATCTTACTCAATTAAAAATAATTTTCATAAAATCATAGGATGCTTTGGGTTGGAAGAAACCTTAAAGACCATCTCGTTCAAACGTCCTGCTGTGGGTAGGGACACCTTCCACTAGATCAGGTTGCTCAGGGCTCTGTCCAGCCTGGCCCAAAGACTTCCAGGGATGAGACATCCACAACTTCCCTGAGTAACCTGTTCCAGTGCTTCACCACTATCTAAGTAAGGATTTTTTTCGTAATATCTGATGTAACCCTACTCTCTTTCAGTTTAAAACCCTGTCGCCTGTCATGTCACTCTCTGCCCATATGAAAAGTCCCTCTCCCCCTTCTCAATGAGCCCTCTTTAGATACTGGAAGGCTGCATTGAGGTCTCCCCAGAGCCTACTCTTCTTCAGGCTGAACAATCCCAGCTCTCAGCCTGTCTTTGTACGACAGGTGCTTCATCCTTGTGATCATATTTGTGGCCCTTCCCTCGGCCTGTTCTAACAGGTCCACATCTTTGTTGTGCTGAGGGCTCCAAAGCTGGATGCAGCACCTCAGGTGGGGTCTCATGAGAGCTGAGAAGAGTGGGAAGAATCACCTCCCTTGGCCTTCTGGAGACTCCGCTTTTGGTGCAGCCCAGGATGCATTTGGTTTTCTGGTCTGTGAGCCAAACTCATGGCACATGTCCTGCTTTTCATCCATGAGGATTTGCAAGGCCTTCTCAGCAGGGCTTGTCTCAATGACAGTGTCTCCCCATCTGTACTGTTATGTGGGAAAGCACCAACTCAAGGGCAGCATCTTGCACTTGGGCTTGTTGAACAACATGAGGTTCTCATGGCCCCTCTTCTCAATTTTATCTGTGTTGGACGCTTCCTCCATGCACCATTCTGGATCAGATGCTCATGTGGGAAACATTGTACAAGATGAGTAAAGCAGGGAGGTTAGAAATTAAATTTGAAGACATGACAAGTTGTCAAGCTCAACAAAAACCTGCAGATCCCCTCTAAAACTGATGTAGACACTGATATGTGGCATGACATGTGCCATGCTATATGATATGTGGCATGCCAAGGGTAGGAGACAACAGAGATGACTCAGTAAGCAATCTCCTGCTGGATAATCTGTGTGAAGGTTCCTGAATTACTAATAAAGTATTTACCCTTCCACAGAAATTTAATTTCTCTGACCTCCTCTGAATGTTTTCTTGAGGCAGTTCAGATGGGATTAAGTGTTTTTTCAGGAAAGTGATGCTCTAATTCAGGACCAGAGACTTGCAGCCAGCATAAAGTAACTGGACAATCCCTGCAAGAGTCCAGCCCCTCACAGTCTCACTTGATCTCTCCTCCACAGGTTAGTTATTGCAAGGGGTTGATTTTCACCTTTTATCTCCTCCTGACCTGAGAAAAGTTAGTTTTATTTCTGTTCATCCTCCTGAACATTTGCAGTATTTGCAGCTAACCAGGGAATTCGAGTCAGCATCATTTTTAACTCACCATAAACAATTTGTTTCAAAACACAACAAAACAAAAATGTGCCAAACTGTTCTGTCAATACTATTCTGTATTGACATTTTTGCTGATGCTGAAAAACCAGACAAAAAGGGTAGGACATTGAGTTGTGGGTAAACATTTGATGAACTAAAAATCTTTTCCCATCCCCTAGTAAGCCAATCAATAAAATTCAGCTCCATGTTCCAGGGTGTCCATGTGCAGGTTTGAGTCCTAAGCTACCTGTTTGACAGCCTTTCCTTCCTGACACACTGTGCAAGACTGTTGGTCAGTTCCAGGAAGAAACTGGATGTGAAAATACCCAGTGAGACTGATTATATTCCTGAGCATGTTCTCCCAAGGCACATTTGGCTTTGAACAATGTTTCAGTTAAAACTTCCTTTTTCCTTTTGACAGATGAATAACAAGTACTTAGTAGTGTAGTGGTTCATTTCGTAAGCTTTAGAACAAGGTTGTAGCCTGTCTACCAGCACTGTTGTTTCTTGTATTTATAACTTAATTTAGGTCAATAAATGTATTAAATTGCTAACCTGAGGTAGTAAACTCGGCATTTGTAAGTGAAGACTGTTCCCATCCTTTTGCCGTTCTGTTCAGAGGCACATCAGCTATACATTACAAATGTGAGGGAAATGACATAAATTGGAAACTACCAGATTAAAAAGACATGTTTCTGCTTTAATTTGGTGCTATAATTAGTTTCGCTTTTCCTCCTTATTTCTGCCCACTCCTTCCCTCAAAATGCTCAAATGCTTATCCTCAGTGTGCTGGAATTCAATATATTAAAATATTGAATCTACTCTTGTTTGCCTACATGTACAATGAAATCCAAACCTTCTCTTGGAAATCAAGATACTCAGGAGGCTTTCAAGCGTAGTGTTTTCTTATGTTGATACTTTGTTGTTCTGATATTGCTGCCATGTATTAAAACACTTTAAAAAATGTTTTACTAATTATGACTTGAAGGCCACAATGGAAATTCATGGCCATGGAACAGGTTTCCTGGAGCCTGAAGAGGCAGCATCAACAGTCCCTGCTACAACCCCTGCAAGGGGTGATATGGCTCCCCCTGAACCAGCTGGTTTTTAGAGCTCAACAGAGATGTCAGCAGCAGGGCCAAAAAAATCATCTCATTTGGGCTAGAGCCTCGGGAACCCCAAAAACTAGCTCCTCAAGATAATGGAGAAGATTTAGATTTAGCTAAACCAGCCTGCAAGACTTCAAAAAGAAAGGGATCATGTGCTCTAAGTGACAAGTCAAGGACTACATTCATCTTAGTTCATCTGAGGGTTCAAAGATATTTAAAGGCTTTCAGGGTTTTGCATTATGGAGTAAATATTTCAAATGGTTTAAGATTAGTACTCCAACTTAAAAATAACTATTTCATATGCTTCAGTTGAGAACAGGCTTTTCTCTTTCAAAGTGTCCCAGGTTTGGCTTGGATAGTCAAATTTCTTCTTAGGAGATGGTGCAGTGCTCTCTTTTGGATTTTTTAATGAGAATTATGATGATAACACACTGATGTTTTAGTTGTTGCTGAGTGATTATTCTTAAGTCAAGAGCTTTTCAGTCCCCCATGCTCTGCCCTTGGAGCATAAGAAGCTGTGAGGAGCTCCACCAGGACATCTGACCAAACTGGCCAAAGGGATGCTCCATGACACAGAAAGTCATGCTCAGTGTATAAAATGCAAGGAGCTGTCTGGGAGGTGCCAATCACTTCTCTGGGATAGGGTAGGCACAGGTCAGCAAGTAGTGAGCAATTGTATTTTAGGGGTTTAGATTTCTCTCTTGCTCCTTCCTTTATGTCATAATATTATTTATCTTTATGTATTATTTTATCTTTATAATATTATTTACTATTTTTTTCAAGTATTAAACTGTTCTCATCTCAAGCCACAAGTTTTACTGTTTTTCTGAGTCTCTTCCCCATCCCACTTGGGAAGGAAAGGGAGTGAGCAGCTGCTTTCCTTCCCAAGTTGCCAGCTGGGGCTATACCACAATTCCAAGTAATAATAATAAATCCCAGCCAAAGAGTGTAAAATGCAGTGAGTGATCTTCTACTCCTTACCAAGCACTTTGGCTGCCACTGGTGAAAAGTGCCACAGAATTTTCCATTTTGATAACATTGTGATAATTACTGTTATTAAAGTTGAATTCAATTTAGTTGGGGGACACAGTATTTGAAGCAAAACTAAAATGGCTAAATAAAAGCACCTTTTTGTTATTCTCCAAAGCATTTCTAACCACATCTAAGCAAGACATCAATATTGAGGCTGTTAAATGTGGGAGCACACACTATTTATGCTCAAGAATATTGCTTGTCATTTTTTGTCAAGAAAATAAAGTATTTACATCTAGGATTTCCAATCACTGTGTAAGCTTAAAAAGGTTCCCAGCAGTGTTCTGCAAAGGAACGCAGTTATCACATATCCTGACTTGGAAGGGACCCACAAGCTTCACCAAGTCCAACTCCTGGCCCTGCAAGAGTCACACCACGAGCCTGACAGCACTGTCCAAACACTTCTTGAACTCTGGCAGCCTTGTTTCTGTAACCACTTCTCTGGGAGCCTGTCCCAGTGCATGACCACCCTCCCAAATTAGGAAGGAAATATAGAAGATTTATTTGGTGTTTTTTACAGAGAGTGAACTTTTCAAACTGCCATCAAATTTTTCAAAATGTACTTAACATAACTGATCTCAATTAAGTCACTAAAGTGCTCCCTTAATTTCAGCTAATGCTCAAGTCCATCTTCTGCTATCTACAACTTCTTTTGTCTTTTGGCTGTAGTCTCACTTTTGTAATCATTAGAAAAAACATTTACTAATAAGATAATTTTCTTTGTGTGGGCAGACATCTGCTTCTAATTTAGCTTTCAAAAGCCTGACAGAGTCTCTATCAGCTTACAATGATGTGGCAGTGCTCATTTTACTGTGCTTCACAGAAAGAATCTTTTCAAAAATTTGGTACATTCAGATATATTGAAAATTATAGTTTTATTAGCTCCCGATGTGATTGTCTCACAGTGATATTCTATCATGGTTTGGACACCTTTTTGGAGAGGAAAAGCTATTCTTACTGGGCCATGTGCTGTGTACTTACTTTTCTATCAGGGAAATATTCTAACACCTTAATATTATTAAAACTGATGTGCTATTATCTAGTACACAAAGGTTACATATATGCTAGCAGGAGAGTATATGGCAGCAGAAAGTAGGGGAAAAGAATACAGGCAGTATGCTATGGGTATAGATACATATTCTCTGGAAACTCAAAAGAGTTGTTTCCTACTCTCCAGATTGTATAATTATTGTTAATATTTAAAGAGTGACTACAGAAATAAAGGTTTTCAGAAGCAGGAAAGAGGGTGTGAGTGAGTAAATGAAATCTTGGCATCTAACCAACAAAACAGATTTTTTTCAAGCTTGATTAGGGGAGTTTTCAAGAACTGCATCACATTCAAGCAGAGGAGGTTTCTTTAGGCTGGATGAGCAGCCTTTCAGCTAAGCAGTGTTGACATGTATATTGTGCCAATTTTGTAGTTAGGGAGAGTAATTCAACTTGCAGTGTCACAAGTTTGTTCATAAACAATACATGTATGTAAAATAAATAAAAGCAGTTTAAGTCATATGGAAATCAGTTGGAATCTGAAGGAGCTAAGGAACTAGATTTATGATAAACATTGCCTTAAAGATGGTGTAAACTGTTTCAAAAAAATTTATGCATCATTACGGCATTCTTAATGTATATTTCCCCTTCTTTCTTTACCAATATTCAAACAATAAATTTTGTTTAGATTTCTAAATTATTCTTCATCTTTATCTGGGTAGCTGGGTTTTGCTACTGTAACAGCTGTGGAAAAAACCATTAAAACTTTAAAAATAAGGGAAAAGAAAACCCAACCCTTGCATAAAGGATCAAAAGCAAAATGTAAAATATATTCAGTCTTCTCTAGGTCAATTCATATTCCGTTCTTATTCTAAAAATTAACATAATTTCAATAGTTGCAGTCCAGGAAATTCCAATTTACATCACCATTGCATCAAATTTTTAGCCGTTTATATTCTGATACTCTTCAAAGATTGTATTTTCTGATAGTTTATTTTCATCAGTTGCTTGCTGATTCAAACAGCATTGGCAATTTTGTTACTACTTGAAACTGGAATATAGGAAAATGTTATATTTACTTTAAGCATTATTTTCCTTCAGAGGGGCATAAATCTTAAAGATGCCTATAAAAATATTGGTTTTATTGTGATAAAAATGTGTTGAAGTAATTTAGAGCTCATGCTCATGGAGAATGTAAAACTATTCTCATTTACACTTAAGAATCTATAATACAGTGCCTACTCTGAATATTGCTGGGAAACAAGGACCAAGTACTTTACTGCATTTTTAGTCATGCTGGGTCAAGCGAAACAAATAAACAAGCCAACTTCACTATTAGAGTTATGGGGAAAAATGCAAGAGTAGAACAATCAACTTTTGCTCTTTTAGCAGTTTAATGTAAAAAATCAATATGTGACAGAAGAGTTTACGCCTGTTCCATTACCAATGGCAAAAATTTTAAATAAAGATGAATATCATTAAACCTGCACGTCCAATAATGCAAGATGGAAAATAATATTTTACTAACTCAGGCTGATGAATAGCTGATACATGGAAGCAGCAGGGAAGGTCATGCATTTTATCTGCATGGTATTCTTTAGCCACAACCACTGTGGAGCATCCCACAGTTTGCAATTACCAGGAAGCAGCAATGACCATGGATATCACCTGTCCATGGTGAGGGAGTTGGACTCTATAATTTTTAATCTCCCTTCCAACCCAGACCATTCTATGATTTGATTATTCTATATTTTTATTTTGATTGTTCTGTAACACCAGAATACTCTTGACCATGACAAGTTTGTTTTTTTCCTTGAAAGCTGTTAATGTAGAATCCTGTAGAACACATTTAATATAAGAAGGGAGGAAAACATATAAATGTCTTATCAGACAAGACAGTAATTCCTTGCTCTTTCTCTTTGAACATTGGAAGGTATTTAATATCTAACAACTTTCTTGTAAGTTTCTAGGAAGCTTTCAGATATTTTATGCTGTTTTATTTGGAGCAAACTGTCACAAAATGGTGAGCATTCCCCCTAGTTCTCTCATCCTTTGTTTGACTGTGAAATCTTGATTTAGTTACACACCCAACTATTCCCTCCGGCTATTAAGTACTAAAGTACTCCAGCAAAACCTAGGGAGATGGCACAATAGATCTGCCTACAGGACATTATTTCCATTAAGAGTAATGTTCTGCACTGCAGAAAAATGCACTAATAGCACTGCATTATAATGTTAAAATGAGGTTAGTGGTGCGTGTCACCACTCAGCACAGTTCATTATCTTATGATTAAGTATGTATCAAGATAAGCAGAGATTTATAGATACTTTTCTAAACAGCTAAAGAACTTTTGAAGAGTAATAAAAAATTACTTTCAGATAAAGGCCTTTGCTTGTCTTGCATTTTGTGTTTTCTTTCTGAAATCCTACATGCTCATTATATTCTTATTTTAAGGCTTGAATAACAATCAACATTTTCTACAAGATAACAAGGGAATAGAGCAAAATAACACTGAAGAAAAAGACATGTTAACATTTCATCCAAGGGAACATTACTCATTACCAGCTTCACAGCATTCAGAACTATTTTGACAGAAGTAATGTGTGCTACCTCCTTTGTTTCATGCATGAATTAAAATTGCAATTAGTGCATCTGTAGAAAAATCACCACCTAATATACAAATGTCTGTCCATAGATAATTTTTCTCTCTCCCTTGCAGTTCACTTAATAGTCTCAATCCTTCCATGGTGTCAGGGAGACTAGAGGAATTTCATTACAGCATCATCTCATTTCATTGTTTAAGTCTGTGGCTATTAGATAACAAAGTACAATGTAACATTTATTCTTGCAGCCACAGTGTAATTTCGAGAGTTCTGCTTTGTCTGAAAACATTGGAGACTTCTCCACTGTATTTTTTTTTTTTATGTTTGAGAAGGTGTATTAAGATTTATTACTGTAAAGCAGGGTACATCCAGGGGAGCACGTACACAATTTCATTGTTCCTGTTGATTGGAGTAAGAGGGACACTACAAGCGAAGACACCAAAGGTGATTATATGAACATTCGGCTGTATATTTACAGATGCTGCTGTCTCTCACAACACCACCATGTACCTCTATTCCCAAAGTGAATTCCTTAACATTTCAATATCTTCTTTTTCAGCAAATCACTTTCCATAAAAGAAAATTACTGGAAACAAGGCAGTTAGTAGATGTTAAAAAATTCAGACAGCCATAAGATGTTCCCTGGAAAAATTCTAGAAAACAAGGAAATTTTGTTCCATAATGAAGCAAACAGTGTGGAGATGCAGCTGGCACTGTTTTCCTTAAGTGCTCAAAGTACACTTAATGGTGAGTGGCTTCTTCACACTAAGGTATGTTTGTAAAATCACAAGAAATTCTTAAGTATTGAAGCTTTTTAAAGAAATTACTAGATAAGTAAGAACTCAAACTCCTCTCCTCTTTCTATTTATTGGTTGCCCTTTCCTTTTTCATTTTCCTTCCTTCTTTATTTTTTTTCTTTTACTTTTTTTTCTTTTTCCTTTAAGAGGCAAAACAATAAAGCCCACTTCATCTCTGTTTCAGTGACATCAACTGTCTAGAGGTGGTTCTTGACTCCAACATTCTTAGCTGTGGCTTGCTTCATCTTTCAATCACCAGCAGATTAGTCTTCAATATTCTGAATATGGGGAATAAAAATGCATATTTTGAATGCACAAAAATTGAGGACTCAATAAAAAATACCAAACGTGTAAAGCTAAAATAAAATTATTAACAACAGTCAAGGATTCAGGAAATGCTAAAAATTTGGAATTGCAATGATATTGATATTCAAGATTATTGGACACTACTTTATTACATAACAATTTGAAATAAGACAGAAAAAGAAAAAATTCAAAGTGCATCTTTTAGTACCAAAGTACTGTATATATTTCAGTCTACAGCTCTATACAAGTATCAGAGCAGTTTGCTGTATCTGGATGCTTCTTAAAACTGCAAAGATTTAATCATAACTCATCTGGTACCTGAAGAAAGGTCACTTTGATTAAACAATGGAGAAATGAACCCCAAAACAATGAAGGCACAGATCAATATTGATATTTATGGACTTTTCTCCTAACACACCTAGGACTTAACAAGAAAAGTCATGTGTCAAAATGTATTTGTGCATTCAAATGATTTATCTTCAGATCTTCCTGTGCCTGAATAAGAAATTGAACAGGAGTTTCCTAAATCAGAGTTACATGACTGAGTAAAAGATCTTGCTCCTTTTTTACCTTTGTTCCCTCCACCTGGGGGTGGGAATGTTCACTTCCTCTGCATGCCCATAAATAGAATAAATGCTCCCAAATATTTTAGGGTAATTAAAAGTCGTCTATGAACTAGGCATTATGACAACACAAAAATAAATATGTACAGCAATGCCACAATTTTATTCTGACCATGCCCACTTTTTTCCAATTAAAGAATGAAAAAGATTGTTTAAAAAAAAATAAAAGAGAATAAAAATGAAAAGGTAAATTAGTGCCTGGAGGACACTTCAAAAGGAAAGAAATGATGAATGCCATTTAGAATTCCCTGCCTGATTTATCTGCAATATTCATAAGTGTGTGTTTATCCAAAAGCTTTGTCTCAGATCAGGCAATTAATTAAACTAGAGAAGATCTCAAGCAGGGAGAGATGAGAGTTGTTAATAGTGTGTAGCAGATAATCAAATTTGTCTCTGCTGTTTTTCTTGGGACGCATTCCTCTGTTTGCACTTCTGCAGCATGAGGAAGATGTGAGATCCATGGCTGAGCAGTACAACATGAAATATGCAGACACATCTCTTCAGAACAGGAACAGTTACCACTTGTGCTAGTGTCAATATATCTCAGCTCCAGATGGTTGCACCTAAGCATATCTTCACTTCTTTGGGCATATAAGCATGAATGCTTTTAGACACTCCTTTTTTCTTGAGAGTGTGTGAGGAAGTAGGTGATATTTTCAATCCAAGGTCGAAGCTGAAAAATAAGAAATGGCAATACAGGACAAAAATAAGATCAGGACTGGTAAAAATCCAAAGGGTGAGGGTGAGCCTCTGTTGAACAGAATCCTAAGTTTCAATTCACAAGACCACCAAGATGTACCCAAAGTCTCCTTAAATACTGAACAGAAACTCTCTGTCAGCTGAAATGACAGAAACTTGAAAAGTCCTCCTTTCGGCTACTTTCTGTGGGAGTTCCCATCTGACAGACCTCTGTTTGAAAATCACATGTAGTACATGAGTAGTGAAATTACCAATTTGTGAAGCTTGCTGACACTTATTCATGAACTCAGTTCTCCAAGTATCTCTGGGGCATCTGAGAGGAGCAGCATGATTTTGGACTTGAACATTTCATTTCAAGGGGAAGGGAAGTGGTTCATAGGATAGCTCTAAGTCCTTTTCTAAGACCAGTACTTCAATTTAAAGACATTCCATCAGCATCCCCATGGAAAAACAGTCTGGACTGAAGCACTTTCAATTGCATTAGATATGCAAAAGGAATGTGTCTGTACTCCTTCTATTTGCCACTAAAATAAACTTGCAATTCCATTGCTGCTGGAGTAAGGACTGACCATTTAAAAGACAATGAAATACTTACTGGCTTATCTAGTGAAAAGGATATTCAGCGATAGCTGACTAATTCTACAGACAGGTGATAACACCACATATTTTTACTTTGTCTCAAAAGTAAATGCTTGTATGTCAAAACAAACAGAAATCAAATAGAAATAGCTAAATGGATAGAAGAGAGCAAAATCAGTAAAGCAAACAAAATTGTTTTCCCACAAAATATTTGTTGTGAATCAATATTAATTATTGAAATTCCAGTCATAAAACTAAGAGACTACATATTTTTATAGCTTTCTACAAGTCTGTCACTAAACACCTCAGTCAAAAACAAATTCAGTACTGAAAGAGACTTTCCCTTGAGTCTTCCTCCATGGAGAAGCTCTTCAGCAGTAAATAAAAACCTGGTGCAGGACATCTTGTTTTTCAGGGAAGTAGAAGATGATACACTGTTTTGTAAGTGGAAAACATCACTTCACTCATTACTCCACAGAAGCCAGAATAGAGAAATCCACCCATAAAGTATGACCAAGTTTATGTAGTTGTATGTGGACATCTACCTGTGAATTAGGTGTCTGAGTTCCCATTGCAATCAATGGAGATTTAGATTTTGCACATAAATAGGTAGCTTGGCCATTTGAGGTGCCAAGGCTATCCCACTTGGCCTGTGGCAGACATTTCAAGCAGGCATAAGCGTCCTGTGGGAACTGTGTCCATAATATGGAAATAAAAACTTCTGCTTGGAAAAATTAATGAAGAGCAGCAGAAGCTTAGACACCTCACTCCCATATGGACACCTAGAGGCTGAGACTAACCCACCTCACAAGACACTTCAGTGCCTGCAGTATGGAGACCAGGCCCACCTCAGGGGAATGGTCCCATTACCTAAATGTGGGCACCTCATACCCTTTGTGAGGCTTATCCATAACACCTGCACAGCACTGGTGGGTGGGACACAAGGCTTACAGGAGACCTGCAGCTTTCTGGAGAAGCATACAGAGGTCAGGCAAGACATCCTGCTGGAGGATATCCCACAACGCGATACAGCAAAGGGATCCCAACACAGCTGTTCACCTCATGTGAACAGAGTCCCATTCCTGCATTGTCTGTAGTGTCTAAACTACTGCTTTCTGCCTAGATGAAGTTGGCTGAATAAAACTGTAAGGAATACATGCACCTGTGTTCCTAAATTAATGATAGTGACTCCAATCCTCCTTTGATAGCGATGCCAAGTAAATGCACCCTCTATATACCTGGCACAGTTTTAGTCCTGGCTAAGTTAAATTGATAAGCTGGCCCTTCCCTCTATGGTTTCCACACTGAGAAAGCAAAGCCACTAATTTACTGTAAAATTTCCCAATGCAGAAAACCCAGTTATGCTTCTATAAGATTTTTTTTTAATTGGTTTCTGCTGCCAGTAACAGGTACTGAAATCAAGTTTTGTAGCTCATGGGAATTAACTAAAATAATATTGTCTCTGATGTCAGCATATCAAATAACATAACATTTTCCATACAAAATTACATGTCTTATGAAGATGCCCTACATTTGACCTTCCTGTGGAGGAGTGATAATTTAAATTTCACTCTAATATCTGTTTGTCTAAAAATAATAGACAGTTCTAAGCCTTGGATAAACACCTTTTCTGCACTTGGCTGTCATGATAGCCATAAAACAAATGTAATGAATTTAATTTGTTAAGGGATCAAGTAACTTCAAAGACAATTTGCAGTATGAGCTTGCTCTGAGAGGCAAGGTATAGCATTAATTTCCTCTCTCCCAGTTGAGAATTCTGGAATCACTATCCTCCGGTATTGAAAAATATATATGAAAAGATAAAGGGAGAGAGAGCTTTCAGAACAAATTGCATATTAGGCATTGGTCCTAATGGCTGTGTATATGTAAACTATATCTAGATACTAAGCAACAATGCATTTATATTTCAGCACAGCTTTCCTGTTCTCATCTTTCTCATCGGGAATATTCTGGTACCTTGAGAATAACAAGTGTGACTTTCTGCTTAGCCATATGAGGTAAGACCAATATTTTTCACGTTTTCATCCTTGTTTATATAGGTCTTCCTCAGACTTGTATGTCACAGTAGTAATCAAAATCCTAAATCTTGCAGATATTAAGAATAACCAGGTGACAGAACATATAGATGAGAAGAAGCTTTTCTCCCCTCACTTCTACCTGTGTGGGAAGAAACTCATCTTTAAGCATCCTACCCTGAAGAACTGAAACTGAATGATTCAATAGGGTCAAGGGGACCCAACCCATGTATGTCATTCCTGATCACAGACACATGGTATTTGGCATTACTTCATCTTAGGGATCTGTCCAGCAAAAATAACAACAGTAAAACATAAGTAATATGATTTTTTCCAGTAACTTCTCTTTCTGACATAAATTATGATGTGAGGTCCTATCCATGAAATTACAATAGAAAAATTATCATATTTTTCACCCATGAAGTCTATAGGTTTTTCTGTCAAAAAAAAGGAAATGGAAATAGAATTGTAAGTACACATTAGCTACACTCTGATATGATGGATACTTGCCAAAGATATGTCTTTTCCTAAACCTAAGAACAACAGGATCCTTGAACCAGAATCAGCCAAAAATTTTTTTGTCCCCACCTCTAAGATTCTCTAGTAACAGAGACCTTTTTTCTCCCCTGTCATAAAAACCAATTCAATCCTCCCCAGTGGTGAATCATCTGTTGACGTGAGTAATTCCTTTATACAGAAGGAATGGCATATTTTAATCACTGGGAGTGTATTATAGCAAGGTACACTGGAGAGAGAGAGGGAAGCAAGCACAGCACTGCCTGGCCACTGCTCTGGGAGAGCATTGCATGCAGGAGGCACACTCCAAGCATCCCCACCTGGGCAGCTGGCAGCAGCTCACTGCCCATCTAACCACTGAAATCTCTTCCTGTACTCTCTTCTCCATAAACCCCTTCTCACACACCCAAACAAGCTGCTGGGGTGCTGCTATGTAGCTGATGACCCTGATGGCTGGGGTGGATTGACTCCCCACAGGAGGCCAGTCCCTTGAGCAGGCACTCAAGAAAACCTCTTCACCAGGCACTGAAAACTAAAGTGGAAATTCATAACTTCATACCCACCTTTCTCTCTGTAACCACTGGCTTTCACACTGTTCTTCTCACCTTGAACATGGTCCAAAATGACTACCTAAATCTGGGAGTGGAATTACTTACTTGGCAATTGCAAACCTCAGAAGCTGAGATTTAGAGTAGCTTCCTTGAGCAGGGCAGCTTTAAGAGGGATTATTAGCTCCACTGACAGAGACAGAGTGACTAGAAAACTCCTGGGATTTTTGTATTAAGGACTGGGCCACAATGGATTATTTTCTGCTTCTTTCCATTTAACAATAAAAGCAATGAATTTTCCTATTTCCTCCCTATTCAAACACACCATGAGAACACTACAGTAGTAAAAAAAAAATTGTTTCCCCACATCTTACGTCTCTGTCAATGCTCTGCATTTCAGTCATCTAGAACAGGATAACAATTCATATTTTTAAAATCTTTCTGTGGAATGAAGAAACCAGCTGGAGAAAATACAACCTTTAATCCTGAAAAGCAGAGCTCTTCACTGGATTTGAGTATCTAGTGATCAGCACCCAACCCTGATAAAAATAAGTCCAATACTTTTCTTTTTCCCATTCATTGCACACCTGATAGAGTTTTATCAGTGCAGTACATAACTTTATCTTTACCATGTGTACATTTGCATCACCAAGGTCTTTCTTTTACTGGTTTGTAAGCCTGCTGCCGATGCAGCTGGACTAAATTATGTAATACAGTGAAGGTGATATAAACCTTCTTCCCCTACATCTATGGTATTTAAAGTACTATAAAGTACTTTTATGGGCAACTTTACTGAGTCTTTTCTTAATTCTGCTACATGACTCCCTGGCTCATATTGTTTTTTCCCCTGGAACTTTATTTGTACCCCACATTCTTTCCAGCTGATTATTTCCTGTGAGGAAGGGTGCCCCTGCAGATAAATTAGCTAGGTTCTTTCTCCTCACAGTAAGGAAGGCAAAAAAGTAATGGTGGTAGAAGAACATTTTTGTATCAACATTTTTACTTAGCTTTAGATCCGCTGCAGCATCCTCTAGAGAAGCAGTCAACCTTTCCCCCAGTCTTAACATCTTTGTGGGCTAAAGATAAAAGTCACTTCACTGTTCTGAGAACTTCAAGAACAGGGGAAAAATGTAGTGCCAAGTGTGAAGGAAGAATACATCTAGAGCTGGCATGAAAGAATTCATTCAGTCTCTCCACAGTGGATGGCAATAGTATATACAGAAACCATCATTTCAGTAAATTGATTCATCTCACTATTTTATTGAACCATATCCAGATCATTACAACCCTGTCTCAAATGAAATCATTGTAGCTCAATATGTCAAGCTAAAAAGTGACATTTTATACAGAAACTATTTAGCAGGTTTTCAAAGAGAAGACAGGCTCTGTTTTGGCAGTGCTACAGCACTGAGTGGAGGGAAGATTGTGGGTTAAAATCAGCAGCCTATATCTTTTACTCATGCCATCTCCTTTTGTCCAGGCATACACACAGAGCTGCTGCTGAAGGAGCTGAATAAATTCTTGGAATAGATGAGAACAGAACCATATTGCCCTGAGTCAGTCACAGTAGCTGCATTATGTCTTGTGTAGCAAGCTCAGTACCCTGGCAATATCTTGTTATTCCCTTCATCTAGCGGCATGTTTCACTGCTGAAATCCCTGGCTGCTGGCAGTATTGGATCACTAATGGGAACGCTGAGTTCTGTCCTGCTCCTACACTACTAATCCCCAGGCTGTCCATTTTGTATCCAAACTTTTTTTTTCCTGAGTAATTAACTTCATTAACTCAGTTATTTAAGTTGCTAACTTCTAATTTTGAAAAGTCATCAAATTTGATAGTTTTAAAGTCGGTTTTACCAAAGAAATGGTTTGAAAAGATGGCACATTTTTCAGGTGACAGCAATGAAGTCAATACTAGCATGCATAGAAACTCCATCAAGGTTGAAAGTAATGACAAAGGACAAATAAAAGTGGCTTAGCTGAAGAGAAAAGCAAAACTTACAAAAGCAAACTTACAAAATCAAGCCAACAGGAAGCATATGCCCACAGATTTGTGTAATACAGTGTAAGATATTGATAGGGACAGTGTTACATATGAGCCCATAGGATTTCTCATAAAACTGCCTAAGCCCCAAAAGCAGCCAGCCTTTTATTTTGACAGCAGGGGCAGGCCTTTGGAAACATTAAGAATTAGAAAAGATTAAAGTACTCCTACTTTTCCCATCAAGATACTCAACCTACCAGAGAAACATGGTATGGGATAAGAAAGTTCTGAGTCTGTGATGCTCAGATGAAATATCTGTACCACTGCCAAAGGGAGTAACTCTGATGACTTCATAAAGAACCACCTCTATTTGAACAGTAAGATAAGGATTGTCCCAGTTTCCAGTCTACTACTGAAATCATGTTGCAATTCCCAGGGCTGAAGTTTCTCACATAAATAATTAAAAACCAGCATTAAAAATGCTGTCTGCATTGTTTCAGAGGAGAGAGTTATTGCATTTCATGGTAGATTTGTGCTCTCAAAGATACTTCACCCTTGAGGAAAGCCAGGTTTTTAATTTTTAAAATTAGAAGTTCCTTCCAGGCATGCTGTGTTTCCTTGTAAACACGCTAGACCACTTAACTAGCTCACTAACTACTCAACTGTATTTTTCTGAGGCACTTAATTTAAAAGCAATGACACGATGTTTGAGTATTTTGTTACGTACATCTTTTCAATAAACAGCACCCAAACTGACCTTGTAGAATCAGGCAATATAGTGAGTTAAATAATAAATGGGAACAGCATGAGTCAGAAATGAAATAGTAAATAAATAGGTGAAAGAATTGCTTAAGGTCATGGTAAGAGGGATTGAATGCCACTCTTTCCTCTTTAAGCATTTGTCAGTAAATACAGAGAATAAATACACCTAAAAGAAAATGTATAGCTTCAGAGAATTGATACAGTTCTCATCCTTAATGAGATATCATAGTGATGAGATGACCTTACTAATAGGAGATTTCCAAAAGCATGAAGGGGAATGGGAGACAAGACATGTCATCCAGCCACCAGTGGATCAGAAAATCCCCCTAAAATGTTTACAGGATGGTTTTCTTACAGCACCTACTGTGATTAAAGATAGCAACTGCCGGTGCAGTGTCAATAGCTGCATTCAGAACACTTGAGAAGTCAGGTCCTCAGGGTCAAGTATTAAGTGAAGACATGAGGTTTTTCTGGCCCCTTGCTGTTGACAGCTGACAGCTCTGCCCTGTCAACCTAACGGAACCACAGGGAACCCTCTAGAAATCCTTGTGATAACCTCCATCTCCAATGTGAAAGTCAAAAGATCAAGTCCAGTGCCAGATGTGAGCCTTTAACCAAAGAGAATGGAGGTTTAAATTGAAAGAGATTGTGTTTCTCTAAACCCCAGCAGATTGTAGACTGGCAAGTGTACCCTTTAGCAGATCTAAGTATGGCTGTTTCAGAGATGTTGCTGTTAATATAAAGTAAAAGGTCAATGCTCTGTAGAAACAGTACTCCTGCTCTTTCACATCTCTTTGCAAGGAGAAAACTAAAGCAAACTGAAAATAATCTCACTTTTACACCAAGAACTTTAACCTACAGACCCATGAAATTAATTGAAGCTGAAAATCCGATTTGAGACAAGCTTCAAATAATGTTCAAATATAGTTTAAATGTACATGATCTTCTAACACTCTACATTTAAACTTCATACTTCTTTGTTTCTTTAACTATCACCCATAATTATGTGGCTGTAACTCAAAGTGCCCTGGATCTTCTAAAAGACAAAAAGAAAATGCACTCGATATAAATGTCCAGTGAGATGTTTTCTCTGATACTTCAGCTGCATCAGTAACAATAAGAGAATTTCAAACATTACATTTATAACTGAATTCTATTAAATTCTCCATCAAATACTAAAATAGTCTCCAGATGTGTTGCCTTTTTGTGAAACTAACATTGTCAACCCTTACCTGTAGTCAGTGCTCAGCTCTTTTTTTCCACCTACCCATCTTCCTCTACCCTCCTGTTGTGTTTCTTCCTTATCAACCCCACCCCAGGATGGCAGGATCTTCTGAGTAGATGCAGCTGCAATGTTTTGTAAAAATTCATCTCTGGACATGAACTTGGGTGACCATGCAGACTCCTTCTCCCTGTAATATATAACAGCCAATTACTGTCTTTCATCTCTATCCCTTGGTTTATATGAAATCTGTCTACTCAGATCTTCCTCTCATCTGACAGCAAATCATTACATATCACACCACCACCAATTTTGTAACTTGGAACAAAATGAATGTTCATTTAATCACCTACCAAGATTCCCAGAACAGCTGAATTCTGCTTTTGATCCTTTCACAGGACTGAAATGTGCTAGGAATGAGTCTAACTTATGTGGCCACTGATCTTGAACCAGATGGAAATGTACAGTGATCTGTACATCTCGATATTATCAAAGTCATTGAAAAGCACAAAAAAATTTCATCAAAGAATTTAATTAGACTTCTACTTGCTGTTGAAGGTCAAGGTTTTTTCTTTTTCTGATTTTACAAAAAGAAAACTAACTGTCCCAAAACAAATGGACAAAAGCAGAGAGCCAGATTTTCAGATCCACTTCTTTATACTATGTTTGAAAGCGTCTCATATCATACTGCATAAGCAGATCCTGCTATTACAACTACCACTTAAAAAAACTTCTTCACCTGCTTTATTGCGTTGCTTAAGATAAAAGGAATTAGCTAGAAATAATTGAATTGGAGCTGGATCAATATGTGTAAACTTGGTAGTGCAAGCAAAAGACTGCTAGCACTTTAAAGGCTTTACTCCTTTGTCTTCTAATTTTTGACCTGCCTTTATAACTTCTGTTGTCACTCAGTTGGTTTCTCTCTTCTCCCAGGACAGATGAGGGACTCCTGGCCCGCTTCTTTCCTGAAAAAAGACCTTGTGTCCTGTAGTTTGTTGTGGGTTGAATCCCACCAGACAACTATATGGGCCTGCCCCCCACTCCTGCTGAACTACCCACACTCTTAATAGGACCATGAAAGTTTTGGATATTTGAATCTACTGACAAGGAAAGTTTTATTTGTTATCATATTAAGACACACTTCAGACCTGACAAAGATTCCACCTTGCACAGTGGAAATTCTCACTTCTAGTCTCTTTGAAAAAGGTCTTGGCTCAGCTTCAGCTAATCAGCAGAGATTTGGAACCTCTCTGTGAGCAGGATGTTAGCCTCAGTGACCTCAGCCCAACCTGGCAAATAATCAAGGATGATCTTAGGGGTCGATATTACTGTCACACAGATTACCATTAGGGATGAATATGTCTCAATTTGTCTCTTAGTGAAACTAAAAATATTTGGTACTTAGTTCAGACTTCAGTATCTGGAGGAGAAAAGTGAAAACTAGACTTGACCAAGTATTGCAAAATTATCCTCAGTTTCAGATTTACCAGCTTGCCTAAGGACCTTCTCCTTATAACACAGCAAAGTATGGTACATTTCCCTGTGATTTCTAGGCAACAATAAGCTTAGAGGAGGACAAGCATCTGCAGACCCACACAGCATGCCTGGTGTGCAGAAAATGAATGGCCACAGTCCCAAAGCACAGTAGAAATGCAGTAGGTTTTATTTATCCACGACATGCTGGCCCTGCTTCTAGCTCTGGGAAATCTGTCTGCTCTTCTATGCATCAATAATACATCTTCTACACACTGTGTTATGGAGATGCTGCCCAAATGCAATGAATTTCATAAGTCCCAAATTCACATCTTTTTCCCAGTGTGAGAGCAGCTGCTGCCATGGCTGAAATATCTCAGAAGAGCCTCTGAGTGATGAAGCTATGGGATATCCTGGGAAGGACATTCCCACCCTCCTGGTGGGCCTGTAATACTGCACAGTGAGGAAGGAAAAACTCCAAGGTGCCAGAGAGAGAGAGAGACATGGAAACTTCATGCAGAGTTTAGACCACAAGCTTGGGCAAGGGAAACTAAGCTCAAGGTGCAGCTCCTTCTAAGCTTCATACATGAGACATTACACTCAGTGGATGAAGACAAGTGTCTGGGGGCTGGAAGGAGAGCTCTGTGTCTTTCACCTTCTGAATTAGGGAGGACTCTGATGCTAGGCTCTTATGCCAAAGACACTCATCATCACTAAACAAACACTGTTCTTTACAGACTACATGAGAAAAACAGATGCCTGAAATAGGTGAGTGGTGTTTTCCCTCTGCACATATCAGAGAGATCTTTCTCATTTTCTTGACGAGGCAAGGTGCTTGCTTTAGGAGACTTTCTAGGTGAAGCAGTGCTCTGGTTTGCTCCACATCACATATCTGGATAGGCAGACTGGATTGCAGGTGTACTTTCAAACCCTTTTTAAGAAGTGCTGAGCACTAAACTCTCTTCTTTTGTATCCTTGGCTCTTTGTATCTTTGGCTCTTCTCATATCACCAGAGATCTTCAAGTGGCATAACTGAAGCAGGTGGAAGATCTAAAAAGAACAACATATATGAAAAATCAATATTGAAATAGTAAATATTGAAAAAAATCTGCTTGTGCAAAGCAGGATGTTTAACTTTTAAAATTTATTTTCATCTTCTCTCACATATCACATGTTCTGGCCTATCCAAATGATATTTCATATAGCCTGGTAAGCTGGATACAGAGTCTTCTGATTTACTCTGAATGACAATATGACCTACACTCTTCAATGCCTCGTATGTGACAAGGGAAACTGCAGCTCTACAGCATTTGCATGGGAGGGAGATTTCATTTTTGTCGTACCAGTGGAAGGAACTATGACTAACATTTAGCTAATGTTTACACAGTGCTTTGATGCTCTGAAGTGCTGAATTCATGGGACAATGCAGTGTTTCTAAGAGGCCTTTTCATGCAATTTCTGCTACGATATCTTCACTAACAGTTTGTAACTATCTTAACTTGTATTGTAGCACTGTCTTCAGCTTCTCTTTGGCTGACACAGAGAATTTGGAAAGTTTGCTATGTCACATGGGTATAGAAACAAGCTTGAATCCACATCAGTGCTGATTCTTTACTTTTTAAGAACCAGCACACTGTTATTTCTTGATAACTAAGAATGATTACAGCTGCACTTTTCCCGTTGGTTATATTTGCAATAACTTCTTAATCCCTTGTACTGTTGCTGTTCTTCTTTGACAGACTGGTGACTGTTGGATTAATCCCTGAAACTTTATGTTCTGTTTAGCAATGATATTTACTGGACTATTTTTAAGGAAATTATTAGTTTCAAGTTCTGCATTTCAGGTAATAAAAACTTAGTAGCGAAAGATTTCTAGCATGAACTTCAGACACAGTTTCTATTTCTGAGGGGAAAAATTATGACTTGCATTCACATTAACATTTTGAAGGTTTAAATGGTGTTTACAAGGTATGGATAAGCAATTATATGTACTCATTTTTCAGATTTTCTCAATGAATGTTAGAATATGAAACAAGTTACATTAACTTTAGCCTTAATCCTTTGCCAGTAAAACTTGTGGTTGCAATTTTGGATTGGAATTTTCCATTATTTTGGCTATCTATTAGAAGTCAAACAGACTTAAATGACAAAGAAGTCTCCTCTTGAAGAATCACTTATACCTAAATTTTCTATGGAATACTTTTTGAGATTCACAGAAGAGGCAAAATATCAGTTTCCTGATGTGTAAACCCCTCCAGCAGCTGAGGGGAATATGTTTCATGGAGCTTCAGGTTACTCTTTCTACATGCAGCAAGAGAAGGGAAAGCTGGAAAGAACATTCTCTGTTCTACTTCTTACTTATCACTTCATGGTCAATCAAACTGTTGGACACCAAAGCTTAGAAGCACTTGGGAATCTCATCCTCCCTCTTCTATAACCCATGGAAGTACAGCATGAAGAGGGACCCTAGAGGGGGTTAAATAGATTTGATACTTAGGGAGTAATGATAAGGGATAATTGCTAGTGCCTTGTGAGACCTGGGATTCCATGTCTGTGTATTTTGTTATGAAGCCCACCATTTGCTAGAGTATTAAGGCCCACTGTGTCAGCTTACCTTCTAACAGAATGGACAGGAAAATCTTCAAAAAACATTAATGAGAACACCAGAATTGACCAGACTTTTTTTTTTCCTGTGCATTTGAATCTTAGGGTTGATAGAAGTTCTGATAAAATATTTTTGTTTCTGTTTTAAAGCAGTCACGTTGTTTCCCCACAGGGCGTCACATTGTTCTAGTAATGCATATTCTCATTCAGCAGCCTTTCTCTTAGTGAGGGGTGGCACAGGGTTTCCTTCCTCTTCCCTGAACACACCCCTGTGTCCTATTGACAGCTTGGGTCCTCTGCTTTTGACTCAGATCCAGCTGAGCAGTGAGTTCATTTTCAGAAGTTAAGGACAACCAGACAGTGACCCTCTAAGTCTGATTCTTTAGGAATCATGATAAGAACATTAGCAATATTTAAAGTAGCACAAAAAAGCTTGAAAATACAAATACTATCAACCAACTAAAGTGTTTACATAGCCAGCAGAAAGCTCAAACCAATAGTTGGGAACTTTGTTTCCTTGCAGATTGTGCTAGCGGGAAAGAAAACAAAAACTTTTTCCCATATAAATTTCAAATCAACTTTTCTTACCTCTTCAGATGACCTTACTGAAAAGAACAAAATGTCTAACTTTCCTTTGATTTGTGTAGCACACTTACACATTCAGAGAAAAAAATTCTTTATTCCTCTGAAAGTAGAAATTCTTAGGACAAGTACGGCAAATTTATTCAAATACTTAATTGACTAATACAGAGCGGATGGTACCGACTCGGATAATTATTTGATTGATGTTTAATCATTGAGATGTCAGATGAATGCAATACAAAATGTGAGCTCCTCTTTTACCTGAAGAGGATTCTTGTTATTTATTATAAAAGCCAGTGTCTTAAATTGTATTTACAATGATGGAGAAAAAATTTACTTTCAGAGGACTCCATAATTAAGCACTAATAGTAGAGGCTTTCTTTGTAGCTAAATAAAAGGAAATGTATTACCTCATCCAGAAATATTCTGAAGGCAGTTAATGCTCTATGTGTAGTTGGTGCTGACGTAGTAGTAAAATTAACATGTGAAAATCATTAGATGTCTTGATATTTTTCAAGTTTCTGCTGTGTGTCCAGTGTTACAACACAACAGGCTCAGGAGCAGAAGGCAAATTTTGAACATCAGTCCCAGATGATTTTTTAGATTCTGAAGTTGTGCCATATCACTTTAGCCTCTGCGATACCTAAAACACTGAGTCTGGGTAATAGTCAATAATCACGCTATTAATTCAATTTTTTCTTATGCTGTCATTAATTCCACCAACACGACTGTGACCTTCAAAGAAATGTCATCTCAGTGACTTCACAATTCTGCAATGGATTATGAATTGCAGCCAATAGCTGGAAATGTCAAATTTCCTGTTTCTGCAACATTTGTAGCAGACTAAACTACAGTCTAGAGATGGGAAAAGTTGGCCTGTTTCTCACTTTTGTGAAGAAAGAAAACCATTGCTGGAAGCAGCCAGACACTTGCGTGATAATATTTGAAAAGTCTTCAGAGTTATCAGCATGTTTAAAACAGACAAGAAATCTCTGCTTTGGATATAAATATTTCATAACCAGGAAAGATCTTAGATGTAACACAGTTGGACTGACTGCATTCAGTGCTTTTAGTTTTAATAATGCTAGTTTTATGTGGTCAAATATGAATGCTTATGACAATTTTGCATTTGTTCTATGTGGGTCAGAGAATTGGATGCCTATCTATTAAAATGTTTGAGACAGAAGACCTGTAGAGAATAATAAAGGTGGTCTGCAGTTGTCCCTCCTTTCTTCCACAATGATAGTGTTCACAAAATTTATTAGTTGCTTAGAGATCCACATATCTGCCATAGCCTTTGCCTGTCCTGCCAGCCTCCAGTCCAGTACTGACTAGTATCTTTGTGCCCACTAGGTACTGCTCCAGAAAGAAGAGGTCAAACACAGAATTGGACAAGAATTGACATTCTGCTCTTCCACATAGTTACCCTCTGCTTAGGAAAAAAATAGAAAGAGAGAGAAATAAGAAGTTAACTTTTAATTAAATAACCAAGGGGGAAGTCCTCAAGAGATTCTATTTATAAAAGAAATGCTAGCAAAAACACTTGACTGTGTGTCTAAAATGACCAGATAGTCATCCGAATGTAATCACTCATTTCTTGAGATCACTCAGACTTTTACTGGATGGTTATTAGCTCTGAGGTCAAACACATTTTAAAGCTGGGCAAAGGAGCATAGACTTACTCCAAAGTCTTCTCCAACGTTTCCATGCTCCCTTGGAATAAAATTTTCAAAGACTGGGGGCTCAAAATCTCACAATAACAGTGCTCACAATGGAAAGATATTCCTATTTCCACACTAGCTACCCAGCAATGGGGCCTCTGTCCAGAAATTACTACGTTTTTCTTTCAGATTGTAACAAAATACTGAAGACAATTGTTTAAAGACTGTACCATTTTTATATTGCAAAATAAGGAGATCTTGTAAATATAGAGAGAATCTGTCTTGTCCTGTCCCAGAGAAGCAGTGAAAAAAAAAATAGGATTTAAGCTAAGGATTTACTAAAAATAAGGGGCCATCATGTAGTGATCTTATGAAGGAGCAGTGGAGTATTGCTGCACTTGCCTGGCTGGACTTGTCCTATGTCCTGGGACTCATCCTTATGAAAGCTATCATCCTGTTTCAGACAGCTGTGTTTATCTACACATTTAACATGCCTCTTCCTTCTCTCCTATGTCATACCAAGACAACTTCCCCAGAGTTTTCCTGACCTTGAAGATACTCCATTGTTTACAACCAAGTCTTTTGATCCTGAGCAGCATCTGTCAGGCTAAACAAGTTAAGCTCCATCAATCTGACACAACAGCTCTTGCTTTTCCGATAACATGGGATTTCATTGACTCTGAAAAATGGGATTATACCTAACATGGCTTTGCATCAAGCTAAAAATAAACAAGCTTAAATGCATCAGTTATTTTCTCCTTTTGACATTACAATTCAGCAACAATCTTATTAATTTTAAAGATATGAGTCTCTTGAGGACTGACCACTGAAGACAAAGAAAAGCCATATGATAAAATCTTTGCAGTTTTGAGCCCTTGAGGGAGATACCTGACCTCCTCTTATTTTCTTCTCCCTCTGCAAAATGGGGTATTCCCTGTATAGATTCTTTCTATTATCAATAATAAATGGGTTGTATAGCTTTACATCTATCTGCAGTGGACATAATAATCAGAAAGGTAATAACCACAATACTAGGCTGGATTTGAGTGACTGTGAAAGAACAAAATAAATGAACTTTAAATTTGTGTGGTACTGGTAGTAGTAACTCAATGGTATCTGGAAGAAAGACTTGAGGCTTACAGCACTGCACATAGCTAGGATCAGAGGCCATCAATAGATGGAAATTGTGGGTGGATAATAAAAACTTGAGCAATATAACATTTGAATGCTAATCGAAACTGCATCAGTTCATGTCCAGAATGCTTAGAAACTATCTAACTATGATGGATGATGATGAAGCATAGGAATTAGGAAGATCTGACTACTGACACCATCATGTTTATCAGTACCTCTACTCTCATATGATACACAGGCTTAAGTGTTCCAGTAAATCTGATGGTACTAGTTGATGAATTTACCACTGGCAGATGGTTCAGCTGCTATGAAAACAAGTGAGAGCTTTATGGGTTTTGTTTTTCTGGTATGCAATGTCATTTGAAAGGATTCTGATTATCACTCTTTATTTCCATACCACTGCTCTTTTGCTTTGCACTGAATATCCTCAGATTCTGGTTTTCATTGTGATCGCAGAACTATGAACTGGAGTCACCAAAGAGTTTGTGTAGAGATGTCACAGTTAATGCACTTTTCATCTGAGATAATAATGGCAGAAACCATATTTTAAACAGAAAACATGAACAAGAGCTAGAAGAAATGCAATAATTTATCTAGTGTGTAGACCAAAACAAAGTATGAAGTAACAGCCATAAAATAGGCAAGAAATCAGAGATATGAGTTAAATCCATCTCTCCTGAGTTTAACCTTACCTCAATGTTTACCTATGCTGTGTTCTATTCAAGTTTGGAGCTGGTTTTCCTGCATTCTCTGCATTCTCCAAGGTTATGGAAAGGTCTTCTTTTTATAGTAGAATGTATGTGGAAAGTGAAAAACCTGTTCCTAAGAGTATTCTGTTGCAGTTCAAACACATTTCTTTGGAGTCCTCATGAGCAATGGCTCTAGTTATCTATGGATTCCTAAACCTATTTTGCATTGTTAGAGATAAGAGGGATCACAATCAATTTTAATGGGAATTATCCCTTGGAATATACCCAGTGAAGTCTACAGACAGTTTAACATCCATCATCCCGTCTGCTTAGCAACACAGATTTCCTTGAACATTTTGGTCCACTGCTAATGTCCATTCATGGGCTTATACCCAGCTTGAGTTCAGTGTGGGCCCTGTTCAAAGAAGCTGTGTTTTCCCTGATGTCAGAATGTCTTAAAGGGCTGATTGATGTTTGCTACCTGTGGGAGTATGTCTTGTCAACCAGAAGAGCTTCTGTGACAAGTCCTGCCCTGGAGCAGTGAAATAGAGCACAGGAAGATTCCCTGGGGGCTAATATATAAATTGGGGATGGAGCCACTTTTATTCACCTAAGACAGAATGACTCTTTGGCCTCTTCCTTGTCATGTGGTATCCCATGCATCCATTGCTTATATAAAATGCAAACAGCCTCTGTCTTCTCATAGACACATCTGGCACTGCAAAGGAGCAAGTGTGTGTATCAGGGCACAAACATGACCAAATGCCTACGTACATGCTCCTCACTCAAATGCATTATTCACTTGGTGGAGTATACCTTTGAGGAAAGCACTTTCAGTCATAGGATGGAGGATGAACAAACCTTTTGGTTCCTAGCCATTCTTGAAAGCTTTAGGGAAAAATAAGAACAAGAAATAGACTGAAGACTGGAAAAAATATTGCCCTGGTGAAAGATATCCTGGTGGAAGGCCAGGGTTATCCTCCTGATCTACACTGTAGACTAATTCCTGCAAACAAGAGGACCATAATTCCATTAAACTTGCAAACAGAATGCAATTGTTTCAACTCAGTTTTCCTTCAGTGTTTTTCAGTATTTGTGCAGAGTTCAGCAATTCATTTTCATGGATATACATAAATTCAGCTAGATAAATCTATAGACTTATCAAGTTATTATTTTGCAGCAGAAAAAGAAAGAAAATAAACTGCTAGGAACTAGAGGCAAATCCAGCTAACAGTGAGTATAGGGTCCTATCTCCTCCCTGTTCTGTCTTCCTAATCAATCTAAACTCAACATGTGGCAGGTTCCACAGGCATCTCAGTGACTCAGTACCACATCACATAAGACTTAAGTGGACCCTTATGGGACCCACAGTTTTACCTACAGATATATTTTAAAAGTTACTTTAGTGGGAAGAATGCTTTATGTGAAAATCTGTAAGTTAGGTGAGGTTTTCATGTGCTTCCTGATATCTGCTGCACACCTGAAAGCAGCTAAATGTTTTGATATATCCCTGTTCTTGCCTTGTTTTTATTTTTCAAGGTCCTCAGGATATATCTCTACCTCTACACAAGAGAAGGCCAGGGAATCACTTCAGCACCGGACCCCTGATTTCCACCATTACCCAATTTCTTGGTGCCTTCCATCTTTGTGAACTCATCTCAGGATTTCTCAACATACTTCACTCCAGCAATTCCTTAGAAAGCAAACATGTGCGAGACTTCATCAAATTTCTGTCTCCACTCTTCACAACCCAGTCAGCTTTGAAGCCTTCTATGATTCCACATTCTCTCTAGCCACACCTGTGGGCACAAAAGATTCACTCTGTGCTTCATGCCATGACAACACCTCTGTGATGAGCTGCCCCACAGTCATCACATCACTTCAGACACTTTAAAGTGAATTAAAATACAGTCACACAGCACCTCAGTCATGACCTAGCATCACCAGGGATATCCTTGGCCAAGGAATATGTCATGCAAAGGTCAACTAAAAGCCTGTTGGGTTAAACTAACAAAATAGGAACAGGATACCAAAAATACAGTCACCAACAGAAGTCAAATAACTTTGTCTCTTTTTCAACACATCATTAAACAAAAGAACCAGGTCTTATATTATTTCATTACTTTCAAAACACTCTTAGTCATGACACTAATAAATGTTACCCAGGTCCTCTGTAATATAAATTTATTGTTAATTCTATGTTAATATTTCGAAGATGTCCAGCAATGAAATTAAGTATTTCAATGGTAATAGGTAATTTATTTGTTCTGAAGATATTTTAGTTTGACTGCATTTTAATTTCAAACTCTTGTCAGCCATCAATTACCATGGGACACCAACAAGATAAATAAAGCTGTTAACTAAGTGAGAATTTACTTGTAAATCGAAATGTATGCAATAAACTGAGGGCTTTTTCTGATTGCTACCAAACATCATCAGTATTAGAAAAAAAAGTATCTATGATGCTTGCCTCCCACAAACACTAACTAGAATTTAAATGAGGAGATAAATAGCTCTCAGAAAAGGAGTTTTTCTACAGCAAAAGGAAGTGAACAGCGTTGTTTCATCTTGGTTACTTCAAAAATAAGAATGATTTGTATCACATTTACTAGATAAACTACACCACGTATTTGCATTAGTGAAGAGATGGCATATAGCATCTGCAATAGCATCTGCTATTCTTATGTAGATCAATATATATCTATCATTCTCCACCTATTTCCCCCAAGTTTTTATTGATGGAATTAAAACTTCTGTGGAATAAACCACAGAAAATAATAAGAATTGCAAATGTTCAGAAAGTTGAAAACATTTGATTGCTTTGGAAAAAAAAATCAGTGCATTTGAAAAGAATAAGAGGATAATCAAGCAAGCCCTGTTTTACTATTGCAGTCTAAGAGACTTTTGGACTTCCAGCAGAGAAGGCATTTATGGATCATCAATGTATTATTTGTAGAAGCAAAAGGAAAAAAACCTACATTTGTCTAGAGACAATAGTCTTGATTATGGTGTTTCTGAAGTAATAAAAGTATATGCAAGTCTAGAATATATTTTTGCCCTTTTTTTCTACAAACACCATCTTAGAATGCCAATTTACTGCTTACAAATATTATTTGCATATATTAGTCCAATAAACAGGCTGCTAAATCTGCCTGGCATTTTGGAAGTGCCAAATGAAGATTTTAGAATCAGTAAATATATGGTTATTATACTTACAAGATCCATAACATGCCAGTTCTCAGACTTCATAAGATTCGTCTTTTGTGAATAATTGCTTTTAAAGTGGAGGTCGGGAATTGAAGCCAGAAATAAATTGATGTTGGCTATAGTTTGTAAACAAGACTCCCTTGACATGCTGGCTTGACTGTCCCTGTTGTTATTTCCTTTGGCTGGCTTTTAATCTTGTTCAGTTAAAGTAACTACAGAGAAATTAAAAGGCTGATTAGGTTTAGCAAGATATATTTTCTTATATAAATCCAACATCTTAAGAAAACAGTCTGGGGCATTCAATTTTTCATGTTTATCTGTGAATGTAACTTTGTGTTCAGGGTATAATGTTGATCTACATGTTCAATAGATACGTTAGAACTTACTAGCCTTTTGTGTCATTAGAAAGTTAAGAATCAGAGCATCTGTAAAATAGTCCTCGTTATATTAATTCATCTTGGTCATAGAATCATGGAATGATTTGGGCTGGAATGGACCTTAAAGATCATCTAGTTTCAACCATGTTCCTATGGACAAGAAATGTTCAGCTAGACCAGGTTGCTCAGAACACCATCCAGCCTGGTTTGAAACATCTCCAGGGATAGGTAATCCACCTCTCTGGGAGTCCTGTTCCCACCACCCTCCCAGAATTTTCTCCAAATAACTAATCTAAACCTGCTCTGTTTAGCTTAAGGCTATTCCCTCTTGTTCCCTTACTAAATACCCTTCTGAAAAGTCCCTCTCCAGTGTTCTTGCAAGCCCCCTTTGAGTACTGGAAGGCTGCTCGAAGGTCTCACCAGAGCCATCTCTTCTCCAGGCTGAACAGCTCCAAGTTTCCCAGCCTGTCTTCCTAGGAGATGTTCCAGCCCTTTTGATCCTCTTAATGGCTTGCTCTGACTCACTCCAACAGGTCCATGTCTTTCTTGTGCTGATTACACCAGAGCTGAGGCAGCACTGCAGGTGGGGTCTCAGCAAGCAGAGCAGAGCAGAGCAGAGGGCCAGAATCCCTTCCCTTGCCCTGCTGGCCACGCTGCTTTGGATGCAGCTCAGGATATTTTGGCTTTCTGGGCTGTGAGCACACATTGCTGAACCATACTGAGCTTGTCATCCACAAACACCTCCAAGTGTCCTTCTCCAGGGTAAGTCTCAATCCATTCTCTGCCCAGCCCATACTTGTGCTTGGGATCTATTGCCAGGATTTGTGCAAAGAAAACCATGGGTTTGTAGCACAGAAAATAATCAAGAAAAGAAAGTTTCATTTTCTGTTCCTGATCTTTTAGACCAAACTAAAACAATGAGGAAAACAATGGCTTCGGGAAGCAGTGTTTCTCATTTCAACAAAAGGAAACAAAAATATCTGAATCAAACAAAGGGTGATGCACACCCAAAATCTTCTTGTGAGAAAAAAAGCGTATATTGACTGTATGGTACTGAGAACGCCTTGTTTATTCCATTAGGATTTTAGAAATGTATTTATCCAAATCATTAGTCCAGTTTTGATGCTATACATTCATAACAAATTATATAAAAAGCTCTCATAAATTATAATTGCTGTACAGTAAAAGATACTATTATTTACCTTTTTCCCATTAAATTATGCTTGTCCTTCCAATGTCACTTTGGGTTGAGCTGAGAGTGCCAATCTTCTTCCTTCAGAAGTGATGAATGCATTTTACCTCATTCATCACTTCCCTGAAGCATTCATTGGGAAGAGTATGATGCCCGTGGTAGTGGGATCTCTTCTTGGTGGCAATCTGGGTTTATTTTTATACATTTTCTTAAAAAGACCAGCTTTCAGCTAAAGTTTGACATTTTTCCAGTACCATCCCTTAGCCCAGTATAACACAAAAGGCTCTTAAACTGGCCCATGTTGGCAAGGTCTGTTAAGATTTGACAGACCTTTGCCACATGCAGCACTTCCAGAATGATCTACAAGTGGTCAGGCAAAAGCCACTTGACCACTAGACAAAATATGTTCATGTGTTTGTATAACAAAGTATTAGAACCTGTAGGTTTAGAAAGGATTTCTTATTACACAGAGACTTCAAAAATAATTGAGGAGACAATGACTTGTTACAGTTCAAAGGTTTGAGTTATGGAACCCTAACGGATAACTTTTTAGAAGGGCAATGACAAAGTTTCATGCAGGCCTATTGTCTCCCTATATTTTAATATCATTACTTCTTGCATCAATTTTCCATGCTTTCCACTGATTCTGATAATTCAGTGGTCTGCATCTATTTACAGGCGCTCTCTGACATAAAGACAGATTTATCTGCAATGCTCCAATGGATAACTTTAATTATACAAGACAGTGGTATGTCATAGACCTGTGATTAAACTTGCTAGCAAATTTTACACTGTAGATGTATTTTGTTATAAAAAGCCAGTTTTTCAAAGTGAAATCTGTTTAAATAAATACAGTCTTTTTGATAAAATGCTTCAGAAAAATGCTTTGACATTTAAATCCCCACACCCCCAAATTAGTATTTTTTCATTAGTATTTTTTAATCTTAAAAATATCTTCTTTTTTACAACTATACTCAATCATACTGAAAGAAATCACAAATTAATTCTTTTACAAAGTAATGCAAAAGAGCAGTGAAAATATTTTTTAAAAAGAAATGTTGAGTTCTATTTAGTGAACATTTTTAGACTGCTGATTCATGGACATCTGCATTTTGAATATTTAATTCCCATTGAGAATGGGAACTTACTGTGATGAGAAAACATTTTTCTTCCAATACAATTCATGGGTATTCACTGGGAAATTGTAGTAAAACCCCAGATATATTGTCCAACCAGTAGTTGCTGACCTTTGTTCGACAGTTTGCCAGATTAGGCCAGTTTGGGAAGCAACTCTGATCTTTAACAGTCAGAGGCAGCAAGCTACACAAAATTGCTTCAAACAAAGTTCTGTTCCAATTTAAGGTGCAAAACCAAAAAAATGCTCTTACTCATACTTACATTTTTTAGAGGAACTAAAATTTATTCTGCACCTTTGATGAGGTATCCCATCATTCTTAGTTTCAAAATTAGTCTCCTATGTCTCTTCAGTAATTAATGTAAGTGCCAAATAATCTTTTCCCCTTATCTGATAAAAGTCAAGTAGCTTTCTTTAAATGCCAGCAATCATCCTGCTTCCTGCTATCTCCTTCCTCACAACACATCCTGTCTCCCCTAACACACAATGTCAGTCAAGACCTCTGAATCTAGCAAAGCTAATTTGCGTTTCTTCATTCCACTGGGAGCTCTCTGGTCTACCCTCATTCTCTTGGAGAATGAGATTTTACTTGGTCAAAATAATTCAAGTAACCCTTGTTTGTCTTAGTAGGCGGCGAATGACTTTAATCTGTTCTACTGCTCTACAGAAGCATAGGCCCCATGGACCTTACAGCTCTTTGGATAGCATCCTGAAGAGGAGGAGATAGGTACCCAGAGATGATGTCTTCCTTGAATACATCATATATGAATATACAGGCTCCTTTGGCTTCTCTCAAAATAGTGAATTCTCACCTTGACCCCTGCTTGCCTTTTCCCATGCATTCACAAAGCATTCTGTGGGTAAGGCGCACAAAATGTGTTCATGTCTGATGTTTCAGAATGATACATGAATTCCCTCCCCCTCTCCTTTTAATTCTGGGGGACAGAAGCCATCTGTCTTGTAGCTGTGTACAAGACCTATGCAAAAATAGGTCCTATTGCAGTCCAAGCAATTGAGTATACTCTCTAGCACTTAAAAAGTAATTGTGGTCATTATTTATCACCATCATCTTCAGCGTGAGGAAAGAAGCCTTTTGCCCTTTAGGTACAAATAGATGTGGTCTCAAGCAGCAAACACTGAATATGACATCCTCTAGTACAGCTCATAAGCAAAATAAATGCAAGCATCTGAGCTGTGCTGATGCTATGAAGACTTAGGGCTGTCTTCTATTGCATGTGCTAACCTTTCCAATAGAGTTTTACTCAAGACATATCCATTCTATAAAATACTTCACCATGCAGAAATACCTTGAACAGATATTTCTGGAAACTCTGGAATTTGAATTAGCGGGGAATGACTAACCCTGAGCTGGTTATTATCTTTTTTCTGTAACTGGGGCTGGTGCATCTGCATCTCACCAGCAGTGCTGCGCAGAAAGGCAGCACAGTGCTGAATGGCACAATGTAGGCAGCAGACCAAATGCAAGCAGCACACAGCATTGTTCACAGCCTGCTCAGATGGAGATGGAGAGCAGCTATTAAACCATAAGGAACACATCATTCAAAAAGCCTCTGAAAAATCAAAAGCTAAAGAATCAACAAAAATTGGTTTAATCACCTTTCCCAAAACCATCTTCAGCCTCCAAGGTGTACTTGTATGCTGTAGCACACATGATCTTTGGCTGTGTAAGGAGCACTGCGTTTCTTTAAAATGCAAACTTTCTACAATTTGCTGTAATTACTAATATCTTGTTCCACATAATAGAATAGTCACAGGTGTAACTATTCAAACACCTTAAAAAATGCGGTTTTGCAAAAATATTTTTCACTGAAGTACACTTAAACCTATTAATTTTAAAAATCTAAAATGTGATCTAATTTGTAGCTAATGTGCATTTAATATATTTTTCTAATTTGTAGCCTCAATATACAGAAAATACAGGGCTTAGGGTACATAAAAAGAAAAGTATACACCAGACATACTTTAAATTCAAAGGCCACACTAGAATACCAAATTTATTTTTTTCATGGTGAGTATTCACAGCACTTAAATTTCACTTAAATTCCTGATGGTAAGTCAGTAAGGCAGACAGCAACTTTGAAGGCTTTTGAAGGGCTGACATAATGGCTCTTAGAGGAGAACAGGATCAAGACAGTGAATGGCAGATAATACCTCAGGAGGAACTTAAACAGTCTGAATATGACCTGCAGAGAATTTCTAAAAAGCATTCGACTAGTAACATTTTGATCACAAATGTCCAGAGTTTCCAGAGGCTTTGCAAACATTAAAACCAGTATTTCCAAAGGCACACAAAGATAATTTCACACTACTGGAAATCAATGAGGATGCGGTAAGAGGAAAAATCTGATGTTTTGTGAACTGTACATTTCTGGCATCAACCCTAACATGTTAATCTGATTGCTTTGTCTACAGAAACAGAAAAAAAGAGCTAAGCAATTTTTCTTCATTTTGGTGTTGTTGTTAAAGATTGAAGGAATAAGCAATTCATGGAGTTCTGCGTCAAAAAATATTCCATTGTCAGTTCCAAGAATTTCTGGAACTGATTGATCACAACCAGCATTTGCTTGACACATTTAATATTAAACAGCATATACCTAAAATAAAATTTGATAAAACTGAGTTTCAAATTTAAAAGATACTAATAACTTCTTTGATTAAATGCTAAGGAATATAATTTTGTTTTTACAAATAGGATAGAAATATAAACTCCTGGAAACTGAAGCACTTAATTGAAGAAGATTTTTGACGTAGCTTTCATCAGTTCTATGGAATTTTCCATTATATGGCTTGCTGAAAGATGCATGATATGATCTGAATGACTGGTGATTGATGTGTCCCAGGGAGCACAATTTTAGCTGTTCCATATGAAATAGATGTCTATCTACCAGGGACAGACATAGTCCAGCAATTTCCCAACCAGCCAAAAGTCTGGGATAGTATTAGGAAGGTGAATTCTTAACTTACTGAACTTTTTTTTCCTTTTAATACAAGATTCCCAGAGGTAAGAAAATCCCTCACAAGATTTTGTTTGACGCGATCATTCCTTGACACTTCTGCTTCCACGATGTTTAAAAGAAAAAAGGGACAGCTGAAAAAAAGTAATTGATATTATTTTTCTTTCCAAAATTAACTAAAAAGGTAAAGAAGAAAACCTACAAGGTAGTTTTTAGGGAAGAATATCAAATACTGAAAACGTGAGAGCTTGACACTGGCCACCTAAACAGAGCAAAGGACTGTACTCTTCTGTAAGTACCTAGCAAGTTTGTACAATGAGCTAAATACACCAATTCTTTCTTCTGGTTTCTCTCTTTGATGAACAATTTTCCTGATCAGTCATGTTTGTATTGCATTTCCCATTCCAAGAAATGCCAACATACATCATAAAACAAGACCATATGCTACCCAAATAACATATGAATCTGTTTTGGAAACAAACATTGCTCTTCTCTTCTGGAGTGAAAGACTGAGATCAAATTCACATTACAGTTTTCCAGGTGTTCATTTTTAAGCTCAAACATGGAAGAGATATACCCAATAACCAATTTACTTGTGCCCAGTCTATGGCACTCCTATGTCAAAGCTCTATGGCTTAGCCTCCATCCTTGGGGAGGGTGGTATCAATCTGTGACCAGGAAATAGTTCCTCCTGCCTGCTTACAGTGATTCTTCACAAAGGGCATGGAGAGGATTGTGTGTGCAATGGAGCTCAGCCCTAAGCATGGAAAGTTCTGGTCCTGAAGTAATTGATGTGATAAGTTGCAAGCTAGTGACATTTTGAAAAGCACAAGGAGAGGATCAGAGTAAAAGCTGGAATTCAGAGTCTTCCCGTAGAGCATATTGTCTATTTGCATTACAAAATAGACTACTTACAAATACACTCTTCTACTGCCCATAATAAAGAAAAATGCAGAGATTGACAGGTATAGAGTATCACAATGTCATTATCAAACTCAAAACTGACAGAGTTATTAGAAGTAAAATGCAAATTTTTACCTGAGAGGAAAAACTATGGTAAAATCTTCATCACTGACTGCTTTTAAAATTGAGACTGCCTGCATGTTTATCTAAAAGATATGCTCCAGTTCCAGTAGGAATTAATTCAAAATGTTATGGGCTGTGTTACAAAGGTCAGACTCTGTAATTGCAAATCTTCTATTACAATCAGTTAATCTTCTAATTCAATTTTATGCTATGCATTTCATATAAGATCTTGAATCCAAAGAACAGTCACAATGAGTGATTTTAGATTCCTATAAAGAGTAGAACAAAACTGAAAGGTCAGAAAGACAGCAAAAAACATAAGTTGAACTAACAAAATTAAAAAGATCACAAAATTATTAAGTCAATAAATAACACTAGTTCTATTTTTCAATTGCCAACACTGAGTTATCTAGATCCAAACTTTCTTCTTCAGGTAAGCACCCTATGTGCTATGCTACCCTGTTGTTTTCACTCTTGGGCTTTGCATCTGAGGCTTCAAAATAATTGTTTTAATGGGAAAAGAGGAATTTGACCCATCTTCTTCAGCTCTTTTTGAATATTTGACAGGTATACTACTTGGTGTCACTGCTACCTCCTTTCAAGTAGAGGAGGAGATCAAATTATTCAAGAGGTGTTCCTTGACTTCTCCTTCCATCCATTTTTTGAGTGACAGCTCTCTTGGCCTCTGTTTTTTGTAAAAGACACTGATGATGGTCAGGTCTGTTCTGACTCCTGCTCAATGAGAATCAATGAGAGAGCAGCAAGCATTCTAAAAGGTGGCATATTAACTAAGCCAGGTACATGCTCAGGCCATTGCAGAATTAGAGAAAGAGTTTCTAATTCTAAAGAGAATTAGAAACTATTAAAAATAAAAATAATAATCACTAATTTTGCTATAGTATTGGGTCTGCAGTCATTTCAGCAAATGCCTGAAATGTGTTCTCTACATCCACACTACACTGAGTCTGGTTGGGATGGAGTTAATTTTCTTCACAGCTGGATGGTTTGTGACTGGTGACCAAGAACGTGCTGATAACACATCCTGTTTTAGCTATTTGGTGTCAAGGCCATCCCAGTTTCTCACTGTGCTGCCCCAGAGAGGAGGCAGAGATGGGCAAGGACTGACAGTCAGAGAGAGTCAGGGAGATTTGGTCAGTCAGGAGAGCTGACCCCAGCTGACAAAAGGGATGCTCCCTATACCCCACAATGTGTTCAGCAATAAAATGGAGAGAGAATAACCATTGCCTGGGGACTGTCAGGGCATTGATTTGATGTTGGTTATGGATAGATTTTAGCATGACTTCTTTTCTTTTCTTCTTCCCCCCACCCCTCCCCTTTGCTTACTAGAGTGTATATTTCAACCCAAGAGTTTTTTCTCACTTTTATCCTCCCTCAGCCTGCTTGGGAAGGAGTAAGAGAGTGACTGAATGGGGTCTGAGTTGACAGCTGGGGTCAGCCCACCGCAGACACAGCATTCAAACTTGTGTCAGTAACATCATATCTGCACCTAAGTTGAAATGGAAACAGTCAAAGTTTTGCAAACATTTTGAAAACTGTATTTCTCAATTGTAAAATCCTATAATAAAATACTATAATATGAACAATGCATTCATATAAGTAACATATGTATGCTAAATTCTTACTGATGTACTGTTCACATTTCCAGATGGGAGAAAAAGTAGCCAGAATTTTTGGACACAAAATTCAAAATTCAATAGCAAGGAGGTTCTTAAAGGACAGAAAAAGCGTGATTTAGTCTAAAGATTCATGCAGATTACAGACACACAGAACATTGTTAAATTAAATAAATGTGCACAGGATGTCTGTCCAATGACCAATATAATTTTCAAAACAATTTTTAGACTGTAGTTATTTTTTTGGTTTTGCCTGAATATTTTTAATACACAGAATTACTGAAAGTACTATGGAAACACAAGTGTTTGGGCTTAGAGTATATCAAATTACAGCATCTGTAGCCAAGGTTTGATATAAACTAAAAAAAAAGTTATGCATAAATGTTGCAGTTTGAAAAGAACATGTTCAGAACAATATCAGTAAAAGTTAAAAATGTAAAAACAAAGGGTGGGTCCAATTTCAACACTTTCTACTTGCATGAATGTCTGGGCAAGAGATACTGAAAATAGTTTTTTAACAAGAAACGTTAAATCTTTATATAAAATATGCATGAGAGGATACATGTAATTTTTGGGTAACATTATTTATTTCACTATTCTGAACTATTAATTCCATATTTTCAAAGACTTCTGCTTAATTAAACCAAACCCTTTTTATTTTTCCTACTTTTTGAATTGTCACCGTGTTCTGTGGCAATATAGATGTGAGTCAGTAAAATAAAATCTTGGCATGACCAAAAGTCACTAATTCATATTTTCTAAAATAGTTTCATAATAACATTAAAAGTTCCATCTCTTTTTATACCCATTAAAGTACTTTTTGTGAACAAACCCCACAGATTTAGAACCCATAATTCAGTCAAATAACATAATTGCATATCATATCCTTGGGTGAGGATGAAAGCTTACTTTAGATGTGTTCATAGTAATTTTAGACTAATCTGAGCAAGGAACAGCTTAATCTTTCTCAGTGTGATCACTGCCCATGTTGAACAATATTTTAATTTTGGAAACATCTGGAAACACCTCAGTTTTGCTAATAAATGCTTTCTTCATTATAGTATCTTTTTTTTTTCCTTTTTCCTTATTTTTTTTCTCAGTGAGTAGAAACATATGCCCAAGTACAACATTGCAAAGAACATTTTCACATTGCATCTCTCATTAACCAAGTCTCCTTTCACAAACACCACTACATATGAATGAAGGAAGAAAAAAAGCAAAGCTTTCTCTTTCTCTGGAAAACGCACAGATGTCTCAAGGAGAAGAGGGAAGCACTTAAGAAGCTGTGAAATTCACCACATCGAAACCAAGACTTGCACTGGCTTAGCTTCTTCTAAATGTCAAGGGAAGAAAGAAAGAAAAAAAAAAGGAAAAGAAAATTCTGACAAATTTCCAAAACACCAATCAGTATAAATTCAACATCCATCCCTCCATCTCCAAATACTTTCTCTGGAAAAAAAAGAGACCCATACGACAAAAAGAATACCATCAAAACCTGTTTCTACCACAGGAATTCAAGTTTCTCCAAATTCTCTTTTCCTCCAGAATGAAAGCATTTCCTTTAAAGGGAATTTACTAACCACTTTAACTGGTCATGAGTTATAATCAAAATTTATCTCGACCCTTATAGTCTTTGCATGACCACTACAACTTACTGTGTGATTGTTCCTAAAGTTCCTGAAATCTCCTTTAAACTAGATAGAAAAGAACTGTACTCAAAACAGTATACCTATCCACTGTATAATACACAGCAGCTCTAAGTCAGCATTTTCATCCAATAAATTTGTGAATACCCACACACAATGCTGTGTGGATTTTAAAAACTTCATTTACAACGTAAATTACAGTGTTTTCTAGGAATAAGCTATACCAGCATAGGATTTCTTATTATAATTATTAATTAGGGGTGGGTTTTGGTTTTGTTTTGGGGGATGGGGGTTTGGGTTTTTTTTTTCCTTTTTTAGATTGTTACATTTGGAGTGAGACTATTACACCTTGTGAAATAAGTCTGGAAATTTCACTGGGTCCCAAGGCTCAGGTACTCTGCTTTGGAAGCTCAGCTGTCAGGTGGGTTCCTACAGCCAAAAGCAATGAGGAGCTGTGGGAACCTGAGTTAGCCCTGAAATCTGCCAGAGTCATTTGTGTAAAAAACATCTGATGACAGTCCTTGGTCTGTCTGCATTTTGCTCGTACCAGTGTGAATCACAGGAAACCCTGCTGAATCTGACAAGCCTTTCAAAAGAGACTCTGGGCCTCCAAGAAAAGATCAGGATGTGGAAGATCTAGGCTTTGAAAAATCTCTGCAAAAGTAAGGCTTGCCTCTCTGAATAAAGTGCCATCAATTCAGGCATACCTCTGACTCCTTAATCTCCCTTTAGGCTACAACATTTCACCTCATGCATTAAAACTTCTATTCTGGGCCAGAATGGCAGCAAAGTATTACCATTTCTACTCTACTCCTGTATTCCCTGAACAGCCAGTTATATAGCAGCTTCCCCCAGCTAATTTTTTAATTGATACCCAGTGTTGCCTCTGTGCACTAAGGGCACACAATCCAGGCTTTTGACTCTGAAATTTCATTTTTTAGTATCTGTGTGTGTATTTTGTCCTTTTCTAAAATGCACTAACCCTTATACATTGAGAGAGGCATAGAAGATTAATTTCTTGTATTGATTGTTCTGGGAAAAAAAAAAAGTTTTAAATGTCTTGCTTTCTAACCTTGCTGGAATTCACCAGTTCTTTATATATCAGGAGAGAGTAATTGCAACAATTCCTGTACAATTTATTTTTTCTGAGAAATGTTATGGATTACTTCTTTACTTAAATGATACTTTTTAGATTGGATTCATGCAGAGATTTTCAGTGCTTTTAATAATTTATGTTGTTCAGTCCCAAATCTCTGTTTATCTCTGCTATATTTCATGCATGTTTTAAACAGGATTACACTAAAATGGTGGTCAGCAGAGAAATACAGGGGAAATTGAGTGGCTTACAGTGTTCTTCTCAAGTGAAAGAAGTACCTTGAAGTTTATCATATCTGACACTCTATTAGATAGAGGCAACATCTGTAGGCAAGAATCCATGGACAAGGTTATACAGCATTGCATTAGGAAAGGATTTATCCAGAATGAGCTGTTTGACCAAAAACTGCAAATGAAAGATAAAAGCCCAAGAAAAGTTTTCTTTTCTTGCAGTTATGTTTACTTTTATCCTAGTCTGTTACAGTATGCACAGGAAACAAACTCTTAAAGTCCTTACCCTTAAATTCCAGTGTTTAAGAGGCATATGGACAATGCCCTCAGTAACTTGCTTTGATTTTTGGTCAGCCCTAAAGTGGTCAGGAAGTTGGACTTGATGATTATTATACTTAGGGGAAAAAATTAGATGTTCATCTAAGCAAGGGTTGAGTAATGTTTGTAATTTCAAATTTGCCAATAAAATGAGCTTTGAGCAAAGGTGAGAGGATAGTTTTCTGTATGCATTGCATGAGATTCTTTCAGTCTGGGGTGCTGAGGCTTTTTGGTTTTTTCTTGTTTCTTTTTTTTCTTTTTCCAAGAACATGACAGGATAAGGTCTTTTGTAAAAATTAGCCTACTCCAGCCAGTTTTTATCATCTGAACCTGTAATTAATGTTCTTCAAACACTGGCCCTTATCTGCTGTCTTAAAAGAACCTTGTCTGTGAGACAGCCAGAGACACAGTTTAATTTAAACTGTCAAAGATGAAAAGGAAAAATAACTTATTCTTCCTTTTACACAGGTGATGAGGAACTTCAGTCTTTGAAACAGAGAATGTCAATGTCCTGTGCCAGTGTGATGCTAAATAAAGTGGATGGTGAAGATTGATTCATTAGAAATGTTCTGCGCTTTGTCAAATAAGGAAAGCTGAAGGTCTTGTTTGCTAATTTTTTATAGTAACTGACTAGAGATGATAACAGATGTCATCAAATAAAGAAATATTTGAATTAAAAAACAAGCCTTTGACATTCATTTAACTTATCCAATATGAAACAATAAATAAAATAAGGAGACTCCTTCTGCAGTTTGGAAAACCTGGTTGTACTGAGTGACTAAGGGTGGATTTCCCCCTACATAATCTCTGTCACCTCGGCTGGACAGAGTGCCTTGGCCCACCCTGCCCAGGGGCTCAGGGCAGTTGGCACCTCCAGGAAACAAATCAGCCATCCTGTCTGTGCCAATGGCTATTGACTGATTTGTTCAAGTGCTTCCTTGACTACACAGGCACCCAATATTTTAGACAGTCAACATCCTTACGCAGGAGCTAGTTTGGAAAGTAGGAATGACTTTTCCTCTACTGTTTTTGTATCTTCCCCAATGATGACAAAATGCAGCTAACACAAATGAAAAGGAGCTTCTCTGGTCATATTTTGCTCAGGCCATTGTTAAATTATCCTTGAATGTCTGTGCCAGCTCCATAATTACCCATAATCAGAACTGACACTGTCTCAGTTGTTCCTAAAAAATGAGAACTGAAAAAAAAAAAAAAAAGGAAAAAAAAAAGAAGAGTGATTTTTTTTCATTATTGCTATATATCAGGGGGAAAGAATAAAAAGACCTTTTCCATTGAAGTCTGTAAAAGTAATTTAAAAGGATAAACCTGAGTGACTTTATTAGTGACTTTACTACTTCTTCCTTTTCTTAGAAAGTAGAAGTATCTAAAAACAAAATAAAGTTTAAATCATTACAACTCATAAAAAATGCAATTATATTTCAATTATCCCCTGGGGATTGTACTGAAAAGAACATGTTGATTCTGCTGTCTTGATTCCAAGAGAAACAGAATAATGAGAAATCTTGGCATTTTTTGCACAGAAAGGTAAATGACAAAGCCATTTTCACGCCAAAATAATAACTCTTGTTCTTTGTTTATTTGAAGATTTCTTGATATTTCATTTTTCTCCTTTATCATTGCTACTAGAACTGAGCCTCTTTCTGCGTTTGTTTTGAACTCCTCAGTGAGGCCATTTACCTTCTAAGCAGCAGTTTCACTTCCAGTCACCCCACGTGAGACTCTTACCCCAGTTTCTTTGCCTTCATGGCAAGTAATGGTCCCAATGCAAGGTCTACTTCAGCACTCTGTATTGACAGAGAAGAAGGTTAGTAGCAATTTTCACAGGTTGTTTCCCATTTAATTTATTGGAGATAGGGAAAACCTTGATTTAGAGGTAATGGTTCACTGTTGTGCCATTCAGCCAATTTCTCATCAACCGTCTTTTTTGTCTTCTGCAGTGTGAGATATCATAGAAAAGGTCTGAACAAAACATGCCAGAGAGTCACAAACTGCAGGATTCACAAGGACTGCTATTTCTGACCTAATTACCCCTCTGTGGTATCCTAAAAAAGACATTTTAGTTGCACCTTGTGCTGGTTTTGGTTGGGATAGCATCAATTGTCTTCACAGCGGCTGATATGGGTCTGTGTTTAGGATTTGTGCTGAACACAGGGTTGATGTTACAGAGAGGTTTTTGTTATTGCTGAGCAGGGCTTACACAGGGCCAAGGCCTTTTCTGCTTTTTGTACTGCCACACTGGTGAGGGAGCTGGGAGTGTATGGAGGAGACACAGCCAGGACAGGTGACAAAATCAGATCCAAGGGATATTCCAGACCATGTGACACCATGCTCAGAATATAAAGTGGGGGGAAGAAGGAGGAAGGGGGAGAAAATTGGAGTAATGGTGTTTGTCTTCCCAATGGTTATTACATGTGATGGGAACCTGCTCTCCTGGAGACTGCTGAACACCTGCCTGTCCATGGAAAGGGATAAATGAATTCCTCATTTTGCTTTGCTTGTTTACATAGCTTTTGCTTTCCCTATTAAACTGTCTTTATCCTTTTCTCACTTTTACCCTTCCTGTTCTCTCCCTTACCTTCCTGGAAGGGGAGTGAACAGGACTGGCCCCAACAATGAACCCTGGGAAGAACACTGCTGGTGACATGGTGCCAGCTGAATGTAACTCCGTTCACCACTGCTCTCTGAGCCTGGCCCTGCAGGCATTTTTTACCCAGAAACTGATTTTCTTCCTGAAGAATGCCCAGCCTTCCTGGACTACTTTACCCTTCAGGACTGTCTCCCAAGAGACTCTGGCCACCAGGCCTTGAAAAAGGGGAAAAGGGGAAATGGGAGAATGGAGTAGACAAAAGTGGAGAGAAAAGAAAAGGAATAGTAAAAAGTAAATGTAGAAGGAAGGAGAGAGGTGAGGAGGTCTTTGCTGGGATTCCATCCCCAGTGACAGCAGAGGGGACAGGTTTCAATGGGACAATTGCCAAAGCATGGCAGAGCAGGTAGGGCTGTGGTAGTGCAGGCTGGGCAGAGGTGAGTGCCAGGGTATGTGGTGAAGGCTCAGCTGGACAAGGGCTGGGGCAGAAATGCCAGCTGGGTGTCCAGTCCAGGCAGGACACTGTCACCATCATATTTTCTGAAAAATCCTCTTTGCCCAGGATTCTTCTCCTGGGAAGCTTAGAAGCCTCAGAGAAAAAGGAAAACAATATTATCTCATTTGCTTCTCCTGTGCTTTGCTGCTTGGGAATGTGGTTTTGAGCTCGTTTATCCAACAGGTGGTTGTTTGTTTGGTTTCATGTGAATTGTTTTTACTTAATGACCAATCACAGTCCAGCTGTGTCGGGACTGGAGCGAGTCACGGGTTTTTCATTAGTATCTTGTTAAACCTTCTGTAAGTATCCTTTCTCTATTCTTTAGTATAGTTTTAGCATAGCATTCATAATATAATATAATGTAATATAATGTAATATAATGTAATATAATGTAATATAATATAATATAATAATATAATATAATATAATATAATATAATATAATATAATATAATATAATATAATATAATATAATATAATATAATATAATAATATAAGCCTTCTAAGAACATGGAGTCAGATTCAATAATTTCCTCCCTTCGTCCAGGGGACCCTGAAAATACCACAGGACACAGGAGCCACCCAGCTCCCTCACACCCCTTTCCTACCTGCTCCCAGGTCCTTGGCACTCCTGCCCCCACTCTCCCTGCCTCCAGCTCCCTCCTGCCCAGCCCAACTGAGCCCCCCTCTCTGTCTTCTGCTTTTCATCCATGGAGCTTTCTTCTTGGCAGGGTTAGTATTAATGACTCCTCCTCATCTGTACTGCTATCTGGAAAAGCCCCAACCCAAGTGCAGCACTTTGCACTTGGGCTTGTTGAACATCATGAGGTTCTCATGGACCCTCTCCTCAAGTTTGTCCAAGTTCCTCTAAAGCCTGGAATCCATGAATATTGTGGAACAGCCATTCTCAGAGGTGTTTGAAAGTGCCTGAGCTGGTTCAGCTGATACCCTCTGCTCTTGGCATCAGAAGCGGACCCACTTTAAGTAGCTCCACCAAAACTTTATACAACCAGATGATGGAGCTGCTGAATTACTGTGTTTCAGCAGCCCACAGTGATTTGAAGGGGAGGAGGGGAGCAGCTGACTTCACACATAATTTTGTTAGCAACACAGCACTAAATGAGGACTGAAGAGAGTACTCATCAGATCTTATGAGGCATTATTGTAGTGGTTTTCAATAGCTTATTCTTTCTTTTCAAATATTTTCTCAATCTCTTGTACTTGACGCTTGTGTGTAGGAATAGCTCCCTAAGGGCAACCTGTCCTGAAACATCCACCAAAAGTAGTTCCTGTGTCAGTGGGAACACTGCAGCTCCCCCATAGCTTAGTTTTGGAAGGTTTTGCCAGGGCTCAAGATGATTCCTTCATCAGGAAAATTAAACCCAGCCCCTTTCCTTCTAACAGACTTGGCAGAAAAATTGGAGCTTAGAACTATTAAATGGAAAAGCAATGGAAAGGCACTCAGTGTCCAAAGCAGAAAGAGAGCTATAAAAGAACAGCAATGAAAAGCACACCAGCAACTTGGAAAAAAACCCCAAAACCTGCCAAACTCACAAAAAGGCCAGCTAGAAGATTTCCACACAGAAATGCAGCTGAGATACCATAACTGTTACTAAATGCAATATAAGGTAATGAATTATACCAGCAAAAATGAAACCCCACATATAAAGTCACTAGCCCCAATATAAAGTTTATGCACATTGATTCTTAAAAATCCTAAGTATTATTAGTTACCAAATCTTGAACTTTTCATTCATATAAATACAACATAACATTACAAATACTCTGTGAAAACTTTCTATTCCCTGTGGAGCAAGAACATCAACTCTTGTGACAATACCCACAGCTATAGGGAGATTTAGTCAGTCACCAAACCACATCTTTCAATCAGAATTCAATTCACTTTTTTCCCTTGTCAAATGTGTTAAATTCACCTGTGTTTATTTTGTTTCCTTGGGTTTGGAGGGTTTTTTTTAATAATTTTAAAATATATATTGTAAAATATATGTATGACAATTACTTCATTCTTCAGGAAGAAAAAAAAAATCCAATCAGTTCTACTGCCTGGTAAACATAAGAAATTTTAAATACAAATCCCATTGCTCTTTTTTTTTCAGTTAACCTTAATGGATATGGTTTGACTTACTTGAGAATCAGGAATCAATTAATCAATTTTATGCTTTTCAGAGCCACATCACTGTCACTGGCTTAAGGGAAGTGTGAATGTAATTTTGAGTCCTCTTTGTCTGAGAGAATAGTGTAGTGTCCTAGATTTGATGAGTTATTTGTTACAAGAAAAGGGTATTCAGCTCATATATTTGACTTCTGAAAATCCACATCAAGATTCTCCCTGCTGTTAGCATGTAATCAGTGTAAAACATTACTCTGCAGTTTCCCACAGGGTAGTGTTTATTGCTTGTACTATCTAAAGGATTTCCAGGAGTGGCAGGCAGGAAGCTGCTGGTAGCTTCAGGGCTCTCACAATTCAGTCAGATGCCAAACAAAGCCAGTTTGCAGGAACTTTTTCAATAGTGTCTCCTTTTATGGAGTCTCAATGACCTGACTATCAATGAGGAATCTATTTTATCCAGGCAACTTTTCTCCAATAACTGAACCCTTTGAATAGCATTGCAGAGGGCAGATTTCTAATAATCCTTCTTTCGGGGATTTTTTTTTTCTTTTTTCCCTTTCCTTGTTACCCTGGCAATGATAACCAGGCAATAGGAAACTAGAATTCAAACTGATTTATGCTGACTTACAAGATATCAGAATGATGGCTGTAAGCCTTGCTGCATGTAAATGTCCTCTTGATTTCACTGGAAGCAGTGATGTACCTACAGAGGAACTCACACTCTGGTGTTAAACTCATGGAGTGTATTTGCCCTGCGTAATTAAAGGGCCAAGGAGAAACTTCAGCACTAAATCCCTGCCTGTCCCCAGTATTGGGAGCTGCTCTGTCACATGAAGGATACCAAAAAATGAATATATTTAAAGAAGGAAGTTGGTGAGATTTGTTGTGTACAGGGCTGCCTACATTGTGCCCCCCTTCCTTCACGGGATCTAGAAAATAATTTTCTGGAAAAGGACAAGGAACGAAAGTTGAAAGAGTTGGGAGCAATGGCAGTAAATGCGATATGGAAAATCTTAATCAAACAGAAAATTAGAGAAATTTCCATCTTTGTCAATCCTGCTAAATATCCTGTGTCAAAACATCTTATGAATCTAGACTGCCATCTAGGCTTTATGAAGATCCAACTTTCTTGCAGCTTCAAGAAAAAAAAAGGCCTAGAAGGCCCTTTACCATTCTACTATTCTACAATGGAGTCCAATCCACTAATGGCTTTAAACAGAGATCATTCCTGAGTCATGTTTTGATCTACAAACTCAGAAGTGGATGGCAAGTAGTCTCCATTTTAGTATAAGTTTTTTTTGAAGCTATTTTGCATACTTCCCATACTGTTAATATTTCCTCTGATAAGCCTTCGGCTTTTTTACTAGAAATATTCTATATACTCTGAGCAGCATTTAACTTAGAAGTTTTACTTTGTGCAGTTGCAAAATACCTTAAAGGAAAAAGATATATTATCTGCATGTTTAAGTCAATCCAAATTCAGGTGGACAGCTGAGATTCCCATATAGGAATGCAGCTGTTCAATGCTTTACTTACTGTCAGTAGAAAGAGACAAGCATGTAACTGAGATTTCACCAAAGTATTGAATTCCCCCATTAAGCACCATGATGACAACCTTGGCAAGGTGTGTGAGTTTGAGATAGGCATGAACCCCTATGAATCACAGTGAAATGTAGCCTGTTTCATTTTATTTAGGGAAGATGGGATGCAGAATGCCTCTGCAATCAGTGTCACTTCAAGTGTTCTCATGAAAGATAGGCGTGATTACTCATGCTTCTACATTATACCATCCTGTAAATTACTCTTACTTGAAACTGAATATTATGAATTTGAAATGTAATTGTTTATAACAAACAAAAGATCATACTCTTTCAGGCCTAAAGAAAGCTGAATTACTATGTGAAGTAATATTGTCACCGTATCACTTCATATTAAAAATAATTACTCTAGCTGAGGTAGGAACAAAAGAACATTAAATACTATGACTATATAATCATACCACACTTTTTGGAAAAAAAATGTGTGCTGTCATAAGTTTTAGAGGCTGAAATCTTTTCATAATGTTGAGGTACCTACAAGATATAAAAAGCCCACACCCCCAAATAACTACTACATTTGAGGCTTTTGACTATGGAAAAATATAAATAGTGTTACAATTGTCAATTGAAACAAGAAAATTAGTAACTTTTGATGAGAATTTCAACACTTAAAATTAAGGATGAAACTTATTAAAATGAGACAAAATAATGTTGTATTGACCTTTCTACCTTTTTGTAGTTGAGCCTTATTCAATTTGTCATAAATAAATATTACAATTTTTTACTAGCCATCAAGTCATGAGGTAAGGAAGGAGATACTTTGCATAAAGAAATGCTTGTGGGTGGATTGTGTCATTTATATTTTTCTGCAGAACCACAATGTTCCTGGACTGACTTTAGCAGAAGTGCAATGAGAATAATGTCCAGTGAGTTACAAAAATAGAAAATAATTTCCAAACACTAGAAGAAGATGAGAAGACCAGGAGAAAATAAAAAGTCATCTAAAAACAGTGTCACTTCATGCAGTTAGTCAGAAATCTCTGAAATGCCTCTGAATTATTCTCAGCCTGTGCCCAGCTGCCATAACAACAAAACGATCTCTTCATTAAGAAACTTACTGTGATTGATAGAGGATGACAGAGATATTTTGATTTTATCAAAAGCTAATACCATTTCCTTAAGTTAAAGAAAAAGCCCGAAGAAAGCCACCTCCAAATTTTCTGAACTGAGCAGAGGATGCAAAGAGAAGGTGAATCCTCAAAAAACGTTTCTGAAGTTTTACTTAGAGGGTTATTATCATATGTATGAGGTTAAACAAAAACTCTGTACTATAAACAGATGCAAAATTAACCTGGAGTCATAGAGATGGTTCAATTGATCACACAGACATTTAGGCAGTTCAGGGACCTAATTTAGGAGTCTCCCTGGGATCTTCATGGAGTTAGTAGAGGCATATTCAGAGGGTGACCCAGATATTAAGTCAGCTGAGTGAGACAAGTTCTGCGTTTGCCTGTACCTCTCTTTCAGCTACAGAGGACCCTTGCAGGCTCACCCACCTTCTAAGACTCTGTGGTTCTGCTGAGATCTCTGCTTGACATAATTTTATTTGCAACGCCTCTCATTCTACATGCACTGTGTAACATTCTTATCAACAAATGTCATTGCCTGTTAGCCAGGCAATGGTGACTCACCCATGTTGGAAAGAGCATAAAATTCCCACTGAAAGGATGATGTTCCAGACTAACCCTTTCTGTGCCAGAGCTCAAAGAGATGACAATATATCTGAAAAGGCAATTGATTCAGGGCATTCAGAGAGTGTTTAATATGATTTCCCATCCCTTGTCAGTTCCAAAACCTGTATCTCTGGAAAACACTCTGACACACACTGTATCTACTTACCCTTCCCTGCAGACTGCCACTCTGGGAGCAGCCTCTCTGCTGACCAAGTCATTCCTTACTTTCACACAACCCCCAAGAATCCACATCCACTGCCCTTTCTGAGTTTTCTTACAAATGTCCAGGCTGAAAAGCAAGAAAAAGAACTTTGAATGGAATTTGTTGACCACTGGAATTTTAGCCCTTGAGGAAATGTAAGACAGGGGTATGCTTAGTTTTTCAAATAGCACAGCCCATAATAACATACTCTTTCTGAGAATCAAAGCACCATCTCTCTGTGCATCTGACTTTTTTTCAAACCACTGGGTAATTTCATCAGTGTTCATCCCTTCTCTGTGTCGTACCTTTCTGACCCTCCTTGGAAACGAGCCAGCTGCAGCTTCCCTTGATCTCTGACCCTTGGAACATGCCTCACAACATGTTTTTGTCTTTTACATTGATGGGCAAAAAATTGGAAGTCAGGCATTAACTGGCTAATGACAGTTCATTCAAAATTTTCCAGAGGTGGTCCCACAAACTAACTAAGCATTTTGGCAGGGCTTTTTGTTCCAACATTGAACACAACCCCTACAAGATTAGGATGCATCTTCCTCAGTTACAGCTGGCAAAAGTCTACTTGCATTGTGTATCTTTGGCGGTCTTATCATTTATTACCTTCAAAAATCAAATTCTCTTTTTTTTCATTTAATAAAATTCCTCAAGATCAGCTATGTCTCTGTTTTGATTCCTCACTGTAGGAGAAAGCCAAACTATAATAATTCCTTCTTTCTGAGTTCTATAAAACTCAGTTTAGGTTTTGGAGAGTTTGTTTTATATTTTAGCAAGTATATCTTGAAGCTAAAATGGCTAAAGAATGATAAAACAATCATTGCATCACAAGTCATTTTTCAGTATACATTAATCTTTCCAATACTATCTCTTTTCAAATAATTTTTTTTATAAATTAAATGTTGTATCAAAAGGGTTTCTATGAGAACTGCTACTCTTCTGTCAATTAAGCCCTGTACATAAATGTGCTAATGAAATTGTGCAAGTGAGACAGGAACAGTAACTATTTTAAGCACCAAGCACACTGTGAAACTATTTTTGACATCGCACATTGTATACATTTAGTTATCCTTGACTAAAAATGGGAAAAATAAGCTTTCTATTTTCACTGTTCATGCAAACACATTGCTTACACTATGAGTAAAACCAGAAACAAATTGCTCTATCAGTACATCATCCTACAGCCAAATTTCTTGTGATTATAAAACCATTATTACATATTCCTCCTACGGTCCAAAAACACCTACAAGCAGATGAAAATGAAACTTCTGCTGAATTGATTTCCACATATGCTCTGTCTATTCCTGATGTTTATGAATGTCCATGACTTCTGGAAAAGAATCCTCCATTTTTCTTCTGACTTTCATGCATTTCTTTTGCCGTGCTGATTCAACGACATCATTCTTTGTCAAGCATAGGTTGGGAAAGGGGTTTGAAAGAAGGTAACATAGGCAGTCTCTGGTACTGCTCCAGATACTACCTTTTGTAGCTTTAGGTTAGTTCCAAATGTACACGCAGATACAAGGAGAAACACTGAAATTATTTCATACTACTGACATTCAGACTCAGAAGTCAGTTATAAAAACGGGAGTTGACCTGTAATTGGCCTAAGCTCTTTGAAAATTTTACCTAATATCCTTACAAGTCAGACAGCCTCTGACTGTCAGACAAGGGACCCCTCCAATCATTCTTTCTTCTGTTTTCCTGCTTCCAAACAGCTATGCAAAACTGACCCAGTGGTTGACTTGCCTTAGACCTCTGAATGATTTCCCTAAAAAGAAAAAAATTTCAACTAAATAACTTCTCTTCCCAATTTCATGCACTTCTGTACTGGCAAATAGCATCAGGGCAGATCTGGAATTTACATAGGACTTCAAAGGGGTAAACAGTCAGGCTGCAGGAAAAATAAGTATGTCCAAATTGAAGGCAAATTTATGGTCTGAGATAAATATATATATTTGTATTATATCATTCACAAGCTTTGTGATCTGGTATACCTGAGGGCAGAACATGACCCTGAATTTTAAGCAGTACTCAGATGTATGCTTCTTGAATGTTTTCTTGTGCTGTATCATTTTATTTTTCCTTAGCTTCTTCCTGGGGGGAAAAATTGTATTTTATTTGTTAGAATAATGCAATGTTAGGTTTTTCAGCAGAATTGTAATTCATTGCCATTTTGAAAACATGAGCATGAGGTACAGCTTCTGCTCTCTATCTCAACAGCTCACCTGCCTGGAACAGAGCAGCTGTGGTACAAGCAACTTAGAGAAGCAAAGCTTGAAGGCAGTGGTGTCTTTTTCAGTGACTTATCTAAAACACAACTGGGCATGGCCCTAGTCAACACTTGGTTCCTCTCTGATTCTTTAGAAGAAAAGAAAGAAAGAAAAGTGATGTGGGAAATACTGGTCCAGCCCTTGCAACAGAAGGGTGTGAGGAAGGTAGGCCTTCTAGAAATGGATAATATTGTTTATGAATTTTTATAGGAAAAAATCTTCAGATATCTGTCCCACCTGCCTAAAATCATCTTCAGGACATGCTTCTCCTTATGACCAGCATGGATAAACCAGCAGAGAACCTGCCACTATACTACCACATCATAGAATTAATGCTCCTGTAATAGTACCATGAGAATCTCCAGCTCCTCTCTTGGCAGGAAGATCCAGTGCACCAGATGCCCACATGTGAACCATATAGCTGAAGTTAAGATGCCACTGCACACCAAAAAGAACACACACAGACAACAGACAAAGGATCAAAATACCCAGTTAACCAGAAAGAAAACATTTCTCACCATATGGGTCTTTGAGTACCAACTTCCCTGCTCTCAACACAGAGGAGACATCTCTCCTGTTTACAAAGTGCCTCTGAAAGATGGTCTTGGGAACTAAAATTACTAAATATTAGCAATCATGGCTTTTGTAGAAACCCAATCTATTTTTCTCACATTCCATTTCTCACATACCACCATTTTTGACAAATAATAAATTAACAACTTTTCTTCTTCACATTGGCTACAACTACTTTAACACATAATTCTATAAAAGTTTTATAGTTTTGTTCAGGGTAGTTGTTCTCAGCCTGTGTTTAAAATTTTCTGTTTCCATATCATATATAAATAAGGGATTACACGTCTGAAAGCCTGTCTGGTTTCCCACTTCCAAAAACATTTTCTCTCCCTACAAACTTTGACTTATTCATGCAGGGATGTTGCCAAAGCAGCAACATTCCACAGTTTTGGGACAAGAAACTCTTCCTTCTCCTTTGAACCTTTGTTTTTTTTCACATGAACTTACAATTACACAGTGCTTGAGTGCTCCCATTTATTCAAACATAAGATTTATAGGCAGTAAAAATCTTGACCTGCTTCTGTACATGGCTGCATGCCTTCCCAGATCAACCCTTTTACTCTGTTTGAATGAAAATTTCCATATATGCTAAATTGCGTGTAGCAAGAAGATTTACGTCAGGCTTTTGGGAGCACACAGCAAGCAGCATTTCCCAACTATGTGTTCCGAAGTGCTGGTAAATTCAGGGCATCAAACAAGACTTTGTGAAAGAGGATGCACAGACCTTGTCCAAATTTTTTTAGCTTCAAATTTTTTGTAGCTTCACTGAGTTCACACAAACAAGGCCAAACAAGTTGAGTCTCATATACCAGTGAGGCTGTTTTGATTTTCACTCCTGCATTAGCAATGCTGATATCAATCCTAATCAACCTGTAATTTTACAAATGAAATGTTATAAACCTCAGCAATAAACTATACACAGCGTTTGGAAGTAGAACACTATGGAAACAAGTTTAGTTGCAGTTACATCTCAAAAGAAGTCAGAGGGGAATTGAATTTAGGCTATACAAGCAGAGGCCAGAACTTGAAAACAAACACTTTGCTAAAAGAGCCTTTTTATCATTGCAAATCAGTGTGAGATCTGTCCAGCTTGTGTCTCAGATTTGTTTTCCTCACCTTTCCACACACCCTTGCTTCACCTGGACTCTTCCCTCAACAGCTACACCACACCCTCCTATCCCAACTTCCCGGGCCAGCTTTCATCCCTTCTGAAGAAGATGAAACTCTTACCACTCCTACAATCTTTATTACCCAACTTTTCTAAGCCAAATTATTTTCTTAGAGGATTTGAGCCCTGCAAATCTTTACAACAATAGGGCAAAAGAACCTCAAAGTCTTGTTTTCCTTCCTGATCCTTCCTCTCCCCGTGCTGGTCTGTAGACAACATGAATCTCAGCAGTACTAAGAGAGTGGGAGTTGTCTCCTTTGCTCAGAATCATGGTTCAATTCTCAACGTCCTTGCTGCAAACCCTGCAGCAAACAGTCATTCTACTAGACCTCCACTGTGTTTGAACCTTTTGTTTTTCAAATGTTTATCTGCATGGCTCCCTGGCATCTGTGATGTGGCTGGCAATCTCTAACTGTTTTTATTTTCCTCCTTTTTCAAGGTAATAACAAATAAAAGTCAGTTCTGTTAGAATAACAGACATTTTGGACACAAAGACTACTTTCTTGACAAATTTTAAATTTCTGCTTCAACACATGGTGGTTTTAGATCAATGAAGACATCATCCAAATGGTGGGCTGTCACAAAGTATTTTTCTTTATGTTCATTTCTAGATGTAAATCACTGGGTGGCAACTGACACCAAGGAATTGAAAGAAGAGTCTGTTTAGCTGTCAGCTTGATGCATCTGGCTGGCTGTGTGGTTGTAATGGTATCACAGTGTCTTGGGGAACTACTGAATCACCCTATAACAGAAGGTTGTCTACTTCTCTTGTGTGCAAAGCAATAAAGCAGTACACAGAAGAAAATATTAGACAGCTATACTCCTTAGGCCAATTTGTCTCACAGCTACACTGCAGTAAATCAGAAATAATTCCTCAAACCTCTGCAGAGCTATTCCAGATTTATGTTTGCAGAGCTAAGAGCATAAACTAGTTCTTTTAATCTCATTCTATCATTTTACATAGCCAGTACTGAAATAGTGACTATATGCAGAAGTTTTTGAAAAAATATCTCTTGTAAAACAACTTTTATTTTCATAGTATTTTTAACACCCAAAGCTAAATATGATGGAATAGATATACTGACCACTTTTGAACTCTTTGCTGGCTGTGTATGACATATATGTAAACTTTCTCCATGCATTTGATGTGTACCCTTAAGCAGTGGTCTCCCTACTGATATCTACCCTGCCACTGTTCACGCCCTGTGCATTTTCAGAAGTAACATTGGCTCTTTCTTTCTTTTTCCTCTGCGTCTCCCACAGGAAGGGTATAAGAGAAAGAAAGAAAAGAAAGAAAAGAAAGAAAAAGAAAGAAAAGAAAGAAAAGAAAGAAAGAAAAGAAAAGGAAAAGAAAAGAAAAGAAAAGAAAAGAAAAGAAAAAGAAAAGAAAAGAAAAGAAAAAGAAAAGAAAAGAAAAGAAAAGAAAAGAAAAGAAAAGAAAAGAAAGAAAGAAAGAAAGAAAGAAAGAAAGAAGAAAGAAAGAAAAAGAAAAAAGAAAAGAAAGAAAGAAAGAAAAGAAAGAAAGAAAGAAAGAAAGAAAGAAAAGAAAGAAAGAAAAGAAAGAAAGAAGAAAAGAAAGAAAGAAAGAGAAAGAAAGAAAGAAAAGAAAGAAAGAGAAAGAAAAGAAAGAAAGAAAGAAAGAAAGAAAAGAAAGAAAGGAAGAATGAAAGAAAGAAAGAAAGAAAGAAAGAAAGTAAAGAAAAGAAAGAAAGAAAGAAGAAAGAAAGAAAGAAAGAAAGAAAGAAAGAAAGAAAGAAAGAAAGAAAGAAAGAAAGAAAGAAAGAAGAAAGAAAGAAAGAAAAGAAAAGAAAAGAAAGAAAGAAAGAAAAGGAAGAGAAAGGAAAGAAAGAAAGAAAGAAAGAAAGAAAGAAAAGAAAAGAAAAGAAGAAAAGAAAAGAAAAAGAAAGAAAGAAAGAAAGAAAGAAAGAAAGAGAAGAAAGAAGAAAGAGAAAAGAAAGAAAAGAGAAGAAAGAAAGAAAAAGAAAGAAAGAAAGAAAGAAAGAAAGAAAGAAAGAAAAGAAAGAAAGAAAGAAAGAAAGAAAGAAAAGAAAGAAAAGAAAAGAAAAAGAAAAGAAAAGAAAAGAAAGAAAGAAAGGAAAGAAAGAAAGAAAAGAAAAAAAGAAGAGAAAGAAAGAAAGAAGAAAGAAAGAAAGAAGAAGAAAGAAAGAAAGAAAGAGAAAAGAAAAGAAAAGAAAGAAAGAGAATAGTAAAAAAAGCATAGCCTTTTCAGTTCTTCCCCACCTGGGCATGAGCTCAGTTCTTCTGGCCTTTCCAATGAAACTACACAGGTCCTTTTCCAAAAGTCATATAAGATAGCCATGGTCCCTGGAAATCTGTTAGGAAAGTCAAACCTGTGTTCTAATATGACAAATTTCAGAAGAAAGAACAACTTCTAAATGTTACCTGAAGTTACTATTGATTTTATATAAACCTAACCACAAACATTTGAAATTTGTTTCAGGAACAGTGCATAGTGTGATAGGAGAAAAAAACAAAATAGCCTGTTTTCTAGTTCAGGTTCAGTCATTGCACTGCAACCATAACAAGCTAACTTTAGTGCATGCCTTTGTATCTGGAATCCACTAAGGCAGCAATCTAATAGCTGTCACTGCCATAGATGCACCAAAGTCACTGAGATGCTTTTATTTTCCAATTATTTTTCCATCAAGATTTAGCTGCTTTTTTTTTTTAATCAACTATTGTAGGTGAAGATAATTTAGACTGAACACTGACAGGCAGAAGATAATTGTATGTCTGTGGGTGAGTGGGTGATCATCTCAAAGTGAACTTTTGACTCATAAGCAAGCAACGAGCTGTGAGTATGCAGCCTGCTAGCTGCAAATGGCATGGGCTGACTAAATTTTGATAACACCTGGGACTAAATAACTGTGGCATGTCCTGATTCCTCCAATTAATAACAAGATGTAAGAACAGAACCACCAATTAGGAGCTGATCGTGCATTTCCTTCTGCACATTGACTATTTAGATGGGGAAATCTGGGGGCTGCAAAAGAAGGCGGTGGAGATCACGACTGGAGGAAAGATTCTTGGAAGGTTGCAGGAGACCCTGGAGATCAGATCACTGCCTGGTGACAAGTGCTGGGGGATGAGCAGACACTTGGATCAGAGACCTCTCTCTCTGAGACTGGTACCTGTGAGCAGTGGCACAGCATCATTTGACTGGGCTTTCTGCCTGTCCTTCCCTGGCCAGCAAAAACACTTCCCTGTGTGGAGGGACACTGAGACCTGGGGAACATGGTGCTGGTGAGGAGGGAAGAGTTTGAGTGCATGAGGAAATAAGGCAGAGCAAAAGCTTAAATCTCAGGAGTTCTTAAATAAACCCCAATATCCAGATCTGCCATGCATTGTTGTTTGCTCCATCTCACCTGTGAACAATTTAAGACATAACTTGCACAACTGTATAATTGGATCTCCGCCAACCTGCATTGCCATGCGTGCAAAGGCAGTAGATGTATTCACAACAGAAGACCCATGCTTCTTGTGCAGTGATCAATGACTCACCAGCAGTGTAGTCTTCTAAATTTAGTTCTGTGCCCTACTGAGGAGTTACTCTGACAATTTACCATGGTGGATGCCCACCCTTATGAGCTTATTATCACTGTGTTGTCTTCTCCCTCTTACTGCTGCTGGGAAATAGGCACAAATATGCTACCACTGTCACCTCTTTTTCTTTCAATTATGACTTCTAAATTGCACGAAAGAATGGAAGGAGAGAAACTGACAAAGATCACCTAATCTTGTTAAACATGGCAGGAAATCACATTTGTGTCAGAGTGGAGCAACAAAAAAAAAGACACATCCCAATACCAACTCCTGCAAATCCATTACTGAATTATTTTCAACATGGTAAATCAAATTTAATGCCAATATGTCTGCATGTGAAAGATCAGGTCTCACTGAGAAAACAAGAAAATGTACAGTCTTATGTGAGCTGTATTGAAGTGAATCTTGTTTATAATGAAGTCATCCTTGTTTGCTTGGCTTTTTAAAATTTTTTAAGAAAGGAACTCAAAACACAAGTTATTAATAAATATTTCAAGTAATTAGTCTGTAGAAGTAGAAATTTCTGTAGAAATACCAGAAGCTCATTTAAATGCTCAAAGAGGCATTTGAAAAAAAGTGGGCAAAACACCACAGAAAAGTCTGCATAATGTTAGTTATGCTAGTAAGAAACTCAAAATGGCTGATGCCCTTTTTCAGACTTTTATCATAAAGCATGGGCTGCCATTAAACTAGAGTCTGTTTTCTCATAAAGGAGGTACAAATAACCACTAATACCGGTAGTGCTTATTGAATTTCCTTCTGCAAGTATGACATGATGCAGCCAGCACAGGAGATGCTAAAAAAAACCAAGACAAGTGAGGTCAAAACACTGAACCGTTGTCAAATATCATTTCCTCACCTCATCTGCTCTCCAAACAAACTGTTACTGCTTTCCTTTCAATCACTACTACCCATTGGCTGTTATCATTTCTCTATCAGCTCCTGGCCAGGCACACAGCTTAGCTCTGTCAGATAATTTTGGTGTCCTCAGCTGACTTGATGTTTTCATCTGTCTGAATCCAGTGGTGAAACACAGAATCTGTATGGATTCTAAAGCCATTTTCTGCTTCAGTTATAGCCTTCTCTTTTAGCTTCCCTTTCTGGTTTTCCTATATATAAATCTTGTGTCATAATGTCAGGATTAGTTCTTCCTTGGTTCAAGCAACTTGACAGAATTGGGCATTTTTACATTTGTCCATCTGCCTTGTTGCTTAAAAATTTTTCTTTAACAACATCCTCTCTACTGGTAGCAGTTTTTATTATTCTGACTTCTTAGCTAATGTTATGTTATGCTCATTTTTTACAATAGGTATTTAAATATTCTAGACATTTTGTGGTTCAGCTAAATAAAGTAAGCCTACACAGCTTAAGGATTCAGCCTGCACCACTGGCCTCATCTTTTTTTTTTTCCATATAAATCAGCTTATTTCCTTTCTAAGTACTCCCAAAAGCTTATTTAAATGTGCCAAAGTACTCACTGTTTATAAAAATACATCTCTTCGGATCGGTGTATGGCCAGAGAAAAAACCATTGCTGTCACTGGAGTGAAGTATGAAATTGTGGATAGTTGTACTATACAATCAGAGTAAGACCCTTTCTAAAGAAGGTAAAAGTATTTCAGATGAAAGCAATTTTATAAAGAGACTAAAATCCATAGGTGGGCCAGTTTTGTGAAATCCAGAGGACAGGATTCAAAGGCACTGGAGTGTTTAGGCCTTTTTTTCTCCCCTTATCAGAAAACTCTTCTAGCAAAAACTTCAATAGCAAGAAATTAAACCAGTTGGAGGCATGAAGAAGCAAGTCAGGAAATGTGATTAAGGATAAGACATATCATGGAATATATGAAATATCAGGAATATTACAGGTATGCCTGGAAGTGGGTTGAGAGGGAAGGCATTCAGAATGTCAGACAGCATTCAAGCGCTGAATTTCTCTGTGGAGGGCTAGAAAGGTGGGAAGGGAAGATAGATAACAGCAGCAGGCTGGATCCATCAAACTGATCACTTAGAGACTGCAGTCCTTTGAAAAAGAGAGATGGATCCTAACACAAGACCAGCAAGACCCAGGGAACACATAGCCAAGAGGAATAATATTAAACTTAGTTATTTCACAGGATTTAGTATAGTCTAGGACTGCTGTTTTCATTTTTACTATCTGCAAACAGCTTTTCTCTTCAATTTCTAAGATGCAATTTTCCAGCAGCTGCCAGTTTATTAGGTTTCTGGCATGTATGGTTGTTAAAATGTATAAATAATTTGGGACCTGCTAACCTACCATTCCTGCTGGGGTCAGTTTTCATTCTGTGTGACAATAGCTGCAATTATTTGTGCACTTTTTTTTTTTCTGGCAAGTTTTCAAACATCAGTTAGTTGGTGAGCAGAAAATGATAGCTTTTACTCTGTAAAGAATTATAAGCAGAAGTATATAGACCTTAGATCTAGGATGTCTATTACATTACAAACATCCTCAGAGCAAGCTATGACAACAAGGATGTCTCATCTGGAAAACAATCCAGGATAAAGGAGCAGAAAGGAATATGTTGATATGTAATGTCATGACATTTCTGAGGGGTTTGAGTTTTTAATAAGTGAGGCTAGAGCTATTCAAAATGACCTACTGTAGTTTTGCTTTTTATTGGTTTCTTTGTCCTGATAGGCCATCCAGCTCATCACCTCATTGGTTTTTTTGTTGTTGCTGACACATTTGATTTTTAGAGAGGCCTAAAGTTCATTACACTTTCTTCCTTAAAACAGAGAATAATGCAGAGACCACAACTGTCCCTTAGCCTTTCAAAGGGGACAGTTATTAGGTTCACTGTGATGCAGACAGTCTCCTCTACAATCACATAAAAACCCCAAATATAGATGCTTACATAGTGCCCATCATCGCATGGCTGAGATGGGTGATTACTACTGGAAGGCAGGAGCTTGTGGTAAGTCAGCTGCCATATGTGAGGAAGATCTAGAAGGAAAAGTCCTGTTTAAGGTGTTTGACTCCTTTTGACTCCAGGAATTTATTTGCTACAGTATAGTGCCTAATCCCCAGTGCAATTCATTTCAGCAAACCTTAGGAACCACTGCATAAACAGGCATAGACTGTAGGTAAATTTAGTTCATTTCCATGAGAAGACTGAAGATTGAACCCCAGGAGAGTGAGGATGTATAGGTGGAGCAGATATTGGGTAGGTCTGAGTGCACAACTGCCTACAGAAAGGTAAAAGCCTCCATTTAAAACCTCTTGTAGTATCTCAGATGAGTTTGAGAGTGCATAGGGATGAAGCCTGTCATTATTAGACTCCATATTTATATAAAGTATTTTTTAGGCTGAAAATTACTGATTGGGTCATTTTAACAGAAGAAATTATATGATCCTCGGATGAAGTGTTAAGTGCATAAACTGTTTGCATCTTACTTTATCTTTCCCTTTATGTGATAGTTTTGTTTCTCATTTCTGCTGCTAAATCTGACCCCAAAGTTGGAAGTGATCTGTGTAGGTGTGCTGATCAGAGCACATTCCTGCGATCATAACATGCAGCAGGACGTGAAGGATGGCATCCTTTTAATACCAAAATGTTGTCTCGTTTAGTACATGGTTTGCATGTAATCTGAAGGAAGAAGGTGTGTGAAAGAAATTTATTAAATCAAGGCCCTTAAATTGTAGGTTTTTGTCTTGCCTCACACTACCTGAGGACAGAAAAACTTTGTACTAGCAAAACAGGGTTAGATTGTCCCGTGAGTTGCTGGACACCTGCATTCAGCATGAACACCCACACCTGATTTCCTATGCTGATCCTAGGAGCTTCTCATTGATGCACCAAACATCTCAATCTGTTCCAAAAAAGACTGAAGATTGAGCCTCATATGTCATGGTGAACTGAAAAGTCAAAGTTCCCATAGTGTCTCAGAAAAAATTTAAAAAAATAAAAGCAAAATATATACTTGGAAATTAACTTGGAAAATTTGACCAGCATTTTTTCCTTTGGGGTTTGCTTGCCCACACAGGACCACTGATGGCAGCTACCATAGCACACATCCCTTCTGTTGCCCCATCATTAACTGACTCCTTTGCTGCTCTGGTGTTTTTCTTCCCATCTTCCTATTCCTAAATTGAATGGGAGATTCATCGAGTAAACAAGCCTTTTAGTTACAATAACAATAACTAGGAAAAGAAAAAGGTGTTAGAGTTGGAACCAGTAAAAATGCATACACATTGCGCATCAATGAATTAATTCTTTTCTTTAGAGTCTACAGACTCTTTTCTTTAGAGTCTACAGACTCAATTTCCTTCAGGCTTCACACTACAGAGAAGGCAACAAAATGGTGTCAAGTGTGCCCTCATTTCCCTTTCTTAATGCCACATAATGTTACCAACAATTGTGAATAGGTGTGGAGGAGATGAACTCTCATTTTATTCCTCCAGAAGCACATATATAAACCCCTGATCACCTGCCCCCTCAGCAAATAGTTACACTACATGAAATGCCAGCAAAGCTTAAAACAGTGGGAGCAAGTGAGCACTTCCATCAAAATGCTCTGCAGTGAAATAGCTGGTGATGATGAAAGTTAAACTGCCAGGGCTAGGCAAATAGTTTCTGGATATCTGCAAATTTTTCACAATGGTTCCATTGATTTGGAGTTTGGGGCACTAGTAAATCACAAAAAATCAATTGTGGCAATCTGTGCAAAATGAAGTTGGTTTGAATGAACAGCTCTATGTTAGTATAAATGCATCCATATTGCATATTTGGATTAAATGAGCACCATTTCTCAGAAAGTATGTGAAATGAGAACACTAATATAGAAATTTTTCAATGTGAATTTCAAAACTGTGGATGGAAAAAGCTTTAATGTTTTCACATAGTTCTGTGGTGAGTTGTAAAGTCTATGTGTCAAAGTGGCAGCATTTACAGGTTCTTCCTGCATGTGAACTCAGCCCCAGCACAAGTAGTCCTGTGACTTTTGGCACCTGTGTGGGCTGGGTGAGGATGTTGCAGGAGAGATCAATTTCCACCTGCAGGATTCCTGGGAGGGCCCTTGCTCAGGGACACATTGTGCAAACAGAGTAGTGGTGAAAAATTTTTGCTCATTCTACGAGTCCTACAGGGAAAATTAATGCCTGTCATTTGTTCTGCTCTTTCCTCCATGATGCACAGCAAGACCAGCCACCCAAGATCCAGCAGAAGGTCAGCAGAGGATGGGGATGGTCCCTGCAGGAGGACTGTGACTTTGGCCCTGCTAAGTCCTCTCAGCACTATCTGTCCCAGCTCTCAGAGCTTCTGCCTACTGTGTCCACAGGTTGAAAAGGACACAGGGCTCCCATCAGCATCTTGAAGGCCGTGATGGGCATGTGGAGCTGGTATCTCCAGCACCTGAGGTGGTGAAGGCACTATAGCTGGCATTTGCATATTGAGGCTGCTGTTAAGAACTGCTTCCAGCTGGGCTTTGGGATGGGGTTGCCACAAAAACACACACTCGTATACACACACAGAGTGTTCTCAGCCCCTAACCCATATTCAGTCTCTTGGCACTACCCTGGGAGACTGCAAAACATGGGTACTGGAGAAGAGAGACGGGTTCTCAGCCCCCAGCTGGGAGACAGCAACATGAAGCCTAAGGAAAACAGTGAGCTATTACAAGCATGAACAAGAGACTAACTTGTGAGATGTTTGCCCTTTCTGCACCTACTTAGCACTACTGCTGGCAGACATTACTTTTTGTGCACAGCAGGAATTTATCCTTCCCTTTCCTCGCCATATCAGCTCACCCTCCTTTCTTCCTGATCAAGTTTCAACATTAGATCTGGTGAGAAAGAAGACAATCTGTTTTAAGTCACCAGTTACAAATGAATCTACAAATGAAGAACAGAAACACAAAATGTGAGGGTAGGAGGGAAAATAAGAGAAAAGGACCCTAAAGAAAACCTGTACAAAAAGAGCTTGTGAGAATGATAGCATGCAAAAGCAAAACAAAATAATCATTGTTGCAATGGTACAGGAAATAAAAAGCAATAATTGAATTTTGAAACTTTTTAGTAAATCACACTCCTATTTATAAAGACTGCTGGCAGAGTTGGCAAGTCTGCAGCCAGAATTAGGTTAAGCCCCTGCAGGAGGATGTCTGACGGCAGCACAGAAACAGACTCACACCCGCTGTACCCTTTCACTCTATTGCCATACTTTTCAGGCATCATCATAACCTGCCCAGCCTGCCAGAGACCCTGAATTATATGAAGACTGGCATCCCAGCTATTGCATGGCATGGTAGCCAACACAGCAAAACTAATCTGGGATCCTCAGCACAAAACTCCGGCATCTTATCTACAGAGCTGTATTGCCTTCCTGCCCTTAGAGTGTTGAGAGTGTGACCTTATGTTCATAATGTAAGCAAGAACCATTGTCTCACATGAATTAAGGTTTTCTCAATATTCAGATGCAGATTATTCCCACTGAGAGGAACAAGAGTCAAACCACATTGACTTTTCCTTTGAAAAAAGGCTTTTTAGGAAAAATCATTTGAACTGGAAGTATTTTCCTTTGGACAAAAAATTATCTAAATGGCTAACTTGCTGTCACTTTGTTTAAGAGAGTGACATTGGCCCGGAAAGCCAAATAAGTGCTTGGGAACAGAGTACAAAAATATCTCAGAGAAACACTGGCTGAGTTTAACTGCTGATGTAAAAGGGTGTGAGACTGTAGAGCCCAGCTGAGCTGTAGTTCCTTATGAGAGCTGTAAATTTGGACTAATATCTTCAGTGAGTGAAGCTGGTTCACTGCATTGTGCAATTTTCCCTTTATTTAATATGAGTGCAATAGCTTTAATTTATCCCAGATGTCATCAAATGGTGGGACCAGCACTTTTGCTACTTTGGTATGAAATGCACTAACAGTGTCATTAGAGGAAGCAAATCAGCATGGTGTTGCTCTTCTTAGAAGACGGTTTCCTTCTGTTTCAGCCTCTAGAAACACACTGTATAAACCTACATTCCAGGTGCTCTGGCTTACAGCCTTCTCACTTGGAAGGTGTTTTGAAGTCCTCTTCTGTTCAGTAGGAGAGCATTTTGTACAATGACGCACATACTTCACCAGTTCTTTTAGCAAAAGTTGTTTCCAACAAAGCTCTTGGTGAATGATGACTTAATGCAATGCAGTCTGATTACTTGAAATTTTCCCACTGGCTCACAAAAACTATTTGACTGCATAGGAATTTGTTGGGGATGGCTCAGGATAGCAAAAAAAAAATGCTTCTGAGCCTCCATGCACCAGCAGTGTAATGAAATTATTTGATTGTGTCATCAAGCCTTTAGATTTTAAAGAGGTTTGAGGGATGATATGATTGCTGGTTTTGAGTGGGTATTTGTTGTCAAGATGATTTTGAGACACTTGTTCAAAACCACTACTGTTCATGTAATCATTTGGGTCCAGCAGATGTACACAAGCCTGATGCAACAGTAGCTAAAGCAAAAACAATGAATGGAGGAAGATGCTGCTTACCATCTGATAGACAACCACTATCAGAGAGATGAAATTTTCTACTTGGTCACATCTTAAACTCCTCTCAAATGCAGTTAAGTCCTTCATTTTTCAAACCTTCCATTTCTTCCATGTTTTGCTTCATTCCACATCTAGACAGTGGTACCAACCAAATGTGGATAACCTTAGACTTCTTTTTGGAAAGCAAGTGTCACTTCCAACTCTTCTTGGAGTTCTTGATGTCTAAACATGTAGAGGGATATAGCCTTAGAAAAAGCCCCTTTTTACATACGCCCATGCTTGGGACCACATGTAAATTATTCCTACCTTCCAAGTGAAATAACTGAAACCATTGGAACAGTTATAAATTCTGCACTATCACAGGATTGTATGGTGAGTTTCACTTCTTTGAAATCCTTTTCCAAAAATAGGAGATTCAGAGGAACAGGAACTAAAGACACCAAGTCCCACAAACAGGTTTCTATTTTCAGTTAATAGCTAGTTTAACTAGAAATATATATTTTAGCACAAAACAGACCTCCATCCAGTTTCTACATTATCTTCAAAGCCCTTGGCTTAAGCTACCCTGCAGCTCAGGAGGTGTTTCTTCAACTGCCATCATCCTTCAGGCCCCAATCTCATCTCACAGCCATACACATCAAGATCTGGCCTTGTAAAGGAAGCTCCATGGGATCTGGCTTCTAACACATCAGGATTTGAAATGGAGGGATTTTACCAAAAGAGATTAACAGGAAGCTGTTATTTTGATTACAGAATGGCTTAGTGGTGCATAGAGTAAAGCCAATTTAAAACTTCCTAAACCTTCCTGAGGACAGTTTCTTTTAGATAGCTTCTCTTGGAAGTGGCTTATGTCCCGAATACATTTCAAAAAGTAGGCAAGCTTATACTGGGCCTGGTTCAATTTCCAAAGCAAGATTGGTCACACTGTTACTACAGTGGGAAGAACTTGCAGAGGGAGGAGATACTCTCCCCTCCCAGCAAGACCCTCAGGACAGAGCTGGGCTCTGAGGATATTGTAACCTCATCAGTGTGGAGTCTGCAGATACTGCTTGGTTTGCCTTATCCTGGACTGGGAGGCAGCTGAATGTTGACCTTTATTGGTGCAGAAGTGGCATCACTGTGAAACAGCTGTATTACTTTTGAGACCTGTGACTCCTTCTTCATTACTCTTGCACAATGTTCTTGGTTCTTCTCACTATTAGGTTTTAACTTTATAAGGAAGGACATCACTGTGCTTTGATCCTCGAGTGGCCTGCCAAAGGACATGTATTTTGCAAGACTTGAAGGAGGAACTTGGTAGCATTTCCTGATATGGAGATTACTAAACCAAGCTTGTATGGGAGTTAATGTGAGTGAAAGGACTCAAAAGCACATGGAATTTTTGTATGTACTCTAGAAAGAGAGTTCAGGCAATGCCAGACATTGGGGCTGCACTAATTGCACAATGTGCAGGGTACAGAAAACAAACTTTATAGCATAGGGCATCCCTGTACCTCACTTTTAAGTTTATGTTATTGGCAGCCATCTCCAGCAAGATTCAGAAAAGAGGCCTTCGGTTATTTAGAAATTTTCTACTCCATTTTCCATTCCTATTGCTTTGACAAAGAAATAGTTATTCCATATTCAGCACAATAATGGCTTTCTTTTAGATACATTCTGCTTCTCCCCACCCTGCAAACCCCTACTTCCTCCCATCCCCTCCCAAAAATAAAAAAGAAAGTACTTGCTTTATTATCACAAAGCCAGCAATAATCACATATCAAAACCAAACAGTGTAATTGGTTTATGAAATAGGTTATTTGGCAAAATAGACTGCATTTGCTAGAGATGGGATTTAGTGGTACAAAAGAAGCCCATTCAATTTGGTTTTTAATGTTTTCATACATTTCGGCTGCCACAAAATCTGCTCTGCAGTCAGACATACTACTTTAATATATACTGATTGAGAATTTACACTGATGTTTGAATATAAAACCTGTTCAAGGAATACCTAGAAACAGACTTTTTTATTTTTGTAGAGCTGATATGTGAGAGGAACTGAAACTTTCTGGCAGGTGAAAAGAAAGAGGGGAAAAGAGGTGAAAAGAGGTGAAAAGAGGTCTCTATTCAATAAAGAGCAGGAAGTCAGCTTTATTTTCCTCTTATACCAAGATATATTGACAGTGATTCTATTGAAGGTAACAAAGTAAAACCTTCATAGAAAACACGTAGGTGTGACCCTCCATTCAGGCTGGAATGAAACTCCAGCAAAGGCCATGCTCTGGCACAGCATTTTGGAGGAGTGGTAAAAGGTGTCTTGGCATTATCACATAAGGCTGAACCTTATGAAGATAGTTTATTAGATTACTATGGTTTTTTGGGTTTTTTAAACATGTTTATTATTTTTCCTCTACCATTTATCCTCTTAGATTTTCCCACAGATGAAGGGAGCAATCATAAAGGCCAGCTGTGGCCAAGGGATGCTCTCTCCATCTAGAGAAGCAGTGAAGAGCAAGGTCTGGTGTGCATGGAGGGTGAGGTAGAGAGGAAAATGGACCAACACCACTGTCGGGGCTTCTTTTAGCTGGGTCTTCATCATGAATGGAGAAAAGTCAAAGTCTGGCAAGCAAGGGTTGGTCTTTGGGCTCTAGTAACAGAAGTGAAGAATTCAGAAAGAAACTTGCAGAAGAGGAGGTTTGGATAATAAAGAGAAGTAAGTGGGCTCCAGAAGGACAACAAGGGCAACTTTCCATAAAAGAAGATTAAGTTGGATGCAGGAGAGGCTGTGGTGAACCTCTTATCTTGAGTTTGCTGGCTCTGACAATGACCCATAGGTTCCATGCTGTGTCATTTTGAACTCAAGCCAATGCTTAAGTTGTATGACAGAAGCAATTTCAGTAGGGGAGCCCTATAATCATTGCTGCACCATCAGTGGAAGAACAAGTTGAAGGAATTTCAAAGACCCCCTAGATATTCCACAGCTTTTAGGAAGGTAATTTCCATACTCTCATCTGGGACAGAATGTCTACAATGAATTACTTGAATTACCTGGTATGGAACACCAATTGTTTAGTTCCTCTTCCTGATGGAGAAAAACAAATTGATTTCTTCTTCATGCCATTGTTTGCTGACGTAGGTTTAATAAATTAGATCCCAGAGAGAGTCTGTGATGTGTTTTTAAACAAACATAGTCAAGTGTAGCTTAACTTCAGTGATCATTTATGCTATGTTTATTGAGCGTGACAATAGATTAGATAATTACAGCCAAAGACTTCCTCATTTCACCAGAATTGTTTGCATTAAATTTGGGGTTTATTAAAAGGCATTCTTCATGGGGAATATGAAATACCATTCCTTGAAGTTTGAATTTTGCGCTTTTTTTAAACATTTAAAACTAGCTATAGCAAAGAATCTTCATTTAAGCCTCTTACAGTGCTCACTTTTAAAATTTTATTCAGCTATGTATGTGGAAGCAGAGAAGGCAATGAATAAAAGGTGTGGAGTAATGGGGGGGGGGAGGGGAGTGGTGAGCAGAAGTCACTAGAGCAGAAAAATAAGGAGAAACCTAATAATACCTAGCAACCTAATGGGGAAAAAATTGTGCATGGCAACAGAAAGGAAGGACTTAGCTGCAAAGAGAACACTTGTTAGGAAAGGCAGACAAAGAGAAAGAAAATTCATAACCTAACAAGCCTCAGAAATGGGAAGGAGCAAGAATGAATTGTTTAGAAACTTGGAAAAGCAAGCCAGCTAAAACTTGTCCCGCAGAAAAACAGCAAAGAGCTTTACCACTTCACATCAGTAAGGATGTGCATTGACTTTCTATGATCCAAAACAGGAGACATAACAAATGTGTGGTCAGCCTTGCCATTATACTTGGACTTTCAAAAGGAAAATTGAACTCAGATAATTCTGCTAAAAAACATGAGGCCCATTACCTGAGTTACAAGAAAATATGCATTTATGTCCCTCACAGAACAGGATCTACCTTACCCCACTAAGCATTCCAGGTTTCTGAGAGTGTAGACAAAATTCAGCTAGTTAACAGCAGCAATGCGCTATCAGAAAGTGGAGATTTAGATCAGGGGGCAGCAGAGGAGCATGAGCAAATTCATCCTGCCAATTAGGTGCCCCTGTGGGGTAGCTTAGCTGGGGGTTTAACTTGCTGTCAGCATCATGTTGTTGGAAGCAGAAGAGGGGACTGACCACCACAGCACAAGAGGGGACATTTGCCCTCAGTCCCATTTAGAGCAACAGGATTGAAAACCTTTTTGAAAGGAGTTCTTTGATAGCCTCACTGATGGGAATAGTTATATGCAGATGAATTTTTAGCTACGCTAATCTTGGCAGCAAATGCCATGCAATCTTAAACCTTTTCAAAATTCTACTCATTGCAGCAAAGGTAAGAGAGGTTAGCATAAGAGAATTGAAAATAAAACATCACAAAATGAAAAAGAAATTTATATTGCCCTGGGACTTCAGGCTGAGAAGCTTTAATCACAATCACAATCTTAATCATATGGCTATTGCACCATGGGACTATGGGGCAGAGCCAAGATTGTTTCAGTGACCTAATTATATGCATGTGGAGATTCTCCATTATTTGGGATAACTGAAACAGTGATGATGTACCAGACAGTCAATTATTATATGTTATTTTGGACATGTTGACTTTTTGGAAATCCTTTTTTAATTTTTTTTAATTTAGCTGTGGCAACAGCTTTTTAAGTAGAAAATAATCTTGAAATATACCTCAGAAACTACAGTTATTTCTTCATTTCCCCAGGAAAGTTGAAACTTCAATATCCTGAACATTTTGAATGACACTTTTAAATGCAGGACTGAGGAAGATGTTAGACCTGGGGCATAAGTAAGAGATTAGTAGTTTATATTAGCTCCAGATTAGTTACCAATATTTAAAATTGAAACTCCACTCCCCTCTAGCTGCTGGAAGGGAAAAGGAGCTTGCTGGCTTTTTTCACAACTTCAGGAGACTTCTTTAATTAAAAAAAAAAAGCCTTCAACTCTTTATAGTCTGCCCCAACTTTGAAGCTGTTTTTATTTACAGCTTCACTGCTGTTTTGAGTTTATAACCTACTCATCTGACCTCGATCTCAGGTCCCTCCTTTGCCATTATTTTATATGGACTTTGGATGACTAACGTGGTGCCCAGCAGTCTCTCTGTCTTGCCTGGTTTACTGCAGCTGGGTCTCTGCTCACTAAGTGCTGTCTGAGCTGTTTGCAAACACCAATTTTTTGCTGAAACAGAGTCCAGGAAGCAGAGGCTTGATTTTCTGACTCTCTGCAGAGCAGCAGTGCTGTGCATAGGTAACCTCTGTTCCTTGGTGGCTCTTTTTATTTTTTGCTCCTTTTGTAGGGCTTTGTGAGAGCCTTGGGAAGAAATAATGCTTTGAGAAAAACAATGCTAGTAATTTAAATGTAATGGTCTTTTCTGGTTTCTTATTTCAGACTCAAAGGAAGTGTATGATTACTGTCATGATTTTCATTTAAGGTATTATTAAGTTTTATGCAAAAAGATGGGCTCAATTATTTCTGTGTGAAAGAACTTTCATTTCACAAGTGTGAGAAGTTATTCTTCTGGACTGCAAGTAAATTTCAATTTTGGGTCTTAAGAAAAGTAATACTTTTATTATTCAAGATTTCTGGACATTGACAACACAGCAAAGGTTCTTTTTTGAATTGTGCTACAGCATACTGGAGCATTGTGAAAGAATTACACATCCTTATGGGCTTTTCAGTTTCCATACGCCTTCTGTTTCCTGGCTTCAGCCTCTCTAGGATAGCTCATGTTCCAGAGAATGGAGAAATAATTTTGGCAGCACTTTTCTCTTGTAAAAACAAACTTATCTGATTTTTCTGATAGGTGGGCTGGGAGTTCCAAAAATATTCTTTGTTGCTCTTGACTATTGTAGTCTTAACACATTTCATAAGGTTCACTGGATGTTCATTCCCCAACATGTATGTTTATTTCACCAAAGGCCTTTTAATATCCTAGGCATGAATTATCTGTATTTACTGCCTTGTCATTAATGTACATTGATTACCTTCCAACCAGTGACAGAATTGTGTCCCTATGACATTGTCTCTTTATGGATTAGACAGTTTGTGGGCATAAACAGTTTTCCTTTCATTTGCCACAGGTGATGGTCCTCAACCTAGAGCCTCTTACTATAAGAGTAAAATAATTCAAGTGTGATGTTATTATATTTCCCCAGGCACTTAAGAACCAGGAAAATACACCCTCTTCAGCTTTTCTGTCATAGAGACTACCTTTCCTGGATAATATTTGTCCAACAGCCTCCACATGATGTTTTCCAGTGGTTTGTGATGGGTTTATACCATTGAAATAGCTAAGATTGAAAGACAGAACTGTTCCATAATGGAAAGCCAGCAACAAACACCTCTTTTTAAATCCAAACTTATTCTTCTCCTTTTTTCAGGACCCTCATGACAAAGCTGGTCTTGTCAATACATCTCTTTCAGATGTATTATTCTCTTGCTCCAGCTGCTCCACAGCTTGGTGAAGAAGGTTGTTTAGTTTTGCTTTTATTGAAAAAGGCACTTCTGAGTCTCAATGCTGCCATCACGTAACATTTCAAGAGCAGAACATAACAGAATCTGAGAGATTCCAATAAAATCTAAGATCTGTCAGATCTCTCACAGCATCCCTGGGTCTTTCATTTATGTTGATCTAGATACTCCCTTGAAGTTTTAGTTTCCCTGGGACTGTCCAAATGTCTTCAGAAGCCAATAGATTCTTAATTAAGAGGATCTAAGTTTTCCTCAGCCTCAGCATGCCTGTTTAGTTCAATATTCACCCCTGAACATTTGCTTTGCAGTGTTACAGTCTGCCTGACTGTGGCATCACCATGTAGTATGGTCTTTTCACAGGACATATACTAAATTCAAATTTGGTCTTTGACAGTGGGAATTCTGTTCAGAGATTTTATGCAAATATCAGCTTCTGATATAAAACTTTGGTTGTACTAAAAGTTTAAAAGTTTTCTTAACATTTATAGGACTGATGGTCTACTCATCAGTGTAGAAGTCCTTTTTTTGCTGGCTAGCCAGTAATCTCATTATTTCCCCGTCATCATGTTCACATCAGCACCATGAAATACATCTTTATAATCTGTTAAAATTCCTAACACGGCCTTAATTAACTCTACTCTTTCCTTTTAGTTTTGCTTTGCAGTAAAATATGTGATATGAATCAATGCATAAAAGAACTAGAAAACTTCCAAAAATGTTTTGTTGTGAACAAGAAACTTGTGTTTTCCTGTGGGCACCATCATAGTTGCACAGTGTCTCCCTAGTAGTTGCATTTCTCAAGTCAAACGCTGATTGCATCCTTGCACACAACTCCACTGGACGCTTCTGCCACACACATGCCTTACTCAGCTTTGTTTGCTTCTTAATTAGATTTTATTCCTTGCTGTGAGTTTCACTAGCCCCCTGACCATATGTCTCATAAAGCACATGCTGGATTATAAAGTAACAGGCCTACTTATTTCTATAAGAAAACCATTTTCAGTAGGCACAGGGAGCACTCCAGCTAAATACAGTACAGCAGGTTTTCTTGGATACTTCTGTAAGTTGTGTTCCTCTTCCCAAGTTCTTTGAAAATTGCTCCTGTCTTTTCCCTGCCTATCTCTTCAGTGACTAAGAGTGAAATGACAATTTCTTGCTTTTGACAGTACTAATTCTTAATCATTGATGCTAAGTGATTTCTCACTCTAACTGAAAATAGACTTTTTTTTTTTACCCCCACAGTAGTTCAAGGGCTAGAAACATTGTTGATTTTCACTGACATTCTCTTATAAGACTTTTGGCTTGGGCTTTGCAGCTACCTGCTTAATTAGTGAGTTAACCTGAATGAGGCAGAAAGCTTCTACCTCTCACATGAGAGTTTATCTCATAGGAACTGCTATCTTTATGTCCATTTTACAAGCAGCATTCAAGAAGACAAGCAGAACTGATGACACCTGTTTGGTCAACATGAAATGTGGGTTAGATTTGTATTAGCCACATTAGATTTGTAATACCAGCTCTGTCAAGGACATGTGTCAACTTGCTGTTCCATGGAAGTACTGTGGTAAAGAATCAGGTTGTGAGAGCTGCACTGCAGTCATCTGCCCCCAGGATAAAATCACTTTTTTAGGTGTGGGTGGCTTTGTTCAAAGAACCACGTCCACATTTTAGCAGCAATGGGGACATCCGTCGGAATTCAATATTAGACATTATCTTGGCAATCAGCTTTGATTTAAAAAATGTTTTGCCATGTAAATCACAGCTAGTCTGTGATGTTTTTTCCTGACATTTCTGTCGTTTGCTCCCTTTTTTAAAACCTTTGATATTTAGACAGACTACATATGTCATCCAGAGCTTATGCCATGGACAGAAATAACAACAAGAAAGAATAGATTGGTCCCAAGGCACTGAGTCAAAACTAAAAGCCAAATTATTTAACTAAAATTACACAGATGAAAAAGTGAAAAAATCAAAGCATTGAAATTGGAAATAGAATGGACAATAGAGAAGCAAATACAAAATTGTATGTGAAACCAATAATCCCATCTTCTCCAAGGATACCAGTGAGTGTCAGGGATACCCAGCTCCCCACAGTCTCGGTAAGACTTAAATATGGCTGGAAATTCCTGCGCCCTCCATTTCCAGCCTCAGGTGATGGTTTCTCTGCTGGTGCATATTCTTGACTGTGGCTTGACTTGCTGCACAGCTGCCTTCGTTAAAAGCAGATTCAATTTATGAACAGAGCAGCTCTACCCTGCCAGTGGTCATGGCAGGTACAGCTGATGAACAGAACAAGCAGAGTCCAGTGTTTCTTCTCCTGGTGCTCCCAGCACAGCCCTCAGCTGCACAGCCACCCCCAGTGCCCAGCTCTGCCCCAGGGGAGGGCTGGCTGCCCTTACATGCGTTTCAATCCTCGGGCAGGTGCCCCAGTGTGACCAGGAGAGGTGGATGTTTGCATGGCACAGCCCCGGGAGGATTCATGTGCCTCCCGGGCTGGCTCCAGGGGAGACAGGGCAGGGGCCTCCTCCAAAGGACTCCTGTCGGGGACATATCTGGATTACCTCACGTGGAGGGGTGAGGAGATACCCTTCAGGGCATACCTCAGCACAGCCTTGTCAGCATTTTCAAGGGATTTTTTCTCCACACAAGCCCTCAGCAGCCTGTTCTTTCCACACAGGCACAAAGCCCCTAAAAAGCCACAGCTTGCCAACAGCTCTGACATCAGCACTGAATACTGTGCTTGGGAACACCACCATCAAAAGCTGGGTTGTGAGATATCAGTCCACAGTTATAAAACCTTTCTCTTTAGTGAAATGGGACAGAAAGTGGAAGAGACAGAGGAGCAGCTACGAAAAGAAAGTTCATGCAGTTTCTCCTTGCCTGCTCTCTCAGATACCCTCAATAGCTGGTCATAACAGTAAAGGAACTCACAGATACTTTATTTACAAAAAATCTAAAAACAATCAAAGCCCTTAGATAGCTACATAAGCAGAAAAACAAAATTCATGTTTCTCCCTCATTGTTAACTCCTGAGGACTTCACAAAGAAGCTTAACCAGCTCTGTGTGGTAGTTCAGTAATATATTTACCACTTAAATCAGATGACAACACAAATAGCTGGTAAACAGCTTAATTCCATTTCTGACAAAACTGATGGAAGTAATCCAAGAATGCCTCATTTTCTTTCTTTACTTTTCCATTGTAGTGGTTTGGGGGTTTTTCTCTCCTGCATCCTTTTCAGCAGCTTCATAATTTCTGTCTTTCTGCAATCTGCTTCCTTTTTTATTTTCCTTAATTTTCCTTTACTTATTTTCCTCTGCTTATTTCCCTCCCACCTTTCATACCCTTTTTATTTTTGCTCCCTTACTATTTCTGTCCCTCTTCCCACCTCATGCATGTACACACACACATGACAAGATACTCAGAGTCCTTTTGATATTTCCTTTTCTTCCCTCTCATCCCTTTGTTTTTCCAATGAGACAGCCAAGCCAAAAATGCCACAAGAACAGCTTGTGCTTGTGATATGTGAATACTACAAAAGCAGTCACAGTTACCATATTTTCTCCAAGAGAGACACAGAAGATGAGTCTTTTTCCACTGACCACAGAGGTTTCTGCTTCCTAAAATTCAAAATGCTCTCCTGCTTCCTCCTCTGTCACTTAAAGTAGCACAGCTGCTCCCTAGCTGGATGAAGACAAATTTCAGGAGGGCTACAATTCCCAGATGTATATGTCCCTGGCACAAGCACAGGTTAAAAAGCAGTGATCCAACAAATGCTCACCTAATCGTACCAAGTATCTCATAACCATGGAACAAGACAGCACTTATCTGTCACAAAGGATACATAATCTGAATTAATCCAAGTAAATGATGGGAGACACAATGGATATAGAGAGAAAGGGACAGTCAAAGAGAGAAGTGAGAATCATTTGTCATCATGATGGGACCCAGGCTCAACAAATCTGCACCATACACACTGTTAGAGAGGCAGATGCTCAACTCCTTGACAAAACGGGAATTCTTCCATGATAGTTCTTATGTTTTTAGGACACATAAAAACATTAACAAAAAAAGAGAGAAATGTCTGTTGACCTCATTCCTGGGAGGTTAGACTCCTTTTCTACCTCCTTTGCCCTGGGAGTCTTTTTTGCCTGAAAAACCTGCAGACCTTGCACCTGTGAGCTGAGCAACTTTTAGTTCAGTGAATGTATATCTTCAATATTTCATCCTGAAATCTGCTTCTCTTTAAAATGGGAGAGGAATTTGATGATGCCCTTCTTTTTTGGAATACACATTTTAACTAAAATTTCCAAATCTGTTGTCCATATTCAATTTCAGCAACCATATTCCAGTTGTAACATGCAAGTGAACAGATAATCATGTCTGACACCTCTGTTTACAGCAAAAATTCTGCAGTTTACCTTACCTTTCAAAGAGATGCAGCTGTTCAATCCTCCAAACAAACATGCAATGACACAACCTCATTTTCTGGCACAGATCCCTGAAAGTGGCCTGCCATGAAAACATGTAAAAGTGAAGTCAGAATCATACACCTGGGAACCATTTATGATTCAAGGGACCACTGGGGGCCATCAGGTCCATATCCCACTCAAAACAGGCCTCTAACTTTAGAGTATAAAAGCTGATTTACAAGGAATACTACAGGAAGTTGCAATACAGAGAGAAAGATAGAAATGTTGCAGTGCTGCTGGATGCAGAAGGAAGTTAAACTACAATGGATAACAGACAAAGGGAAGAGTCTGAGTCAAAAGGGTGCAGACATAGCAGCACACTTATTTTCCTACAAGCCAGACATTTGTCCTCTCCAGCATCAGAAGTGAAGCTTTCTGAATACACTCTGTTTGTTGACACTTCTCTAATTTTGCCAGAAAGCACTAACAGGCTGTAACATCGGGTAGAAGAAGGAGGGAGAAGGGGAAGTACTGAAAAAAGACTTATTCCCTGAACTGCCATCTCAGGAGATAAGGACTATGCCCCATGCATTGGAGCTTTATCTACCACTTGCACGTTGCTCAAGGCTATTTGAGGCATTTGCAGCTGTCTAGAGTTTTCTGCCATCATTTGGGGGGAAATAATGCAACACTGGAAGGCAGGGTAGCAGGGTAGAAAGAGGTAGGAGGATGGGGATTGGTGAAGTCACCCCAAACAGGCCTTGGTATCTGGACCTAGACACTTTTATATTCCAGGAATACCCTGCTACTGTAGCCAAGTACACTGGTCATTGGATATTCATTCCTACTGAGCAGGCAACTTCTGAGTCATTCCTCCGCTTATTTCTGGGCAATGAATCATGTTGGATTTGAGCAAAATTTTTAATTCTGTAATCTCACCCCTAGAAGTTAAACCTGGCCATGGCATTGCCAATGATGCTCAGAAGAATTTGCCTCTGCGCTTTCCCCAGCTCAAAAGTTGCAGGTGACAGTAGAGAAGGGCTGCCCATTATGGCCCAGCCTTCACCTCCTCCCGCCTGCCTTAGATCAGCAGTGAGAAAGGAGGGGAGGGGGGCATCTCTCTCTCTGGCAGCAGCCCTGATTGACTTCTCGTCTCCAGGAGGCAAGAACTTGCAGAAGGCAGTCATGCTGGGATGTTACCTCCCACGTTCTGAAGGCTAGAGTTTCTCTGTCACATCAGGACTGGCTCCAGCAGGAGCAAAAATAACATTCCATGTAGTGAAATAATGGATACTCTGCATAAGGTGGAGTGCTGCTGTGCCAGGTCAGCTCTAATCAGACCATTCTGCTACTGGCTTTGCAATGAATTATGTGTTTACTGGAAAGACAGAAATTAAAAGGTGGTTTTTGCATCTTTTTCTAAAAACTGGCCACATAGGAAACAGCACTATACAATAGGGAAAGGAGACCAAGCTGTGGGAAGGAGGAGTTGGAAGCAGGCACCAGGAAATCCCTCTGTGCACACAGCAGAAAAAAATCTAGTTGCTGTGGGAAAACCTTTGAAAATTTTTGTTTTTAAGGAGAAGTCATTCTTGCTCAATTATAACATGGTCCTCATATTATTACCCAGCATGCAGCACATTTAATAAAAAAAAAAAAAAAAACAAAAAAAAAACAAAAAAAAAAAAACCAAAAAACATGCTTGTATTTTCAAAGTATTTCTGCAGGGGAGATCAAAATGCTCCGTGAAGAAATGGGGGCAGATAAAAGAGCACAGCAAAGCTTCTGAACCTACAGTTTCAGTTACATTTTGTGTCAGCAAATAATTTGCTTAAACTGCAGACTGTCACAGACAGAGGACAAATAAATAATTTATTCTGGACATAAAATTGCAAAAGCATCACTCAATTTCACTGTTTTCTAGTAATGTAAATACATAAATTTCACAGGTGGTTTCTGTCTAAAGAATCTATGGCATCCTCTACTACTCTCTGTGCTCTGCAAGGGAAGAATACAGAATACTAGTTATGAAGAACAATAACACCATAAAAATGGGAAATAATGCAAGGGCAATGGAGGAAATGAAATCAGTTTACTCAGTAAGCTCAGGCTATCAGAACATCACAGTTTGGGTTACAGAGATATGCATTTCAAGCAAGAATAAAAAATATCTTTGTAATAATGTGCATGAACTTAATCACAAAATTTTGGGAGAAAAAAATCAGCAGACATTGGAACCTTTCAAACTCTAAAGAAAAAGTCTTTAGAAGGTATTTCCTAGTGCTTGCAGAAGGAGTATTTTAAAATACTCCTTATCATGGTTGGCTTTGCTTTTTGTGTCCTAGCTACCAAATTTTGCATTCTTGGGCATCTCCTGTCATAATATCCCAGAAGGTGGTTTGTAAATCTTATACAAAGAGAAGTTTTTATTTTTAATCACAAGCTCACTAATGTTTTCCAACAAAAACTAGTTCTTTCTTCAGTTCTCTCAGCTTCTTTCTTTTGCCATATTTCAAGGAACAAATGCCTACAAGCTGAGCTACATACTGCTCAACCCTGAATGTTGGGCTTTACCTCTTCCTCTTTCTCTCTAATTGTTTCTATTTCAGTCCTGGGTGAGTGGAATGAAACAAGAACTTCAAACTTCAGCCTAAAGGCCAGCATTCCACTTTTTAGCCATCTGTGAGATGTTTCCTATTTTAAATACGTCTGTTGGCCTTATCACTACATTGCCATAACCGTATTGAAGATTTTCAGCTCTGCTCTATCTGCAGGGATATACCCTGCTGCTATCCACCTGGGAACTCAGAGGAGGGGTTAAAAATTGTGACTTGCTCAATTTCAGGATAGAGGTTTGACTTGGGAACTGAAAATTCTCACAGCCTGCAGCATGGCAAGAGGGCAGCAGGTGGCCCAGTGTCACCCTGAGAGACAAGGTTGACCCCCACACGACACTTAAACTCTTTGTATGAGGCTGTTATCAGGAGAGAAGGGACACTCTGGCAACTCAGCTCCAAAGGTTCCCAGCTGAAACTGAAAATGACTGCAACTTCAGCAGCAATTACACCCCAGTGCAGGGATGCAGCATGTCTACATGCAGCAGAAAGGAAAGGCTGAGTACTATCTCTGTTTTTCTGCTTGGTCCTTCTCTCTCTGCTTCTGGGACCTAAAATAATCCATCCCCATAAGATAAGAGAGTTAGTAGGCTACCAGCTACATGACAAAAAGGTGGCAACCTTAGCCCTTTCTGCCTGTTATCTCCTTTCTAAAATGTGAATGCTTGACTTACAGTGTTTTCCATTATGCTTTGCTGCCTGCATATCTAAGTCTATGTAGAAATGTTTATTTGTTAATGGGAAAAAAAATGAATAAAAAACCAAAAAATGTTATTTTCTTTTGCAGTGTGATGTCATTTCCTCTTTCAGCTATCCCAGTCCCTCCCAGGTGTGGTAATACCTACTGCCTTCCCCCTACCCTTGTCTCCTGCTAAGTGCTGCCAGTCAAAGCTTAACATTCCAGCAGGGGCATCGTCTGGCTGGCAGAAGTTCAAAAGATGCCCCTCAGCCCCAGGCTCATTGGTTTGTCCTAATGTCATTGTCCCCTGAGCCTCCCCCTCCTCCCACCTGGTTGGTGGCTTACCTGTCCCTTCCCTCCCCATGCCCTCGAGCTTAAAAGGTGATTCAGACCATGTGGTCTGGATTCTAATGGAGCTGTTGCCAAGATTCAGATGTCCGTGAATAAGGTCTGGATTTTAACCCTCTGTTGGAATCCGTCTCCTTTTCCTCTTCACCTACCCTAAGGACTTTCCCCAGAGGTAAACTGAGTTCCTACAAGCCTGGATTTGGTTCCGAGTGCCCAGCTGCAGCATCCAGCTGGCCAAAGGTGTCTCTGAGGTAAAACACCACAGTGCCGCCTCAGGCCAAGCAGCAAGGGGCCAGAGGAGCCCAGGCACGTTCCATCTGGTAATATTGGAAAAATACTCCAATAATTTTCTGAGGTTTTGGCAAAACCATGTAAAAGCTTTTTCCTGATCAACAACAGCAATCGGGAGTACAAGATGAAACCAGTTCAGAAGAGGGAAAACCAAAAGATTTGATAGCTAATATCCAGTTTCCTGTTTTCCTCTGCTGTCACAGAATAAAAAGATGTGAGTTTTTCTGAAAGAGAGGAAAACATGTAAGGTAGTTTGGCAGGTCAAGAATTGAAGGTCTTTACAGTGTATGTGGACGTAGCAGAAGATATCCTTGTGTATTCTGATGTAGTAATGGTGTTTTGTATGCGATATCTGCATGGTTAAATACACACATGCTGTGTGTGCAGATATAACAGCTAATACCAAGAGCATAAATAACTGTGTATGATTGCACTGAAAACTGAGAAAATAAGGTTCAGATAAAGTGGATAACTACTGTCTATCTGTGTACATGCTGAGAAAATTTCCTGCCATGTATTATAGTGCTTTGCCTTCCACTTCCTCAGAAACTTGTGGGGGTTTCATTTCCTGACCCTATTCCTCTGTACCCAGATGTTAACTTCACTCATGTGGCTGGAAACAACCATGGAAAGGAAAGCAAAACAAAGTGAAAATGAGGTGGAGATGACACTATGACAGATCTCACAGAATATTACAAACATTCCCAGTGCTCAAGGCATACCAGTGTCCACAGAATCACATCCACTACAGCATCAACTGCTCTGAATTAAGCTCCATGTCTGTAAGAATCATTACACATTCTTCTGCATCAGCATGGATTTTCAGTGTTGGAGGCACTGTGATTGTAAGAAGTCTACACATTTTAACTTCACTTTTGTGGCTTCAGAATGTTGGAGATTTCATCTTTTGAAAGATTTTATTTTGAAAGTCAATGCAAAGAAATTACTATATCAAAACAGAAGGGCAAATCATGCCATTTTCTATTTAATGCTGTAAACCAGATAGTAACTATGAAAAGCAGGACTCCGAGTTTATTCTTTCTCTAGTCTTGGGTTTACTCCTGATTCCCATACACTGGAGAAATCCTCAGCTGATGCTGCTAGTCCTTTTCCTGAGTTCAGGGTAAGAAGTGATGCCAGAGCACAACAGCCATCAGTAAACCTGGCCCTTACCTGCAAAGTCAAGTGAAAACTGCTCCACTGACTTTATAACACAAAGACATCCAATAAGAACAAGTTACATGCCCTCAGCTCAAAATGGAGGGGACAAAACAGGAATGCTGTGTTTCTACAAACAGAGACACACTGTTAGCATTCAAAGAAAGCTGCTGGGCTTTGTAAAAGCCTGGGCTTCTTTGCCAAGCAGAACGTGCTATCCATCTTCCATAAAGTATATAAATCTGTTTTCAGCCAGTCTTCCTTTTTGAGAGTTTTCCAGATTCCAGTGTCTCTGTAAATTATTTTGCACTAAAAATGTTAAGGTTGACTTCAGTTATTTTGCATCGTTTTGTGTATATAGTCTTACATTAAACTGGCCCAAATCTTTTATTCCTTAGCAGGATAGGGAAAATTGACTGAGGAAAAAAATGCAAGATAACCCAGTTCAAGAACCAGTGAATTCACTTGTGAAGAAAATATTATTTGCTTCATTAGATTTCATTCTCATCAAAGACAAAGACATAGTAATGAAATCACTTTTGGAGTGTCCTCTCTGAGCACAAAACTAAATCCAAAGGTTATTCAGAGCTAAATTCTGGTATGAAAAGATGATGCAGGAAAGTTTAGCCTCAGCTGCGCATTTTGAAAGGATGGACTGAACAATGATTTGAGTACTCTATTTCCCTAAAATAATGAAAAGTATTTTAATATTAGCACTGAAATTTATGATTCCTGAATTTCCATATTAACTTTTATTTTTTATTTAAAAGTAGATTCAATAATACACAACCTACTTCTGCAAAGCAGTTTTGGGGTAGAGGGAGGTTAGGATTACAAACCAAGTCAGCAAAAGTTTTCATGGTCCCACTGACAGAACACAAGATACATTTAAATGCAGTCAAAGACAATCTGCCATTCAGACAGACACCCTCGAGTGTGTTGTAGCCATGGCAACACAAAACTTAGCAGACCTTGGATGAGGGCCAAGATGGTGTTTAACCCACGCTTAATTTTATCCTGCTGCTTCCAGATCCTAAACCAGATTACACCTGTCTTGGCTGTGTGCAAGTTTTTCACTGCCATGTGGCATCCATTTCTTATGATGAACATCTATTCCCTGAAGGGGGAAGGAAGGCATGCAGGTGCTGCAAAGCTGCCCCCACCTGTGCAGGGGGGTCTTGCTCCACAAGGTGCTCAGTGGGCTCATTGCTGCTCCAGCAGGGCAGGAATAAGTGAGGATACATAACTAAATACATACATAAACTTCTCAGGCATACATACTAAACTTCTCAGGCAGGCAGCAACCACACAGATTCCTTCAAGAGCTACAAGTGGCGCCTGCAGACTTGTCACGGTTTCCTTTTTCTAACAGTGGTGTCTAGGATCAGTGAAGCCCTTTCTTGAAGGACTAAAGAAATAGTGAACAATATTTGGATGTGAAAACAGAAATCTTTTTGTGAGGAGTCTTGGCAGCTTGTCTGGGGAGAGATAACAGAACATTTCTCTCTGAGCAACAGATCTTCAGATGACTTGTTACTACCTACTAAGGTGTAGCCACCAAGATGCATTTTTTTCAGAAACACTTGTCATGTGTAGGAGGCAGGCAGAAATGTTTCAAGAATATTTTTCCTAACACCACTGAAAACAGAAGTTGTCATCTTGCAGCAAGTGCAAAATAACCTTGTTAGATTTCTGATTGCTGAGACTGGTCTTCGAGGTCTCCTTTGGGGTCAGAGCTAAAAGTTAGTTCCCCAAGTATCAGAGAATGACATAATATCCACCAGAGCTGCCTAGAGTTGTTTTCAAGAAGAAATATCAAAGGCTGTTTCTTAAAAACCACCCTTGTCCACAGTCTAACAAATGTTCATGTGCCTACTGGCCCAGTGAAAGTTATTGCCAGTGGTTTGTGGAGAATTTGTATAACAAATATTGAGGTATAAGATAAAGTAAAAAAATAAAGTTCTTTCAAAGACTGTTTTGAGAGTTTCAGGAGAAGAGGGACCATGGAAAGTTGTATCATATAGCTGGACAGGAAATTTAAGACTCAAGTAACCAGCCCACTGTGCACCAAGCCTTGAAATATCAAGAGAGTTCATTCAGACAGGTAAAAAAAGCACATGACTGATATTTTAGTCTGTTTGAATAGCAAAGCAACAGAGAATTAAAAGCCAGTACTTGTGCCTTTTCCAGAGGTTCAGGAGGAACCTAGCACTGCTTTTTTATTATGCTGATTTTATTCCATCTGAATCCAGGGTAGACTTTTTGCAAGTTTGCAAGAATATTTTTTGCTGTCTCAAATGCAATGTGTCCTGGGAATTCTGTGTAAGCCTGCACTGAAAAAGACTCAGAAGAAAAATTATGCCTTACTCTTCTTTCTGCCCGCCCACACATGACCACACCTATGTATTCCTAGGATAATGCAAATACATATTTTCAGAGGCAAATGATGATTGATAAAAACTTTTTTAAAAATCTCCATAGTCATTTATCTGCCAGCAGCAACACATCCATATATAGCAGTGATGTGGGCAGTGTTTTCAATTTACATGATGATCTGGGGATGGCAAATAATGTTTAGTCAAACAGCAAACAATTTTATACAGTGGCAATAAAAAAATTGGATTATATTTTTTCCAGATTTAATCAAATCCAGGACAAATATCCTTGAAGGATTTAGGATCTGCTAAGATTGTGGTGGGAATAAGATTTGTTCTTCTGTCTTTTGTTCCATGGATTATGCAAAAGGTAGCAGAGCTTGCCTTACAATTTTGAGCTTCTGTACTAAAAATGAAAATGATTGCCATCACCTTTCTTGGCTGCTTTGCTAAATACTGCAAAGAAAAGCTTCATGATTTAATTTACTGAACTTAACTTGTCAGGCTGTATCAGAAATACAAAGAAGACTAGCTGTAAAAACCTTCATTAAAGATAGGGAAGAGAAAGTACTGCCTGCAACACCACCTTGGTGTTTATGCTCAACACAGAAAAGTGGTTTTACTTAAAAACCATATCAACCCAGAAGATTAGAAGGCACCTCTTGTTTCCTGTTCAAGGGACTCACATGGAAAGAAGAGTCTAAATCCATGCCTGAAAATAGAAGAACTATGACATGAAGATCTTGAAGAGATCATTCCTGCTGATATAAAAGATTTTCTGCTTTTTGGGCCTAATCAACCCCCCAAAAATGCTTGACATCATGTTCCACAGAATAATGAGTAATCTGGTGCTTACTGGATTCAAAACACTTGAGATTCTCAGAAGTTTTTTCACAGAGCATGTTAAGTTATCCCAGCCCTGATTTGGCAATAAAGGACAAGGCTTTAGATAGCTTTAGTCAGAAATATAGCCTAATATCTGCAAACTTGTGTGTTTTAACGTAGATCACACAGCACCATTCAAATGCAAAATGCACTTATTACAAACATCTTTTGGTAAACATCATTAAATGACTGCAAGCATCAAAGCACAAAATGAGATGTCTCATTTCAAAAGTTTTATAAACTGTGATATTGCTTACAAAAGTATGGTTTGATTAGGAAATTACTCTGCAAAAGCTAATCTGCCCCTACTGAAAAAAAAAAGCAGCATGTCTATTTGGTGGGTTTTGATAGATGTTATGCATTTCTAGAGGCTCCTATTTTCATTAGTCCAGGAAAGAAACAAACTTTCACAGTATTGTGTTTATTCCAACACCGCAGCTGAAAAGAAAAAAAATGCTGATAACAAACATGTAATTTCTCATTTAGATTTTTTTAATTCATGGTATTACAAGATTTTCTTTTTGTCTTTTCAGCCTATCATTCTTTGGTAACAAGTTTTGAGACTAAGAACTATGGATTCCTATGAGGGCTTCAAGGAATTGAGGGTACAATACAGCAATATTTAGGTAGGGAAGAGTCTTTGGAGATTCTTCAGTTTGTCAGTTTCTAAGGGTAATGTGGTCTCCCTGTTTGATTATTCTGTGTTGTTGGTTGGTTAAATTAATTAAGTTATGTGGTAATATTTATGTGTCTGACTGTTCACAGTTAGAGCATGTGAGCTGTTACCTTTGGCAAGGAGCTTCACGTTAAACTGATGTGAATTTGGACAGCTGTCAAACTCTGTGGCCCTGCTCATACTTCTCCCTAAATCCTAAATTGTTTCCCCTGATACTCTGACTTCAAAGGTGCACCATGGGTTTTTTGTATTTCACAGCAGATATGACATTTAGCATTTTGTTGGATGGATGCCTCAATGGATTCATGGCATCCAACTGATTTATTGAATGTCCCAGCAGGGTTTTTGGGGCTCTTGACACCACAGAGAAGCAGCTGATGGAACTTTCATCTAGAGGAAAGTGCTGCAGTTGAGTGTATTTGGAAGCTTGGCTGCAGCACTAAGAGACTGGGCAGGATGGCTGCTGAACTTGTGGAGCACATGCCAGTTGATGCTGCAGTGAATGATGAAAGTTGTAGAATGGAAACTGAAAAATCTGTTTGATCTAGAAACAGAGTAGAAAGTCAAGTTTAATCTTGTTTGATCACTGGTGATACACAGTCCTACTAAGCAAGAGTGTGTTCAGAAATAGGCAATGGAACATTTTGCCTGCCCTGTCAGCCTTTGGGATCCAGAACACACAGACATCCTGAGAAACAGAGCTGGCACTGACCTCTAGCTCCTGTGAAATGAGTTGTGCTCCTATTCAATGTATGTTGTTTTTATCAAACTTTGCAACAAATAGGAGAAGCCTCCCTGCTTCTAAGAGGCCTGGACTACTCTGGACCAGGACAGAATTCCCTCTGAAGGAGCTCCTGCTTCTGCCTGCAACAGTTCTAGGGAATAAAAAAGCCACCAGTAATCTATGACCTTTATAACCAATATATTCAGATAAAACACAGTAAAAGGAGACAGGTTTTTAACACATCAGGTTAATATCAGAAAAGGCAGAACAGTTTGTCACAAAAGGTGACAAGAGAAGAAGCACTAAATGTAAGTAAGAATCAAATCCAAATACTCAAAGGGCACTTAAAATGTTGTGAGTTATTAATGCACATAACATAGAAAAACCTGAATGGACAGCAAGGAATGATTATAAAAGTAAAGACAAAAATTTTGAAAATCTATTAGTCAAATCAAGAGAGAAGGGAAAAGCTGTGTGACTGTTGAGTAAGCAGTGTTGGCCAAAGTAAATGAACCTTCCTCCAGATTGGAGGGGGAATTGAAGGCTTCTGGAAAGTGCTCTCAATTGCTATTTTTCAAACAGCCATGCATTTAATAAAATTTCTAATGGAGCACAAACTTTCTTTGGTTCTTAATTACAATCTCATGCCAGAAAATAATCCCTAAGACCACTGCGTATGTCCTGAACTACGATAGTCCTGAATTACACAGGTAATTTTTCTACTCTTCTCCTACTCCCATGCCTTTTAAAGGATTTTGACAAAAAATGATAGACTATAAATGTTACCTGCTGACTTTATAACAGGTCAAAAGAATTGATTCAGTGCTAACCCTGTCCTGAGTTATGCTTAATACAAATCAAATTAATACAAATCAAATCGGATTTTTTTCTGATTTTGCTTTCCTAGATTTCATTGATAAAATTCTAAAACAGTAAGAAACAAAATGCAAGTCAAATAAATTTAATTATGAAGTATAATGATAGATCATTCAACTACAGAACTGCATCAGAATTTTTTATAAACTTAGATAAACAAACAAATCCATTTGCAAATTTATCTAATAGCTTTCTGTAATAAGATCTCTGTTTACCCTTGCACTTACCAAACATTTTATCATACTGCGTGCATGTTATTAAGTCCCAAGATGCTCTTTAGTGAAATTGATTTGCTAAATTGAGTCAATTTTGTTTAGGTCAAATGGAAGTGCTCTGCACCATCTAAGACAGCTTTCATCATAGGGAAGATGGTGGCATCATGCACCATTCTGCACTAATTATGTGCAATCCAAGATTGCATCAAATTGCAATTGCAGCTCCAGACTACTGTGATGTGGGGCTTGAAAATCCTTAATGGAAAAATTCACTCATCGAACAAATGAATAACTATTATGTAAGTTTGAAATAACAGTACTAATGTTCAATATTCTGCTCTTCTCAGAAGGGGTTCAAGTTAAATGTAAAAACATTTAGCTGAAAAGCAAAAAACCTTATATAAACCGCATGACAAAACATTTCCAAGCTGCTCATCAGATCTGGCGCTTTAGCTGATGGTAAACATATGGAGGAAGCTAAACTTCAGGATAAATGATGCCTGAAGATTGAAAAGCTATGAGGAATAACGTGTATTTAAATAAAAATATTTCCAAAAGCCTAAAGTGTAACTTGGAGGACATTTCCTGTCATTGTGGGGAATTTCTAAGTAAAAGCCTTCTTGAAAATTCTCTGACACAAACTGCTCTGCCTGAAGTTCTCCTATTTTTTTAGGGTGTCCTGGTGAGTGTCCCAGCTGTGCTACACACCAGCATGGATGTTCATGGTCACTCAGTGCCATGAATCTTTCTTTCCCTACTGTACATAGAGCAGCTTTTCTGTACTTGTAAAGCCAAAGTCTTGACAAGATTTCTATACAAAGCATAGAGAAGCTGTGGACAAAAAATAGGATCCCATAGCATTGCTACAGATGAGTTTTGTCTTGGTATTGGCACCTAAACCGGAAGCCACAAAAGAATCTTAAGGATTTCCTCATCAAGGGAACTGGACAATTTACTTTCAAATTGGACAGTCCTGGAAGATCCAGAGAAAAGGACGGAGAGGAAGGCAGACAACATGCACAAGAGCCCCCTCAGCCCACTGAATGCAAAGCATACTGCAGCTTTTGGCCCTAAGCTTAGCAAAACTTCTTCTATGAGGGCTGTTTTCCAAGTGACTCCTGAAGCTGTAAGAAAAGGCTAACTTCCTTGACATATCTCTTCATGGAAGATCCCAAAATACACAGATGCTCCCACAGAGCTGTAGGGCTGTTCCTGCTTTCCCTTTTTTGTCCCTACAAGAAGTTGTGGGTGCAGACACACAGCCTGCTTCTGCAGATACAGCTGTCTGTTTCAGCTGGCATTGGAGACAGTTGTGGGAATCTCCCATTGTAGAGGAGCAGAGTGGGTTTGGGAAGGGCTAATGTAGAGACACCACATCAGCCTCATAAACTTCCTTGAGTGCCAGCAAGACCACAGGATGAGATACATCCTTCTTTTTCCTCTTCTAGACAAATGCTATTGCTTTTGATATTTTCAATCTCACAGGCTACAATACTCTTCTAAGACTATTCTGTTATCATTATACTGCAAAGGTTCCATATTGTTGTCTCCTTACTGCAAGAGTTTCATTCCTCCTTGATGTTTCTCATAGGCAGCTCCTCTGGGCACTGACTCTTCCTTCTTCCCACAGTAGGCAGCTGACTCAGTTCCCTTAACCAGCCAATCCACTCTTTTATAACACTCTTCTGATTGGCTACAGCTGTGGCCTGTTAAAGTCAGGCCTGCTTCTAATCTTTAATTAACCCAGCTGCAACTCTTTAGGGGGTAAGATTACTTTCTATACTACCTTTTTTTACTTATATTCTATCCTCCTACGCTATTCCAGGTCCTTTAAACCAGAAAACCACACACAAAATAATAAAGAAATCTGCAAAAGCATCCAATGGTACCCAGGGCTGGAGCATTTTACAGCATGGATGCAGCTAGGTTACTGAAGTGCAGCATAGCCCTGTTTGCATCCTGCTTGTCCTGCAGACTCAGAATCAGCATCTGGAGCAATTACATTTGTCAGGATGCAATTGTCACCCTGCACTAGACAGGTGAAATCTCTGTTTTTCTGTTTTTTATTTCTATATTCATGCATGTGTCTACAACCATTGTGTCTTTTTCAACTCCAGCACACATGAAGAATAACTACATTGCAGTCAACTGGAATACAGTATTTTAAAGAAAGTGCAAGACGAGAATCGGGACTAGTGGTGGTTTAACTTCAGCCAGCAACTCAGCCCCACACAGCCACTTGCTGACTCCCTCACCAGCAGGATGGCAGAGAGAATTGGAAAAGTTAAAGTCAACAAACTCTTCTATTGAGATAAAGACAGCTGAATGGGTAAAGCAAAAGCTGTGCAGAAGGAAAGCAAAACAAGGAGTTCATTCACCACTTCCCATCAGCAGTCAGGTGCTTGGCCATCTCCCGGCAAACGGGGCTCCCTCACATGTAATGGCTACTTGGGACAACAAACACCATAATTCCCATCACCCCCATCTTCCTCCTTCTTCCCCCAGCTTTATATGCTGACCATGACACCATATGGTCTGGAACATCCCTTTGGTCACTTGGGGTCAGCTGTCCCAGCTGTTTCCCCTGAAAACTTCTTGTGCACCGCAACCTCCGCACTGGTGGGGTGGGGTGAGAGGCACAGAAGGCCTTAACCTGGTCAAAGGGCTGTTCAGCAGTAACAAAAATATCTGTGTTATCCCCTCTGTTTCCATCACAAATCCAAAATATAAATAAAAGAAGAAAATTAACTCTATCCCAATCAAATTCAGTACAAGGTCCAAAGTCTGCATTATTTGCTACTCTTGCTCTTGACTGATTCTTTAATCCTTCAATATAATGTTCTAAACACCCCAGGACCTTCACAAGACAAATTAATGAATTAATGAAATATTTTAATACATATTAGCCAAAATTCCACTGATTGTTCTAAAGCACATAAAAGAAAATTATATCAAAAGCCAGCTTTTACTGGAACACAAACACCTCTAACCAGCTACATTTCTTAAGGCATCTTGGCTTTTAATTTCATTTTTTTGCAATTTGCTTGCCTGCATTTCAGGCATCACTGGGCCACAGTTAGTGAATGGAAAATTAATCTGCCTTCTCTAATAGTCAGACCTCTTCCTCAGCTGAGTGGTTTGGAAGGGTTGGAACATGCAACGACTTCAAAACACTATACAAATTACTTCAGTCATGAGGGTGCCTCAACTTCAGAGCTTTGTAGCTCTATCTTGAGTCAAGTACAATCTGAGCAGCTCATTATATTCAAAATCTAGACAAATGTGCAGACATAAACCTCAGCTTCTAATCATGGCCATATAAAGAATTTATGTTAGCAATAGAGCATTTTAAGTGGTTCTACACAAATTTTGACAGCTGAGATAAAAAATGAACTCTCTATTTCTTTGCATTTTTTCCTTCCTTAATCCAATCAACTCACTGTTATGTAAAAAAGCAGTGATGAAAGTACTCTTCTAGAGCTGGAAGTACTTACCTAGAGCTTCATTCTCACCAATATTGGGTTTTTATCTCTTTTCTTCTCTTATGAGCACCTCTGATGTTATAGTAGAGGTATTCACAGCCCAAATGCCCCCTAGAAATCTCTTCATAAGTTTCACAAATGTTGGAGTATTTTTCTTCTCTGTGAAGGCCTTCTTGTTTAAATACTGCTAAATCATCTAAACTGAAAATTATTTATAAATTAGTTTTGCAGAACAAAGTCTTTGCCTTTAGAAAAGTCTGAATTGATGTAGATTACAATTTTTTCTTATAGAATATCATCCAATGTGTCTATAGAGTCTTCATTTTAAATCTTTATTCAAATTATATCAATTGAACATGATGTTATACTGCAAGTATAGGGCAAATTTCATTTCAGGAAGCCCATACAAAATTTTAATCTATTTTTTAAGTAAAGAGTTTAGGGTTTTTTGCCCTCCTAGTTGTAACCATAAAAGCAGTCTTTTCTTAAACAAGATAAATAGCTAATTTTCATATATTTTCATACCCATGTATGCCAAAAGAACTCATAATTCTCTTACACTGCTTTTCTTTTAGACAAAACAGTACATGTCTTCTTGCTTTACATTTTGTTAACTCTCCAATAACATGTTTGGGGCTAACTCATTTCCCCTTTTCATTTCAAGTATTTTCACATTATAACCCCTAAAGACAGACTGACAGCTGGGATCTCATAACATAAGCATCAAACCTACTTGACCTGACTTCTAACTTTAAAAATCACAGAGCTAGAAGAGATTCCGGGTAGTCATTAGGTCAGGCATCCTTATACATAAGCAAGTTTTTACAGTTATTAATTGCAGTCTTCCCTCCTATAATTTCATTATTCTTTGTCCTGTTCACTGGGGAAAAAAGGGACAAATTACCATCTTCTTTGCAACACTCACATATCTGCTGTCTTCATAGCCCTTGTCTCTTAATGATTAAATAATTTTTTGAATCTTTCAGTGCAGGTCATATTTTATAATTTTGCGATCATTATTCATTCTTTTCTCTGAATTTGTCAAAAGCCTTTATTTAAATGCATTGTCCCAAACTGGGTTACTGTTCTGTTACCTTGACATTAACAAGCAGAGGGAAAGCAGTGTTTTGTGGCTTACATATTATATTCCCTGAATGTGTAACAATCACTTTTGTCTTTTCCATTTGTGTCTTTCACTCACATTGTCATCCGCCACAGCCCCAAGTTCCTTTTCTGAAGTTTTGCTATTGAACTAGATATTTGTTTCCCACATGTGTCTAGTTGATTACTCCTGCCCAAGAATAATACATTACACTTGTTCCTACTCAATTTCTTCTTACATTTTCAAGTTGTTTAGTCAATTTCTCGAGGTCAGTTTGGAACTCTCTGGTCTTCTCATGCCACCCAACTCCACGTTACCTGAAAACTGAATGGGAGTATTCTTCAGATCATTAGGAGAAAAACTGAACAAAGACCAAGGAATCATCTCTGCTGAAACATACCTGTTTTTGTCTTTGTTGAAAAATATTGATCATCATTTCATTGCTTGTGAAACCTCCCAGTCTTTCTGTATCCACGCTATGTCAGTGCTTTATAGAATTGTAGTCTAGCTTGGGTTCTGCTGGAAGGGACCTTTGAAAGCCATCTAGATAAAAGCCTAACACTAATATAAATATTTTTTTTCAATTTGTTACATAGGACAATAGAGAAAGCCCTAATAAAGTCAAGATAAATCACGTTTATGTTCTCAAATCCTGCTTGCCTGCTGTGAAAGGAAATTACACTGATTTGATTATTTTGTCTTGGATGTACTCATATCCTTGTTGTCTTCCAGTTCTAACAGTTTCAGTTACTTGTTCAAGCATTTCGTGAGAGCAGAAATTAAGTTACTGGCTGAATCATACCCTGATCTTCCTTTCTCCTTGTTTGAAGACAGGCACTGGCTCTCCCTTCATGAACTTTCCAAGTTTCATGCTTATTACGTGCACTCCAGTGCAACATGAGTATCCAATAGTTCATCATAAAGCTGTTAAAATTCGTCAGGACACTCATAATCCTTTGCTGACTTGATAAATTCTAAATTGTTCCTTTTCCATTCAAAGCTCATGTTTTTACTTTTCTGTACTACTTCTCATTTTTCACTTGATCATGCTTGCAAGGACCAAGGCAAAATGTTATTACAAAATTTAACCTTCTAAGTATCATCCAGCAATAGCTTTTTCTCTCCACTGAACAGCTGACCAATTCACCCTTTCCTTCACCTTCCCTGTGTTACAATTGCACTTTCAAATTGATTGATATCTCTTGGCAGATGCATCTTGTTTTGAGCTTTGACTTTTTAAAATTTTGTTCCTACATGTTCAGGTTATATTTATCACTCATCCTCAGCAGCCTGACCTAGTTTCTGCTTCCAGCTTTATTCTTTCTTGTGCTGCTTAAGGTTCATGCACAGCTCATGTTTTAATGAAGCTGATTTCTTACTGCATTTTCTCCCTTTTTCTTCACAGTGGGGTAGAATACACCTGTGGATGAATACTGTCATTGTGTGTATTATTGGTAAGGCACCAACTCTTTAGCAGCATTTTTTTTCACATGAGATCTTGCTTACCCATTCTGTGAATTTACTGAAGTGTACCTTCTATCCCTCAGCTGCTATTCCCCCTTCTTGTCCTGAACAATCATGAATCTTTTTCTAATGGCCATTCTTAAATGGACCCCTCAGCCTCAAATTCTCATGTATTCCTCACAATCGTCAACAAATATAAAATAATCTCTCCTTTACTTGCTTTCTGTACTTCTTGAATCAGAAACATTTTCCCTGATGCAATCCAAAGGTTTTCCAAACAATCTGCTGTATTTATTTCCCAGTAGACATTCCTCATTATCTCCAGTTACATTCTACTTAATATAAAGGTTCTTGCAACTTACCCCATCTTTTTTTCCCTCCACTCTTTTCTGCTTATAGTAAAAACCTTGAAAATAAGATGCAATTTAAAGCTATATCTGAACACTGAGGTTTTGGAAAATTAACATCTAGCACGTGTTTCGCTTGATGGGAATAAAAAGATCCATTCAGGACAGTATTTTCAGGATAGCTTCAGTCGTTGACAGAGCCCATGAGATCTTGCAAATGAGCACATTTCCTTTTACCAATGTGAGATCTGGCATTAGGGAGTGAACATGTCAGCAAGCAAACCTAGGTAGCCCCTGTGCTTGTCCACAGTCCATCTGGGGTTTGACTACAGGACACGAACTCTGGAAACCACTAGATTTGGAAGGATGCCAGGCTGCTAGACACTCATGTTTATCCTGTTTATACTCATGATAATCTCACTGAATTACATGAAAGGAAGAATACTGAAGAGACCTGCTCCATTTAAAGCAAGCCCTTTTGAATGCAGCTGGACCTTCCCTAGGAATTGAAAGACACTTCTCAATATCAAAGTCACAAAATATAAATTGAGATAATCTTGCTAGCTGGAAGGAGAGAAGGAGGGAAGACAATGTAGAGACAAGGTAATTCTAACACACTACATGTAAATTCCTCTCTTTTATTTAAAGTTTGTATAAAGATAGTTTCTAAAAATACAGCATGAATAGTGATCTCATAATATTAAAATCGTCATGTACCAGCATACTGGCCAAATATCCTTAGCAGAAGCAGACGTGGAAGCTGTCATTTCAAGTCAAATAATTACTCATCAAGCATAATGCAAATGATAAAATGTAAAGTTTGCAAAGTTAGATCCTGAGTAGACTTCTCGTATGTAATGACATAAACACTGTCAGCATGAGTTTGAACTTACCTCACTACGGGTAAGCCTAAGGAGCCACAGATACAGTGTCAATGGACAAGGTATTTCAAGGGAAGGAAACAATACCTCTCAAGCAGAACATACTGATGAAGAGTTTTCCTTTTCTTTCTATATATGTAGGACAAATTGGCTGTACAACAGAGCCCAAAATATCCCTATTCTCTATCAGATCATGCATAGGGCTTGAAATGATATCTTAGCATTTCAGGTTTTGTTCTAATAAGAAGTGTTTTGGCATGCTGAGTATTTTAAAAAATGTTTAAAAACTTGACTCGAATTGACTTGAATTCTGTCTGTATCAATAAAGTTCTGGAATGAATAGATATGAAAACACAAAAGGGGCCCATATATCATAATAAGGTCTTCATTTCAAGAATGGTAAATCAAACTTTTTGACCTTCAATTTCTAAGTTTTAGATATAATAAGTGAAAGGATTTTTAAATCCTAGGTACCTATACGGGTATAAAACTTTAGAGAATACAACCACCTGCACCATAAGAACCTCAACAGCTTGGGGACCTCGAGAGCCTACTCTTTAGGGTAAACACTCCTTGCAGGAAGCAGAAAAATAGGGAGGATGCAAGAGATGAGCCAGTGTTTTCCAGAAGCTTCTTAAGACATCTCAGTGGTAAGTAACAGGTACATGCACTTGTCTTGTTGATGTGACGATTAGCTTAGTGCTAAAATATTAGAATGATTCAATCTAAAATGGCTCCTTCTGTACTGAACACAGAGAAGCCTCTCCTTCCAAGTGCCACCAGGAATTTATAAGAACTTAAGTTAACTTAGATTTATCTGAGCTACCAAAGATGTCTTGCATCAGTAACAACCTCCTTCCTTTAATTGCACTGAGTTATGCAGTGCATAATTCTTCAGTAACCTGTTGAATCACGTCTCTAGACGTACATTTTTAACTTCTGGGTCATGGACTCTTGGTGCCTCCTCCACTGGTTCCTGATACTCTAATGGTCACAGAGCAGGATTTAGGGTTTATCTGAATGACTACAGGGTGTAGTCATTTGAGAAGATTTACAGAGACTGTCTTCAGTGCATGTGTGAGAAGAGTCCCCCATAGCAACACCGTGGGACTCATATGGCCACTTAACTGTGTGTCACTGAGGTGAGGGTGGCCTTCCTGTCCTCACAGAGCACCCCCTGGTCCCATTGTCAGGGGAAGGCACAGTGCTGAAATTGTTGTTCTTCCATCAAATGGGTTAGAAATACCTCCATCGTGGTTTATGAGGCCTTTTCCTTTTGTCATAGACAAAAGGTGCTGGTTAGACATTTTAGTCTCTTTCTCCTGGAACCAATTTTAATCATGACCACAGAGCACTCCTTTACTTTGACCTATTACTAAAAAGGTCATTATTACTAAAAGGTATTTCTAAAAGGTTCTGAAAGTGCCAAAAAGTGGTTTTATCACACAGTTTATAATTTGAAACACCGGTAATGTATCCAGCTCCTTGTAAAGTTCCCCAAATCACACCCTAGTTCCTGAGATTAGATTCCTTCAGCTCTGTACATTTCCAAGAAAAGTGTTCCTTTTAAGAAAATCCTTATCACCAGCCCTAAGCAATTCTGTAACCTTTCCTTTTTTAAAATTATGGTTTAAGTACAATAAAATGAAGTCTTTTAAAGCCAAGAGTAGAAAGTAGAACAATAGGTGGCTATCTACCTAGAGAAAAAGCAAGCAGAACTGCCTGGAAAAGCTGTAAGAAGCTGTACAGCAAGAAGATGCACAGTAAAAGCTATAAAACAGCTAGATAAAACAGTTAAACACAGGAAAGGAAGCACAGGACTGAGCAGGCAGAATATAATGGTATATTTCTCTTGCACAGGTGTTTTGACAAAACACCTCCCTATCCAAAAAATAAGGATCAAATTCATCCTTCTGTTGGTATACTCAGAATCATACAACTAAAGAGCTTATAAAGCATAATTTTTCTGCAAGAAGGAAATCAAACAAAGCCCAGGTCTATTAGAAATGGAGCCTTGCTCCCAGGTTCTCACCTGCCATAAGTGCCCCAGCTCCACATCCCTAGTGGGTCCATAAAAATAAGAGACACCAGTGCTGTGATATCCTAGACAAAAGCATGTGCTGAGGCACCAGTCAGATCCTTTACTTTCTCCTAGTTAGGCCATTAGCCTGGGCCTCCTTTCTGCCCCAGCATCAGCACTCATTAGAAGGGTGGCAAGGCAATTGTCTTTTGAGCTCCCACTTGCCTTCCAGTTTGGCTTGAGGTGGCTCAACACGCCCAAAGCTTAGCAGGAAGAGAAAGGTCACATCTAAGACACAGCTTGTATATTTTTCTTTTTAAAAAGACATAAAATGTTCCCTAAAAACCTTAGTGTTCCCAAAACAATTTTCTAATATCACAGAGACAGCACACACAGTACAGAATAAAAAGAATAATTTTATACTGCCCGGGGGTGGGTACCCCAGGTAATGTATCAGTATTAGAATACTGCTGTGTGGCTGTTATTAAAAATTATACCATCAAAAATTTTCTTTCATTCTTTCAGACTGTTAAAGAAAGAGAGAAATTAGAGGAATCACAAGGCACTTAGGATGAAGACCCAGGTGCTGGAGATACAAAAATGTAGGTACCCTTTCTTTGGTAAAGCAGAATTGGGGAAAAGTTTCTGAAAGAAAAATGGAAACAACAATCTGGCACCATTGTGCAACAAAATAATATTCCATTCCTTTATTTCTAAACTTTCTTGCCACTGGGGATATCTGTAGGAAGGCAGCAATGAAGGTAATTGGTAATTTCCAGTGTTAATGACTGATAAATTAGGTCTGTATTAAAGACAATGGCATTTATATATTTGTTACCTGAAGTTTTGTAAAACTTCTCATTTCTTTACCCATCTGCATGTAAGAGAGCACATTAAATTTCTCCTGATAAGTTCCCAAAGCTTTGTGTTAGTGTATATTACAATAAAAGGAAGACAACTGATAAGTTAGCAGGGCTAGAGTACACAAGCAAAGAAAGAACTGATAAATAACCACTGTGCCCTGAGGCAGCTTCTGTAGTGAAAAAGAAATGCTTGGCCTGAACTCAACTATACAGATGTAATGCCAAAAATGAAGTAACTCCTGGCTTTAAAACCCCTGAGAGTCACTAGAAAGCTCCTCCAGACTTCAGATTGCACTGTAATTTATTTTCCAGTGATTCTGCAGTGAGTAAATCACTAACTGCCATTAAGGAAATGGAGCTGGTTTCCTGTTCCTGACACAGATTACTCACAAGACCCTGGATCAGTCACAACACAGTACTGGAAAAGATAAAATTAGTTTTTGAGTGTCTACATATCAATAGTGGAATATTAAGCCAGAGGATAGTGGTGGTACCAGTTTAAGGCTGACAGTAGAGAGGTCATAAGTGAAACGTGATACTTGTAATACAGGAAGGATGCGTGTAAGTTAGCCACATTTAAGAAAAGAAATAAATGTTTCCCAGTCCACAAAAAGAAGTTATTGAGCCTCTTTAATCATCTCTGAAACAATTTAAAGACCAAACTTCTTCCTGAAAGTACTTACCAAGGAAAAAAAATAATGCAGAATGCAACAGGAACTTCTAGCCAAATATTGATCTGAAAGGAGAGTATATTTTTCATCATATTATTCTAGTTATACAGACCTAGTAAACTAGTTATTTAATAAATAAAATCCTTAAGTATTTGCATTTATTTAAATATTCTATGTGAGTTTAAAGGATTTATTCCACACCTTAAAATTAGTTATCTGATACAGAAATCATCTGATATGTGATAATCTGAACCAACCAATATTTCTTCTGGTTTTGGAATCTTGTGGTTCTTCTGTGGTTGCACCTTATCCATCTCAAACAACTTTGTGTAACAGGGTATATAAAGTCATTTTTAGGTGCTATTACTACTTTGCTTGTGTTACAAGCAAACAAAAAAAATAAAAACAACCTGTATCTATTCCTATAATACACAGGAAGTATGAGTTTTAAATCTCTCCTCTCTGAGTTGTCCTTACAGTCTATACACTCAGGAGCCAAGGCAGTGACTGTTTTACTGTACTGACAACAGAGGAAATACAGGAAAACTGTCTCTCCCAGCTCTAAAAAAACATTTTCTGGAGGTAGAAGGGAAAATGAGGGGAAATTTTAAAAGGTCCATACTTAACACAAAAGCCATTGGTAATACTGTCTATAAAGTCCTTGTTCATGGATCTTACAGTTCTAGCAGCTGAGATGGTTCGACTTGCCAAGAGCAGAAACCATAATGATCTCTTAGAGTAACTAAATAGAGAGTGGAAATTTCCCTTCTAGGCTTTTAGGACTAGCTGAAACAAACAGAAAAAGATAGACACACATGGAGATGTCCTTCGTGACATTCTGGCTGGCTCTGAGAGCCCAGAGTTGGGGGTTGTGCAAAGGTGGCCCTTCTGGTGTCTGAAGATCTTGTTAGAGCTTGTAAACTTCTCATAATCGTATTTGTACTCAGCATTTCCTACTTCTCATGTCCTTCCTTCTCTACAGGAACAAATTTAACTTGTCTTTTGAAATTTCATTACTGCAAAAATTTCCCCTTCCTGCGTCAGCCAGGCCTTACTGGCTGACAAGGAGAGAAAACAAGTTTTAATAAAAAGTAGGATTATTAAACTGGAAGTTGTTTGCACACAGACTGGTGTACCCAAGTTAGAATGTTCAATGTTCACTGCAAGTTGCCCAGCTGCTGCTCTGCCATCAAGCTCTGTGTGTGCCAATTGCCCAGATTTGGGGGCCAGTAGGAGATCAGATAGCTTGGCAGGTGATGAAATGCATTGCAAGCAAAAGGAAGTGGTGGGATGTCACAGATAAAACTGTAAGTGTTAATGTAACAGGACAAGCAAAATAAGCTTAAAAACACAATGCATCACAGTGTGTAGAAAGCTTTAGCTTCACTCCAGCAGAAAGCTATTCTGGTTAATTCATGCAATCATTTTGCTGTCACTTGTCGTGCCTGCTTCTAATAACAGAAAGGCTCAAAGTACTTTTTTTACGTCTCTGACAGAAGATGCTGAATATTAATAAGAGCAACAACAAGGGACCATTCAGGAAGGCATCTTGCTAGCTGGCATTCCAGAGATTCCCTCTTGTTATCTTAAGCAAAGATATCAGTTATATTGAAGATTTTTATCTGACATGTTATGCGTGACATATGCATGGCACAGAAGGAAAATACAGGATTCCTCAAGCTCAAGTGTTTGCTGAGGAAAGGATTACCATGCACAACTGATGGTATTTTTCTGTAACTAACCTGCCTTAGTTTGCTGAAATGAAATGTAAGGAGTCTGATAATGGGAACATGAAATCAAACAATATAAAACAACTTGATTCCTCAAAAGAATCATGTAGGAAACGTAGTGTTTGGTTTCTTCCAAGCTTTGTCGGTTTTAGCTTATTATTTACAAGGCTAAAAGCTGCTTCTGGGAAGAAATGGAGATGAATACACTGTCAACAATCTAAGGATTATTCTCAGACTGACTGAAATCCAAAAGGGTCAGAGATGTGAGCAACAGTCTGCTTTTCTAAAACAAACTGTGAGTTAAGTGTTCTGAGAAGAACTCACTGAAAGAAAGGCAAAACACATACACAGAAGTACTCAGATTTTTTTTTCAAGGTAGATGTACAAAGTAACTGTTTTCTATACAGAAGTTAGGTCTATTTGTTTACCAAAAACAGTGAAGTCAAAAACTGATAAAAAGGCCACACTTTATGTTGTATGGATTTAAATTTGTTATTATACATACATCCAATTAAATCCACAAATATTTGTTTCCCAGAGAAATATGACTATTATGCCTACAGTATATATGGATTGTAGGCATTATCTTTGTTAATTAGAAATCAACAAGAACTTAGAGTTGCACTTCCTGTGGCTTTATGACTTCAATGGGAAATTTGACAACAAAAAACCAATTTATGATTTTGATATTATGTTGATGTGTACTGCAAAAAGTGGAAAGACCTGATCTGTGAAATTCTTTAGCCCTTTATAAAACCCTTGCATCAAGAAAGATAATGTTCAAGATATGAACCTACCTAATTAGGTATGTGCCAGTTAAAACAAATTACATACACAAAGAGGCACTGAAGCAAGTATCTGTTGGGCAATAGCAAAGGCAAGTAACACTATCTTGGCTCATCCTGTAACCATTAAAATTGTAGAGAGTAATATTTTTCAGAAGAATTCATATAGATAACTCCAGCTCTAAGTGAAAGATTAATCACTTCAATAAATCATCTTGAAGTTAATTATTCCCAACTGACTTCAAAGATCCATGCTGAAGCAGCATTTTTAATTGCATTTTAAGTGATTCATTCCTCTATAAAGTCATTACATGTATATATGATCAGTTTCTTAGATGACCAAAATGTTAATTAGTGAAGGTTTTTGAGTTCATTAGAATGCCTACACAAGGTGGGCACTCATCAGCTTGCCCACACCACTGTATTGCCTGAAACCAGGCTTCAGCAAGGATCTTCTGCTGTCAACAGTTCATGATCTGTTAGGTTAACTGCATTTTGCAGCACTCTGTATTTATTTGTTACTGCAGAACAAATTCTGAGCAGAGCCAGCTTCAGATGTCAAAGCGGTTTTTTCCCCCAGGAAATTACTTTTCAGGGTGAATATAAAAATTTTATTCTTTCAATTAATAGTTATGGCTGAATATTTTGGGCTTGTCTACTTTTCATAACTTTTTATAATATAATGCAGTCTCTCTTAAGAGAGAAATCACTTCCTGTTTTTGACAGTCACAACAGAACTTGCAATCAGTAGACTGAGCCTCTTTTTTGTTGATTACTGGACAGTAGGGGCCAAAGCTGGGGATTGAAACGGTTAAAAACTGTCTTGTGGACAAGTCTAAATATTGCGCCATATGAAAATGGTATGAAAAACAACCTGCAGTTGTTTAAAAGGTTTGAAGAACTTTCTAGTCTTATATACTTCCCTAAATACCTGCTGTAAGGGTGTTCTGAGACAGGACAGTAAAAAGACTTTTGGTCTGATCCAGTTCAGCTCCACACTTCCAGACCATAAATTGCAGGGGTGTGTATAAAGGAATCAATGTAACCACATTTGTGAGCTCTACAAGCAACAAAGAGAACATGAGAAACCACATTGAAGATGAAAATAGCATAAGACTGACCAGAGAAAGGAAATGGCAAGGAATGACCAACTAGACAGGAGCTCTTTACCGTGAGAAAGTGAAGACTTAGGGGGATAATATGACAGAAGGCTAAAAAATAGCCATGTCAGGGAAAAGGAGAATGAGGAATGATTCTTTTTCTATATAAGAACTAAGTTGTCCAATATGGTTCTCAAAATTGTGTGGCAGGTTGAAAACAAAGGGGAATGAAGCCCTTTAACATGATCTTGCTAAAATATCAGAATTCTCTGCTGCAAGATGCTGAAGATTGCAAAAGTTCACAGGTGTTTGAAAAGTAACCACACAAAGTCATGGACTAGAAATCCACCAAGCATTATAAGATACAAGAACAAAGCTACTGGTTTAGAATCTGAAAATGAGAGTAGGAAATGGTAGGGAAATACCATTACAAGTCTGCTTTACATTTGTGTGCCTCTGCACTCTTCCCTTAACTTCTCCCCTTTTTGCCTAAACTTCCTTATTGCTCACTTGGAGAAGGACAATACTGGGCTAAATGTATCTGTGACCTGACCTGGCACACTTAATTTCTAGAAGCCCCTTGTTTCACTCACATTTCTCTTCGTTTGTTTTTCCCCTGAACTACACAAGCAGTTGAACAGTTGAGTACTTAAAATTTCAGAAGGTAAAAAGAGTAGCATGCCCTTCCCTGTCACAACGCATTTGGAACTCTCTCCTCAGCCATTGGGTTTCAGCTCTAAGAATCCAAAAATTGTAAAAGATGTGGAGAGATAAAAAATTGAAATATGACAGTGGTTGCTTTAATATTTAAATAAATCCACTCAACAATCCTAGTGTCCTTAACCTAGGGCTAGGTATGTTGATGAAAACTCTGTGGTACCTCTCAGTCCTACAGCTCCTAATCAGGTCATTGTCAGCCTAGACTGTCCTACCCCAGTCTAGGCTCAGTCCCTGCTGTGATCAGAGTTCACTTTGCCAAGCCTTGCAGTGTGGTTGGTGAATGCTGCTCTGGGGTCCAGGGCTCTGGAATGCATCACACTCAGCAGCAGCAAGGCCCCAGGGACTCTGCTGGAAATGCTGGCTTCACTGCCAGCAGTGAAGGGGGAAGGCAATTAGGGTAACCCTAAGCCCCACAAAGATCACTGGGCAGTGATGTTACTAACAATTAAAGGAGAGAAAACAGGACTCTCAGACTGAAAGTATCACAGAAAGTCAAGCTCTTTGCCTACCTATACAACAGAATGGTTCTGCTGTTAAAAAAGAATAAATTCTGATTTTTAATGCTCCAGTAAATGTTTATGTACTGCAAAGGTTTACAAAGAAATAATTGTGTTAGTGTTTTCCTGGTTACACACCTGCATCTTATAATGAAAAAAATAGATTACAATGTCTTTGTTGTACTACATTGTTCTATAACTGAGAATTAGGTTGTGTTTCATTTTAAGGGTTTCCAAAAGATACAAATAATTACAGCTCTTACTAACAGCAATGAGGCAAATGTGAATTCTCAGGTTGGCTTTTAAGCCTCATCTCAGCATGTTTGATGTAGAAACAAATATTAAAAGTCCTCTAACATTTTTTGTCAGTGCTTTCCTGAATAAATTCCATTAAAAATACAGATTCTTTTGGTCTTTCATGCAGAAAGTATAATGAAAACAATTTTAATCTTAAATGACTCATCAAGATGCCAAAGATTAAATTAGAGATATCAACTACCAATCCTTTTCCCATTTACTTGCAGCTGGTCATACCAATCTTCAGACAATATATGTAAAGTAAGTCATCCCTACTATTTCCATTACTGTGTTATGACACAACTTGGCAGATTTTAGTTCAATTGCAAAAACTAATGGTGGGCCAGACACATTCAGAATGATATGTGATCCCCAGCAACTGTAGGGCAGCAATATATTTTAAAAATTGTTATTTTCTTCAATAAGTGAAGGAAAATTGCATGCATTATGGAAATGAGAATTTAGTGCAGCATTTGACTGACAACAGACAGGTCCAGTTCCTTTTCAGCTACTTCAGAAAGATATTCCACCATATGAAACAATATCTAAACTAGACATTTTTGAGCTGAAGAAACAGCAAATGAAAGAGAGAAGAGAGAACTAAAGACTGTAGCAAAGTATTGTCTCTACAGGAAGATTTTTTTTCCATCCACATAAACTCTTGAATAATTACTCATCAGTTCTTCAAACTGGAAATTTGCAAAAAGCTGTTAAGCATGGCTTTCAGTAGTATAAAAAGCTAAAGCTCTTCAGGGTCTCAATTACATCCTTGGAGGAGCTATAAAAAATGAAAACATGCAAATTGTTTCGATCAATGGGAACATCTTCATTTACTACTTATTTGTCAAATGGAATAAACTACCAGTGATGAACATTGGAAAGTTTTAGATAAATAAAACATGCTCCAAAGTGGGGGAAAAAATTTTACTATCAGGTAGCTGCAGCTTTACTGGGTTAGCTAATTATTCATGTAGAGACATTTTCTAAATCTGTCACTTCAGACAGTAATGGCTTCTAATTCTAGAAAGCCATTTGCCTAGAGCAGTAGTTGCTATTGCTCTAACTTAGCAACAAACCCAGTGCAACCTCCACTTCTTTAGCTGAACAAAGACACAGCTCTCAGTGACTATCTGTGTGTCACCAGCACATTTTTACATGCCTCACATGTAGAGCACTTAACCATGGAGTGGTCGTCTCAGAACACTGTTAATATCAATTTACCTTCCTTGTCCTGGTAGCAACATTTTCAACAGAAACAGGCCAGAACTAACACCTGCCATACAAACACACCTGGTTTACAGGTATGTTCAATCCATGCCTGGTTTTGCAGCTCCAGCATAACTCAGTGTTACTCATTTTATACCCTTCATGCTTTAACATTTCAGCAGCTTCAAGGAAGCCTTTGCAATCTACTTTTCACAAAATCACCTTTCTTTAAGCTGAGGCCTAACCTCCACTATATGCAGAGTGGATTTTAAACCTAGGCTTCAGAATAAACACGTCTGCACACACTTCCTACATGGAGGTGAATACAAGCTGAAGCTGGAATTCAGCAAAAAGGATAAAAGATCGCATTCTGTGGAAACCATTTCCTTGCACTCTGTCACCAAAGTTCATCCTCTTTGTTCCTGTCCCATACCCAAAGACAGCCTTTTGAAGACTGGGGGTGACATTTGCTTTCTTCCAGTCCTCAGGAACTTCTCCTGATCACCATGACCTTCCAAAGATGATCATGAGCGGCTTTGCAATAGTATCTGCAATAGTATCTGCCAGCTCTCTCAGCAGTCATGGATGCATCCTGTCAGGGCTTATGGACTTGTGGATGTCCATTTTGCCTGGGTGTTCTCTAACCCAAACCTCTTTGGCCACAGGAAAGTCCTTCAATGTCCCTTTACCCTGGTCTCCAGGGTCAGAGATTCCTGAGGGCTGGTCTAGCCAGTGAAGATGGATGCCAAGGCTGAGTTCAGTTGCTCTGCTTTCTCTGCACCCTTTGTTACCAGGGCCCCCTCTCCATTTAGTAACCACATTATCCTTAGTTGTCAATGATGTATTTGAAAAAGCCTTCTTGTCATCCTGGACATCCTTGGCCGGATTTAATTCCAGATGGACTTGGCCTTCCTTGCCTCGTTTCTACTTAACCTGACAACCTCTCTGTATTCATTCCAAAGGGTCTGCCCCTGCTTCCATCTCCTGTGTATTTCCTGCTTACACTTGAGTAGTGACAGGAGTTCCTGTTCATCCATGCAGTTCTCTTGCCCCCATTGCCCAATTTCTTGCTCATCAGGATGCATTTTTTTGAGGCTGGAGGAAGTGATCTCTAGACATCAGCATTCCCTGCAAGGCCCATTCCTATAGGATTCTTCTAGAAGATTCCTGAAGAGGTTAAAGTCAGGTCTCCTGCAGTCCATGGTGGCAATCTTACTCAGTGCCCTGCTTCCTCCTCATCCAAAACTGAATTCCACACATGGTCACAACAGCTAAGGCTGCTCCCAACCTTAACATCTCCAAGGCCTTCCCAGATAGTTAATATGAAGTTAAGCAGCACACCATTCCTTATGTGATCCTCTACTACCTGGGACAAGAAGTTGTCATCAGAGGTTTCCAGGAACCTTCTGCACTCTTTTTGCTTCTCCAGCAGATGTCAGGGTAGACAAATCCTCCCCAAGAACCAGTGCCTGGGACTTTGAGGCTGTTTCCTGCTCTGGCAGCAAACACCCACAACAGTGCCATCCTTCCTAGTCTGCCCTTTGATCATAACCCACAAGCTCTTTTTACATAAAAAACCACCAGTACTTTGTAGATGTTGCTGCATACAAAAACCAGAAGAACATTCAAAATATATTTTTCCTCATGACCTTTCCTTAGAAAAGGCAAATCAGCAAAGATTATTGCTTTTTCATAGTACAGTTACAGCATACAATTCCTTATTAAATTCACATCATGTTGTCATTATATGGCAAAGGTTCCATATTGTTGTCTCATAATTGCAAGAGTTTCATACCTCTTTGATGTTTCTTGTAGGCAGCTCCTCTAGGCACTGACTCTCCCGTGTCCTCACAGCAGCCAACTGACTCCAGTTCCCCCTCAACCAGCCAATCCACTCTTTTATAACACTCTTCTTATTGGCTACAGCTGTGACCTGTTAAAGTCAGGCCTGCTCCTAATCTTTAATAATTAACCCAGCTGCAACTCTTTAGGGGGTAAGATTACTTTCTATACTACCTTTATTTACTTATGTTCTATCCCCCTACAATTCCCCCTTTTATTTTAATTACAGAGTTGCAGCATTTCTAGAAAGACACATTCAAATAAATTAACATTATGACACAGTCATATATTTAATTCAGAACTAATAGTTATACAAACGTTCAGACAACATATTATAGTACAAATATATATATTTCTGAATGTTGGTTCAGTTTTGCAGCTCTTCTCAATTTACAAAGTACTTACTTTCAAAATCTTTTTACTCATGTTTAACAAGCATTATTAGCTGCAATTGAGATATTTTACCAATCAATAAACACATTGTATTGAATACTAGAACTATTCTTTTTCCAGTTCTTACAGTTGCTTTAGCAAATTCTCTCCTTCCTCTTTCAGTTCTCTACCCAGATCACCATGGGATCACGTTGCTTAATGTTTAAGTCCTCTTTCCTAAATCACCACGGGATCACTTTGGTTGATACTTAAGTCCTTTTTCCAAATCACTGAGGGGGTCATACAGTTTAGTATTTGAGTCCTTTTCCCCGAATCACATCAGGGTCAACATCTGTTGTCATTATATTGCAAAGGTTCCATATGGCTGTCTCCTTAGTGCAAGGGTTTCGTACCTCCTGTTTCTCACAGGCAGCTCCTCCAAGCATTGCCTCTTCCTTCTTCTCACAGCAGCCAACTGACTCCAGTCCCCCTTAATAAACCACTCTTTTATAACACTCTTCTGATTGGCTACAGCTGTGGCCTGTTAAAGTCAGGCCTGCTCCTAATCTTTAATAATTAACCCAGCTGCAACTCTTTAGGGGGTAAGATTACTTTTTATACCACACTTACTTATATTCTATCCCCCTGCAACACCATGCTTTACTGCATACTTAAAAATGGGTTTACTCTGAGATGCTCTATGGGCTTTACTGAGATTCTTATGATTTTCTTATTCTGAAATTATTGTCCTGTGCTTGAGAAATGTCTGTGGGATGTATACTTTATCTTGAGGAAAACATTCATTATTAAGCAACTGCTGTTCCAGAAGAGAGATGCTCTGACCACAGGAAAAGTTTCTTGCTTGATTGAATCCAGTTTATTCAGAGCTACCTCTTCTGGTATTCTATAGAGAGAGAGCAACTTGCTGATTTCAGCCAGTGACTTTATTATTTCCCTTTGCTGCTATCAAAATTAAGATTAAAAGTAATTTCTTGTTGTCTAAGGATGATAATTTAAAGAAATATTTCTTCCTCTAATTCCCTATAATTTAATGCTGCAAATTAAAAAGTGGAAATTATTTAAGACAATATCAAGGGAAAAAAGGAGATCACAACTGTATGGTTATATTGAGGGAATTACAGCCAAGATTGTATTTAAAATTACAATGGGCCTTCTCTTGAAGAGTAACCTGATGAAAACAAAGTAAGAGAAAAGCTACTACAACCTCTTGCTTTTAATGTTAAGTGTTTGTTGTTTATCCAGACAGTATCAGCCTTCACACACCATTTGTATGGTGGGTAGGCAAAGTGTGTAGCCTCTAGGAGCTGAGAGGTTGTCAGTGATGGCACTCTTACTTGGCCACAAGACTTTACCACAGCTGAAATTGATGCTGCCCATTTGATTTCCATACCAGTTCATACATACTGGAAGCAGGGCCTCAGAAAAAAGAAAATATCAATTCCAGTGAGTGCAAGTCCAAGACAGAGCAAAGGAATGACCTGTGTGCCATGTGCGTAATACTCCAAAATGTGTATCAGTAATGCTCTTAGGTAACTCTGTAAATAGAGTTTAGGAATAACAGTATTTAATGAAGAAGCAACTTTTAAATGTGTTGAAAGAGTGCTAAGAAAGATCTTAGAAAATACTCCTCTGGTATCCATCTAGGTATTCTTTGTACATATACCACAACAGATAGTAAGAGAGCAAACAGTCAAAACACAAAGTAACGTGTTTCACACTAGCTGCATATTCAAACTAAATTCACACTAGCTGCATATTAAGACACCTTTAAAAATACTGAATTTCTAAATCCTAGGTTACAGATTCAGCAAATAACTGCAAATGCAAAGTCATGAAAGTAAAAAAGAGAATACTGTTTTTGTCTACGTTCTCATTAGCATCCTGTAGTGACAGCACATTTTGTTGAGATCAACAGGAGGTCCAGGACATCCTGGGACAGGATCCAGATAGCTGCTATTAAAAAGTCATAGATATAAAGTCTAAAATGGAAAGACTATACCAATCTGTATAAATCAAAGCTATAAATTGCAAATACTGTACTAACTGTATTTTATGAATTTAATAAGGTAAGAAAAAAGAACACAATGAAAGTAGTAGTCAGCATAATTACTAATGAAATTATTTGATTTTATTTGGAACAATGTGAAAAATTGTACAGATTCATTATTACATGGAATTTTTAGGCTCGTTAGCTCAGGAGAAGTATAAACATTTTGCTATTCAGGTCTGTTAGGAATAATGATCAATTTCCCTTCCAAACCTAATCAAAAAAATATGAGCAACAAGTATTTTTTAAAATCAGGTCTGACCAATTTATATCTGGTATTTTTACAAGCCTGAGTATTTACTAATGCAGCTTTCTCAAAAATCTCAGATCCCTGCAGAAGCTCCAAAGGACTGGAAGAAAAAACATGGACTGCTTGGACTGTGGTTAAAAGAAAATTGGGTAATTTAGGAACTTCAGGCCTGCCAACCTGTCAGTCGATGCTTAGCCATCCGTTCATGTGGTTGGAATACTACGTATCCAATGTAATAACCAGCGAAAATGATACCGAGCATTTGTGTCAGAGCGATGTCCATCAATGCTGATGTGGAGGAAATAGATCCACTTTTACTGGGCTTTGTTCCTTGGTTGTTTCAAGTTAAACTGTGGCCTAATGTTTAATAAGAAAACATCTTAGGCACTCCCATGCATTTTGACTGATAATTGGGACAGAATTCTGCAGACAGAATACAGGTGCTCGCAGTCATTGTTTACTGGACATAAACTCCAGAGACACTTAAACCCCTAGGCCTGCTAATTCAAACCTTGAATAAATGAATGGAAAAAAAACAGAGGCTTGGACAATGTTACTTTTTTTTGTGAATTCTCTTATTAGAATGAGAAGCATCTGAAATCAGAAGTTCAAAAGACATTGATAAATTGAAGAGGATTTAAGAGACAGGAGATGACTAAAGGAGTGAAAAACATGCCTTACTGACAGACCACAGGCGCTCATTCAGTTTAGATATCAGGCTCCTTCACCCAACACTAATAACTCCATTTTGCTGTGAGCCCATTCTGGGAGCTGATCCAGCTGAAAATAGCTGCTTTCTCCTGTTTCCTGTTTTAAGATTTCCATCTATACCAGATCCCTGAACTGGTCCACTCCACAGCCACATCAGCAGTGCCAACAAAAAACTGGTTACAGGGACAAGTGGCAGGGAGTCAAAGGACACCACAGGACAGTTTATCCCCAGATCTTGATCAGTGGAGCTACTTCTGTACTTCTGTACATACCCTCCTGCAGAACACTCGCTACAGCCTCAGGATGTCAATGAAGAAGACATTGCAGACCCTTCTGGGTGAAAGCCAAAGCTGGTGGCATTCGCAGCCTAATAATAAACCAGGCACTGTGATGTCTTCTTTTGTACAAACAGTATCATCCATGAAGTTAGATGACAGTCCAAGAAATTTCACTGCCTGCTTTAAAGACTCCGTTAGGGGAAGCCCTACAGTGTATGCTGTGTTGAATGGCAGACAATAAGATCTGGAAATTTCTTTCCTCAAACCCTAGGAAGTGATGTGCTGGAAAACATCCAATCTGATAATTGTCAAGCTGAAACTTCTATAAAAAGAAACACTGGTGCATTTGTATACATATACTCTTAATCTAACATTTTCTAAAGAAATTGGACTGTTTGGCCCAGTTACCTGCAGGTGAGTGCTCTTCAGCCTCTACAATGATACAAACGAGTCCAAGAGGATGAACATGCTAGTGCTCCAGCAAAACTGATTAAGTTATCATTCTCACCTTAAACAGAAAAGGTGCCTTTACCCAGTTTTATTATAGTTTATGCAGCACTTTCCATGGTTTATTTAGGCCATAAAATTTTAAAGAACTATAAAACTCTTTTTAAGTGAGTTGTCCCCATTGTCCCTTTAGTGCCATGGCAGATAAGCTATTAGACAGACTACTGTAAACAGCTGAACCTTTCCCATATTCCAACCATACTTCGAGACGGCAGATAAAGTGCAGACTGTGAAAGCAAACCCTGGAAATAAGTGGGTCAGAAATCTCCTGGAGAAGAAGTGCCAATTCATGGCTGTTGGGCTGCATGGAGTGCACCAGAATACAAATGCTGCCCCTTTATTCAGCCAAGGCACCAGCAGCAGGACTGTGCTGGCTCAGGGAGTGCTGTGCTACGTTGGTCGTGGCCAGGAAGGAAGTGAGGCACAGGGAGAAGCTGTGGTCAGGGCCACTGGGTAATTCTGGGACTCAGCTGCCCACCCAGCTTGTTCTGACTGCACAAGGGACCACAGCAGGAAGGGATTGCTATGGAAAAACTGAGAATCGCTGCAAGACCTCCTGGTGCTTTTAGCTTTCAGAAATATTCATGCCTTGAGCTGTCAGCCATAGGAAGATGTGGAAGTGAATTTTACAAGGTGGGGAAAATTAGGAGTGTTTGTACAAGACTACAAATTTGGAAGGGAAAGTGCACCGTTTGTCTCCTTTCCAAAGGAAAAGAAAAAAAGTCATTCTTGGTACAGTCTCTGCCCTTTTAAAGGAAAAACTTTAACTTCAGGCTTCTAATAATCACAGGCTTTGCTGTAATACGAGGACAAAGATTGTCACTAAGCTATTTGGAAAATATGAGTCAAACCCAAACTACCTCCAAATTTATGGAAGTCTACATAGTTATGAATATATGCTTTTCTAAAGGACCACTTATTAAGGGTGGGTGTGACCTTAAAGTTCAGCCAAGACCAGAAAAACAGACAGAATTGAGATGGCAACATTGTGGGTTATTTCAGTTATCTCTGAAATCAAAAAGATAGGTTATTCTCATCACACCAGCACTGCATTCCCTCCTGGGTGTGGGAGAGGACTGGAGAATTTTTCCCTCATTTGATTTTGTTTTTAATAACAGCTTGCTTGTTAATAAATTCACCAACGCTCTGTCATTACCTCAAAATTACAGATTAAAAACACAGATCTCATGGTCTTTATCAATGGACCTGTTTTTGTCATCACAATCTAAATATTCTAGTCTCAACTTCTCTTTGGCTGAACTTCAATGAATCTACACTTACTTAAATTCTATGTTGAGAAAATTGTTAAATTGCAAAAGGCCAGTCAAAGGCTACATGGAGCTAAGCATTCTAATCCTAGTGATTCCATGATTCTGTGGTTCCTATATGCTCCCATGTGAACTCCTCTACCTTTTGCATTATGTTGAAACAAAAAGGATGATGAAACGTTAACTCAAAGCAAGGTGTACCGCTAACATTGTCACATCCCAGCTGCTAAACACTGAGCTTTTCTGAAGGAGAAAAACAAAATAATTTCTTTCATCCAGATGATACAAAATAAAACCCAGAACAAGCAAATGTCATCAAGGACTTTAGCTTTCCAGGGCAGGTTGGGTTTGCATGATGGTGTAATGTGTGTGTATTACTTGGATTATACAGAAAAATATCTTTGATTTCTTGTGATACCAAGAATTTTTCCCAAATTGCTTGAAGCTGCTCCCACTTTGTGCAAGAATATTTCCTAGCCTTTATTTTCTCAGAAGGAAAACAGACCTGCTTCAAATCCCTGACTCACAGTTGCCCACAACTTTGACAGAAGTATCAAAAGCTCCATAGTGTGTGCTAAAAAACTTGCAGAGCAAGAAACATGTAACAGAGTTTAATTTTATTCCAGTTTGAGCACAGGGAGAGTAGAATGCAAAGAAATGTGATAATTTGACCAGCTATGGTTTTGACTGTCACAGCAGTTGTGCTGCCTATTTCCAACAGACTATTTGCAATGGTGGCATTACTACTTCAGCAGTCATACACAGGAGTTTTGTTTAGCAGCAGGGGAAAAAACACATGCCGCTCATTTTAATGAAAAACAAAATTAGCATTTGGTTTCATAAAACTAAGTACTTTCTAAATAAATAACACATTTGTGCTAATATTCATTGAAAACTCTACTGAAGGGCTCTTAAAAAAAAAAAAAAAAAAAAAGAACAAAAAACAACCCTGCCCTGAGGCAAATCAAATCTTCAGAAAATATTTTCCTGCTCGCATTTGATTCAGCCTTTCAGCCTTGGAACTGCTGCAGAAATGAGGAGTCTGTAAGTATTTTTAAGACATTCTAGCATACCCATTAGTTTGACTGACTGGCCAGAGCTGCAAAAGTAAGAGTGACCGCCTGCCTTCTCACTGTATAGGGATTTAGTACACTCAGACTATATAGAGAGTGGCAGGTATAAATCACACTATTCTGTCAGCCTTGTTTCCTACTGAAACAAGGCTTATTGTCCATTTGGGTGGATATCTGTCCCCTTAACTTCTGAGTTGATGGGTAATTTAAACACAATCAAAAGAACTGAAAAACTTAAATGCTTACAAATTCTATGAATGCTGATGGTGGGGTAAGGGAAAGGAAGATGAAAATCTGTAGTTCACGGGGGGACAAAGCCAAAATTCAGCCGTAACCTTCAGCCTAGCAGAAGGTGGCTCTGTCAAGAAATGTTCCTCTTTTTTCAAGTAGAAAGTGAATAAAATTGGCAGGGATGAGCAGGAGGAGTAGGACAAAGAAAATGAGGCCTTCAGACACAAAGTTTTGTTGCTCATAGAATGACCTTTTTTCTTATACTATTGCATGATAACAAAGCACTCAAATCCTATCAAGCTGTCAAATTAAACAGTTGGTTAAACTTCCTTCAGCTGGTTCCTTTGTAGTATAACCATGATACCCAAGAAAGAACTATTAAATGTACAGGGCACTTCACATGTGGATTATACTAACAAGTCACTACTAATTTTCTATGAAGCTGACCACAGGTTTAGAAGAGTTTGCTAGATAACACAGGGTAGCTAATTAAAATTTCTTGATGCAATTCTCTCAGATCATGTATTACCTTAGGTATTAATGTTTCTTTCATTAAATGAGCACCGTATCCCATGTTATTATTCTCCGGCTTCATAAAAAACATCAGCATTTGACTTCAACAATTCCTCAGTGCTTTTCAAATTAAGCTGTTCAATCACTATTTCTCCCTGAGGAGTGACTGACTGACCAGTACTACAAAAAATCTCTGTGATGTTCAGAAGGAAATGATGCAGTCTGAGTACTATGCATTTCTGTTTATCTTGCCATGGGTGTTACTAGAGGTCTCTGTATACATAATTTTCTTTGTGTTTCTGCTTTACACATTAGTTTGGAGTCTTTGCTGAAGTTATGAATATGATACTGTGGGAGAACAAAGCTAACAACATCTGCACAGAGAATAAAAAGGACATCATAAACCACACAACTGAGTTAATATTTAAAGAACAAAAATTTAATTGGTATGCAACTTTGTCCTAGGAGGATCTTTATTTTCAATGCTATACATGTGAAAATAAGAATGAATAAGTGGCTCATTATCTACATGTATAAAAATATAAACATCCTATCAAACATATGCAAAATCACCCTTCATGATATGCATCACTGAAAAGACCTATGCCTTAACTTCTAATTAAAAGAAAGACTGCCCTTGTAGATTTTTTAATAGCACTTGTAAATGCTACTGCATTCATCCATAAGTACATGAACTCTGAACAGCAACAGCTACAAAATGCAGACAGGACTCCAGTATTGTGCCTTTATATTTTTGTATGTTTTCATGCCAACAAGTCAGCAGAGTCGTTGTGTTTATCCATTCTTCAAGCTCTCAACTGAACAGACAAGTAAAACTCAATGAATCTGCCTTGAGCATTTTTCCTTTTAAAAAGTTTACTGCCACTACTAAGTAATGGTTCAGAAAAGTGTCATCTGTGGCAAAGCATCAAATGACTATTATATTTACGGCACCATCATTTTAAGCCTGCTGATGATACTGATAATGAATTATCAGTAAATTAAAGGCCCATTTCTTAACACTAATAACACTTAAAATTTTTTAGCACAAAGACTAAAAAAAAATCCTGTTTAGATTACATCCATTTTTACATAAAAAGTGAGAATTACTCGGTTGTCTGCCAGGAAAGGGATAGGCAACCATTAATCAAAAGACAGGCAATCTTTGTTTTAGAGATGCATTCAGCCACCTAGCAGATTCACATTCAAGCAAATATGTCATCAATTTCAGTTCTACAAGCTGATGATACTCATACTCAGTTTTTTTCCATTGAAACAGGTATAAGAAACCAGTAAAACATTACCATGTTATGTACATAACATAATGTGAAAATGCTCAGCTAGATACATTATGAAATCCTGTAGCACTAAAATTGTTAAAAAAACTAAATGATTCGTGTAAAATGTTTATATACTGTATATATATGTACACTAAATCACAAGGTCAATTTAAAACTGCCCCATACATAGTTCCTATGATGGATTTAGTAAGCTAGCAGATTCTTAAAAAAAGAAAGCTATCTAGAGCAAATTTGAACACTTTACTGAAAACTGATTTTATACAAAATCTTAGAAAACATACTTCAGAGTTACTTAACAGAAACTAGAAAAAGACGGTCATTACTCTTGAGAAGGGCACTGTAAAGACCTAGTAGCTGTGGTGATCAATGTCTTTTCACTTGTGGTGAAAGTTAAGCACAAAGAAGTCATCTCAGAGTAAGGCATAGGACAAACAGACTTCATTCCATCCTCAGGTGTATTGGCCTCTCACTGTATCTTATTGCTCATCTAATTTGGCAGGTTTACATTTCTATCCTTTTAAAAATACTCCATAATACAACTATCTACAAATGGACAGTATCCAGTGCTTTCATATGCACATCTTCAATCACATTGATAAACAACCTTGCTAATATTAGAAAAAAGAAGCCATGGTGATGCAAATTATTTTCAGTTTTATGTAGTTGTGCATGCACTTAATGTAAGACCAAGTGAACAGAGACTGAGCACTGAAACTCGATAGAAATGTGGCTATAGCTGTTTCCAAAGGAATTAGGGTTTTTTTAAAAAGCCCTACTGTGAAATTCTTTGGTTAGAATACAGGTGCCAGCAGTATTTCTAAATTTGGGGTTAGAACTAGAATTATTGTTCAAGAGTTTTAAAAACATAACTTCAAGCCTTTAATATGTACAGCTAAACTCTTCAACACTTCAGGTATATTTAGGATATTTTTCTGTCGCGGTCTGAACAGGCTATACACATTCTTAAATCAAGTTTAGGTTTTTAAAGGGAAGTGCTTTTATACTCCAGACTTCAAGAAATTTATTAGAAAGAGCTGCTGGATCTCTGTAAAACCTGCGGTTCAGATCATCTGTGCCAATGCAGACTCTGACTGCCTCCTCTGGGAAAGACTGTTACTCAGCAGTAACAAAATACAGCTCAGAGTAATTTCCCCTGGAGAAAGTTGGCATCATCCTTGTTTTTCTGAGGACAGGGCTCAATCCTTTCTAAGAAGCACTAAGTTTGTCTAGGAAGAGGTACAGTGTCAGTGCCCAAATAATACTGCTATGAAAACAAAGGAAATGGCTCTTTAAAACACGATTTTTGTCATCTGCTGGCTTCAGAGTTTTACAGCACTAACATGACAAAAAGTAATAAGGGTGCTCTTGATGACAGCCATAATGTACATCTTGCACTAATTCAATGTACATGATTTCATCTTCCCAGGACCCAGGCCCTACCTTTACTCAGGCAAGCCTGGCTTCACCTCACTCTCATTGTTTTGAGGGTGTTTAAGGAAATACACATTGAGATTTCTGTCCATATTATAGACAGTAACTTCAAGAGAATTATAAGGATTTCAGACCACCCATGGAAGTTATAATTCACAAGCACTTTAATTTTTCAAAGTGTCTTTCTTTTACCTCTCAAGGGAATAAACACATGTGTCTGAGGACACTTCACAGTTCGAATGGCTGGTTATCCAGCAAATCTGTCCTTTCACATCAGCCTTACGTGCTTGCTGTGCAGGCCCTGGTCCAGCTGAACAGAGAGGAGTTCAGAGACATGGGGAGCAAAGAGGGGAGATGGGAGCAACCAGTTGTGAAGGGCCACATGCACGCCTCCTGCAAAATTACTCATCTCAACAGATAAAGTATGAGCCAGTGCAAACCCCTCGGAGTCAGGCTTCCTTTCCTATGTGACAGTCCCTCACAGATAGGCATCACTTTGATGGGTGGGGAAGGGAGGAGTTAAAAATGGACCATTTGGGGTCTGCCCACCAAGGCAAACTCCCTCACAAGGGTATTGGGGTGGGAAAAGACAGGCATTTGTCATGCCATCTTCAACAGAAGTTGCTCAAAGCAACTTCAAATCTTCTCAGCCCCTACCTGGATGATTTTTAAAACACCCCATCCTGCCAGAGCTATATCTCAGCTCTGCATGGGGAGAGGGACAAAGACTGGGTGCACATGCATGCTCTTCTGGGACCGGCATTTGTCTACTCCCAATGTTTCTCTCCTCCCTTGCTACCAACACAGCTACTGGGAGATGCAGGGGGGAGCCAGGACACGGCCAAGCAGGGACGCGACAGCCGAGGCACAACACAGTGACCTCCTGCCCCGGGGCCGTCAGGAGGTGCTGCAAGAGGGGTGGGGGCTGCGCCGGGGCTGACCCGCCTTGTGCGCGGAGGCAGAAACCGGGATGAGAAAAGCACAGGGAGACACAGCCCCGCTCCACATCCTCCTTCCTTCGGGATGCGAGGGGGCCGTAGGTGCGAGGGTGTGCAGGGCCGGCTGTCTCGTCCCCACGCCACGGGCCGGGCGGATGCTCAGTCCCGGCAGAAAACGTACTCGGTGTAGCTGGTCCAGATCTTGTCATCGGCGGGACCGCCCTGCTCGGGAGCGAAGGCGCAGGTGCCGGTGGAGGAGCAGGCGGCCATGCGGAAGCCGGCCTCGGAGAGCCGGTCGAAGGCTTGCTCGAGGAAGTTGAACTTGAGGTAGTAGCGGGCGGTGTAGCGCTCGGGAGGGCGGTCGGGGTCGCGGCTCTCGTTCAAGGTCTCCCCGAAGACCTCTTTGGCCAGGGCCGTCTTGCCGCAGACGGTGATGCGGGCCACCCGCCGGAATTTGGCATCAGCCTGCGCCTCCCGCCCGATGGTGTAGGAGCCCCGGTAGCCGATGGTGATGTAGCCCGAGCGCCGCCCGCCCGCCCCGTCCAGCGACTGCGAGGGCGTGAGCAGCGGCCCGCCCGAGGGGCTGCGGCTGGCCGTGGGCGACGGGGCGGACGCCACGGCCCCGCCGCCGCCTTCCAGCGGCTCGGCCTCCAGGTATCCGAGCAGCGGCGGCGGCGGCTCCTCGGCGCAGATGGAGCCGTCGCGGTGCAGGACGGCGGGGCGGGCGGCGGCCGCCCGAGTCTGCGCCAGGCGCCGAGCCAGGTCGGGCAGCTGGAAGTACTCAGCCTCCCGCTGGAGGCGGCTGCGCTCGGGGAAGTGCTCGGGCAGCACCAGCTGCAGGTCCCGCAGGTAGTCCAGGATGTAGCGGAAGAGGAAGCCGTCGCGGTCGAGGAAGAAGCGACCCTTGCTGTCCCGGGGCAGCTCGCTGGGCTGCTGCTGCGAGAACATGCGCCAGAGCAGCGAGTCGCGCACCGAGACCACGGTGCAGCGCCGCGTCACGTACACCTGCCCGCCCACGTTCAGCTCCACGATCTCCGGGAAGGAAGCCCAGCCGCCCGTCGCCGCCGCGGCCGCCCCGCTGCCCGGCGCCCCGCTCCCCGCCGCGGGCGACACGCCGCCGCCGTTGGGCAGCCCGCGGGCGCTGTCCGCCAGGGCCATACCGGAGCGAGCCCGCCGGAGCCCTTCCTCCTCCTCCTTCTCCTCTTCCTCCGGCCGCCTGGGCTACGGCAGGGCCGCCGCCCTCGGGGGAGCGCGCAGCCCTCCGCTGCTGCCCGCCGCAGCCTCCCGCCCCGTCTGGCGCCGGAGCCGCGCTGCCGCTGCGCTCCCCGCGGCCGCGCCTCTGCCCGCTGCCGGACAAACTCCGTCGGGCTGCGAACGGAGAGCCCCGGCACCGGCGGCAGGGCCGTGTTTATGTAGCGCGGCCGCACCTCGCGGGAGGCGTGGGAGGCTGGCGGGAGGCAGAGCCGAGCGCGCGGGGAGGAGAAGGGGACGGCCCTGCACTGACGCAGGGTCCCCCGTCGTCGTCCGTCCCCCGTTCCCCCCCTCCCTCCCTCCCCGGTGCTCCTACCCCGGTGGCGCTGGGGAGCCTCTCCCCGCCCGGTGCGCGCCCGCCGGGCTCCCGCCGCCGTGGGCGAGCACCGCGGGGTGTGTGCGGCGGGGATAAAACCTTGGGGGTCCTGTCTCCCCCTCTGCTTCCCCCTGTCCCCCTGAGCGAGGCTCCGGCTCCGGCTCGCTCCTCGGCTTCTCCGAGACGTCTCGTTTTCCGCAGGCAGGACAAGCCCTCTTTTTGCCCCGAAGTGCAGCAGCGGGCAAGCGGCGGGACGCTGCTGCTCTGCCGAAGGCGCTGTGCTGTACCCCGCTAATCCTCCTAAGGCTTGTCCCAACCCTCTCCAAGTGAGAATCCCGGCGAGATAACCGTGTCCCCTCCCTCCTGTCGCCTTCGCAGGCGAAAACGCGAGCCTGCGGTGCTGCCCGCTCTCTCCTCCCGCGGCTCCCCGGCCTGTTTCGGGCTTGCGAGACACCCCCGTGAAGGATTCCGTAAAACCCCCCTGATCCTCATTCCCGGAGGGAGACGCACGGATCGCGCCGTCCAAGGGATGCCCCGGCGGCCGGGGAAGACCCTGGTGGCGAGGGACACCTCGGCGCCGATGGGGTCCCCTCCAGCTGCCTGACAAGCGGCACTTCGCCGTGAGAGCCGGGCTCCTCGTGTCTACGCGCATGTTTGTGTATTTAGGTGCCCTTACAGCTCAGATTTAATTAGGATTAATTAGGTACATCGGGATCTGCGTGAAACATAAGCACCTATTTAACATGCGTTGGTAGAAAGCATTTGTTTCAGGCTTTTGCTTGAATTTAATCTACGCTTCTGTGTCTCTCTGCAAGCAGCGGTAGAGAGCTGCTGCCTCGATGCATTCAGCTGCTCTCCAGTGGGAGTTCAAGTGTGCTTTCTTCCTCGAGAGAACAGCTCGGAGGACAGGAATGTCCAACGAGAGTGAAGACAATGGTCAGCGAGTGCTCTCTTTCGTAGGGGGGAACGAAGCCCTCTCTGGACTGCCCTGCTGCGAGTGCCCCGCTGCAGTGGTCTGTGAAGTAGAGATCAGTGGTCTGTGAAGTAGAGATCAAAAGATGCAGAGGCAGGGGCTAGAAGCCCTTCAAAAATTGAGAAGTGGGAAAGGAAGGAAAGGCAAGTTAGTTCTCGAGAAGCAAGTTTGCCCAAGAGAAGAAGAGGAAGAAGAGGGGGAGTTGAGAAACAGAAGTTTTGAAAAGGGAATGGGCGGTACAAAAGAATAATGTGTCAAGGGAGAACTGACAGGGAGACACTGTAGGCTAAGGAAGGAGATGGGGTGGTCTGGGGAGAATGGACACGCAGAATTTACAGGAGTTTCATCTGAACAAGACTAAGATTGTGGCTAGAAAGATGTGGACCACTACTTTTTCCATGTTGGAAATCCAGTTATCAGCATTTTGACCGAGTATTTTCATTTGTGGGAGTGGAATGGCAAAGTAGGTGAATCTGATTCTTTGCTGATATTTTGTTACAAGAGCTTGTTTCTCTTTTCTTTTTTTTTCTTTTTTTTTTTTTTTTTTGGTTGGTTGGTTTCTTTTTGGTTTTTGTTGTTCATTTTTTGTTTGGGTTCTTTCTGAGAGAAGTAGAAGAGAGGTTAAAACAGTTCTGAAAGATGAGGGCAAAAATTAAATAATCTTTAATTAAGTTGTTTTGCTACCCATTTAAGCACCGGAGTTTGTTGCTGGAGGAAAAAAAGGGGGGGAAATAACGTGACATGTACTGCCACACACAGAATCTTTGTTTTCTTTCTGTATACTATTTCAGGATCAATTCACCAGAGTAAAAGCACATGAAATTTTCACGTGGTGGTTTGCTGGTGACAGTTTTATGGAGTTGCTTTTACCTCTTGGTCTCTTAATGTGGCATCTCCCCCCACATCACCCTGCTCCCGGCCATACTTAGCAAGAAGCCACCTCAAGAACCTCCCACAGATTCGTATTTTAAACTCCACTTCCCTAGTGTGGGCTCTCTATTGAGAGCACTGTGATTAAACTGTGCACCCAGAGGATGAGATCATATAATGCTTGAGCAGGCGCTTATTCATAGCAGAACTTGCAGTGGAAGATTTTGTACCTACCAGCAGGTGAGTCTTAACAAATGCTCCCATATTAAAAAATGGGATCTTTAATCTGTTAATTAAATAATAATTAAAATAATTTCAGTTTTCTGGCATTAGGTGAGTATCAATGCAGGTTAAGGAAAAAACCCCAAAACACTAATATATTCATTAGACTTGATTCTGTTTGTCTTGAGCTTTGTTAGATTTGAGACCAGACTTCATAAGACCTGAGCTTAATGGATTCTTCCAGTGCATATTTTTATTACAAGCTTCAGAGATGAGTAAGTCATGCTGCTCCTGCAGCCACTGGCTCCTCAGAGCTCCTCCACCTGCCTACTGTCTCATGGGAGGTCAGGTGACAAGGACGCACCTGCTCCTGTGCAGCACCCTGGGATGTCCAAAGCCATGCGCATGAAAGGGGTAGGGAGGAGCACATCTGACACAATAAAGTATTTGGCCCACTGTCCCAGTCTCTTTTTAAGGGCACAAACCAGTCCATCCCCCTGCCTGTTCTCTCTGTCACTGTGAAGCTGACTCCAGACTCCCCTTCAAAAAGGGAGCAAGAAGCCTTCTCAAGACACTGTTCATACAGCCTGTTCAACAGTCCTGGGCAAAGACCCAGCTTGCAGTGTTTGTCTCTGAGATAGATGTCATTTTCTGGGCTTAAAAACATGCCCAGCACTGAAATAACTGTTTTGAAGCTACGTCTCTTCAGAGAAATTATATTCTGTGGGCATCTCACTGCTGCTTTATGCCTTGCCTGGCTGCGAGGCTTTGGTTATTGTAACTTCTTTCGTCAACAGATTTATCTTCTTTTCACAATATGTTCATCTAATTTCTTCTCCATTCCCCATCTCTTTTCATTTGGCAACGTTTTTCTCAGGGAGGAGGATTGGACTTTGTCTGTGGGAATTACAATGGGTAAATGTATCAACAATTTTTTACTTATGTGTCAGTCACTGGGTTGCGTAACACAGTCGTAGTGGTTTATTCTTATTTTGTGTGGGAGACAGCGAAATATTGGTACATGTAACATTAAAGGCTGCCACAGAATGCCTCCTGTAAGGCATACAACCCCCATAAAGGCTGGAAAATATTAAATATGGTCTAGTGGACAGGCAAGGCTTTATGACAATAAATGTGTAGTTGGATATCTCTGACTGTGCAGTGTTGGGGACATTTCTGGGCAGTAGCTCTTACAGGTAAGGCAGTCACATTTCAGTGTTTGCTATTAGTTGCTGACCAGAACTAGCTACAGGGACACTGCCTTAACCTGTCAGGATACAACAGTTTTTCTTCTTTTAATATTTTGAGAAGTTTACATTGGTTTGGGGGGATTAGTTTAGTGGATTTGGGGGGTTTTATGACTTTTTGTTTGTTTGCTGGGGAGGCTTTTGTTGTTTCCATGTTTACAAAGATGCTTCCACTGCCATGGGCCCCTGTTTTGCATTTTGGGCGGTACACCCACAGATGAGCCAGGTTTATTCAGGGAGTACAGTTTTCTTCACAAATGGACAAAGAGTAACACCTAGTGGCAGTGAATCCACATTGCTATTAAGAAATACAAAGGGCTTCAAAGTATTGCAGCATGACCGAAAGCATATAAAGAGAAAACGATACTTTTTCAGTAGATGTAAACTATTATGTATTCAGCTTCTTCTTAGTAGAGCAAGAACATATTTTATCCCTGTTCTGAACTGAAGTGTTGGTTTATTATTTCTTCTACTAGTCTTCGCTTTGTGAAATGGTATAATATTACTTAGAAAATACCTAATTACATATTACTGCATTGTTTGAATTTTAATACTGAGTTCAGTGAAATATTTAGCCTTCTGCATCAAATCATCAAAAGGAGTTAGTGATCTAAACTGAACTGGAGGTTCAAATATGCTCATTTAAGCTCCAGTCTTGTCTAGACAATGCAAGAAAAAGAATCTAGTAGTTCCGCAGCAGATCATATTGCCTAAGAGTCAGAAATCCTTTGCTTTTTTGGGACTTACATGCTCTCTAAAATGTGTGCAGTTCCATAGGTTTGACTTTGATAGTCAATGGATGGCTATTAGGCTGAAACCCTTCCCATTTCTGAGCCATTGTTCAGAGTGAACTTATCAGCCTCAGCATTATGCTCAAGTGATACCAAGTAATATCTCCAAAAACTTGAATTATGCATTATTCCACCCATTATTATGATAGAAGAAGAATTCAACTCCTTCTAAACAGAGTGCTGTCTCTCTCTGCAAACTCAGTTTCACTGGCTGTATATAGTTGAACACAAATGTATACATTCATAGATTTCAATATTTCATGTGAATTGTAATGAATGTTTCCTGTCAAGTTACATCTGATAATATCTGTTCATAGAAATTGCTTTGTCTGTGTTTGCATTTACAGCTAGATACATTTAGCTGGAACTGCATGTTCTAGGAAATCCAGCTGCTGTGGAAATCTGCACATTCAAGCGTGAAAGATGTTGAAGAGCCAGAATAACACAGGCTGTAGGGGACCTCAGAAAGTCATCAAGGGCTCATGCACTTTACTCCTCTCAGGGTGCTACAGACATTTCTTTGGATAATTTTGTGAGAGCAATGCTGTGCAGAGTCTGGAGGAGAGGGAGGGAGAGAAGGAGGACAGACATTAGCAGCGTGTTCTGTGTCCTTGGCCGATAGAGAGCTACAGAGTGTGACTGAGAAACATAATCAAGTGAGCAATTAGTGAAGGTCAGAGCTGTGTTAATTTCCTTCAAGCACCTTTGTGAAAATTAGAAGACAAAAAGCACCCCCTTGATGTCGTGGGGACATGCAGGTGTTTTTGCCTTAGTAAGCAAAAGCTCTGAAGGGGACACCTTCCACACACATCCTGAGCATCACTGAATTTGGAGAACACAGGAAAAGAGGCTGTGCACCCTGTGTCAAATGGGGAGATAATCCCAGCTGCTTCTTTTCAGGTGATCTCTAGGAAAATGTGATAATTGATCTCCTGTTTTGGTTAATTATAAGGAAGTTACAGCCCTGTCTGATATCAAATGAGCAGAGGACAGCTGTGTTTATAACATGCAGTGGTGTGGTATTTTACATGCACAACATCTGAGGCTTTTCTCCTATGCTAAATTACTCACCAGCCCTATGGAGCAGCTTTAAATCACAGTTCTTTTTGTGAGCCTTGGCTCTCTGAAAGTAATCTTCCCTATCTCTGTGAAACATTTCAGTCATGTCTTCAAATCTTCTCTTAGCAATTCTCCTATCTGTGAACAAATAGCATTCTGACCTGGCTTCTACCACAACAACAACAGAAACACAATCAGGACTCTGCAAAACATGAGGGGAAACTACATCCATCTTCTGCATTTCCATCAGTGTGAGTCAAGAGCCTTAAGCTGTCTCTTAGAACTTAACAGTGTGAGGATTCAGCAAAAGAGCTCTCCTAATAGGGAAAATACAACTCATTATCCAGCTAATTAGGATAAAAAAAGCAACCTCTACTCCCCCTTCTTTCTAGCCTACCTTCCTGTAAGGTTGGACAGGCTTCAGATATGTTTTAAAGGGATAAAAGTACATTTTTTGGTGCTTTTGGATACAATCAAAATATAAGACCATTGATTTGCAGAGGAGCAAGTTAAGGGCTGTCCCTAAGTTTATTTTGAGAAGCTAATCACAAGGATGGTATCTTTCCTGGGTAGGAATTCTAGCCAAGAAAAAAATGCCTTTTAATGCATTTTTTTTTAATTTACAGGTCTACTTACACCTTTTTCTTACAAAAATGTGTTTTAAAAAAAGGAATTAAAAATGTATTGATAAAATTGTTCTTTTTGACAGGGTGATCCCTCAAAGGTAGAATAGTTAATAATAATGACATTGGTGATTGTGCTTCAAATTGTTGTATTAATTTGAGCTGTGATTTGGAGGTATACTGTTCACTAATTGAGCATGATTCAAAATCATAACTGTGGTCAGTGAACAGTAATTAATGCATTTGTTTTTGCTTTCTTCCACTATGTACCAATGCAAGCTGTGCTTAACCAACATTAACTCTTTAAGTTAGATTAAAATGAGCAAATGAAGCACAGACATTAATTCCAACAGACTCAGACTTTGAATGTGCTGCTTTGTTCTCTTTGCATCTTTTTCTGTTGAAAACTATTTAAAATTCCCGTTATGTTTAATAGAAGAAATATCAAAATCCTTAGCAGGGGTGCTTACAGCATCTGCAAAGGTATGAAGGGAGTGAAAGCTCACAGCACTCTACTATAGATAAGTTGGTAAATGATTTTTTTACTACTTTAGGTACCTTGCTTGACTACCTGAGAAAAACACATTTGCACTAGTTTAGTTTGTTCGTCTGCTGAGACCCACGTTTGTATCCCTGCTGGCAGAACTGACCTTAGTGCTGTCAAACCCTGCAAGAATTGTGCAGTGTTTCACAGTCCCCTGCTTGCTCCTGTCCCCCCAGGCTATCAGTCCTGAAGGATGCTCTGAGTAGAGGACGTTCCAGCTCTCCACTGTGCTTCACAGTGAAGTGTCTCTCCACCGGATTTCATCATCTCTCGACAAAGCCTGAAATTAAATTAATGAAATCTCATTAGAGAATTGCTATTCACTTCCACAGAAGTGAAGATTAAAAACTACTTCTGTACACATAAAGAGAGAACCTTCAATGTTAGCATACTCATATTTGTTTCTCCTTCTTTGGCCTCAGAGCCTCCTACATGGCGAGTGCGGCTCCTCAAGCTCTTAGCTGCTCCAGACATCCTGGAAAATATCCATTCTGTCAAGACCTTGCCAAAGTGCATGTCACCAATGGCTACAACTAGAGTTCATGCCAGTGAGGACATCTGTGAGTGAAGGCTGTAATTACACACTCTTAGCTCCTGCAGGCAGTGAATCTCAGCTGTTCAACCCATGCCAGAAAGGGATGCTGGAGCTCCTATTCACTGATACCCTTCCTGACCTGCTATGTAAAAGAATGTGTCACAGAGAATATATTTCAGTTACTTGGCAGGGGAAATTATTCACTCCTAAACTGCCAAAAATCTCTGCCTAGAGGGTGAGATAGCAGACAGCCTTCTGTTAGGGCCAAAATTGAGTTTGCAAGAACATTTCCCTCAGCTCTTATCCTTAGCAGTGGTTCCAGGACTTCTCCTACCTGTTATCCACTGCATAAACCAACCTGATTTTTTCTGTGGACTGAGCCAAGCTTGAAGAAACCTGGAATCAACTTAGGCATAGCTGATGTTACCCAGCTTGCTGATGTGCTGTGCTAATGAGATGTTATTGCCCAAAGTAATGAAAAGCATCTGTTTCTTACCTGTAAAGAAAGACTAAGGGTTGCTTCTATTTACTTGAAGGTGAGTTTGACAAGCTTGTCTTCCTTCTCAGAAAAGTTCACTGCATGTATTTTGCTCTTGGCCTCTTGGAGATGCCCATATAGAATTCAATTCATGTGTCTAGAAAATTCTGAATGTGCTTTTCTGTTGCAAGTGTTTACATAGAAGGATTACTACTCTGCTTTGTAGGGATTTCCTGTAAGATATCATCTATGTATGATCCATGTTTGTAAATGCAAACATATTATCACTAAAAATAAATATATCAACAGAATAAATGCTTGAGATGCATGTAAGAGATATATGGAATGAAGAGTGTGTTTAGATTTCATGAAGTTTTAATGAAGTAAACATCTGGATTTACAGAAAATCACAGCCAGTTAATTCCAGCAGCCTACAGAATCTTCAAGCCCTTGAGAATATAGGAATTAGATTTTTAAGAGGCTCTTTTTGTATACTGCAAGCTGTTGAAAAAATTTTTTTTTTACTTTCTTATGAACTAAGCAGAGGAATTATCTTTTCTGTGTCAGCAGCATGACAACAGCAGAAGTATATACCCTAAAGTTTTGCTAGCCTGGAAAGTGCTATGCCCATGCAAAGCAAATTGTTTATTTGTTTTCACCTTTTAATTTTTCATGAGTGTTGTGTTTGTATAGTTCTTGCCAAAATGCCTTTCTCAGAAAATGGAAAGCTTTCTTCATTAATGTTTGTATTTTTTAAGAGAATGCCAAGAGTCTAGATTGTATCAGAACTGAGTCTCTTAAATAAAATCCCTTCAAATGAAACAAGCAGAAAAAGAAATCTATTCATCTCAAGGAGGTTAAATCACATATAAATAGGTTGAGATTATAGGATGGATCTTAGTGAAGGGGAGGCTTATCTGAAAAGCAGGAGATAAGCATGAAGCCTCCAGTCATAGTGACAGTAAAAGGCTTCTGAAATAAGAAAAGATCTCTTTTTAAGTCAAGATACTGGTTGTGACTGACAGTCTGAAAGAAGGAAAAAATTAAAACTATCAAGTATAAGGATGGTTAAGAGGGAAGAGGAGAAAGGAAGAAACTAAATATATAGCTAAAGAAAAGCAAAAGAAGTATGGAATTATTATTTCTGTATTTTTTAAGCCCTCGGGCACATCTTTTCAGTGTTTATGGGGAGTACAATAACCATGTATTTAATGCTGTGTATAATACTGATATATATAATACTGACAATAAATGTGGTTATTCAAACCTGATACTGGAGTGACTTGAAAACACTCATCAGTAACCTGCCCAAGTGACGTCTCTTGACCTCTCAGCCTCTGTCCCCAGGTCAAGGCTGATGTGGCTCCCTTTGATTTCTAGTGGACAAATTTGATGTTTAGATCATTACCAGCTGAACACAGGAAGGCTCATACTCATAGTGGACGTTCTGATTACTTTTTCCAAGAGACCTCTAGGTTCATCCTTTTACTGTGCTGTTGATTTTTTCCATCATTGCCAGTGAGTATACTCAATGCACCTGCTTGGGGCTTTTTTGCTTTGTAATAGAAAGAAAATGTTTGTGAAGGCAGAGGTGCTTACCTATGACCCTAAGAGCTGGCATCTTTGCAGGTACAAGAGGGCACATCTCAACAGTGCCAAGTTAGCTACATGTCCTGCATCCAGAACAGGGCTCAAGAGTAGGATGGAGTGGAAGAGCAGATGGATGGAATGGAGAGGTCTTTCCTCCCTTCTATAGGGAGGAAAAATATTTTAAGCTATATTTAGTATGAGTAATCATACTACCCACAGGATCTCTTCAGAAGTGAGCTGGGCACGTTCCAGCAGTATGTATTTGATATACAGGTTGGGAAACATCAAGGTAACCTCATCTATACATACTATAGTGACTGATATGTTGTAAAACTGACTGTAACATCTGCCCAAGTAGTTTCTCCCTGCTTCATGTAATTTATTCTTCTACACAAACCCTTTATTTTCCCCCATACATTGAGCAAAAATGATTTTTCTGATATTGCTTTGCCTCTGTGAAGAATAAAATTTTGTTTACTAATCTCAGCTAGGTATTGTCAGTAAGCTTATTGGACATTTAAACCTTACAGACCACACCAGATTAAACTAATACCTGGTTTGTTCCATTCACCATACCTACATCTTATTTTGAGTGTTCTTGTAGAATTTAAGCAATTTCTCTTCTATATAGCATCCAGCTTACGCAGAGTACAAAATGCGAGATTGTATAAGAAAATTTTATGACATTCTAAAGAGTCTTGGTTGAAGACACAAAGCTTATTAGTGGTCTTAGCCACACAACTTACATTAATTGGAGCTCTTTGCCTAAGTCTTGCACTAGGTGATCATTGTAGGTCCCATCTGACTGAAATATTCTGTTCTGTTTTCCTCAGCTGTGAGTATTTCAAACCTTGCTATGCAAATCCATCCACACTTCTTCTGGCAAATTGCTGCCCAGGAAAGCATAACTAATTTAATGGATTAATCCCTACCCCTGAAGCACAAACATCTATCACCTGAGCTAGGAAGACTGTAGTTATGCTTATGGATTTCAAGTTGCTGTGTCAGAGTGAGAAACAAATATACTGTAAAATGCACATGAAGCCTGAACGTGTTTTGTTTGCTGACACAGTGTGACAAAGAAAATATGTACAAATTTACCCCCTCTTTTTTTTCTTCTACTTTCCGTCTTTACTTAGCTTGAACTTTGTAATAGCTAGATATCTATATATATAACCCCTAGTTATAGTCAATGATTTCTTGATTATTTGAAGTAGTAGTAGTGTTTTGTGTGTTATGCATTCTAACTAGTCTGGGAATATCAGGTCCAATGCTTGTGTTAAGATTCATAGTATTTTTCCTTAGAATTGACTCTGAGTATGTTCTCAGTGCTTTTACTGACAAACCTCCTAGCCTGATGCATCCAAATGAGGACTAAGTTAAATACACCTCAGTTGGGAAATGCCAGGCACCTGGCTGCCCAGGAGGTAAGGCTGTGTTAGTCCTTTTCTCACACTTGAGGAATCATGTCTGGCTGGACAAATGTTCCTTTGCTCCACTCTTGTTCAAGCTGCTGGTGCTAGAAGCTAACCCGCCTGGATTTGCACTGCAGGAGGAAAGAGATATATTGGAATGCATTTGTTTCAGTCGGCTCTTTTTTGACATCCCAAAGAGTTTCCAGGCACAAATAAAAATTACTGAAGGCAACAGCAAAGCAGGGTTCAGGCTGAGGGACTTGAATGATTCATGAGCAAGGACTCTATAGGGGAGAAGAATGGGCTTACAGAGTGGTGCTCATGCACCTTGGCAGTGAAGCAGCTGACAGCTTGACTTGATAAGCAAGGATGATCCTGATTCAAAGCATTGCAAGACAAAGCATGAGCAGGTGTTAATGTCACACCGTGTTCCAAGCACTCTTTTTAATATGAAAAGCAGTGTTCTTTGGAATCTAGCACAAAAAAAAAGTGGTGTTCTAAAAGCCAGGAAGCAACTCCCTCCCAGTGAAATCAACATTGCAAATGTAAATATAGAAGTTGAAATGTGGCCTCTCTCAACTTGGTGGGCTGCAGTTCCCTGCAGCTTTTGCCAGGATGCGTGACTGGCTGCACAGCATGCATGTCTTTCCAGATGCACTTCTGTATTTCATCTAAATGCTTCTGGGGGGAAGATCTGAAATTCAATTTCTGAATAGTACAGTTACTTTAAAATTTACATAGGCATTGTTGTAAGAAAAAATCATCACCCTTTGTCAGTTTCTGGCAGCTTTTGCAACTCTGTAGTTAAATCAGAGATTCCAATCTAATTCTTTATTAAAGTGTCATTAAAAGCTTCAGGGTCGCAGTCCTAGCTGTTAAAATTCCAGTATAGTTTCATTAGCACCAACTTTATAGTAACCCTTAGATATCCTTCACTATTCAGGTCTGTTGTGTGTCTGAATTTATTTGCAGAAACCACAGCTCTTGCCAGCCACAAACATCAGTGCCCCATTTCCACTAAACTTTATAGCAATTGTAGTAGCTACTGTTTTTTACCAATAATGTACCATTTTAGCATGACAAATGTTGTGATGGATTCTAATGTGACCTTAAAATAGCGTTGCTTTAAGTACAGTTCTGATAGTGTTTATCAAAGACAAAGTGTATAAGACTCAGGTTATAATTTCAGCTGTACGGGACAGGTGATGGCAGAAGAGGAGTAAATACATGCACTAACACTTAGGTCATGCATTTCAATAGGATTTTGCCATGTTTTTCTTGCATATTGTTCTTACCTCTATCCCTCTTGTCTGTTGCCCATTGTGCCATTCTTTAAGGACAGCATGAGTTAATATAAAGCCTTAGTCTGGTGAGAGGTTAATTGCCTGCAGTTTCAGTAAATTCCTAACCAAACTCTCTACACTGAACTAACCAAAGGCAACAGCATCAAGTGTGTGATTAAACTGCAAAACAGGGTGGCAAGGCAACTTGCTTTCTTTTTAGAACTGTGACAGGACCATAGTGGGTAGCTTATGTTATTACCTGATGCTTTGCAAAGATCAAAGTTGGTATTTAATTTTATGCTAAATAATTTTTTGACTATAAACTTTAGGTCTTTTAACATTTACTTTTACAGTACATCTCAACTTTTCCCGTCCAAGCTTAAGAATTGGACTCAATTACATTTGTAGGTCCCTTCCAGCTCAGAATATCTGGGATTCTACAGGGAAGATTTTGATGCCCTTGGTGAGCATGAGAGCCATGTCCCTAGGAGCAGCAGGTGGCAGCGCTGTCTCTGCTCTCCGTTTTTAAGCACTGCAGCAGCACAGCTGGAAGGATCCATTTCATCAAGAGTGTTTAATAGTTCAGGTTCCTGCAACAAAGGCACTTCTGCAATGGGCAGTGCCAACTGGCCTCATCAGGGTGGAGTGAACTTACCCTCCAGCCTTCTTTCTCCACGTGAAATTCCTCCAAGTGGTACATATGGCATTTGCTCCAGTTTATGTAGCAAGGAGTAAGGTATATAGCAAGGAGTCCAAGTGACTTTTCTGTGCTTTTAATTTTAACCCAAGATTTATTTGCTTAAAGATGATTGAACCATATATCTTTACTGATTTTGTTGGCAGCCATCCTCTGGCAGGCACAGGTTGCCACCCATCCCTAGAGGCTCTCAGCAGCAGAATCAGAGCAGTGTCAGTGACAGGGCAAACACTGCTCCTGCAATGAGGCTTCACCACATCCTAAGGGCTGGTCAGGAAGGCAGTAGAATGGGATGTCTGGCCATGCCTTTGTCTTCTGTAGCTGCATTTCTCTTCACAGAGATAAGCAAGGCACAACTTCCCAAGGATATTTCTGAGATTTGCATTCTCTTAACCTCAGAGAAAGAAAAAACAATTCTTATCTCATTTACTGCTCCTGTGTTTTGGAACAAGTGGAATGCATTGAGGAATATTATTTGCCTGAAGGAATTTGCTTGATTGGATTCTGGTGTGAGTGTTTTGATTCACTGACCAATTGAATCCCTGTGTGTAGGTTGGAACTGTCAGCTGACAGTCACGAGATCCTGTGCAGCTCAGTTCAGTTGGGTGCTTGTGCAGATTCAGTGCAATATAGTATAGAATGATATAGTATAATGAAGTAATCAATTAGCCTTCTGATATCAATGGAGTCCTCTTCATCATTCCTCCTGGATGTCAGGGGTTGTCCTGATTTTACAACAGTCTTCTCTGTGTCTGCAGACTCTGCTCGTGGGCCATGACTCCGAGGTCACACCAGTGTGCTGATGGCTCAGGAGCAGGTTGGCTTGCAAAGAACTGAAGTGGGTCCATGACCAAAACACAGAATTAAATTTAGGCAATGTAGATAACCAGGGGTCCAAAACCAGTGCTCACCACTTCATGCTGTGCTGTTTATCAAGGCAAACATACCAAATAGGACATCTGCTACCTGCAGGGAGTGGGGGCAGGACTGGAGGAGGAGCAGGGACAGACTGACAGCCGCTGCCTTAGCTTGTTGGAGAGTGATGGGGAAAGGAATGACATTGTTGCAAATGTGATGAGAGTAAGCCACAAGACCAGGCCGTCATGATTATTGTGATCAAAGGGCATTATCCTTCCTTGTTTAAATTCTCCTTTTTTTTCCCCCCCACCCTATTTTTAAAACCAAGACAAAAGCAGAACAAATGAAAACAAGAAATGTCTTCTGTGGTCTCTGTATCTCAAGAGGATTCAGATAAAATATGAGGTCACAGGAAGCAAGATAAAAAGCATAACTATAAACTGAGAAAATAAGTGAAGTAAAGAATTTTTCTTTGAAAGGATGAGATGTGAATCACTAAGGTCAACAGTTTCAAGACATGTTAAACTAAATGTCTGCCTAATCACCAAAGCATTTCTGTCAGCTTCTTTATTACATAAATATGGATCTGGTTTTGTTTTTAATCTGAATTCCTCAAATGGGACATCTGAGTTATTTGATGCAGTGTCAGCAAAATAAAGAAAACCCTTGGCCTCTCTGAAAAGACATGTCAGTCAAAGTGGAGACATTCGAAAGTTCCCCTCTGAGATAATCTCTAAAATTTATTCCCGTTAGTGTAGGTCTCTTGTGAAATGCTTTTTTCAGTAAGGGCTTGGATAATTTGGTGAATCAGCTGAGAAAGGCAAGGGCAGACAGAAGTGGGAGAAGGAAATAAGCAGAGTATGCTGACCCAGTGTTCACTGCCAGGACTGAGAAAGGTGGGATAATTTGTCCATTGTCCTGCTTTGGACTGAAATGGGCTGCATTACATGAGTGAAATTAAATTAAATGAACACACACGTACAAAGGTCTGGAGGAATTACAGACCCATCTTCAGAATTCTGTTAGCATTTTCAGAGACTCACAGAATAGTTACTAAGATTATTATTGAATCCAACTGTTAACCATATTTTGTCCTTTCCTATTCCATGTGTCAGTTATTACTGCCCTTCCCACTGAATTATTCCTTTAGTACTCACAGCATGTATCACACTGCTGAATCAGGATCACAACAAACTTCCAAACAAAAAATACACGAAGCCCAGCAGGGAAAAATATGGGAGAGTCCCATCTGAAGTAGAGGAAGTGTTCATTTTATGATGTTTCTGCAAGCTTCAGTGTTCTCATATACAAATTGAAAGAAGATGCTAATGTTAAAGGGCAGAATGAGGAACAAGTTAAAAAATAAACTATGGTACATGTCATAGGAGGTTGTCAGTGCAGCCTTCTGACTAGTAGCTCACAGAGGTAGTGAGGTCTTTTGAAGCTTCTTCTCCCTCTTTAATCAGTCCCTTTAGAACAAGCAGATCCCAGCTTCAAAGGCTGCCAGGCTTGTCAGAGAAGAAAGCTGCCTGCTCCTCAAGTCGTGGATGGCAGCTCAGTGTCCCACAGTGGTGCCGCTCCTCAAGTCGTGGATGGCAGCTCAGTGTCCCACAGTGGTGGTTCCCATGAGAGGCTGCCCAGCTTGGCAGGGTGGGAGTGGTTACACAGCAACTCCTGTGCTCCCATGGCTTTGAAGGCTTTATGTGCTCTCCCTACATTAGTATTGATCCTCTCCAATTGACAGGACTTCCAAAGACTTGAAAAGATACTTGGTAAAGCATTTTTCTTACTTGATCCCTCCCCCAGAAAGTCTATGTGAATCTACAGACTTCCTGCATGTATTTTGTCTAGTTCTTTAATTAATGTTTTCTTTACTAAAGTGATTGTTATATTTTCTTTAAAAATGCCTCTACTTTTTCATTTTTGTCCTACCTACAAGACTTTTCCCAGAACTTACTTGCAGTAAAGTGAGTAGAAGAAAGCTGCAGTATTTATTTTGTCCATAAAACACTTCATTAGAGAACATCATTAATAATGACATTTACTGACTCTGAGGAGACAGAAGGTTAAATGCATTTCAGTATTTTCCAAATCTGTGTATATCAATCTCGCAGCCTGTCATTTCTGGAAAAGATTTCCAAAGGAAAAAAAATAAAGGACCTAATACAACACTTCTCTTCCTCATTTGATCTCCAATTTCCCATTTCTGCACTAGTGTATTTTAAATATGAACACCAGTTATATTTCAACAAAGCTTTACTGTTTGCTATACTTTTCTTCTGATATATTAATGAAATTGTGTATCTCAGCATACACGTTTCCTTGCTGGTGACCCTGCTTCCCTTATTTGCAATTGGATTTCCATTGAGCTTCAGCAGCTATTTGCAGGTGCTGGAGCCCCATTTCCAGTACAAACCTTTAACCTGGAAATCACCTCTGATGTGTGACACGTTCTTATGGGCTTATTTTCATGGTGTATTTAGAGACCACCTATGCCAGCCCAGGAAGTTTTCCAGAATGCAAAGCAGGTCATGAGCAGAGTGCCTGGTAATGTGTCCATGAACAGCATATTCACAGATACTTCTCTGGTCTTCAACAAAATATAAGTCAAACAGCAATATTAGAATCTGGTGCTGTTCTTGTTAAAGCCATTTTTCCAAGTACTATTGAGTTCAGTTAGAGCTAACTCAGGCAGGATGGGTGAACTTGGCAAATTGTGAAGTCAGAAAAAAAGAGGGATAGAATGAATCTGAAGAGATCATTCCCAAAATCCACATCTGCGCCAAGGCAGAAAAAGAAACCTCAAACTAATCCTGGCAGATTGGGGTAATACATTGGTAATTATTCCAGTAAAGGAAATTCCACAAAATTCTTATGTACAATATTTTAATACCCTTCCTATTATAAAGGGGTTTTATCGCATAAGTCAAGAATCTGATAAATATTTAACAGATTCCTTTTCTTTTTCTTGCTCAGCAAACAGAGCAAAGTTGTTCAACACTCTCTACTTCGAAAATACACAGATTGTATTTTTGTATTGTGTACAGAAGTACACTTCCACATTAAAGCTATGCCAATCTGAAGGTCAGATGCTGCAAAATGAACCACCCTACATTTTTCCCCATTCAGCCAGCCCTCATGGGATTGTGATGAACCAGGTCAGAGAATAAAGTGGAGAAACATTCAAATAAATAATAAAATTTGTTTCCTGGCAATTTAGTTTACTGGATTAAGCCTGAGGGAGGGCATCAGACAAGTGCCAGTGGTCGGACTGGCTCAGCTGTGATGTGAAATGGAATAGCTTCCCTTTTCTAGGATAAATAAACCTCCTCACACCTCTTTTCACAGACCATTATTTCCAAGGCTGTTATTGTTCTTAGGATCCTCTGATTAATTTCCAGTTTTTCTGAATCTTTTTCATAAATGGTATATTTAATGTATGTCTCTATCCAAAGAATATTTCAAATGTATGATTCAGTTGTGAGTGAGCAGGCCATCAGAAGCATAAAAGAGATCAGTTGTTCCTCATATGCTCTTCTGCCCTAATTTGTGTGTGCTGTTACCATGACTTTGCCTGCCTGTGTAATAATTGTTCTCACAAGATGGATGGATAAACACAAGTGTGTCAGCCTGTTCTGAGCTTTTTCAATTTAAGAAATTTCAATTTCTTAAATTCAGTGCTGTCATTCCAATCTGTGCCTTTCCCTATGTGGTCACTACTCATGGGGCCATCTTATCATGTTCCATTTTAACTTAAGACATCATCTAAATTCCAGAATAACCTTAAGCAAGAGTTTCTCTAGATAGGGTAGATAATTTTCCTCAAGTTTCCTTCCATTTTGCTCTGTGTGTACACTGACCTACATTGAGAGTAGGCATATGACAGATTCTCAGTCTTTCTTGTAATCAGAACTCTTTTGGGGTTAATGGCTTCATGCAAGTAAAATTTCGTGGCACTCTAAAGGAATAAGATGTTAAGATTTGCTGTATTCTTTTAGATTTTTATAAATTTAGATTTTTATAAATAATGTATATTTCCCAGTATAGATTAACTCCTGATTTACATTCATATATTTCTCTCAACACATGATCTAGACTCTTGAAAAAAATTTTTTTCTTTTAAAGCCATCACTACCTGAAGCCATGTAGTCAACTGAGAATTTAAGTTTTTACTCTAATAGTTTCTCACCGTTATCACTGGAAAAATGGGAAGCCTAAGGATACAGCAACAGCAAAGTTAAAGCAGTAAAAGCCCCAAATACATGCAGCCTTATAAATCTCACCAATTGTTAGCAACTGTGAGGCTGGAGTTTGTGCTAGAGTGTGCTGGGGATGAAACCCACACTGTAAAGAGGGTGCAGCAATGGTGGTTCTGTCACTAACCTGTATCCCACCACAGGCTTGGGTAACCTGTGTGCTGCTTCAGCATTTGTAATCTGGTCTGGTCTGAGATGAGCCAGATTGTTCAGAAACATTCCAAAATGCCTGATCTTAAGCTGAGGATTGCCAGGCCTTCCTGGCCTTCCTGTCAAGGCTCTTGTGTGATTCTCAGAGTGCAGGAGTGACCAAAGCCCACGGGCAGAGTGGATACACTGCCCTGCAGGCTCAGAGGTGATGTGGGACCTTTGGGCAGGCTCTCTCCACTCCAGGCTTCTTTGTGGTGCTGTGACAGGGAGGAAGGAATCCTGCTCACCTTCATGTGCTGCCCACCCTCTGGTGAGAACTCAGTGAGCTTTTGAAGCCCATCTTTCCATAGCCTTACAGGAATTTCTCAGGATGCTAGGGAGGGAGGGAAGGAGCAGGGAAGGAAGGAAGGATGGAAGCACATGCTGAGGGTGGACAGAGACCTACCAGTTTTGTTCACCTGGACTCAGGAGCAAGCTCACCACATATTTTACTCTGTCAGAGCACAGGAATGTTTCTGGGGCCTGGGAAGAGAAGACCTATGAGGAATCAGGGGACTTTACTGGATAGGAACATTTAAGGGCTTGGGGTATCTTTCTTCTCCTTCCTTTCCTTTTCCTTTCCTTTTCCTTTCCTTTCCTTTTCCTTTCCTTTTCCTTTCCTTTCCTTTCCTTTCCTTTCCTTTCCTTTCCTTTCCTTTCCTTTCCTTTCCTTTCCTTTCCTTTCCTTTCCTTTCCTTTCCTTTCCTTTCCTTTCCTTTCCTTTCCTTTCCTTTCCTTTCCTTTCCTTTCCTTTTCCTTTCCTTTCCTTTCCTTTCCTTTCCTTTCCTTTCCTTTCCTTTCCTTTCCTTTCCTTTCCTTTCCTTTCCTTCCTTTCCTTTCCTTTCCTTTCCTTTCCTTTCCTTTCCTTTCCTTCTTCCTCTTCCCTGCCCCACAAAAATGTGTTTTTTCCAGTGCCCTTGTGAGACATGTCGTGCTTTATTCCCACACAGTCATATATCTTCTCTTTTCTCTCCTCCTTCACTGTCTCCATCCATCTTCACTAATTGACTTTGACTGGAGTGGCTTCCCAAATCTGTACAGAGTAGACAAGCATGGGGAAATATGCCTGGCCCTTGCTAACACAGGAAGAAAAGAGGCAGTGCAGAGCTCAGCTGGGCTGGGCAGGTGGGGGGAAAGTCCTTTTGCCAAGGGTAGTAGGCTGAGACAGCAGGAAGCTGTGGGGAAAATCTACTTCTCTGCATCAGTCAATTCCTTCCTCCCTAGGAACCCTTCCTTTGGCAGCAGCAGCTGAACACAACAGAAGCACAAAGCAGCAATGGGTGGATCAGGCTAAAAGCCACTCAGATTTATTTTTTCCTTCACAGGCAACATGGGCACAAAACTATCTCCTACAAGTTGCTGCCAAAGGCAGCTTCCTGCTTTGCTTTTGTGGTGAAACAGAATTGCATTGGCTCTACCCTGTGGATGGCTGGTGTCAGGGTGATTTACACCCTACTGCAATTGTGCTGGCAGCCCACGATGGGCCATAACATTTCACTGCTCCTTCATTTGAGACTCATTTAATTCAATGGGGGGAAAAATGTACCTCCTGTCTTTTTTGACTCCCCCAGCTGCCCCTCCTATGGTTGTAAAATACCATACCAGATCAAGGAAAGAAAAAGGAAAAATAAATGCCCAAAGAAAACATAGACTTTGAAACAGACTTCAAAACTGCCCAATTTGATAAAGAATGGAAATAGCCAGATTGAAGAAATAGAAAAATCTTCTGATTGTGGAAAGGAGAACTAAGAATGGTTTATTTCCGTATTATATAAACTCCAAAGTCATAGTGATGGCATTGTGCCATGCAAATAAGTTACCAAAGTCAGGAGGATAAGCTGTGTGAGCTGGTGGTGCCACTACCACCATCTATTCTCACTGAATATGACCTTTTTCATAAATAAATGCAAGACTCAAACAATAACATTATTTCCCTTACAGCTAAACCCTAGGGCTCCTGCAGTAATTCAAGGCCATACAGGGAGGGACATCTTGCAGCTATTGCAGGGAGGGGAAAGGTAAATAAAATACTGTCCTCTGCATCTGACAGTAGGTTTCATTTTTAGGTGAATAGTTTTAAACCCTGCCAAGACTGAAGCATCAACATGGTTGATCATTCCTATCATTTTGTGAAAGTAGTTATTTTTCTTGATTTTTAATTCTTCCTGCATCTGGTTGAATCTACTATGCTGAAGATGAGTAATCATAGGGAAAAAATAGTGTCATTATAAATTCTAAAACCCAAAATTCTTCAAATGCTACTTATGTAAAAAGGACCAATTTAAATCAAATCATTAGCTTCTGCTTAGATGCTCAATTACAAGTGCAATAATATAAATGTTTTATGTATTCACAGCTCTTGTGTTCAAATTTAACCTTTCTTCCATTTTTGCTGTTATTTCTCCCTTTTATAAATGTTGGTGTAATTAAGCCCATTTCCTCTTTAGAGGTGAATACACAATCACAGCTAGAAATTCTTCAGTATGTTTTACAGTCTGAAATATGTGATACTCAATCTCAGAGCTAATAACTACCATGACATGTTTTATAATTGCACCATAAATCAGAGACTGCTGCATTTTAAAGTGTAATTTCAGGCTGTTTTGCAATATTTCTTGGCACTTTTGGAAGTATATCAGGGTGGAAAATGCATAATCTAGCTGGGTACAACCACAGATGAGGAAAAAGCTGTTTTTTGCAGTTGTTGGAGTGCTCCAAAAGAGCAGGGACATACTTGTCACTCATGGGATACCCAGGCTGCCTCGGGGATCTCAATGAAAGCATGATGTTTGAACAGGTGTCCAGCAGCTAGGAAGGAGGGGTGAAAATTGACTCATGGCAAGATCTTGAAGAATGGGCAGTCCATTAACAACAAGTACTGTGTGGATTTTGTAGCATGATCCATTGTTTAAATATTTCCAAGAGGGGCCATATTTGGGAGGGACAAACCTGAGAGCAAGAGAGAAAGCATCTGCCCTCAAAGTTGGAGGAACAATTCTGTTAACTCACACAGCATCTTCCAGCACCTGTCTCAAGCCTTCTGTAGCTGCTGCCAGGTAAATGATGGACTCCCATAGAATTAGGTGATTTTTTTTTTTTTAATCCCAAAACCTGTTTCTGTTTGAAGAATGCTGCTTTATTTTTCCTTCTGGTTTTGCTGTATATTCTATAGGTGTTATTTTAGCCCTTTCAGTTCATACAAAAGTTTGTAATGAGTCTTGCATCATTTTTTCGGGATTCCAGATCCCTGAGAACTAGTATAGATGCAGAGAGGCTCTTTTATCCTTTAATTAATGGTTTAGCTCGGTGTACACTACATCTTGATACTGTATCTCCCCACTGGACCACCACCACAGCCTTGCTGGGGCCCATTATGTCCTGACATCTCTGAAGTGATCAGGAGCATCCATTTGCTTGGTGTCTTTCTGTGTATGAGGTACAGCCTAGCACGGTGGGTAATGCCTTGTTTGCACCACTGGAGTTCTGCTGGTAATTTAATTAAAATTGCCACATCTCTCACATATGCTCTCACTAGTTTGGTCTCTGCTCATCAGACTCTGAATTTATGCGAGTCAAGTTTTATCGTCTCCTCAAATAGCACAAGTCATGTAATGACATCTGGCTGCACCTTGGTCACATAATATAGACATCATGAGCTGCTCTTTGATTAAGAGAGCAGAGTTTGCTACAGGCTGCCACAGGCTGCCAAAAACAAAATGTAGTTATGGAAACTGCAGGTACACAACACCTATGTGGTGTCCCACACCCACTGCTGTTATTCATACTGGAGATCATTCAAGAGACATTAATGGTTAATGGTTAATGTGGGGTTTTTTGTTTGGTTTTTTTGCTTTTTTTTTTTTTTTTTTTTTTTTTTTTGTCCAACATCTGGCCATTTGCAGGGGCAGCAGAGTGCTGTGCTGGGGCAGGGATTGCACCCACCAAGGGGAGGAGATGAGTTTGGGGGTATGTGGTGGCAAAATCTCTGATCTAAATTAGACAGAGAGGAGAACACCCACCACCAGAGATTCTGGGGTTTGAGCCAGATAAGATAGAAGGTCCATAAGAAGCAGGCCCTGCAGAGGGGGGATGGTGTTTTTTTTATCATGCCAATTGTCCTCACTTACACTTCTGACTTAGATGTAAATCCCCATACCTTGAGGAAGGTCACATTCACATGTAGGCCTGAAGGTATTTATCTCTTCTGATGGGGCATAACTGGCTCAGCTACATGAGATACAGCTGTCCTATCTTAGAAGGTGTCATAAACTATCAAAGACCCCCCCCAAAGCACCCCCAGACTCATTTTCTAGTCCTTCCACTGAAGGACTCCAGCCTCACCACAGTCAGGGTGCTGCAAAAGACAGGGTAAAACTGAGTGCTGGCACTGGTGAGAGCTAAATTGGTTCAATGGGAATGTCATGGAGCTGCAGTGTCTTCTCATATTGTTACAGACCAGGTCTCTTCACACTACTCCATAAATGATGTGTCTTGAATGTGATCCTGAGGGAATATCCCAGGTATGTCTGATGCCTCTATCTTACAGCTCATTTAAGCAAACCAGCATCTACATTACAAGTTAAAATGAACCTTGAGGTCTTGCCTTTAAGAATAGCACTGCTAATTTAAGAAGGCAAGAAGGGCAGTGTAATGTAGTGCACTGACCAGCACATTGACTCCTAGCAACCTTTACCAGAACATGGCCGGGAACTTCAAGATTTGTTGTGGGAACTTTGAAAAAAACAAGCAAGGGTGATAACTTCTCAGAGATTTCACTGCCATTGCCGCTAGTTGTGCAAGTAACAGAATGAGAGAACTACTGTAGGCTGGAAATTTCCAGGGTGATACATTTCATGGTGCAATCATTGCCTATTGCATTTGCTGTGTGTTATTGCTGTCTAAGATTCTCACCTTTTCACTGTAATTAAATATCCCAGTAGAGGGAAAAGGAGCAAGTTCTGAACTTGTAACTTGTTTTCAGACGATCAGCAACAGCAGAGTCTCTGTAAACACAACACACTGGCACCTGTCTTCTGTCTTCTCATCTAAGCACAGGCCATGAACAAAGTTACTTCCTAAAAGCTGGCTTGGAAAAAAAAAAAAGGCTGGGCTCTGTATTTTGTCATAATTTTCAATATTTCCTTAGAACAAAAGGAACATAAAGCTAGGGCCAAAATTGCTTTCAGTAGCAAACATACAGTTTGCAGGTGTGGGCAGAGTTTAGCCTAAAATAACTGGAGGCAAAAGAAGGAAAAAAGCAGCTCAAAAATGTGATGTCAGCAGGAGAAAATAGACTCTGTGGGGCACTGGTTTTCTAAAGCCTTGTTCTGTAATCAACACAGCTCATTACTGTAGCTGCGTGCAATGCTGCAAATGGCATTTGGATGAACACATTTTGTCTTTCCACCACACTTGCTAGTTAACAAATTGTCTGCCCAAATTGCTGAACCATGAGTATTGTGTCAAAGAAGAGGAAAGCAGCAGACTCCCTTTGTCAGGGCAGACAGGCTGTACCAAACTCTCAGTCAGTGATTTCCAACCTTCTTCTGTTCAGACCCCTAGGAATTCTGCTGTGGAGGCACAGGAGTTTGTATGGATGCCTATTATCCCCCTGCAGTGATAACCATATTGCTTTCTTTTCCCTCACAGTCCACAGTGTACACCTGAGCCTGAGGTCTGCAGACCACAGGTTGGAAATTGGTTTCCCAAGCAAAGGTACTGTTTCACTTCGTTCTTTTTTAAACAAAAAGTCACTTTCTCGTAGTATCTCAGTTCAGTCCATATACTAATGTTATTAATGCAATGCATGGGACAGTCCATCCTGCAGTCAGGATCACAGAAGGAAGTGAGCACATATCTGAGATCAGCCAGCAGCATGTGACTGCACAGCACACTGCAAGGCACATCACAAGTTCTGGGTCCCATCCAAATTCTCTTTTGGAGTCTCATCATGGGATGAAGGCAGTGGAACTTCCAGCTCACTTGAGGAGGAGAAAGAAATGAGAAACAGGATGGGTTTATAAATAATATCCCAAAGGTTTTGGGAAAGAGGGTGAACTTCAGGGTTTTGAATATCTTTTATTTAATATGTTTTGTGGTTACCCAGGGTGGCTGTGGAGTCTCTGTCCTCAGAGATATTCAGAACCTAACTGAACATAGCCTGCTCTGGGTGGTCTTGTTAGAGGCTGGACAAGATGGTGTCTGTAGCTCCCTTCCAACTTCAGCCAATCTGTGATTTTATGGTTCTGAAATTTAAATATTTTCTTCCAATTTTCTGAGAGAAGAATAAACTGAAAGAACAGAAGTGAAAGACAACAAAATCCTTCCCTTTATCAGCCCAATAGCATTAACTTCTATTAACCTTTCTAACCACTGCCAACCTTGTCAACCTGAGCAATCCCAATATGTCAGTTGGATTTTATCAGCACCAAAGATAATTCTTCAGGCTACCTCTGAGGTTTTCCTCAGTGGGGAAATATGGGGGGCCAGGAAGAAGCCCAGATGCACATTCTGTCCCTGTGGGGTCAGGATTTGGCAAAACAAACCCTGGATCTAGGACATGTGCTGGGATGTTTTATGTAGATGCAAGTTATGCCTGCATGGGTGAGGAAGCTGTCATACTCATAGAGAAATATGTGAAAATAGGTTTAGTAGCCATGCTGAACAGCTGCTCATATTTAAAATGGAACCTTCACATGATGCAGGTTAGCCTGAACAAAATTATGTTTGTGTTTGTAAGGCTGCGTTTAGGAGTCCTTTGGCTGCATCCATGAACTGACTCATCCCTGCTTCTGTCATTTAAGGTCCTTTGTTATCCTGTGCAATTTTAAGCATCAAGTTATGCACTAGCAGATGATACCCAAAAGCAGAGCTGGCTAAAAGCACGGGCAAAGTAGGCAAATGTCTTGCTTAGAGCTTGCTGGGGAACAGCTGATTCCCCCTTTCTCTCATGTTACCTGTCCGTGCTCTCCCAAAATTTCACAGACTACTGCTAGCCCTACTCCTCCCTCCCTCTGTGCTGCAAGATTTAATTTTGCATTTCTGAGGGAATGAAACTCAGTTATGCCTGACTGCTGAGGATCACAGGGCTAGCTCTGGAGACAGGCTGGAGCAGCTCAGAAATTGGTCTGCTCAGCATCAGGGCTGGCCCAGGGAGGAGGAGGACCATGTACCCAGGGACAGGAGAGGGAGGACACAGCCTGAAATAGGACCTTTCAGTAGTGGCTAGAACCATTCAAATTGATGTTTAGCTTCACCTCTAGACCCATGTTGTTATCTACCTGGAAGCACTCAGGAGTTAGATAAGGCTTTACAAAATTATTTGGAGCTATTCTCAGTAAAGGGCTGAGGTTCCTAGACTGTTTTAGGTACTAAAACTTTACTTATCAGGTAAGTGCAAGGCTGCAATTCTGAGATTTGATGCTTTGTTCCCTAACCCAGGTGATTTCTGTACTTCAGACACGGTTACTTATTTACTTCAGAATTATTCAGTGGCCCCTAGTCATGCTCCTGTGGGGTCTGCTCCCTTCCTGATGGGTTAGGCAGGGATTTCTCACTCACTATCTATTGCTAACACACAGTGATTCATGCTGTTAAAACACTGCTAAGTGCCAAGAACTGTCTTAATCCAATTTATGGTCTGAAATTCTTATGGCACACATTTCCCAAGTCTGAATTGTATGTGTTAGAGAGGAGACATATAGCAAAAGAAGGAAAAAAAAACCCAAACCAAATAAACAACAGGTTGTTTAAGCTAAAACAGCCTTTGCCATCCTCTAGTCTAGTACTGGACTTTTCCAGCCATGTATTACTGTGGTTCCACACAGCTCTCCATGCTACCAGGTGAATCAGCTTCTATCTGGTAATGAAGTATTACATGTATTAATTTACACAACATGTAACCATGACTGGCTAAGTCCTATCACATGTGTCCCAGAGGTTTATAGTGCAATTAGTCAGAGGAAAGTTAAAAGTGAAGCAAAAAAGTACATTTACAGGCAGAAGAGGAAATGGGCAGGACAAGATGCATAAGTGGAAAGGCCTAATATTCCTTCCCCCACCTCAGATAGACACACATAAATAGTGAGAGAGGGAGTTCCCCTGCTCACTGGCCACCACTCGTTTGCTGCATCTCTCTGGGACGTGCATCACCCCTGCAGGATGTGGGCAAAGGTACTGACTTGTTTGCTTGCACTGTAAGAGTCTCTATTTAAGCTTTCGTATCCTCACTCCACATGTTGCAGTTGGTGACCACCACACCATGGGATATGTGGTCCACCTGCTTTAATCTGCTTGTAACTGCTTCCTTGAGATAATCTTAATGCTTCACTGCAAGTGTGAGTGAGAACTTGTTTGTAATGGTGGGTACAATTCTGGTCACTGTGGTGGTGTTCACAGGGGTCCCAGGACAAGGGAAGAGGTGAGAATCTTGACTCTATATGTCAGAAGGCTGATTTATTATTTTATGATATATATTATATGAAAAGAAAATTATATACTAAAACTATGCTAAAAGAAAAGAGAAAAAAGACATCAGAAAGCTAGCAAAAGAAAGGAATAGAATGATAATAAAATCTTGTGACTGACTAGAGAGTCTGAGACAGCTGCACTGCGATTGACCATTAATTAAAAACAACCACATAAGACCAATCAAAGATGCACCTGTTGCATTCCACAGCAGCAGATAATTATTGTTTACATTTCATTTCTGAAGGTTCTCAGCTTCTCTATCAAAAAAGATTTTTCGTAAAATATGTTCATGACAGGTCATCATTGCTAAAGAAAGAGGAATACAGCGTGAACAGCACAATGAAAATACATGAGCATCGTAGGGCTGAGTCCATATTGTAGAGGAGAGAACAGCAGAGTTTGATTTGTTTAACTCAGCTAAATGAAGGCCAAAAGGCAGTACCAACACTCTGTGTGGATATGTGCAGGGGAGTAAAGGAAGGGCAATGAAGAGGGGAAAAGAAAGGAGATAATTTCCAAAGAGAGAGAAGATAAATATTCACTACTGCCAGTATAAAAAAGAAACTGTTGTTTCTTTTTTAGATTGTAAATAATGTGTACCTCTACACATTATTTCTAATGGTCCAGGAAGGGAAGTTTCAGATAATTTTCTAAAACAGATACTAACAGCATCTCACAGCCAAGAAGCAGGTTGAATTTGCATCATGGGGTCATTGCTCAATAAGAGAGGAAAATAAATATATATAACTCCCAGATCAGCAGGATCCAGGAACAAGGAGCCACTGCTTTTCAAAGAGGCAAGATCTTGGAGAAAAGCTGGGACTCCAGCTGAGAGTGAATTCAATGGGAGCTGGGAGCTATGAGCAGTATGTGCAAGGTAGGGCTGCCAACTCCTGCCTCCTACTGAGCTCCAAGCTCAGCAAGATTTGGGATAGTAAGGCTGCCAGTCAGGGAGATTAAATCTTGCCTTCTTGTGTGGTAGTGGGTGCACAGGCTTGAAATGATTTCCCACTGATTTCAATACCAACAAGCAGGCGCCATGGGAAAGACAGATGTTTTTACTTCTGTTTGGGGGATGTGGTGTGTGAATAGTCATTAGAGATGGAGATGAGATGGGGATGAGATAGAGATGATAATCTTGCATAGTTACAGCACCTGCAGTATATACTCTCAAGGGCTCAGGGAGAAAGCAGAAGAAATACAGAATAGAAAAGGATAATGATGAAATCCTAAGTAAAATATAAATAACACAGTGACATTTCTGGTAATAAAAAGAGGAAGAATTCAAAACTTGGTTTTGCTGATGCAATTCATGTAAGCAGGAGCAGAAACGGCCAGTGTGCTAGACAGTAGCCCAAAAACTGAAAGGATAGAAAAGAGGAAAGAAAAAAAAAAGAGGAAAGAAAATAGAGTGTTTACTTTAAATATAGAGAAATATCTACTTCTTCTTTTTCTTTCTTTTTTCCCTTCCCAGACAGTTACAGGAAATTTTGCCAAGGTGATTCATGGTTTGAATGCAAATCAGTTGACAGATCAAGTAATTCAGAGGAGTAAGCGAATGATTCTGGATACTCTTGGAGTGGGGCTTCTGGGTACCAGCACTGAGGTCTTCCACAAAGTGGCACAGTACAGCAAGGTAAGCTGTCTGGCATTCACGGCACACCCTAAGGTTTAGCTTTAAGAAAGCAAGGGAAAACTTGGGAAATGAAAAGGAAATTTTTCCATGGTGAAATTCTTTCACGGATGGAAAGAGAGAAATTGTGTTCTTCCCACTGGAGACAGTGAAACTTCAGTGCTTAAATTACTTTTCACTCTGGATGGGCAAAAGTCTGTGGTGTATCAGTCTGTATGCTAAGATCCCCCTCTACAAACACAGTCAACTAAGAACCCCTTCCTTTCTTTCACCTATGATATCTTATTAAAAACATCAACAAAGTAAGCATCACTTATCACCAGCCTTTCAAATCAAGGAACTGTTAAAGAGATGAGGAGTTAGCAGTGGGTTACTTGCAGTCCATAAAACATTGTCTGAGGTGCATTAGCCATGCTTCTCCTCCAGTCTTGCTCTCCTCAAACTAGCAGAGTAATTGACCCTGGAAAGAAGCCTTCCCAGCACAGGGTGCATCAATGAGGAGGAGTTCAGCCCACTGTTTTGTTGTTCAGACCTGCCTGGGTGGAGTTGTGCTCCACAGCTCTGTGTGCCAGTTAGTCTCTTCCCACAGAGAATTTCTCTTTCCAAACCAGGGTAGCTTATGCCCTTTTATTCAGTTTGCAGCACCAGGAGGCCATCTATCGTTTACTCAGGCTCTTACTAAAACACAGAAAACAAAACCCTTTAATGAGACATCTTCCCCAACAAGATGATGACAGTCCTGTCAATGTTTGGGTCGGACTCGATGATCTCAGAGGTTTTTTCCAACCCAGCTGATTCTGTGATTCTGTCAATGGGTGGTGACAAGGGGCATCAATGGCCAGAGGTTGTGTGAAGGTACTGAGTGGCCAGGTGGGTGGTGTTGGTCTGCCCCCAAGCTCTGTTTGAGTGGAATAGAACATAATCCAACAGGAAACTGACTTCCTTTTCAGACTTTCTGAAAAAACAATGTTTTTCTCATAAAAGGGAGCAGTTAGGTCCCCAGAGGACATGATCTGCTCTCAGTTACATCAGAGATACAATGCACATTTATCCTTAGGTTCAGGACTTTGAATTAATTTGTGTCAATTAATTTGTGTCAATTTGTGTCATTTGTTTCAGATCTACAGCTCAGATTTATCCAGTACCATCTGGGGCCACTTGGATTTCCGACTGCCTCCTCTGTATGCAGCTTTTGTGAATGGAGTGGCTGTAAGGGATGCTCTTTTATTTGCTCTGAAATCATACAAATTGATGCCATTCTTGCTCTATAGAGAACAGAATGTCCCAAAAATCATAGCTTATTCTGAAGCCTCCTACAAAACTTTTCTAGACTATTCTCCTAATGTGCTTCAACTTCCTTCCAGTGAGTCTGAACTTAAGATATAATATATGTATGATCCAACTCAACAGCTTCCCTTACATTTAATGTGGGACCTGGGGCTGTTGTCAAGTGTCAGAACTCTACAGCTTACAACCTGGCAACCTTGTAGCAATGCTACAACCTCACTGTAGCTGCTTAAAAACACACCCTCTAGCTCTAGCTCATTTCACCGGGATCTGAATTTCTTGCCAACTGGCAAAGTACAGTTACAGGAAAACACAGATGCACATATAGATACATACAGACATAATATCACAAGGCAACTTAATCTTCGGTTACACAGTTTCCAAAAGCCAGTGATATATTTTGGACATGCACTTTGTCATTAAAGCAATAACTGACTCCACAGACGTTTGTCTAAATTCAGATTGAGGCTGAAATATTTTGAAATTGAAAGATGCACAAGAGGTGGGGTAGACAAATTTGGCAATTATGCAAAACTAGGAAAGGTGACCAACCAAGGAAATAGTAATATTAAGCCTATTTAAATTAGTGTGACAACAATATCAGAGGTCCAATTTAACAGCTCATTTCCAATGTAGAGAAAATTGCCTTGGAAATGAGATCTGGTACTGCTCAGCTCCTAGCAGCCCTTTTGATATTCAGATCTGGCTGTTAGCATATATATGATCAGTTTATATCTTGGTCACAGGTCAATTTAAGCACTTACTGAAGACACCAGAAACACAGTTTACAGGGTATTGGCCACAACTTTCCTTATCCTGCACTGCAGGGCATCTCCCCAGATAGCATCAAAGGTTTTCAAGGCAGACACTGCATTTTCTTGTATCTGTTTAGAAACAGTCCTCAAAAATGCATTATCACAGTAAAACAGGGCAAAACCTGTTTTTGTTGGGGAGCCTGACCACCTTCCCAGTTTGCTCTGAAGTTAAGACATGGGTGAACAGATGTGAAAGTTCAGGTTTTTGAGCTGTTTTACTATGCTATATAAAAAAGTGTTGTCCCTGATGCTCTCAAGGTCTTTGGGGGTTCTCAAAACTTTGCGGGAGGAAGGAATGTGCTGGATAAGCAATGCATTGCAGACTCTGACTGCACTTTTGGGGACAATCTGCTGCCAGATCAGCAGCCATATGCCATGCTGGGAACACCTAAAACCTTCCTGAGCAGCTGGGCTCTGGGCATGAGAAAGAGAAAGCACCTCTTGGGATACTCTCTTGAGCCAAGCAGCTCGTTCCACATTCAGACTGTAGCTTTCTCCTACTCCCAGCAACTCCAGGAAATCTGGTTTCTTGTGTGACAGGTCTTGTTTCAGGGTGCTTAAAATTTACAAAATAAAGCCTCCTGTACATTTTCAGGCTTGTGCCTCTTGACAGTAGATGGCTGCAGCAGAAAAATAGCTCTGATGATATAAATTCCATTTAACAGTATTTAGCTGCTACAGTTTTATGGTGCGAGTCCTAATGGCAGCATCAGTTGCAGCACCAGGGAAGGATTTTCATTGTGTTTATATTTCATTATGTTTTGGGGAAAGAGAAAATTCACTGTTCACACAGTAGACCTAGAGCAGCTGCTTTAATTATACCAGTCTAATGAAAACAGCAAAAGCCAACTGCAGAAAAAAGGAATCACTGTCACACTGGTTTCAGGCTGGTACAAGATGATTTAGAATTATTCTCCTTTGAGGCAAGATCTCTGCTGCATTGCCACTTCTCAGACAGCCATGTTGGGAGTAAAGGTCTTTTAAAGACTTTTGAAATTTTTGCTTTCTATGGAAGATCTAGTTCTTTGCTACTTTTTTATACCACTTGCAGTAGTTTCATTTGACTGAAGCAACCTTGCAAAGTCAGTTTATTTCTAACATACCAGTGCTTCTCTTTCCATTAGGTGCACTCAATGGACTTTGATGACACCTGGCATCCAGCCACACATCCATCTGGGGCTGTGCTCCCTGCATTGATTGCACTCTCAGAGGCCTTCCCTCAGAAGAAAAAAATCTCGGGTCTTGATCTGCTCTTAGCTTTCAATGTGGGAATAGAAGTGCAAGGCAGGTTGCTGCACTTCTCCAGTGAAGCCAGGAATATTCCAAGAAGGTACATCGAAATGTTTAAAGTTGAAGGTGGAGTGGAGGTGGTTTTTAATCAGTGCTAATATACATAATTAAATGTCAGTTAACATACAGGTGGCACAGTTATTCCTAAGCTGTTTGTCTGGAAATTTTGGGAAGGCTCATCTTACACATAAATACATTTGATTCCTAACTCTGTAGCTAATAGATTTTTTTTAAGCATTGACTAATTCACAATGAGGCAATGATCTCCCTACTTTGATTTTTTTATAGATTTATAAGAATATATAAAATTAAATAACAATAAATATAACTTCATATTTGACTATAAATTTGCTTTAAACTATGAGCAGCACTAAAAATTCAGTTGCTTTCTGGGAGGGACTTACTGCAAGCAGCACTATTCCAGTTTTACTTCTTACTGGGGAAAAGAACAACTCTCAGTTAGGCCCACATGTGAATGCTGAATGTATGTTTCTTCATGGTCCAATCCATTTCCCATGGCAATGAGTGAAAAGCTTTTGTAGATAGTGAGTTTGGGTGAGTTTTTGAAATCTGGTAATGAAGATACTTTTGTTTTCTCAGGTTTCACCCACCGGCTGTGGTTGGTATGATGGGGAGCGCAGCAGCTTGTGCTAAACTGCTAGCTCTTGACCAGCTGGAATGTAAAAATGCCTTGGCTATTGCTGCCTCCTATGCAGGTGCCCCACTGGCTAATGCAGCAACCCAAATGAAGCCCCTCCATGTTGGGAATGCTGCCAGGCATGGACTGGAAGCAGCTTGCTTAGCTTTACAGGGCCTTCAGGGAAACAAACAAATCTTGGATTTGGAGTCAGGGATGGGTGCCTTTTATACAGATTACAACCCACAGACTCTGCCAACCTTGCAGTCCTACCCATGGCTCTTGGACCAGCAAGATGTAGCCATCAAACGCTTTCCTGCTCATCTCGCAACACACTGGGTGGCTGATGCAGCATCTTCTGTTAGGAGGAAGCTTGTGGAGAGCAGTGAGAGCTTGCTCCCCCTTGATAAAATTGAGAAAGTCATTCTCAAAGTCCCTGAGGTCAAATACGTGAACAGACCCAGCCCAGCCTCAGAGCACGAAGCACGACACTCCTTCCAGTTTGTTGCATGCTCGGCTTTGCTGGATGGAGGCATGTCAGTCCAGTCCTTCGCCAGTGAGAACATTCACCGGCCGGCCTTGAGGGAGCTTCTCTGCAAAACACAGCTGGAGCACCCTCCTGACAACACGCCCAGCTTTGACAGCCTGTACTGCCAAGTGAGCGTCACGCTTCGCGATGGCAGCACCATCAGCGACCGCTGCACTACCTTCTACGGGCACTGGAGGAAACCTCTGAAAAAGGAAGACTTGGAGAAAAAATTTCAATCCAATACGCTCGACATCCTGCCTACAGAAGCCATGGAAGGCATTATAGAGACCGTGTACAACCTGGAAAAAGTAGAGGACTGTTCTGTATTAAGTACATTTCTATCAGGACAGTCTGCTAGAGCACTTCCAGAGAAGCTGCGCTTCCTTTGAGTGTTCCAGTCAACAGCTACATGCTCTACATGCTCTTCACAAAGCCAATGCAAAATTCAGGACAAACTCTTACTTAGTGACTCAAGCACTTTTAAATAAGGCTCCTGTAACACAAGAACCATATTCAGTCCAATACTGTGGGTTTTGATTAGGTAAATAATTTGGTGTTTATGTGCCCAGCTTAGCCAGGCTGAATAGAAGATCCTCTGTTGGCACAGCTGACCCCAGCTATCTTTGTACCTCTAGAGGCAGAGTGCTCACTGCTTGCTCACGGCACAAAAATCTCCCTGCTCCTCTGCCAAAAATCTGTGTTCTGCTTCTCCTAAATATCTCCATACAGAAAATCCAAATTCTGGAAGAGTATGGAAGTGCTGTGTCCATGAAAATCATCATGGTTAGAAGTACAGAGAATGAAAACCTTTTCATAATTATTTCTGATTTATCTCTACAACCTCCTTGAAGAGGGAATCTGTTACATCTGAGTGTTGACATTTGTGCTAAAATAAACACAGCACATGTAGGAAGGGGTAGCACTGGATACTCTGCAGCATGTCAGGTGTCACTGTAGCCATTGCTCTTGCACTGGGGCAGCAAAGGCCTGGGCCCAACCTGATCACACAAGTGCTGAGCACGAGGGACAGCTCCACAGTCCTCATCATAAAGGCATTATTGCCCAGTTCCACCTGCTGGCTCCTCTGTGGCACAGGTCTGCTCCTGTTTCATTCCTGCCCCAGTTATGGAGTCACTGAGCAGGTGATGTCAGTGTAGGTTACCTCAGGCCCAGCAGAGTGTGGGCTACACTACACTGGGCAGGAGTGACAGACCTGTGAGCCCCAGAGCACTTCTTACCAGAGATAACTCAGTGTCTACAGTGAACCCAGGTGATGAATTCTGGGAAATTTTTGTTCCTCCAGGAGTACAAAGCCTTGCAAGACTGAGCTTCTAGGAGAAGCTGCCAACCCTTTGCTCACATTTATAAGATCAAAGCATGGTTTCTAATATATATAAAATTGTCTTCCTCGGGGCAATAAACAATGTATGCAAAAAAAAAATTACAAAATAAATCTAATTAATTTACTAAATAAATTGGAAATTACTTCATTTATTAGCACAAAACTCGTGTATTTTCCAAATGCAATGCATTCATTTGTGCGGCATCTTGGTTTATTAAGTTGGTTTACCTAGAGGCTCTGCAAAATTTTTGGAAGTCCATCAGTAATACTTGCTTAAAGACTTGCAAGGGGAAAAAAGAACCCAAATAACCACATTCTTTTATTTTTCCCCTCTGATTAGAAATCAGAATTGAATTATTCACCTATACTGATGGTAAACAGACTCATTTACAGCTACTTCACTTGTAATTGCAGCTGGGTACACTGCAATTGCTATTGCAGCTGAATACATTTGGATTCATTAAAAAAAAAAAAAACAACAACAAAACAAAAACAAAGGAACTCCCCCCCATCACCTTCAATATATGGTTTCTATTTTAAAAGAGAAATAAATAGGTTAAATTCAGCAGTAACCATCTAATGTATTAAACATTACACCACACCAAACAAACCAGGAACTGTGAAGTTTAGCAGTTGCATTATTTTATTAATTCAATCTAAGGAAGCTAAATGTTTATGCTTAGCTACACTGATTTCCTTGGAGAAGTCTGTACACTTCTAGTCAGGCAAGCTTCAGGACTTCCTGTACCATTGTTCCAATTCCATCAAAGATTTCATGCAGAGGAGCTTTGCACATGAAAGCACAGGTAGTAACTATTTTATTGGCTTTATCCACGTGGGATTCATTTACATTTTTGCAAATGTGCTTACATCCAAGCTCTGCTATAGCAGATGCCGTTTCAGCATCAGGAAATCTGTCAATAAAAAGACTTTAATTAACATAAAGCAATGATACAGCCATAAAATTCTGCACACATAACTTGAATGAGAGAACTACAATAATATCTACGTGAGTCTTTAACTGATGATGACAAGGGAGTTAGAGGCTGCTACTATCAGATTTTCCTATCCTCAATGGACATATCAAGTGATCTAATACCTTTGAAAACAAGGTCTGAAATATGGAGCCGCAATATGTCAGAAGGTACAATAGTTTTTAACAATCTTTCCATAAGTTTGGAAGATGATACCAACTGCAGTCATAACTGATCTTTAAAAGGTTGAGAGAAGCCAGCTGAACTTGCAACCTTTTCCAATACATCCATGTAAGGTGGTCCTCTGGGATCTCTGGAGATTTTGATTTTTTTCCCCCTTCTGATAAAGAAGGAACAGATTGTAATCTGTTCTGAACAGAATCCCCCACTACGGTTGCTGATAAATTCAATTCAGAAGTTTTATTGGGAATTGACAGTTCTTGAAGCAGTACTGATTTCTGCCAGGTCCTGTTCTCATCTCCCCCCCCCTAAAGTGGCCCCAAACCACTACCACCAGAAAAACATAATTAAAAAATCCCTGAGTGAGCAGTTGGAGTCACCCATCCTAGAGGACTTTTCCAACCTAAACAATTCTGTGGTATCACAGGTCAGTGTATATCTGGTTGTAGCATTGCAAGTCACCCAACCTCATGGATTCACTCTGTCTGCCCTGACAGTTCTGTGCCTACTACTATTTTTCTACTGAAAACTGTCACTAATTTTTCTTAAAAGTAACTAAGGTTACTTTCCCCTAGGTTTACTGCTACCAAAGAAACTTTTGTGTAGAAGCCTATCCATTTCCTAATCTTAATTCCAATGAAAATCCTCGCCATCCATTTCCTTCTTACCTTCCATCTATGTTTTTATCCTGACCAACTGTAACCTCACAACCAGGAAAGACTTTGGCTGCCAGAACTGGTGATATACAGCACAAACCAATGGGCTTTTTAGCACTGTGGAAGGCCTGGAGTGTGGAGTTCACGTGCTCGTTGACAGTACAGTTCTTGCCATCTACAGCCCAGGAACACAGATTCTTTGCTACACCAAAACCACCTAAGAAAAAAAAACAAACCAAAACCAAAAAGCTCAAATATAAGGCACTGCTAAAAGCTATTAAATTTGATAATAGCACACACCAAACAGAGGCTCTTTTTTACAACATAATCTTCATATCAGTGGGACTGTTAAGTAACTGTACTGAAAGCCTTACAATGTCGCTGTAACCTGTAAACAATGGGTTTACAATGTTAAAAGTTTAACTGTGCAATTTTTATACCATATAGGTTATATACAGGCCAGAAAGCTTAACCTTGTTTCAAAAAGTAACAAATAGACAAAGAGGAAACCTCACATTCCCCTGCTAGTCACTAGAACAGCTGTACCATCTGTTGTGCACTCAATAAGGAAGAAGAACCAGAAGACCACTATTAGTTAAAACCACAAGTATGGAAGTAATGCCAACAGTGATTTGACCCTCTACAGTAATGAACTCACAAGTTTTACTTAGATGCTTAAGCAATTATAGAAGAGTTTTTCTTCTTCCCTAGAACTACTTTTCAGCTTTAAAAAAAGCCATTAACACAATAAAAAACCACTGGGGATTTTACATAAAATGGACATTATAACATATGGTATTCTAAGACAAAAAAAACTTGTAAATGATAACATAATTTCCTATTAAAAATAGTGCTGATTTGTCTTTCTATAAATTAGTTTTAACAATCCTTTAGATACATTTAATCATCATTTATTGTATAAGCAGATTGTATTTTACAGCTCCTTTGTCTGCTGGATTTATAACCGTCAGAATAATCAAAGTAAGGTTATTCCACATGGAATGTGCACAGCATCAACTTTTCTCCAATAAGCATAAGGAAATTTCCACAAGTACTTCAGCAGACATCAAGAAGCTTTGCATTTTTAATATTTTTCCTTTCCCTGTTTGCTTACTTTCAAGTGTTATCTGAAATCTCTGAGGTAAGATTTTAATTTTCAAACTAAATAGGGTTTATTTCCCTCTAACAGTTATTACAGCAATCCCCCCGGGCCTGGGTTATAACAGCATGAAATTAATGTGGAAAACATCTGTGAGCCTCGACTCGCTCCTGATCAGCCCTGACATCAACTACTCACAGTGCAGGCAGAATTGTTTCTCTGTGTTATACACACACTCCCTCTGCTGGCCTTACAACAGTGTGAAAACTTCAAAATTAACACTTAGGCCCAATCATGAAGGCAGTATTTAACAGTACTATGAATATTCTGGAAACAGATCTTCAGCAAGTTGTGATTTCCTCGTGATGCTCCAGCTTCTTCATTTCTAAAAATGATTACAATTACCTCTGTCTGGAATGCAATTCTGTGGTCTCTAAATGAAAAATTATCCATAAACATGTTTAGTACAACTTGATCAGCAGTTGAGTGGATACATAATTAAAACAGAATGTACTCCCATCTGACATGGAACATCATCTATTTGGAAACCTGCTATTCTGCCAATGTTTTCAGAGGCCCTGAAATTAAGGCATTGCCATGTAACTGAGTTCTGACCCTATTTTTGTACTCTGGTCAGGGTTCTTGTCCACACATAAGTAGTGAAGTTTTCACAACATTCAGTAAGAAGGAATGGTGGGATGCATAACTTAATACCAAGAGAACACCATGGCATTTTAACTTAGTGAACTATGAATCAATAAATATATTGAGTTAAAAAATCACAATTTTCTTTTGGAAGGTGACGAGCTGGTCAGAGCATGGTGCTAATAACACCAAGGTTGTGGGCTCAACCCCTGTGTGGGCCATTCGCTTAAGTGCTGGACTCAATGATCCTTGTGGGCCTTCCAACACAGAGTATTCTGTGATTTTGTGATACTTACCAGGGAAAATGACAGCATCAAATTCACTAGCTTTCAGTTCAGCCAAATCCTGAATGTTTCCCCTTGCCAACCTGGCACTTTCAACTAACACATTTCTCTTCTCTTCTGCTGGACTTCCTTTTAGGTGGTTGACTACATCCCTTTGCTCAATATTGGGGGCAAATATCTTCACCTAGGAAGAGAGATGAAGCAATTTTGTGAATGCAAACAAAACTCGTGATCTTTATTTGTCACAATAAAGATCATTTAATGAAAACAGGTTTTGTCTCTGAAGTCTCATATCTAAGTTAAGCAAATTCCACAGGATAAATTTAGCACATTAAATACCTAAAGCAACATATGATATATTAAGATGGGTAAACACAGGCATTCTTCCTTCCCATCTTATTCCTGCAGCATTTTGACAGGAGACTATTTTTATGCCAACATCAAGCTTACTGATGTTGCCACGGCAGATTAAGCCCAAGGACAAACAGGACACCACAATTTATACCAGCAGCCCAACTGGATGTGCAGCTGACTTTGAAGAAAGTTTGCTCTTAACTGTTATGGGATGAAAGTGCTAAAAAAGTCTGACATAAAAAAAGTTAAAGATGCACATTTTACAAGCATTTCTGGAGCAAACATTAGTGTTACCAGCTGTCCTAAAACACCAGCAGCAGAAAGGAGGACCAAAACACAGAACTGATTTTGGTTAGACACAAAAGGAGGACAGTGCATCAAAATATAAAGCCCTGTGACAGGTGTACCACAGGGGCTGTACCACTGTGTCTGCTTTGAAGCTTCTTTTGCAAACTTCTCAGAGATGACAATTTTGTGCTAAATATGAGGGTGCTGTTGTTACCATCAGACACCTGAGTGCGGCTACACGCAGACAGTGACCAGCTTCTGCTACCTGAAGCCACAGATGGGACCAAAGCACGCCACTACGTCCTGCCCTAGGCTTGTCTGACAAGTCCCAGCTTACCAAAGAGAGCCCAGAAACAGTGAGCAGAAAACAAGCAGGTAATCCCCAGTGAGGGCTGCAAAAGCTACCAGAAGGAAGATAAAGACTTTTAACCCATCCTCAGCTCCCTGTGGTCAGAGGAGAAGGGACAGGTCTCCAGCTTCTCCTTGCTCCTGGCTACAAGGTGTCGGGATAAAGGGAGACATACACATCTGTATTGATGATTATTGGTCTCGGCTTTATTGATCTAACTTACACATTCTTATAGTAGTGGTAATGAAGTTCATGCATATTCCCAAATCACCCTCATCATTGGTTACAAGCTACATGTTAACCCCTCCTTAGGTTGCTCATGTTTGTGGCATCTTCATTAAAAATAACACCTGTTTCTCACACTTTGCCGTTGCTTGTTATGATAAGCTTCAAGGACTTCATGTTTTCCCTACTGTGCTTCTCATCATTAAACCAAGGACACAGTATTATTGTTTTTCTTGCAAGGGAAAAAACTGAGAACTTGGTTCCTACAGTTGCTTCTTCACTGCTTAGCCAACTGCATATAATCATGGCCTTTTTCTATAAGCCATGTCTGAACAAAATCTCCTACAACAAGGGATCACAGAATTTTAAGGGCTGGAAGGGACTTCTGGAGATTATCCAATCCAACCCCCCTGACCAGGCAGGGTTACCTAGAACAGGCTACACAAAAGCACATCCAGGTGGGTTTTGGATATCTCCACAGACAGAGACTTCACAACCTCCCTGGGCAGCCTGTTCCCATGCTCTGCCACCCTCAATGTAAAGAAGTTCCTCCTCATGTTGAGATGAAATTCCTTGTGGTTTAGTTTATGGCCATTGCTCCTTGTCCTGTCACTGGGCACCACTAAAAAGAGTCTGGCACTGTTGCCCACAAAACTGGATTCATTACCTGGTGTGTGACAAGCAAATAATTACACACCAAGAGAGACACTGATCATTTATTTCAGAGTCATGCAAGCCTGGGTGTTCGGTGGTATTCCACAAATCAAGCACACCCACTGGAGTTTTTGTGCCATTGCCTATACAAGGAAATTCAGAGAACTCTCCAGGTGCAGCCCTCTGTTACAATTGGCTGGTCATGGCCATACAAATTTTGTATCTCCAGTTAACTTCTACACAGGCTCAGGGGAATGGTCCTCACCTGGGCAGGGCTGTCTTTGACCTGCAGGCATGACTTTTAGTATAATAATTTAGTTGTATTAATGAGATCCCTTTTCAGTCTTGCATCCAGCTGCCTGTGTGACCTGAACTCCTGTCAGGGAGCCAGGCAGGTCTTTGGAGGGTGTGAAAAATGCATATTTTATGATTTGCTTTTCACAAATATTAAAATGAGTATCACATGTGTTATGTTAGAAAGTTATGCTGTATTAATTTTCTTAAGTAGTGTGTTAAATATCGTTTTAGCTTATAACAAAATGTTAAAATAGAAACTATGCTATGTAAGATACTTTTTTAAAGAAAGGAATCACACCAAGATAGCGGCCACAAGACACCTAAATCTTTCAGAGAAAAAGAATTTATTGTTCTCTTATCAGAAGAAATGAACTTCTTCCCGCCTTGCTCAGCCCTGAAGACGCTGTTAGGATTATAAAGAGGAAGTTGACACTAACCAGACAGAATGCTGTGTTTGAATGGAATTTATGCATCATGTATGAAGTGTATGAATATGCAATAGGCTATTGTTTTTAAGGTTTAATCCTCTGTTAACGGGTGTTCTTTTTCAGGCTTACTTTGCCCAGAAAAAAGGTACCAACACGTCTTTGTTTTTATTGTCTCATATTGTCCTAATCCAAACTGTCCAAATTATTATTATTACTCTAATTATAATTAGAGTAATATAATAATAATAATAATAATAATAACAATAATAGCTATCTTTATAACCATTTTATTATTATTATTAAACTTTTAAAAATTTTAAAACAAGTGATTGGCGTTTTTCACAGAGGGGGACGAATAAAACAGGGGGGGAACAACATGAAGAGACAAGTTATGGCTGAATGGGCTTTGTAGGGTGCAGGGGCGGCGCAGGGAGCATCGCAAACCGGGAGGGGCTCCGGTCCCACGCAGAGGGGGACGCTCGGCTGCTGTGTCGCACGCATAGACACAGACAGACACACAGACACAGACAGACACACAGACACAGACAGACAGACACAGACACCCCCACATCCCGCCGCCCCCGCTACCTCCGCGCCGCCGCGGCTCAGGTGCACCAGCGCCGCCGACGCCTCGTGAATCTCGCTGCCATCGAAGACGCCGCAGCCGGCGAGCACCAGCGCCACCCGCTTGCCCATGGCAGCCGCCCCTCGGGCCCGGCAAGGAGCTGCGCCAGGCGGCGGGCCCGGGCCTGGCACCACGGGCCCCGCTCCTTCTCCTCCTCCTCCGCCTGCCGCGCCTGCGCCGCCGTCTCCATCTTCCGCCAACGTACGGGCGGACGGGGCGGGAAATAAACGAGGAAGTCTGGAAAGCAAAGGGCATGTGTCTCTAGTTTTAAACAAAACATATTTTAGAGCTCAGACATATTTTCGGCCCCGGGGCTGGCCTGGCAGCGGGGCAGTGACGGCCGGGTGCCGCACGGTGACCCTCGGTGCGCTGCAGAACGCGCGGCCCCGTCGCTGCTCCCGGAGGTGCCGGGGCCTCGCTGAGCCTCGGGGGGTGCCTGTGAGGTGGGCTTTGTTTGCTGGATTTGTTTTGCGCGTAGGGCTATAATTGTGTAATGAAAATCGGCTTCCAAATTGCTTTGAAAGCCAAAGAAAAAAAGTGGAGTTTGGTAAGAGGCCTGCGGTATTGCTGGGTCCTGATGCTGTTTGTTTCAGTGACCCCACCTAGGCCTTTTTTCTCCCTCAACCTCATGCCTGGTTTCAAGGAGCTGCTCCACTTTATCAGGGAAAACTGAGGTATTTGAGCAAACGAAACTTTCTTCCCACTTTTGTCCCTTAGGGCATTGCTTTAGTGAACCAAAAGGGAAAGAATACCTCCCATGTCTCCTCTTTAGGACTGTGCACACAAATGCCACACCAGGGATCAGCTGCATTGAATTTTACAAAGATCTCTCAGCTCTTGGTCCTTCGTTTTTCATGAGCTGCCTCTCTTATAATAAGAAGAAGCTTGTGTTTAACAATGAAAACTTACTCTTCTACAGAACCAAAGGACTGAAAAGCTGGATTTTGTAGAAAAATTAGAGTGTCTTCCAAAAATTTGGAGTATGGGTTTTCTGCAGAGGACATGAGAGTGAGCAGTCTGGGCAGAACAAAAACAACATTTGAAAGCAGAGCCTTTTCCTGCAGCAAAATGCATTCAGTTGAATACTGATTGGGAGTCTGTGTGCCATGATGGACCGGGAGATTCTGGAACAGGACAGGGCCAGGATAGACAAATTCCCTGCTGGAGGGCAGACTCCTGTTTGCTGGGCAGTGTTTACTCCAAATGGGTGTAGGGCTTCAGCTCAGTCTAAACCACAGCCCACATTCTGCCTCTTAGGATTGAGCATTACAGCATAGCTCCACTGAGAGTCTGCAGAGCTGGAATCCCACTGGAATTGTCTTTATGCTTGAGAAGGAGTTTTTCTCTGCATCTTCTGCCTGAAAGGAGTTTAAGCTCAATGCATGTTTGGAGAAACGAGTGTAGTCCCAAACTCTGCTGTGTGTAAGGGCCAGGGTTAATGTTAGAGCTAGGGAAGTGAGCACCCTCAGGACTACAATTCCCTGCTCCTTTCTGACCTGACTTACTGGCTAGTCTTTTTGGATGGATCCTGGACCTGAATTGTCACTAACCTAATCTCCAGTCTTGTTTCTGGCTCTTTTAGATGGATCTCAGATTCATATTGTCGGTGGTCCTTTTTACTGGATGGACCCTAGACTTGGCTGGGACATGGTAGTCCTATCCCACTTCAGGTTCTCTATGTCACATCTCTGTGCCAGCTCTGTTCCCTGATCCAGCTCCAACTTGCTCGTGCCATGTCCCTGCCCTGACTGTGTGACCTTGTCATGACCCTCTGTGTCTTAGGTCCATGTTTTCATCCCAGCTCATGACATGTCCTTGCCCTAGCTCTCAGTCACCCCAAAGTAGCCCTAAGAGGACTCTTCTCCATCCTGGGCCCACAAAAGCAAGAGCATTTCACAAGGAGTACTGCTCTGAAGCCAGATGTTTGCAAGGTGAGAGGTCACACCTTGATGGTGGAAGCAGCTGAGCTCAAGGCCCTCAGTGCTCTAGTAGCCCTATAGTTACCCTGGCCAGCCTCTGCTGTGGCCTCCACCCACACTCCCTCCAGCCAGAAATCCATGGGCACTTAAGCATGGGCACCTAGACACCACCTGAGCTGTGCTGCAGGTGTGTCCTGTTTCCTCTTGTCCTGATGTGTGGGTCACTCTTCCTGCACATCCTATAAACTGACCTTGGCACAAGTAGTGTAATCCCAGCCTCTACCCTGCAGTACCTGTGGCTGCTGCTGGATCCAGCCACTACTATGTGCCTGTTCCCTTCCAGAAACTGAACAGCAGTGAGGTTCCATCTAGAGTCTATTCACTAGAGAAATCCATGGTGGTGAGGCAAATACAAGGCTGGAATGACCAATGCACTGGGTCTGCATTGGTGGGGTACACAGCTGGGTTCAGGTGTGGCTGCGGTGTAGCTCAGGTGGGAGGCAGCTTTGGCTTAAAAGCAGCTCACCAGGAAAGGAGCAAGGAGCCCCTTCTGAGGTGTCTCAGCAGAGCAGAAGCAGTTTCTGACTTTCCTCACAAGTTTTTATCAACCAGCTGCTCTTCCTGAAGGGAAGAGAGCAGGTACCGTCCCCTCCAGACTTCAAGGGGGCGAATTACAGCTCTGCCCTAGACCCCAGACTTTTTCCTGCTGCCCATGATTTGAGAAAGATGTTTTCTCTGGTGGAAATCTGCTTTGAGGTGCCTTAGTTGCCTGACAACAGCTGCTAGCTTAAATTTGACTTGGACAGCTCTTTGTATTTCACAAGCACCCAGCTGACTCATCAATTCACTCATCCCTACCCTGCAGCAAATCCCAGAGGGTTCATCTGAGTTTAAAACTCATGATGAATTTCCTTATCCCAACCCTCATCCTATCACTCAGGCTTCAGCAGACACCCCCTAGAATTCCATCTTGGAAGGAAATAATTTCTATCACCTGCCCCCTAAGCTGGCAGACAAAGGAGGAGCTGCCCTGCAATCCCAAATGTTTACTGAACTGCACATCTGTCCCAAGCACAGCTGTCATCCTAGCTGCCAGGGTTGAGGAGATCCTGAGGGGAACTCTTAGCAGAATCTTACAAAGCCCAGTCATTCCCCCCTCCTGCAAAAAAAGACATGGCTTTTTCCCAGCCCAACTCACAGTTCAGGTGGCATCTCAGGCTATGTAGCAAAGTGTAGGTGCACAGGAGCCCTGTTTCTGGCCCTTTTTCTCAAAATTCCTTTCTTATCCCTCAAATGCAGAGATTGTGCCTCTGACTGATGAATTCCTGTCTTTCAGAGCAGCTTCAGCATGATTTCAGGTGATGTTTGTATTTCTCAGTATGTGTCCAGCTGACTCAATAGCTGACATATGCCAGTGTGAGTGGGAGAAAACCCCCCTGTGATCAGTGAAGCTGCCAGATGTGTAGCTTTATCTGCTGTGTGTTGTTTTCACTAAGCAAAAAAGAAAATACTGTGGGAAATGAAAAAAAATTAGGAATCCTGTCAGGTCTAGAATTTGATCTTTGTAGCCAGTTTCAGTATTTACTCAAAGCCTGTTACTGGACAAAGATGCAGATCAGCTCTGTGGGTTTATAATGGGGAATTTGACAGGTTTCTGCATAATAAACTAGACAATGTCTTTTTACCTCAAGTATATTTATTCATAAATATATTAGTGGTTTATTTTCTATTTTTACAGCATAACTTAGGTTGCATGAGAAAAAAAAAAATCAAACCAGTACCTCACTGCAAAAGTTTCCTGTGGGATGTGATGAAGTGAGATATAAAAGTGCTATTAAGAAAAAAAATCAACCCCTTCAGCATCTACATAGTGGAGATTTAATAGTCCACACTGCAAGCATATGCTGAGTGAGGTCTAAGAACCTGTTCATACTGCATTTCTAGTTTGTCTAGTGAGCAGTTATGGCACCTTCATTATGCCTTTTCACTTCCTTGCATCTTGATTTCAAAGAAGGGATAACTTAGCCTTCCTTCATTTCATAAAGCACTTTCAGAGTTACACATCTAAATCTCTAGTACTAGGAATTATGGCTATATTCCAAACAAACACATATCTTTTTGAACAGATTAAAGAGCTGGTATATTGCACTACACTCAAGCTATGAAACACGCATGATTACTGGAACACTTTATTTTCTAACTAATAAACCCAGAGATTTTATAAATCAGACACAATTAACATGCATTAAATTAAAATGAGATATGGAAATGTAAGTATGTATTGATTATGTAAGCATGCATTAAATTAATGCATAGTGCTGAATGGCATGGCATTTTAAAAATAAACACTATAGAATCAGACAGCAGGGAAGTGAGATAAGGAAATGTTGCTGAAATTAAAAGTTTTAAGGCTTTCTGAACATCTTTAGTACCCTCAGCATTACTGAAACTGATATTCAGCAGCCTATCCTGCATTTTTATGAAGGATGCAGGGTTTTCCACCTGCAGTTTTGTTTGATTATATAGCCTAGCACAGTGCTGACTAGAGAACTGATTGTGCTTCAAGGGCTCACAAAAAATGAGCAGGGATATTTTTCTAGCTCCCGATGGTCAAAAGTCCACAGCACAGTTAGCATACACCAGCGTTTTCACTCTGCATGCCAACTACTAAAGTTAGCCTCCTGGAGTCTGATGCCAGCATAGCCAGTTTTGAACTCTACAAAGCTGAAAAAAGCTGTGTTTTCTGCAGGGATGCTGCTGATAAACATGTCTTCACAGTTTCTCTTAGTTCATCTGCAAGACAGAAATTCTTATCTGCAAGACAGTTCTCACCATTACCATAAAGATGAGAGAATAAACTGCTATATAAGTCCTGCAATGTAAAGTGTTACGATTTGAAAAAGTGTTCTGAAATGGGTGACAGATATACAGACTTAGCTCGAAGCCCTGAAAAGTTTCAGACAAGAGTTCTGGGCAATCTGAAGAGGCTCAGGGTTACAGGGTTGGCTCAGGGTTACAGCAAAAGCCTCTTTGCCATTTGGTGAAGCCTCGCATCATCATCCCAGGGCCAGGCCCAGATGTCACCCCCTCAGTAGGTTCTGGGTGTGAGGATGGACACTTGATGTGCCTTTTACAGAATTGCAGAATCAATTAGGTTGGAAAAACCTCTGAGATCATCAAGTCCAACCTGTGATTGAACACCCCATGTCAACTACACCATGGCACTCAGTGCCCCCTCAGTGCTGCATCCTGTCTGTCCTTAAATACCTTCAGGGACAGTAACTCCACCGCCTCTCTGGGCAGTCCATTCCAATATCCAATTACCATTTCTGTCAAGAAATTCTTCCTGATGTCCAACCTAAATCTCCCCTGGTGCTGCTTAAAACTCTCATCGCTGGTTACCTGGGACAAGAGACCCACCCCGACCTACAACTTCTTTTCAGGGAGCTGTAGAAAGTGATAAAGTTCCCCATGAGCCTCCTTTTATTTTAGGCGAACCGCCCCCGGTTCCCTCAGCTGCTCCTCGCGGGACTTGTGCTCCAGACCCTCCACCAGCCTTGACGCGTCTCCAAAGCAATGCGCGAAACGACAGAAGATCCCTGCTCCAGCTAAACGACAGCGACGTGTAGTTCCTTGGACCTCCAGAAAACTCAGTCGCAGTTCGGCCGGGTGTCGTTTCTCACACGGCTGGCTTCCCTCGGGAGGAGGAGGAGGAAAAGCACCCCCGCTCGGTCAGGCCCTGCCCGCAGCCCAGGCTCGGCGGGCACCGCCGGCCTCCCCGGCCCCGTGGGCGGGCGCGGGGGCGGCCCCTTCCCGCCCGGCCTCCTCCGGCTGCTGCCGCCGCTTCCCCGGGAGCTCCGGGCCCGGCTCCGCCATGGGCGCTGCTCGCTGCTCCCGGCTGCCGCCGCTGCTGCTGCTGCTGCTGCTGGCGCCGTGGGGGCCGCCTGTGCCGGGGGAGCCCCGCTCGGCGCGGCGGCGCTGGCCGGTGCCCTACAGGTGAGTGCCGCCCCAGGGCCTCGGCGGCGCCGCGCTGCTCCTGCTTCTCTGCGCCGTACACTGAGAGGCCCTGGGAAGCTTCCCCTTTCTGATCTCGGGGTGGTGGCCACTGACACGGTGTTTGGCGTGTTCGGCTCGCCCAGGGAGCCGTGGTGCCATGCCGGACCGTGAGCTGCGCTCGGTCTGTGCAGCGGGAGGGATCGGTTCCCCGGGAATGACTGCCCGCATTTAAACACGCTCCTTAATGCCCGCTGAAGAGGTCGTGGTGAGGAAATCGGGGTATGGGGTTTTTTGTTTTTGTTTTTGTTTTTCTTTTTAAATTTAACTTAACGTCATGCTCCGTGACAAACGAAACGGTACAAAATCCCATTCGCTGCTCCGGAGCTGCCTGACCTCCAGAATTCCTGGTGGTGTTGGGCCACAACTGCAGGTTGTGTTGTGAAAATAGCGATAGATTTGGCCGTGCCGAAGAAATGAGCCCCTTCAGAAGAAGCACTACGCTTGGTTGTGTATTTTGTGCGGGTTTGCTGTTTGTAAAGGGAGTAGTTATCAATGTTTGACTGCAGCTTAATAATGCACACCTGAAATTTTGAGAGCCTATTGCACAATTCCCAGCAGTTACATTTGTGTCAGGTGATGCCTGAAGGAGCTGGTCTTGAGGTCATGAGCTGTTGGGATTTTCCAGCAAGTTCAGGAATTACAAGACTGGGCCTTGGGATGGTCAGATTTGGAGAACAATCCTGTTAGTGTGAGATGTTCAGAAATATGGGGCTTCAGTGTTTCTTAACATGCTCTTTACCTTCTTGTCACATGCAGTGCAAGGGGTAATTGAAAATGTAAGGTGTGCAAGCTAGAAGTAGGACTTGAATGTGTGGTTGGCCTAAGTTTTTGTTTTCTGTATGGTTTTTTCAGACATGCTCGTTAGGGTTTGGGGATTGTTTTTCCCTTCTTTTTCTTTTCTTCCCACCCCCCCCCTCCCCCGACAAGATCCGGACAGACAAGCTGTGCATGACAATTTGTCATGATATCAGGAATATAGGAATGTTGTTTTAAGTGAAATACAGGAGTGACTCTAAAGGAACTTGGAACAGGAAGACTTGTTGCAGTGGGTTGATCCTGGCTGGATGCCAGGTGCCCACCAAAGTCACTCCATTATTCCTCTCCACAAGTGGACGGGAGAAGGAAAATACAGCAAGGTATTTTGAGGGTTCATGAGTTAAGGACAGGGAGAGATCACTAACCAAGTACCATCACAAAGCGAAACAGACTTAGCTTTGGGATATTAATTGAATGTATTGCTAACAAAATAAGAGCAGAATAAATAAAAATAAGAAGTAGAATAAGTCTTAAAAACACCTTTTCCCCACCTCTCTCCTTCCCAGGTTCTGCCTCCTCCCCCTAGTGCTGCAGGGAGATGGGGAATGGGGGTCAGGCTCATTTCATCAGATGCTGTTCCTGCAGGGAGAGGAGTCCTTCCCCTACTCCAGCGTGGGGTCCCTTCCACAGGAGACAGTTTTCCATAAAATTCTCCAACCTGAGTCCAGCCCACAGGCAACAGTTCTTCATTAACTGCTCCAGCAGGGGTCACTCTTCCTTGCAATCCTTCAGGCACAGTCTGCTCCAACCCGGCTCCCCCAGAAGGTCACAAGTCCTTCCAGGAAGCCTGCTCCAGCATGGGCTCCTCTCTCCATGGGTCTGCAGCCTGCTCTGTGGGGTCACAGCCTCCTTTAAGGGATCCACCTGCCCCAATGTGGGTTTGTACCACAGGCTCAGGGGAATCTCAGCTCCAGCTCTTGGAGCAGCTCCTGCTCCTCCTTCACTGACCATGGTGTCTGCAGGGCTGTGCCTCATACATATTCTAACCCTGCTCTTCTCTAGCCACAATTACATCAGTGCAGTAACTTTCTTTTACTTCTTAAATCTGTTATCACAAAGGTGTTGCTGTCATTCCTGATTGTCTCAGCCCTGTCCAGTGCAGGGTCCATCCTGGAGCTGTCTGGCATTGGCTTTGCCTGATATGGAGCAACCTTCTGGTGGGTTCTCACAGAAGCCAACCCTGTAGTCACTCTGCTATCAAAACCTGGCCACACACTCCCCCTACACTTGTCAAAAAGGTTCTTTGCTGCTTGTGTATAGTGTGATAAGGAAGTGGATTGGGTCTTTGATTTTTGAAGTTTGACAGGAATGAAATAGAAATTATTCCAATGATGTTCTTAGACCTCTTTATCTAAATTAGCATAGAGGGATTAATTATTTTTCTGGACTTTGCAATATTGTAGAGTCAAAATAGCTGCTCTGGGGACCTCTTACTGTAGAATAGCAAGAACAAATTGGTCAATCTCCATGTAAATAAATTGCCAGGAGAATGTTTTTGAGGCAGATCTCAAACTATCCATTACTCTGCATCTGTGTGTCTCTAATCTGGTATGTCACCCTTTGTAATCCACATTATTTCCACTCCTTCACGATCAGTACAACATGACTTCCATTTGTGAGCCTTAAGTCTGAAGTCCTGTTTCTGTAGATGTGCACCCCAGCAGCCTTATGAACTTGAGTACTCCAAGTGTTGCAGTGTCTGGGTCACAGAATCTATCTTGGGGGTGCTGGACACATAAGCTGTCCCCCTCAGGAAGCCATGACAGGTACTCCAGCTGTGCTTGCCATTTCTGTGTGCTTCTCTTTCTCAACACAGGCGCTTTGATTTCCGTCCCAAAACCGATCCTTACTGCCAAGCTCGCTACACCTTCTGTCCCACTGGCTCTGCCATCCCACTTATGAAAGAAGAGGATGTCATTGAAGTGTATCGACTACAGGCTCCAGTATGGGAGTTCAAGTACGGGGACCTGCTAGGACATTTGGTAAGGTGACATTTTTAACAAAGTCAGTGACAAATTCAGCTGAATTTAACAGCAGGTGTTAAGAGTGGGAGCTGTAAGGGTGGGATAGGCTTGTATGGAAGAATATTAGAGCACACAATTAGAGCTGGGCTATCTGTAGGGCGGATACTCAAAGAGCACTAAGTTTCAAACAAAATGTACAGGATTCAGCTCAGCTAAAGACAAGAGCATTACCAGCATCGTTGGTGGGTTTGAACACGTTCCCCCTGTAGCTGCGTAATGAGTGCTTTTTATATGCACCCCATTATGTCTTGGATTATGTCTTTTCTTCTGTGCTATCACCACATCAAGAAAATACCTTTCTTTGTCCCCTTATATCAGGTAAAATAGTTGTTTAGTGTTTTAATTTTTCTCTTGTTAAAAACTCACATATTTGCTCCGACATTGGTATCTGTCAGGAGCAGACAGCCAGCTGGTCAGAATGGTGGATCATGAGAAGTTGGTTGCTTTTACAGTTCTTTCTTGAGTGTTATGATGAGTATGGAATTGAAGTCTCCATTCATGGAATCATGCAAACATGAAGTCTCATCTTTAGTAATATTTATAGTTATAGCAGTAGCAAAATTAATCTTCAAAGCATGATTCCTAATTAGTAAAGAAATGTTAGTGAATCAAAACCAAGCACAGAGTTAAAAATGGAAATAGATTCAAATATTGTTATCTCAATTGTTAACTAAGTTTGGATTTATGTTTTTACTGTACAGCTTTTAAATGAAGTATTTATATCAATAGTTTTATGGCATTTATTAGAAAGATCTGATTTTGGTAACTTGGTTCTGCTCTTTATTTCTCTGATACCCCCATGAAGTTAAGGATTCAAAAGACAGCTTGAGTCTTGATGATGAGCTCCCACTGAGTATCTGCTTCCAAGTGACAGAATTTACAATGGATGGATAGACAACCACTGAGGCAGCATGATGCTCTGAAAAGTAGTGTGTGTGTCATGCAGTCTGGTGTGTTGTGCTTCAGTGTTACAGAATTCAAGATGTTATAGGAACTCCCTCCCCTCTTCTCACCCTGTTACAGAACAGCTCCTGAGCATTTTACCTTCTGTACAGGTCAAGCTGAAGTTGTTACAAAATCAATGTTTTGGTGGTTTGGTTCTTTGTTTTTTTTATTTTCCAGAAAATTATGCATGATGCTGTGGGTTTCAAGAGCTCTCTGACAGGCAAAAACTACACAATGGAGTGGTATGAGCTCTTCCAGCTTGGGAACTGCACATTTCCACACCTGCGGCCTGGCATGGAGGCACCGTTCTGGTGTAACCAGGGAGCTGCCTGCTTTTATGAAGGAATAGATGATGCACACTGGAAGGCAAATGGAACTTTAGTTCTTGTGACCACAATATCAGGTACATTTTAGATGCTTTGGATAATCTTAATACAAAATATAGAGTCGGTCTTGTCTTCTGTAAAGCTGTATCTTTTAATTTATGTTCTGTAGGTTATTTGCAGCATTAGTCAATGATGCTAATTTCAGACACTGCTGAATACAGAAAATGGCATGAGGCTGCTGCCTTTTGAACAGTTTGCACTGGAGAGTTGTTAAGTGAGAGTCATTTGGTGTTGCTGTACAAAAACACTTGAGTCTCTTGAGTGTAAAAATAGCAAAACAGCTTAAACAGTCATGGGCTCTTTTCACATGGCTTCACAAAAACAAAATCTTCTATTGTGAAGTGGCAGATGACTGCTGAGATAGAAAAACTGTTGAAAACATGTTCATTATTGAGCAAACAAATAAGGCATATTTAGAAACAATCTCAAATATATAAAAATATTAATCTCTATTTCTGTCCCCATCATTATGTGTCCTAAAAACTGTGAAAATGTCCCCAGGAATAGGTCTCTGTCATATATTGTAGAACAAACCTAGGCCTTAGACTTCAAAATACATAGGTGATCACCAGAAGAGTTTCCTGCTGTATACTGATCACTGCAATCCTAAAATAAAAAGGTCATTCAAATAAATCTGATTGATTGCTCTAGCACTAGAGTGAATGACAAAAAAAATTCACTGAGGACTTGGAGAGTTACATTTTGGGTAATGAAAACCACTTAGTTTCTGAAGTTGATGCAGTGTGCAAGACAGTGGAGAGTCAGCTTACAGCTCTTGTGATATGGTGCTTTGTGTGTGCCCACTACCATCCTTAGCAGCTTTGCTGGCCTCAGTCTCTGCATAATCTATCCAGTGCTGCTAAGAAATTCTAGGCAGCTCTTTAAACAAGGAAGTAAAGTGGAGCTGCTTTCCTGGGAGTTTGTAGTTCCTGACTCTGAAGTATTTGATGCCTGATACAGTTGAATTCTTTTGTATGAATTTCAAGTTACATTTTTTCATACAGCTAGGAAACTTGTCATGCTTCCTCTCTCTGCGGATTATTGGATGCCCAAGAAAGGTGAGGCTACACTGGTGCCTCATGGAGGCGTAGCTACAGTCTTCCTCACCTTTCTCGCATTCCATTTCCATGAAACTTTCAAGGAAGAAGCATCTCTGAGAGTTTTCAGTTGTCTGAATTTCACAATACTGTCAGATTTCTAGTCAAAGAGGGTGAGTGGATGCAAGCACAGATGAACAGCATCATGAGCTGAACTTGCTCCCTTCAGAGAGCTGGCAAAAAGCATCCCATCTTAGTGGTCTTACATCCCACCCATAATTTGGCTCAATTCAGCTTTGCCAGCTGTGCTAAATCAGCAGGGTGTCTCAGTCTGCATCTCTTTTGTGAAGAAACATGAACATTTCTGCTCTGAATTTTTCAATTTAGTTAAAACTTGAAGTGCAGAAATGTCTATTGGTCTGGTGAGCATTTTGCCAGCACCTCTTGTAGACTGTACTACCTCTGCCCTGTTTGTCTGCATGGATAATGCAAAATGAGAAGTGTCATGGTTCTCTGGTGTTTGAATGTTCTGGCATAGTTGCAGGAAAAGAATCAGGAAAAGGAATTACAGTTTAAATAACCTGCATGTAAATGTAGTTTATTCAGTGGGTTATCCCTTGCCCCTCTGACGTAAGCCTTGTGTTTGTGTATGGTGAGGTAGCGTAGGTAAACTTTTGCAGGGGAGGCAGGTGAACCTTTAAACAGATGGAAAATATTTTGAATCCTGCATTCGTTACCTGATCTCTGCAATACTTACTTTCATCTCTTACAGGAACCATGTTTAATGAAATGGCACAATGGGTAAAATACGACAATGAGACTGGCATTTACTACGAGACCTGGACAGTTCAAGCAAGTCCTGACAAAAAGGCGACAGTGTGGTTTGACTCTTATGAGTGCTCCAAGTTTATACTGAGAACCTACCAGAAGCTAGCTGACTTAGGAGCTGTATTTAAGAAGATACAAACAAACTACACCAGCATAATTTTATTCAGTGGAGAACCTATTTATTTGGGGAATGAAACATCTATTTTTGGACCACAAGGAAACAAGACACTGGCAGCAGCTATAAGAGACTTTTACAATCCTTTTAAACCTCATCAGAGTGTCAGAGAGTTTTTTGTGGATCTTTTCAAAATAATTGATCATGTTATCTTGAATCATCAATTTTACCTCTTCTACAACTTGGAATACTGGTTTTTACCTATGAAGTCTCCTTATCTCAAAATAATTTATGAAGAGGTCCCTTTGCCTGTTGGAAGCAAAGCAACCTTTGGTGTATGACTGCTTACTGAAGAACAAAACTTGCCTTTATGGCAAAATATTCTTAAGGATTTTGGAGCACTACCATGATGGTGTGACAGGGTTGTATGTTTCATTGCTGACTGTAAAAATTGTGTTGGGAAAGCTTTGCTGTACCAGGTGAAAGACTCTGCATTTTTTTCTTACATCCTGTATAACACATTTATGAATGCTTCAGCATCTCTGAACCTGGCCAGCTTCTGTGTAAGCATGGCCCCCTGCTGTCTGAGGGGAGACTGCAGTGGCTCCTCTGGCTGAGCTCTGCAGTGCCAGAGGGGGAATGGGGAGGCAGCTGCCTGCTCTTGGCTCAGCTGCTCTTCACATGCATGGCCACAGATGGCATCTGGCCACCAGCAGAGGTGGGACACAAGTTACAAGGACTAACTCGCTCAACTGTCTGGATGTGTCCAGTTCCTTCAACATGTGCCTTACACTGATGTTCCTGTAGTTCTCTGGTTTGTACAGCTGGGACCTATGAACTGTTCTCTAGTATTCTGGGGCAGTGAATGTACTGAAGGATGGCATAAGTGATGCTTTTTCACCACTTTGCTTCCTTCCACTGCACTGTAAACACCATACAGATGGCTCTTCTTTCATGTGTGTTCTGTGCCACAGATAAAAGCCAAACTGCCTGCCTTGATGTTGACTCATGCATAATTGCAGTGTTCTACCAGTCTACTATCTTGAAGTCTACTTGAAGCTTCAGTTAGGTCAGTTACATAGAACTTGTGTGTATTCCTTTCAAATTTTTTTAAAAAGCATAGAAATCTTAATATGAAAGGGGTAATGACAGCTTGTGGGGCATCAACATTGGAGTTAAAAATCCATGCTTGTCACAGTGCTGCCTCTAAAATGTGACTGCAGCCTCTTGCTGGCAATGGTGTTTGCAGTAGTGGTGCTGTGCTGTCCTTGAGTCCTGATCCAGGCTCAGCTTTTAGAGCACTTTGGCAACTACTTAGTTCCCTTTAAACCCAAGGGACCAAAGCCAGCTTTGGTTGTTTTCCAGAACACTGGCTTTCTGCAAATTACTGAGGTGCCTGCACACCTAAAAACCACAGCTGCAGCAATGTAATAATCTCAAGTGTTCACTGCTCGCTCGCTTGGATGTTTTTTTTTTAAACTAGGTGTGGGATGAACTGTGCTCCTGCAGAGGTTATTGCTGCCTTGTGGCCAAGCAGGAACACAGGAAAGCAACCCTGCAGTTCATTTGGCTTGACCAAGCTAATACCCTGCTGCAGCCAGAGAGGAGAGTACACAGTCCTTGGATTCAAATAATAAGAATGGCAGAAAATTACCCTTGTATTCAGAAAGTCACTAAAATTAATTAGTTGAATTGCATTATCATGTAATGGGATGAGCATAAGAGGTAATGGGAGAAGAATGACAGGAGGAGCACACCTCTCTTCAGACTGCTACTTCCACTGGTAGGTGAAACTTCATCTTTTACCACAGACTGAAAGACTTGAGTCTTTTTTGCCAAAGTCACAGGCCTTTGTGACTGAGCTCAGCTTTGGATTAAGACACTGTCATGGTTTCACCGCAGCCAGCAGTTGAGCACCACACAGCACCACCAGGAAGGTAGTCCAGGAGGCTCTAGGGAAGTCAAAGGGGCTGCAGCAGGCCTGTCTACAGCAGTTACATTCTCATTGATGCATGTTTTTATGTCTCTGAAACCCTCAATGTTGTTAAACCCACTTTGTCTTCCCAGGAGAAAGCCTCAACATCACAAACCATTGTTCAAAGCTCTGAAGGGGAAACAGGATCACAGAACCAGGCTTATAGATCACACTTACAGTGATGTGGGGATTCCTCCATGCAGTCACAGGTGCCTGTTTCATACTTAGAACACTACCCTCACTTTAAAGGTACTAATTGTCAATGCAGGAGTTGCCCTTTATACAACATACACGAGTTCCTTCTGAGGCCAGTATTTATGAGAGAGATCTCACTTTCTTGGCTTCTCTCAGCTGGGGAGGGTTTGTGTGTTAATTAATTGTTCAGACTGAATACACAGCTGGGTGGGAATAAACTCCACCAGTACAAACTGCAGTCCTGAAAGAGGTGCTGTTGTTGCAGTTAAACTGGAATGACTGCACTGGAATGAGCTGAAGTTGTTGAGTGCAGTGCTCTCTTGTAGGCAGAATCCACAATCCTTGTGTTAGGCCTACAGTTAGATCCAAAAAACCCAGAGATGATAAACAGGCTAATTCTGCAAAGTTTAGACAAGCCCAGAATAGATCCATGAAAATGACACTTTTAATAAGGAAGCATTAGATGTCACAGCTTCTGTGCACCTGATCATCTGCTTGTGATGGAGAACCACCTATTCACCTCAAACGCTTAAGGATGGCCTCCTGAAAGTCACACAGGAAGTAGGAGGTAGGATCTCCCCTATTTCACTCACAGCCAGGTGCTATTAGCACTTGCCCAACAGTAGGAAACAGTGCACTGTCCAGACTGCCAGGCTCAAGGATAAGTGTGGCATTGTGTCACTGTCACTCAGTCTTTACTCACATTTTGAATACAGGACTTGTTCATCACTTATGACTGTGCTTGGTTCTGCTCCCTGCTCACATGCACATTGCACTTGAGGGCAAAAATACACAATCATTCTGTACTACAATGATTTCCAAGTCTGCACACTGGTCTTGTGCAACACTGCTGCATTGCCACACCTGTGGGCTGCTCGGGGTTGTAAGCCACGCTTCATTCCATGAGGGTTCTCCAGCAAAGCAGATCCTGGCTCATCATCCATCAACGTGAAACAGAGTGTGCTGCTCCTGTTTCTCAAAGCACTGTGCAATGAAAGTCACTGGTACCAATGCTCTCTGCCTTCCCCCTCACAAACACACCCCTAGATGTCCTGGATTAGGAGAGCTGCTGCCTTCAATATCTTAAATGGTAACCACTTGGATTCAGAGGTAAGATTTGTCACTGCACTTAACCCCTACCCAAAACTGGACAACCGAGCCAACACCTGAGTTTTGTTATCCTGATAATAAGAAATAAAGGTGAGTTCGGGAGAAATGATACATCTATGACACTGATGTTCCTGTTTCTAGTGAACTTTGTGAGTCTGGTACTCTTTACTACTTGTGCCATGATTTTTATGTATTTGAATCGTTTCAACATCTAGAAGGCAAAAGAAGACACACAGACTTTGCTCAAAAAGCACTGTAGGCTTGCCTGGCAAGTTTATATCATACCTGGATTATCTGAACGAAGGATGCAGTAATTGATTCAATGTATGTAAGTAAAAACTGCTGACCTCCCATGGAAGAGGGAGACAACTGCTTTTAAGCAGTTTTCTTGTGCTGAACATCTTAATAACCACTATAATGTGGTGTTGCATGCAGGAAGAACTTTTTGAAATCAGTGCAACAACACAGGCTTCTCAAAGCCAGCCAGTTACCTTGCTGGGGAAGCAGATCTGCTACAGCCAACCCTGCCACCTTCAGCTCCTAATATGTTCCTCACACTAGGGTCTGACAGAGGCCTCTCTGTGAGCAGAATGCTGAGTTTCCAAGGTGTGACTTCCAGGATCTGGTACTGAGGTTGTGCCTCACCTTTCAGTTATACTCGATACCAATATGTTGGCAACTTACCTTGCAGCATCAGGACACCTGCAGTCAAGGTCCAAAGAGCTTTTGGCTCCATTACTGATGGTATTCTTTCACATAATTTAGTGAAAACGAAATCCTGTTCCCCAGACTACAAGTGATACTCCACCTTTCTCATACAGGCAGTTCTGAGAGTCAGGTTATAAAAGACACAGAGCTTTTTTACTTTTACGGACTAAATATATTGACACCTTTTGTACAAATAAAAGCAAATTATAGTATTACATTAATTTAACAAATTCTAATACAAAAACCGTGTATTTCATAAAATGCAATTTTTAAATCAAAGCTCTACAGAAACATACAACTCCCCTATAAAGATGTCCAGTCCGCTGAGCATTGTTTGCTCAAAATATAGTTATGAACTTAAATACACTCATAAGTGTATTACACTAAATGATACATTCGAATAAACATGACTGAAATCAGAGATGAAGGGAATCTACTTACTACAGAAGGAGCTGTACAGCTCAAGTGAGAAGCAGCCACCAGCTAAGCTCAACCCAGCCCGCGGGGGCAGCTCTGCCTTGCTGAGGGCTGACCACATCTCTCAAACATGCAGCTGTCTGGGCAACACTTCAGTGTTACCATCAGCAACCTCAAAGAGAAAATAACTGTTGGCAGTAAGAAATGAAGTCACAAGCCATGTCCAGATCACAGGCAGTTGCCTACACCACTTACAAACTAAAAACTTTCTTTAATAAAACTGATTTATCAAATGTTCGAAACAAGTTTTTGCCTATTGCTCTACTTCACCAAGTTTACTCCTTTTGAATTGTTAAATATTATGAAATGACAGAGCTAGCTGAATTAAAAGAATACAAAAATTATCATCTATTAAACATCCACTTTATACATAAACATTTCTGAAACAGATTTACAGTATACAGTTAGTTTATACAGCTTAAGCAACTGTTCCAATGTCATTTCTGTCAAACTGAAAGCAGCCAAAAGGTCTAAGGTTTTGTGAAAAGGTTCTTGGTCAACATTCAAATTTTACCTTTCTCACCTCGCACTGCTCACACCCACATCATCAGAATAACATTGCTGGGTTCATTTCACAAACCATACATTATTCCATCTCACTGTATGCTGCCAAACCGGGTAATGTGCAAGAAAGCTCATTAACTCCAGTGTGGTTTTAAATACAATGTATCTACATTTTTCCCCAGAATGCTTTCGCTTCCTGAGCTAGACATAGAATACCTTAAAACAGGTTTAGACGCAGATCTGAGACCCCATAAGCAAACTACATTAAAATGCATAGAGCGTGGAAAAAACCCCACACCGCTTTTGGTAGCTCACACTACTGGTTGTTAGCGCTCTAAATACATTTTAGATGGATCTAATAATCTGTTGAATAAGGTGGTAAGCTTACTACTTTAGTTGTCTAAATTTATTATTGTATATTGCTCTTGCCTTTATGACTTAACAGAATGTGTGTATTTCACAGGCTACTAAACACTCCTCATAATCATCATCTTGTCATCGAGGTGACTGGATTTAGAAATGCTACAGTCTGCAACAAAAGCATGCAATTTTGGTGGGGTTTCACTTGGCTTTTTAAGATCAAATATGATTGTGTCCAATACTACTAATCTAAATCAAAGAAAAATACCATATTAAAACTGGTATTTTTCAAGTGCATTTCAATATTTTAAATAATTTTTATTTCCAAAAATATTTAAAGTCACCTTTAATGACAAAGACTAAATATAAAACAGAAAACTGAATTTTGTTTGGATGAAAACAGGTTTTGGAGCTGTGAACTCTTTTGGTTCTCAAGTTCCAAAACAATTTTTGAAAGAAAAATTAATTTTCTAATCAAACCATTAATTAACTTGCAGCAAAATCTGTATTATTAAATAAGCTTATACAGGAAATTGCAATATGGTAAGCTTGGGTTTAAGGTGCTACTCCATTCGCCCTGGAGTCTTTTAAGGACTTTACCAAGTGGGCATCATGTCTGGGAACCAGACTCTACCAAGATGCTTTGAAACCTCCCAATGAATCTGCTCTAAGCTGTATTTCTGATCAGGAATCAGAACTTCCTCCATAATAGAGAGCTGAGAGAGGCGACCGCCACACATCTTCACGAACTCCACAAAGGCACTGCAGGAGACTTCACACTCCCCGAGGCCCACGGCCGACAGGAACTTGCACCGCTCGGCGATGCAGATCAGCTCCTCGTCCAGCGGCCGCAATCCATTGGCACACACCACCAGCTCAACCAAGCGCGGGCACGTCATCCCCACGCGGCCCAGCACGTCCTTGCTGACCGACCTTCCGAAGTACAGGTGAGTGACGGGGATCTCGTAACGAAAGAACGGGTCAAACTCCTCCTCGTACAAGAAAAAGTACATGACTAAATTTACTTTAGGAGAGTGCTTGATGAAAGCGTCCCAGCTGCTCTTCTGAATGGTGTGGAACTGAGTCTGTCCGGGATTCTCACTGACCACATCGATGCGCAAGTGTTCTAACCTGACGTGTTTCTCCGAGGACAGAGCCAGCAGCAGCTCGTCGCTCAGCAGGTGGTAGTTCAGTGCCAGCTCTCGCAAGCCATGGCACTGGTCAGCCACACAAAGGATACCTGTGAGAGGACAGCACGATGCAAGGGGTTACACAGTAAGGCACTGATGACTGAACATAAAACAGGAGGGAATTGTTTGTGTGTGTCAGAAGGGTACTATGGGTGCCTATTTCAAACGTGCAACCAAGACCAAATCAAACTGGACAACCAGAACATTGATATTTTTCACAAGATCTTGTGACTTCTTTGTACCTACCACACACACAATGTGACTACGTCTCCATTTTGCTGGGAATCAGAAAGAAGTGGACAAACACATAAACAGAAATGACCAATATATAAATAGCATATTCTGACTGCTCTGTTGTAAGACCACATATACTCAATCTCATTTTTGTAAAAGGTGCTTACTCATGATAAAAGTATTTCCTTAGCCAGCTCTGGAAGAACTGCTGAGTGCTCTGTGGCTGACAAAGCAACTGTGAGTGAAATTTGTCATCTGAAGAAAGCAAATGTAAAGCAAAAGTAAAATGCATGTTAGATTTTAATTCAATAGAGTGGCTGCTGCTGTCAGTATTTGTTTTTTCTAGGAAAGTGTAAATGCTTAAATTTGGAAAAGCTAGAGCAAAAAAGAGGCAAAACAGTAGAAATTTGAAGCAGTAATTTCTAAAACAGCAATTTTCAGATTCTCCTTAATGATTCAATATTCAATGCAGCTCACAGAGGACAAAAATATTAAAAAGAGAATCCGGGTCAGTCTAAGGTTTCCACTCACACTATTTGTAGATGCAAGCAATAGTATTATACTGGTAACAGTACTGAAAAAAAAAAAAAAGGCACTAAGAACAGCATTCAGTCCTCTGCATTTCATGTGACCCAGAAAACTGCATGAAATGTAGGATACGGCCTTTCCATTAAGAGAGGGGATGAGAACATAGCGTTTAACATGAAACTGAAAAACCTGAGCTCAGTACACTGAAGCAACAAGAAGAAATTCAGAAAACAGCAGTTATTTTAAAGTGCAGCTATTCAATTTAAGAGAAGCCTACTCTGAGCATAGAAACATTTTCTTAAAAAAAATCACTGCAAAAACATTGCATGAATCAGAAGGGTCACTATGGTCACTCTCACAAGAAACTCAGACATGCTGCTTCAGAATACCTAGGTCTGTTGAGATATATAGTATTTTATGCAGTTTCAAGATCCATATATATTTTCTCATCTAAACAAAGCTTGTTGTCCTGGCTGCCATCCTTCCACAAATCTTTGTTAACTTTAAGAGTACACTATGGACCAGTGCAATGCAAAAAGGGAAGAGCTGGAGTACAACTTACTGTGATTTTTATGGGTCTAGAGCTGGATATGCACGGTCTGTCAATGCAATTATGCATCCTATATAAAGAGCTGACAATGTATACAGTGTAGACAGCTACTAAAGTGCCTGCCTGGAGCCCATGTATTTCACAGAACACCCCGAGGCACTGCCCTCACCTGTGTGTCACTGAGAGGTAAACAGCTCTGCTCTCTGATCTTACTGCAGAGTTGCATCAAAAAAAACCCTTGACTCATTATGTCCCTGATAAAGGCACACCTGACACTGCGCTGCTTCCCAACTCCCACCCCAGGAGAAGCAGCCCTCCTACCCCATGCCACAGCACAAATACCACCTTTACAGGAACACTTTCCATTCCCTCTGTTCCAACAGTTAGTGTTTCAGAGCGGGAACAACAAACAGAAGTAACTTCAGATAAGCTCACAAAGATTAGAAATACATCACTGCCTTTGTTTCTCCAGCCTAAACTCAAACGTGCCTCTTTATCTTTGTACAGTAACTTAGAGCAATTCACTGATATCAATCTTTTTCCTTTATCCCTGCAGTAGTGGAGTCTCTCTTGCTCTACTTTCGTTACTCTTTTCTGTCCTTCACAAAAAACTTTCTTGAGAATTGACCTAGTAATGAACATTTCCCCCTCCTCCAATCTGAAGACATTTTAATTGCATCTATAAGTAATTAGTTTTGCAACTCAGCCCTTTTGTTTCCATAAAGTTTTTCTACATTTATAGCAGCCTGCTAATTATAATATCCCCATTACAAAAAAAATCCAGGTCACATTTTCCTTCAAGAGTCTTATTTTTGCAGCCTGCCTGCTCTTGAAGCCAACTATCCACATACCAGCTTCTTTCTTTGTTCCACTTGGTGGGTTGTCCCTCTCTGGACACCAGGTGCCCATCAAAGCTGTGCAATCACTCCCTTCCCCAGCTGGGCAGGGGAGAGAAAACACAGTTAAAAACTCAAGAGTGAAGATAAGGGTGACAGGGAGAGATCACTCACCAATTACCATCATGGGTAACACAGACTCAACTTGGGGAAATCAATATATTATCCCTTGAACAAAGTAGGGTAATGAGAAATAAAACTGAATCTTAACACACCTTTCTCTCACTCCTTTGTTATTCTCAGGCTTCACTTCCTCATGATTTTCTCTACCTCCTTCCCTCCCCGCAGCACAGGGGTACAGGGAATGGGGGCTGCTGTCAGTTCTTCAGACATTGTCTCTGCCACTCCTTCCTCCTCAGGGGGAGACCACCCCTCACTCTCTTTCCCAGCTCTAGCACGGAGTCCTCACATGGGAGCAGTCCCCCATGAATTTCCCCAGCAGGAGTACTTCTCAGACTGTAGTTCTTCACAAACTGCTCCAGCATGCATCTCTTCCATAGCATGCAGTCCTTCAGGAACAGACTCCAGTGTTCCACACAGGGTCAATTCCTGCCATCAAACCTGCTCCAGCATGGGCTCCCCACACGGTCACAGTCTCCTTCTGTCCTCCACCGGTCCTCCATGGGCTGCCAGTGGACCTCTGCTCCACCGTGTCCCTCCATGGGCTGCAGGGGCACAGCTGCCTCACCATGGTTTGCACCATGGGCTGAGGGGAATCTCAGTTCTGAAACCTGGATCAGCTCCTGCCCCTCGTTCTTCACGGACCTTGGTGTCTGCAGAGTTGTTTCTCTCATGTATTCTCACTCCTGTCCCCAGCTGCAATTGCTCTCCTGCAGTACCTTTTCCCCCTTCTTAAACAGGTTATACCAGAGGCACTACCATTGTCACTGATGGGCTTGGCCTTGGCTCTACTGGACATGGGGAAGCTTCTGGCAGTTTTCACAGAAACCACTCCTGTAGCCCCCTCACTGCCCCACAGAACAAGTGCCATGCAAACCCAGTGCATCCACTTTTTTCTCCATCTCAAGGCACACCCTTATCTGAATTAAGCTATTAAACTCTCCAGTTGTTTGCTCAGCACTCCCTGGTTTTGTTACTAATGCATCTTACCCCAATCTATTCATCCTCCATGAAGAACAACAGTACTTGAGCTCCTTTAACAGGCATGACCATTTCTTACCCATTGTTCCTTCAATTTACAACCATGCAAGATACATCAATCAGAACACACCATGTCTCCTCCCAAATAATCCAGTGTATGATGTTCCAATGAAGCCTTCTAGTAAGGATTATCCACAAACTAGCAACGTCTGCTGGAACTGACAGGTTACTCTTCGATCCAAGTCCAAGGAAATGACTCTCCCTGCCTAGCTACAAATTACTGCTGAAGCCTTTTCCTCTTGATAGACACAGCTGTCACAGCTCTTGCACTTCTCAGACACAAAGATTCTCAAAAAACAATTTTAGGTTGGAAAAGCCAGTCCGTCAAGCCAATTTAAACAAACCCCATCTGCGACTAGAAAGCTTTGGAAGAGGCAATTATGCAGTTAATTCTGGGAACACTTTGCTGGACTAGGCTGCTGCAAAACACTACTCCTGCATTTTCAAGACTTCTTTATACAAAACCAAACATGAGGATCTGTCTGACAGCTTCACTTACGAAAGGTATTAAGTTTGTTTTGTTTGTTATCACTACAATAACACACCCTCTGCAACAGTACTGCTTTCCCCTTTCCCCTTGTAGGAATCCTGCTGGTGAATTTGACAGATAATAAATCTAGCATTTACAGCTGCAATGTATTTGCATGGAGGAAGTTATGGTGTTATGGTTTCTATAGTTTCTACTCATCCTCAGAAGAGGAATCATACTAAGTTGCAAGCACTTCATTTACAATTCCTCTTCCCTTTCTCAGTGGAAAACTGTAAGTGTTAAGCTGATGGTCTATGAATAAATCTTAAACTTGCTGTGTGTTGCGTAAGTCTACCAGAAATGTTAATTCTGTGAACTTCAACAATCTTGAATGATTTTGTTCTGGTATGAGCTGGCTGCATTTTTGTTACAGACACACTTAAGAGTGTTAGAGAAGTACATTTGGTGACTGTAGAAGTTTTGCACAGCTCAGTCTCATCTCCCCTTTCTGATGCTGTCTGCAGTTATTCTCCAGCAATGACTTTCTTTCAGAATTACTAAACCAGCATCTTCCTAATCCATGGCATGGCAATAGTCAAAACCCACACCTAACAAAGTATGGAAAAGAAACTTGTATTACAAAAAAGCTTAATTATATTGGAGTACTTTGTCACTGCACAAATAGAGCACAATTTGATATATTCTCATTAAGTTCCACATGAGGTTAACTGTTTGCCCACAACAGACATGCACTATTTTATTATTGGCCCACTAGTGACTGTGAAGTAGTAGGGTAGATGGATTGACCACCAGCTGAAAGTACTTTATTCATGGACAGTTGCTGGTAATACCATACTCATCTTCTCTCTTACCCCACTCCTATGTTTTCAGAGGTGTACTGGTTTCAGATAAAATTTCATGCATGCATTAAAAAATACCAACCAACCAAAAAATCCCAAAGAGGCTAACCCCAAAACCACAGCAGCTTACCAGCTGGAGAAACATGAGGACAGCTGCTCATTTTCAACAGTTTGAGTGTGTCGCTGTTGTTAGCCACCAAAACCTTGAGAGATGGATCATCCACAGGTGTGTCATCAATCTTAAGTGAAGAGAGGGATTTGGAGTTCACAAACACCACTGTCAGTGCAGAAATAAAGTGAGACTGAAAAAAAAAAAGGAAGTTTAAATGAAAGAGTAGCATGTGAAGTAAAAATCTCAAAGGTTTCACGATGTGCACAGCAGTCCTAGTTTTTACTTCTTGACAGCCTTTATTGAAAAAGCATTCTTTTGATATTGCACAATTTAAAAATTATACTAAACCTGACATTTTTAGTAGAGGAAGTGTAATAATTTTTTGCTGTTTATGAATTGGGCAAATCAGAATGTATAACATTAGATGTTAATCAAGAACCTGACCTTGGGCAACCTACTGCACAAATTTAAATCTGCAGAAAGACCACAAGCAAAGGGAAAGCCTAGAAACCCTCACTTTGAGGATTTTTTTATGTTCTTTGAACAGATGAGACAAGTCACACTCTAAAAGAAGCATCTTGTAGAAGAGGAATTCCCTCATGGCAAGTTGTGCTGCATTGGTGAGATGCAAACATAGTCAGGAGTGTTTGTATCCAAAGCCAAGTGACTGTACTGCCTACCACCCACATAGAAGTATTTAGGGTTTGGACAGATTTCTTGGAAAGCTAACTGGAGTGGTCCAAACAGAGCCAAGGAGCAGGAAATCTATTAATTACTGAATAAGCAGCATAGATAAAATAGGACAAGTGCTCAGCATTTCTGCATAACCACTGAAACTTATCATAAAAGACAGAGCCCTGGGAACCTGAACTTGAGAAACACAGACTAAGGAGCAGATACAGAAGTGATGGTAAAAACCACTGGTGGTATGAAGTGAACAGTTAGTTCATCTTCATGATTTCTTATCAGACTGACTAAATAGAAGACTTTAGAAAAGTATTTTCTCCACGTGCTACGTTAAGTATCTTTAAAAAAACTGAGCTGCTGCTTGGATTTCAAGCCTGTTTCACTCTGAGCCACAGGCACATACCCTGAATACAGTTATATGAGAGAAGGCCTGGCAACATTATTTGTTTGTTCATAGGTGATATATTTGTGATTTTTGATAAAACTGCCACACAATGAGATTTAGAGTAGGACTTACTTCTTTCACATTTACACAAACTTTCAAAGTCAGTTCATGCAAATGGAAACAGGAAGTTCAACTCAGAATCTTTACACACTTTGGCTTTAGGGACCACTCCAACTATCCTGACAGTATGCTCATATGTTTTATGTACAGAAGAAAAGATGCTTTAATATTATTTCAACTCTGTACTATGAGAATGTTAACACTGTGTTTTTATTCTCTGTATTTAGAAAAAGAAGGCTGTTAAATAAAAGGGCAAAGAAATTTAACCCCACTAATTAAAAAGGTAACTTGAACCTTCTAGTTTGAAGAGCTAACAGGAAACAGGCAACATCCCAACATGTAAAAGCTGGTCTTTTCAGTATTGCCACATCTGTACTCTGTAGCATGATTCTTTAAAAGATTCTACTCACCTAAAATGTACTTAGTGAAAAGACAGGCAACAAAACTCTAAATGAGTTAGAGATATTTGCCACATGTCAGGTCACTTGACTACAAAAGAGCACTGATGAAGGTAATGCCAAGTAGTTCAGACTTCTTATACAGTCTGGTAAAAATAAAACCACCACCACCCCCCAAAAAATCCCAAATCACAGCAAGTATTAACCATTTTCCAAATTAATTCATCTTTGTCTGCTTTTTATCTAATGGACGTGTCACTAACAGCTTCCCCCAAGAATTCAGTCTTGGCCAAATTAAATTCTTCAGTTTCACTACTTGTCCCTTATGCAAGTGACAAAACTATTGAAGTCGTACGCACCAAAAGGCAAATTATCCTTAGAGCTAATTTTAGCTTATTTTGAATCTATTTTTTTAAGGGCCAAATGTGAACTTACTGAGAACAAAAAAAAAGGAAGCCTGTGCTTTATAAGCCTTGAAGCTGAATAAGAACATAGCATGAACAATTACAAGGAATTACTCAGCAAGCTAGACATGACCCTAATATATCCCTCCAGTGAAAACGAAGAGATCTAAAGCAGCATTCAGATTAATAAAGGAAACACTAAGAAAGAGATGAAAGGACAACGTATTTTTAACACACTGTGGATTGCTTTCACTACATTCAGGTTTTCTTATCACACCTCGAAGAACATCAGAAAAGGAAAAAATTCAGAGTTAAATATCTGAAAAGCCTCTTTGAAAATTATGGATGAAAAATACATATTCAAGGGAGCTACATGATGTGGCAGTGACCACTGCCAAGGATAATAATTGACAACCTTTTTGTAGCTAACCTTACCTGTAGCTTACTTCCCTTTCCAAGGCTGTCTCTATTTCTTCCCCGTCCTTACTGCCATCAGCAGCCATGACATCACTGAGATTTAGCTAATAGTCTGTATCTGGCCCTACACAACCACTCCCCTGCTCCTCAGCAATAGTACACTTCCACCTCACTAGCAGGAATGCTTCTCTAGAAGCACATGTAAGAGACTTATCATCCAGATTAAATGCTTTCTAACAAGATCTGATTTTTGGTAAACATGCAAGGCAAAAATCTTGACTGAAAATTTCAGAAATACAGCGCACTTCACCAAGGATGTTAACGCTTGACTGCCTCCTGTGAAGCCCTGCAAATCATGATCCTATTTCTTTCTGAAGAGATGTGTAAGCCCTATAGCAAGTACACACAGATAAAACTCTACCACTCATTTGACTGTAATTGTCTCCTAAACAAACCCCACAGCACAATTACACAGACCTGAACTGTCTAGCCTTTTAACTTGCACCACACTGCTCAGCACTACATTGAGGTCAACAGACAGGAGGACTTGAAAGAACAAGGTCAGGCCTACGCTCTCATATGATTCAGAGACTGAATGGAATTTCATACATCCATCACTGTACATATTAGCTCCTCCCTTTATTAGAGGCCAGACCACTAATAAACTTTTCTTTATCCAAAATTCATATTCCTACAATAGAACTTTTCATAAAGTTACAGAAGTACTGTATGAAACACTGCAATACTTTGCAATAGAAAATATACATAATAAAATACCTTTGGTAAATCCATGAAGCTTGGCCGGGCAGTTGAAATTAGCCCAAGTGTTTTCAGAGAGCAATTCACAAGCTGTGATAAAATATCACAAGCTGCTTCTGCAGATTCCTTGCTACTGTCCACCTTAAAACAAAATGAATTTCGTGTTCAGAATGCACTGGAAATACACTCTTTAACTTTTTTTTCACTTTACCTTCTGAAATGCGATGTAAAAAAACCCTCTAATTGTGAATCCATCAATGTTATTCTTTATTCCCCAAAAAAAGTATGAATCAAAAATCCAAGACTATTTGCTATAAATTTACTACTCTTCTAAACACTTTGGTAAAATATAGCATGGTGAGGGGTTAGCTACACAGCGTATTCCAATATACTCATTCCACATCAAATAACAAGCCAGTGGAGGGTCTAGAGCCTATTCCACTTCCTCTTTACATTCCTCCTTACCAAAATGCAAGAATTGTATAAATCCTTTACTATGTGCAAAAGCCACTTCTTTATACAGTGGCTCAGTTCATAAAACTGAGCTGCTGGAGAGTTAAGTACATTACCATATGTACACAAGTCCCTGGCCCTTCACTGTCAAAACCACAACACATGCAATGGATACTCTAAAAAAACCAAACCAAACCAAGCAAACCAACACAAATCCCAAAACCTTCATTAGTCAGCTTGCTGCCCAACCAAATCACTAAGTGTGTCTCCAGGGGAGTTCCCCCAACTCAGATGTGCTTTCTGAATGCACAGCAGCCATGACAGCTTTGCAGATCCACAAAACAGTATAAAGCTTGATCACAGGATCAAATTTAACTCCACTGTAAGCCATGCTACCTTGGCAGCAACAGATTAAGTCAAATGAACATTCATTTTCTGCTCAAATACAAGCTGAAAAATCTTGATTTTCAACAATCTCATCCTTCTTTGCCTACAGCAAACACCCCTCTTCAGCTTTTACAGAGGACTGGTGAGTGCTACATGCACTTCCTTGTGTATTCTGCAGCACTGAGGACAACTGAAGTGACACATGAAAGAAATGATGGATCACCCTATGAGCAAAGGGCACCCAAAATTCCTTGGGCGTAAAGCAACACAGACAGGAGATAAGACACTGGGAGGTCACTCCACTGCAGCCCCAGGTTTTCTTTATTTGGATGCTGATAAAAGCCCTGCAAACCACGTGGTAACAGTTTGTACCTGGTATTGCAAGCAAGCAGCAGCAATACATGTGATCAGTTAGAGGTGACTCAGCTCCTCACATGCTGGTGATTCCAGCATTAGAACTGCCTGATCTCAGAGACAAGTACGCTGAACTTGCTGCAGAACACACTTCCTTTCCAAATTTCTCACATAGCTGATGCATATGCAGCCAGGAGATTCACAGCACCCTTCCAAAACACACTGCTATGTAAGCCCACATTAGAAGTTTTCATGTGCTGAAAATAATTCCACAATGTGAATACATGCACCATCCTGTGCAAACCACACGTACTTTTCAGTCCCCTGAAACGCAGCTGCACTGAGTACAACAATCCCATACAATTTCAGATTAAAGCTGCTAGCTGATGACTGGCAGTACTGAAGTCACTCTCTGTGCATTAGACGTTTTCTAACCATGAATGTTAGAGCCAAGTACCTACAGGATGTGAAATGGGGAAATGCTCAACTTAGGCATTCTGATTGAACTTAATTCTGAGGCAGTAACCTACACATGCAGTTGTATCAGAACTATTTCTGTCCACTTCATGAAGCAGAATTTTAAGCAGCTAAACTGCTACAAAAAACCTTAAAAAAACAAAAGAGCTGAAACCAACCAAAAAGCTCACAAAAAATCCCAAAAAACAAACCAACAAAGGACTCACAAAAACTAACAAGAAACCCCAAACAAACCACAGCACCAGCCAAAAAAATTCCCATCTAACAGAAGTAAGACAATGAAAAGGTATGTTCAATACTGTTATTCCAAGTTCTGGTCCTCAAAATAGACCCAAACAAATTAATTGGGAGGTAACCTCCATGTCTACACAGCCATTTAGAGAATCCATTTCCTCCATCTATTAAGCCTGAAAACAAGGCCACCTACCACACTGACAGCTGGCCTATTCCTTTTAGAATGAAAGTCACTTTAAAAAAGCCTATAAAATACACTACCTTGAAGCTAACATACTGCAAGTGATTGGAATGCCTCTTTATTATTTGCTTGATTAGTTCAGGGTGTGTAGTCCTCAGGTTTGACGTGGCTGGTTGATTCAGCTCAAACTCAAAGCACCTCCAGAGATCAGGCATATGAAACACTTGGTTCCAGCTCCTGCAGACCTGGGATGCATGAGCACGATCCAGAAGTGGCAAGTACTGGAACACCTGCAGGATAATGTCTTGGAGCAGGTTTGCCCAGTCAGGACTCTGCACAACTGTGGTTTTCTTCTCTACAATCTTGTGTCTCTTGGATTCCTTCTCAGCTGTATCTTCAGATGAACTGCTGTTGGCCTCATTAGTTTTCCTTCCTCGTTTCATTCTACAGAAGTAATAAAAAAATTATTTATTTTGTAAATGTAAAAGAGCTGAGAACAGTATTAATAGAAACTGTGGAGTTGAAAAATGGTATTTTATGCAACAACACCTTGGCAGGGTTTTTTTCCTACCATATATAAAGGAAAAAAGCCCCAAACCAAAATGGCAGTCCAGAAATAACATTATAATCTAAATTGATATCTTTACTATTACTTCTTTAATCATTAACAGTGCCAACCCATTTATAACAGTCACTCTCCTTTCAGTGTTTCATTTGTGTGTTTGAGAACACTTTGAACCTAATTTGTTTTACTGTGTTGTTGATTATTACTCTACTGTTCTACTAATGGAAGGATAATCTTCTAAACAATTTTTTGAACACTGACATAAATATTCCTGGCCCAGTCCTATTTATTAGGAACTACACTTGAAACTGTGGAGATAAAAATCAGGCAAGGAAGTAAATAATTACTGTATGTATGCTTGCAAGCACTGCATATTGCAATGTTGCATCAGACCAAATAATTTTTTTCTCATAAAGGAAGAATATTTTCTTTTAAAATTTATTTATTTAAAATACATTGCTTTAATAAGTATCTGTTTTAAATCAGTATCCTTGAAAATATATTTCATCAAGTCCATTGGTGTGCTTTCATTTTTCCAGCTAACTAGTAAAGAGGTATTACAGAAGATTTCCATTAACAGCCTGGAAGTTTCAACCCACAAAATATTTAGAGAAGGGCCAGAAAAAATTCTTCAAAATTGTACTAAATTCAGCAAGCCTGCAGCAAAAGGTTGCATCACTTAAACAACTTCTACCTTGCATTACATTATTGGAGAGAAAAATACCCTTACCACTACATATATCTGAAATACATCCAGGGCTCACTGGGTTTTAATTCAAACATGTTCTCTTGTACATGCCATCTTACAGTGCACTTGGCATCTGATAATTTATTTTTAAAAGCCTCAGTGTGATGCACACCAAGCCCTAAAGGGCTCTTTATGCTGCCTCATACTCGACTACAATGTGCTCAATTCCAGTCTCCAAAGAGCTGAGAGAATCCAGGGGCAGGGGGAGCCTGACACAAAAAGCATCCCCAGCCTCCCTGATTTCTAGAAGATAAAAAGGACTTCATACACAGCGAAATCATCCTGGTTTAACATTCAAGTACAATTATATGTCTAGGATTACCATATGCCCAGATCCCTCCTGGGATCTGAAAGGTTACATTTCCCTGCTATGTACTGCAACTAAGTCTGGAAGTACTTCCTAAAACAAAATGCCAGCTAAAAATTATACTGTTCATAATCCAATGCATCACAGATTACTTTCTCAAAGGCAGCACCTCCCTACCTACCTTTAAAAGGCTTTAATCCTAGCCACTCACATGACAGAAGCAAGCTATCACTTAAGGTCTAAAGCCACTCATAAGATGATGCAGACAAACCTGAACATACGGCCACGAAAGACTGACGAAAAAAAAATTGTCTTCCCTTTTTTCAACTCCTGTTTTTACTCCCAGCACACTTGGAGGCAAGTAGAGGATGAAAACAGTACTGGGCAAAAATCTCTACTTGCTTCCTGAGAACTGTTTTCCGTGATTCAGTTCCCGTCTATGGACTATGCAGAACACAATTCCTGTGCTGGAACAAGCTTTCTGCCAGAAGACAGAGCTCTGTTGCTGAGCCACTTCATCAGTGAAGAAAAGCAAGAAAACTGAACAGTGACTCAGAACCATCTGCAACTAACACAAATATAAAGGAATTGGATTTTGCAACCGTGAAAATGGAATTCAACTTAAAATTAATCAAGAATTAATTGGCAAATCCACTGCAAGCCTGCTGTGTTTCTGTTAGAGATAATAACTCAGCATAGTGCAAGAACAGTATTTATAATACTTAGTCTGAAATGCAACATTGGTTTAAGCTTTAGGCTAAACAGATATTCCAAACAACTAGGTTATAAGGAGCATTCACCACAGGCAAGCCATTAACTTGCCAAATTCAGGCTTGCCTGTTTGATGTCCAAGTCTTTCCAAAGCCATCTGTAAAAAGCTACAGAAGGTACTGTTAGACTGGGCTCTCCAAGTCCTCCTTTGCAGAGATCCTGTCTCATCTTTTGCTAGCAAGGCAGTTAATCTGCATAAATGTTCCAGTTAGGCAGGCTACTTTTACCACGGCATTAAGGTAGGGTTTGGGTTTTTTTTTTCCCCCTTCTTTTTTGTCTCCCTTTCAGAGAAGGCCAGGAGGGAGCTGCCACTGACAAAACTGCATTCATTTTTGTTCTGGAAAAAAAGCCTGTGGGATGTGTTGATAGGAGTGGACCAGGTCATTGACAGCTCTCACTGTGCACCTCTGAGCTAACTGGGATGAGCTCTAAGTAGTTAATATGTGCTGGTTACAGACCAAAACCCACTCATGGAGTTGTGGGATACTGTCCCACATTTTTTGTAAACAGCCAACTTAAAAAACAAAAAGACAAGACAGTCATTACTTAGAGGTATACTGATGTTTTGCTCTTCCAAGAAAATGAGAAGTTACATGTTCTAAATGCCATGACTTAAAGCAAGGGATGGGGAAAAAAAACCACCTTTCCAGGCAACTTTTTTTGTTACTGTAATTAAAGAGGTCAAGATTAAGATTTTTGAAACCTTCCAAAAGTATTTCCTTGGCAAACTTTTTCCAAACGTCGCTTTTTTCCAATTGAAAAAAGTGCCTAAGCTCAAGACTAAAAAATATTATTTTAAGAACTGCGTGACTGTTTTGTCATCTAATTTTTAACCAATTTGTTCATCTAATTTTTGTGTTCTCATTTTAGATCTTAAAGTATCAGAATAGTTTTTTTAAAATGTAATTACTTTCAACCTCTTCATACGCCAACAATAAAAAATAAGAAATTTAAAGAATGCATGTTTGCCTGCAGAAGTTTACAGAGCTATCTGAAAATATATTTACTTTTAAAAGGCCACTTAAAGTAAACTTTTCTGGACATTTAACATAAGAACAAGGCAATGCAATTAGAAGTTCAATTCACTTTGCTTTATGTATCCAGTAATTTAAAGATTTGACCACTTGAAACCCAAGGCCAACTTTCCAACAAGGAAGACATGAATGCAAAATTCCATAGTAGCAAATTACTGTATGAGTAAAACCTACTTTTCAAGGAATGATTGCTTATCGCTTCTTAGAAACGCATGAACCATCAGTCTTGCTTTTAACTCTCTCTGGCACACTCAGGACACACACGTATCACTGTTTTTCAAACTGCTGCTATAACCAACTTTGCTTTAGCAGCTCAGATTTTTCCAGTAAGGAAAATAAACCCAAAAAACCAAACCAACAAAAATACCCAACTTTATCGAGGCAGAGAGATGGGTGAAAGCCGGGTGTGTTCCTGACTCCTTAAGATTTTCCAAGTCCATTTCTCCACCTATTATAAGGACTCGTTTCTGAACTCCGCACCTGGGCGCAACCCACGCTATCTTGTTTGCAATAGTCATGTCCAACCCTAATCACACAGTTCAGTCACTGAGCAGGAGGAGGAGGAGCAAAGCACGTGCTTAACATTGTTTTTATTGCCGAGTAAGGTGCAGCCAGAACACAGCGGCAGTTAAAAAAAAAAAAAGCAAAAACAACAACAAAAAAAAGGAAAAAACCCACAACCAAAACCAAACAAAACAAACTGTGCAGAGCTGTTTGCACCCGACTGATAACGCTTTCCCAAGAGCCTGTCCAACCGAGCTCGCTGTGCCTCAGCCCTTCTGTCCATGGAACACCAGGAACGCGCTGAAGGAGAGCAGGGGCTGAAAGAGGGGCGAGCCCAACCCCTCCCTGCCGCAAACAACCTGCTCCGCTGGACACAGCGAGGCTTCTACGAGTGATTACCGCTATCAGGGGAAAGCTGCGAGGCAGCGACCCCAAACACGGCGGAGTAGGGTTTAAGGATCGCTCGCTACTCCCGGAGAAGGCTCCCCTCAGGGTCGGCTCCTTCCGGCCCAGCCCCGGCCCGGGGCGCGGGGCTCCGACAGCCCGGCAGGCCCCGAGCTCCGCCGTCCCCGCTGCTCGGAGCCCGCTCCTGGGGCCCGGGACCCCGCAGATGGTGCCGCTGCACCGCCGCCCGCCCCTTCCCGCCCCAGCACCTGGCGGCTCCCTGCTGCGCTTCGCATTAACCGGGGCTCGGGCCGCGCTGGCGCCTCCGCTCCGGCCACATCAGCTCTCTCCGCCAAAGCCGACCCCAGCGCCGCCTCCAATGCCCGACCGTCCGCTCCGTCCCGCCTGCGTCGCTGCTTCGCTCCTTCCCTGGCCTCGCTCTCTGTTTACTTCCAGCGGCGGAAGCGACGCGAACCAGCCAAAATGGCGGCGGGCGGGGAGGCGGCGGCCCCACCTCCCCTCAGCGCCCCCGCCCGCGGCGCCTCGGAGCCAGGGACGGCGCCGGCTCCTCCTCCCGCCCGTCTGCGCCGCGGCTCGGGGCTGGGCGCGTCCCGCCTCGGGCAGGAAGGGAGCCGTGCAGTCTAGAGACGTAGCGGGGCTAATCCCAGAATCTGTTAGGTTGGAAGAGTCCTCCGACATCATCGAGTCCGGCCTATGATCGAGCGCCCCCATGTCAGCTGCACCATGGCACTCAGTGCCTCCTCAGTGCCACGTCCGGTCTGTCCTTAAATGTCTCCAGGGATAGTGACTCCAGCACCGTTCCAATGCTCAGTCACCCTTTCTGTGAAGAAATTCCTCCTAATAGCCAACCTTAGCCTTCCCTGGAGCAGCCTATGACTGTGCCATCTTGTCCTGTCACTGGTTACCTGGGGGAAGATGCCGACCCCGACCTGGCTACAGGCTCCTTTCAGGAGATGTAGAAAGTGACAGCTCCCGACCCTCAGGTTGCCCCGACCCTCCCTTTTCTTCAGGCTAAGCACCACCAGCTCCCGGCTGTTCCTAGGACTTGTGTTCCAAGCACTTCCCCAGTTCCATTGCCCTTCCCTGAACACCCTCCAGCCCCTCGCTTTGTTTTTTACAGCGTGGGCCCTGAGCTGGACACAGCACTCGCGGTGCGGCCTCCCCAGTGCCGAGTACGGGGACAATCCCTGCCTGGCCCTGCTGGCCACACCGCTGCTGACATTGCTGTGTGCTGTCGTTTGCCTTCTCGGCCACCTGGGCACGCTGGATGTCACCAGCGATGGAGCCGGATCCTCATCACCAGTACAGCCGCTTGTGTTCTGTGATCTGGAAGCGCCATGTGAGGCTGGCCTTAGGAACAGATGTAAGAGGGAAAGCAAACCACCAATGTGTCTTGGGGCCGGCAGGCACTGGGAATGATGTGCTTGGGATTTTGCCAGGCAGAGAAGACAAAGTGATGTCTGACATTTCCCATGGGCTGCTTGTCATCATATGTCCTTTGTGCATGTGGTACACTCCAATACACCTCATTTTTCAGCCCTGTATGTGTCCTAACTCTTTACAGTTGTTGAGATTCACAAAGCTTAATTATTAATTTATTGCAAGCTATAGTAAATAAATTAGTGCTGAAATTGTTGTAATCCCAATTCCTGTCATTATTTTCTTGGAAACAGCACTTGTGATCCTGTGCTCACCCCAGTCTTGAAATGGCTTTGAAACATTCTTCAGTGGTCACTCAAATGTCACCATCCCTGAGATCTTTAAGAAGCACTTTATAAAAATACATTTCCTTGCATACTTTAAGTCAGGTAATTTATATTTTTTTGAGTCTAGTTCCTTGAGATTATTGGGGGGGGGGGGGGGGGAAGACTTGTCCAGAAACAGAATTGTTTTTCAGTGAGAAACGTAAAATAAATTTTTATTTTAAGTTTCTGTGAGAAAATATTTTTTTTTTCTATTTCAGAATGTCTTGAGCTATTTACTAAAGCTCAGCCATTACAGTTCTGTGTGTATTTATGAATCTACATCCAGTCTTCATCTTTTCGGGAAATGCAACAAAAATCTGGAAATAAGAGGTGAGTTATGACCCTACCTTGAGCAGATTAATGAGTATCTTAGACAACCTTGTAATAGCAAATATGTGACTGTATAATTTGCTCAGTTTTATGAGACAGCTGTAAAAAACCTTGGTAGGTAATGAGATGTGTTTATGAATGGAGCCAATACTGTCAAGAACCCTGCAATAACTGTTTTGCTGTGCCCATCTGGAAATGTTCCATGTCTTCCATTCTCACTGCTTAGGAATTCTCTTTTCAGCCCTGTGTTCCAGTTCAGAGTTGGTTTCTAATGATGGGAAGAGAACAGCCCCCAATTACAGTTTCTAGTAAAGACGAGTCATATTTGCAAGTATGTAAATGCAAACTGCTGGAGATGTGGGAGACGAAGTCAGACTGCAAAGGCTGGAACTAAACCTGGGCCCAGTCTGTGGGGAGAAGGATCTCTTTTTTATCAACAAACACAGAGCAAGCCAGCTGCTGCTTCTCCTGGTCACCTCTCTTAGTGTTTTAAGCCAGCATTATGTGCATTATAATGTGATGTAACTGAGCCATGTCATGAAGTCAGTAAAAATATAGTTTCATCAAGATTTATGCTCTGATCAAGTTCTGGTGTCTGCAGAAAAAAAAAAAAAAAGAAATATCTTTTGACCAAAACAAATATTTTCTTTTTTTTTTTTTTTTTGTTTGTGTAGAAGTCTTGGAAGATGTAACAGCTGCAATTTCATTATTTTTAAGGTTACACTACTTTAAAACCCTCGCATTATCTGAGTTTCACTGTATTGACTTACTGGGAGGGACTTCTTACAGTGCCGAGCAGTTACAATTTGCTGCCTTATCTTCGGGGTAAACAAAGTTTGGCTCACTGCCTGTGCCCTTCTTTGCTTTGTTGTAGCCGCTTGTGTAAGTTTTAGGCACCCTTTGTGTGTGTAGGAGAGGAGAACAAGCGCAGAAAGCACTCCCAGCATGACACTGTTTGGGGCCATAGCAGCTGAACTCAGCAAGAAAAGCAGCTGCAGCTCTGTCCTTGGGGCCAGCCCAGGCTCTGGGCATGGTGCAGAGCACTGACAAAAATGTCTGTGTGTCTGTGGGCAAAGCACAAGAACCGGGCAGTCCATCAGAGCTGCATGAAAGAAAACCTGTGGGCAGCTGGTGGTGTGGGCTCCTGGTGACCCCCCAGGGGCTGGCTCTGGTTTAGCTGGCAGATAAAGCCCTGCAGAGCTCCTGGACTCAGGTAGCTGGCACTGAGATGGGTGGCAGCAGGCTAAGAAGGGGCCAAGCAGTAAAGGTTCAAAGAACATCCACAGGTGTGGGCTGGTCTGTGTTGTTGCCATGTTGTTTCCAGTGGTGGCTGGGCACTTTGGAGCTTTAGTCAGTAGCTTGGACACCTCTGTAAGGTGTGTCTGCATTCAGTAGTCTCTCTGCCTTGCACTAGTCACTTAACTAACAGCAGGTGGGTTTTTGAGAGAGGAATATTTAAAATTCTTTTTCTTTTTGGGGTGTATGCTTTCAGTAGTAACAGAAAAAGGCCATGGCCTTTTCTGAGCCCTGCTATGCAAAAATGAGACTATTAAGGACACTGCCTTGTAACTTTCTATTTTTCCAAAAGAGAAGGAGAAGCTTTCTGAAGTTTCAGTTTTTCTGATGGGAGAATCACTCACTTAGAGATGTGAAGCAGCCCTCACTGTCACCATGTGAAGATGAGGAACAGCCCACAGGCATAAAGTAAAATCTCAGTGTTTAACAGGGGATCTCACCACCTCAGGCTGAGGTTGCACAGAACACCTCATTTCAGCTGGCAGGCTGCCTGCCTGATGAAGCCACGGCAACATTTCAAATGCCAGGTCTTGATTATAAATGCTGCACCCTTTAGCACTGAAAGTCTACTGTGCTGATTTTCTGGCCATATTCAAGTAGCTCTGAAGCATTCCTGAAGCAAGGAACTGTACTCCACCCTGATAAGCCTGGCTTGCATTTGGCTGGGATAAGAATGCAGAGGGGAAAATCACAGAAGCAATTGGAAGAGAGTTAAGTAACCATAGCAGACCAGATCCAGCTATGATGAAAGTATGTCAGGCTTGCAGGGCATGAGTAGCCCACTCTGATTTAATGAAAACAGAAGTTCTGGAAAATATGGAGAAGATGTGACAATCTTAATTCTCAGCAGATTGTGCTGAAAAAGAAAATACAGAGGAAAGGTGAACCTATTCATTATCAATGCCAAAAGAAGTGAATGTTTTTCAGTAATGGATATCATTAGGGAAACTTCCCGGTTTTATTTTCTTAACATGTCTATACAGGAAGATTTTCTGTGGTGAGGGACTTTCTTATACTGTTAGAATGTGGTATTATGGACTGCTAAAATAAGTATGTTCTATCCATCAAAAGTATGACCTTACAGAACAGGAGCTGTAACTCAGCTTCTTTTCTTTTTTCTTTTTCTTTTTTTTAAACAGTAGCTGCAAATAAAATGGTCTTTAAACCAGTGGGCCTCAATTTAAGGCCTCATGGTCACAGAAAAATACAAAGATAAAACTAAGGGTGAGCAACAGCAGGACAGAGTGTTGCCTGCAGCAGGCTTTTTACCTGATGTTGTTGCTCATGGTTCAGTAGAAGCTGGAGATAATTCTTTTAAAAGGTTCCTCACTGTCTAAATAATGTTTCTGTCTCTAGAGGCTCTAGTAATTCTTTCCAGCTGAACGGCTCCCATGGTTGCTTCCTGGGTAAATGCTGTTGTACCACTCTGTTTTGCTGGGTAATACAGTAAAAGCTGCTGTTTGCTGAAGCCCCTCTGACAGGGGAGTCTGGTGGCATGACCTTGGCTAGGGCTGCCAAGTACAGATGGGCAGAGTGGGCTGAGCTGTGCCCAGCAGCACACACAGCACCTCATCTTTGCCATGGGGTGAGCCATGGACAGAGCAATGCTGCTGGAAAGGGCAGTGCCACCTCACTGATAGGTTGGTCTGGCAGCGTCCTGCTAGAGGAGTTCTTTGGTTTACAAGGATTTTCTCAGTGCTTTGTGTAGCTCCTTGCAAATCAGTTCAGCTGACTCTGCCAGTGGGTAAGGAGTTAATATGATTAGCAAGCCACTGTGGTGAAAATTCCCAAACAGACTTATTGCTAAGAGGAGGCTCATATTTTTATTAGGATTGGCCTTGGTACCAAGGCATGGAAGGAGGGTACCTTATGTGTGATGTGAAATGTGTTCTACAAGGGCACCCTAAAGCTGGTTTCCAAACATGCCTTGTTTCTAAGTCTTGTATCCTAGCACTGGAGGCAAAACCCAGAAGTTATTCACCAGTTCCTGGATTGTATGAGAGTGTTGGATGAACAGATCCAAAGTCCTGCCAATGGGCATCTATTCATGGGAAAGGTCAAATTCAGTCAGCAGTAAGGCCCTCAGGATGTGCCAAAATTTAGGATTTGCTTGGTGTGAGGTACATAGTTGTGTCCAGCCTCCATCAGGAGGGAAATAAAGATTTATGAACCTAGGCCATTCCACAACCCACTACGAGTATGGAAAAAGCCAAAGATGTAGAAATAGAGACAACAATCTTATGAGTAACAACTGGAATGTTGTTGCTCAAATTCTGTTTGTATTGAAGAAAAGGGAGACAGAGATGGATGCAAACCCAGTGTATCATCTTACATATGTTATGTCCACTAAAGCAGAATCTGTAGAGACCTTTGTTTACCCTGTAGCTTGGATCATCCCACTGCAATTACTGCTCTGTGACAGAGTCCACTGATACAACCCGCCCTCAGGTAAATGCTTTTAAAAAGCTGTTGTTCAGCTTCTCCAGCCAGGTTTCTAAGTATCTTTGTTAGGAATTGGCATTAGGATGGTGAGTTACTGCTAGTAGATCATACCCCATTCACAGCAAACCACCTGAATCTCTAGCCTGAGGTGATGTGACACTGCTGCCCACATGGCCTCAGTGGAGTATGCATTCCCTTTTTGTGTGCCAACATACTTAATACCATCCTTCCTTCCTCTAATGGCTGTTCTGGGAGAGTACATGGCAGAGGTGAGACCTAGGAATGGGGCTGGGTGGAGTGGGAATGCTCTCCAGAGCAGCTGAGTGAGCAGAAAAGGTTAACTCTGCAGGGGAGGATGTATACAGAGTCACATTCAGGAAAGGAATATTACTGAATGAACAGATAGGGAGGTGGAAATGCTAGATTAGCTGAGACTTAACATGGGCTAAGGATGCTTGAATCACCTGGGACGCAGAAATGAGTTGGAGTATAGAAGCAATGCCATGGATGGCAGTAGCAAAGGACACTTTGTGTGCTGTTCAGTGGATGACCCAAAGCACTGCTTCAAGTACCCAACCAAGGTTTGAGTGTCCAAATCCCCTTTCAGGTATTCAGAAACTTGGTACATCCAAAGAGATGGTATTTCAACGAGCAGCCCACAGCCTACATGTAACATTGAGGCAAGAGCAGAGAGCACCTCCTGAATCTCAAGAGACTGCAGTGGTGGGTATGACCTGAGAAAACTCCCTGGACCTGGCAGGGGACATCTTTGGGTGATTATCAGTAATAATCACAGTCCCAATTGCATCTGGCTGCTGTGTAATCAGTGTGTTGTTCTGTATTTGGCTGCATCTCTGTAGGAATGCCTGGTGAGGAGCCAAGTCTTGGAATGCCTGGCAGCACAAGCTCACTACCACACCCCATCAGTGAGAGTGGGGGCTGTGACAGTACAGCCCTTCCAGTGCACCTTGGGCTGAGGGACAAGGCATCTGCCCTACAACTACAGCACTCTGGCACCTGCAATGCGAGTCATGGCTTAATGAGGGCTGTGGAAAAGCCCTGCAAAGTTTGAGTTCCATCCTGAATGACTGGGTGGGCCTGAAACTCCCTAGCTAAGCCTCTGTCTAGGTGAAACAAACATGAGCCTAGTATAATGGAATTGGCAAAACCTGTTTTGTAAGGACCAAGCTTATTGGCCCTGATGATGACATGTTAATTAGCTGTATCTTATTAACTTTTACTGTTCACATTGTGTTCAGTGGGTGGATACACCCATAAAAGTTTAAGCTATTTTTAAACTGATCCAAGTGTGAGCACTGAGGCCTCGCCTTGGCCAGGAGCTGAGTTTGGTATAAATGAGCTGAGCATGGTGGGCTGTGGCAAACAGGGTGGTACAACCAAGAACTGACTATTTCCATTGCGTGGGCAATGGATCAACAGCTAACAGAAAGACATGTGAGACTGCTGGAAAGGCACACAGCAATCTTATTGTGGACTGATCTGATTAGCAGCCTGTGCTGGCATCTGCTATAATCACCGGCAGAGATCGGCGTGGGGGGACGTGGTGACGCCAATGTCTGAGACACTGTGGGAGCAGCGTGGCCAAGGCTCAACCATTACGTGAAGAGCTGAGCTCTGTGCAAGAGCCTGATGCTCACGTGCGGCCGTGCTGCCTCCCTGGAGTGGTGACAGGATGGTCAGCTGTGTGTGAGAGAAACATTTCTGCAGTACTGCCTATCCCTCACTCTATCAATTTTAAATAAACATGAACAGTGTCATGTCCTTTCCACACCATAATCTCAATTTCCTAAATTAATACTCATATTAATCTGAAAATAAAGAGAAGGCTGAAAAATTAAAAAATAGAATTAATTTGTAAGGATGGTGCTACACTCCAATTTTCTAAAAATGACAATGGGTCAGACACCCAATTCAGGGACAAGGACTTCCCTGGCCCTGCTGGCCACACTATTTTTGACACAGGCCATTGGTTTTCTTGGCCACCTGGGCACTCTGCTGACTCATGTTCAGTTGCTGTTGAGCAGCACACCCAGGTCCTTTGCTGCTGGGCAGCTTTCCAGCCCTTCCCCAGCCTGTAGCCCTGCATGGGGTTGCTGTGCCCCTAGTGCAGGATCCAGCACTTGGCCTTGGCACCTCACACAACTGGCCTCAGCCCATTGATCCAGCCTGTCCTGAGTTGAAAACATCTAAGGAAAAAAATCCAAAGAGAAAATCTTACAAATAGAAGTTTTTACTTGAAGTTATATTCTGCATTCATTATGCAGGTGCAGAGGACTCAGGACTCTTATGAAACGAACATTTTGAAATTCAAAAGGCTGTTTGTCCTAAAAGTGGGAGTGATTAGGAGTCTTCAGTAAAATAAAACTGATGAAAAATAATTTAAAATGCAGTCTTCTTTTGTGTTTTAAAACACTGTTGGTAACTGAAATGGAAATACAATTCTTCGTTTGAATGCTGGAACATTTATCCAACTTTTCTGTTGAGAAATGGAGCAGTGCTTTTCATGTCTTAAGTACTTCCATAATCACCAGTTTACCCAAAAACTTTCCTACTTTTCAAGAGTCTGCTGAAATAATTATAGGACACCTCTCTTATTCCCCTTCCCTCCGCCATCCCCACTCTGTTTTAAGAGTGTTTCTGAAAATGGAAGCTTACACATTTGTTAGACTTTCACTGTATAAAAATGTACAGTGGCTTTATTGACATGTACATTCCATTATGTTTACAGCTGCAAGATATGAGGCACACTCAGTATTGCACTTCATTAAAATTTCAGGCTCAAACATAACCCAGAAGTTTAAATGAAACTGGTGTTGTAATTTAATATTTCTTATACAGGACAAACATTGATACCTTTATATACAGGGTGATACTTGTTACATTTATGCCTTCCTAACACATTTTTTTTATAACAGTCTAGGAAATAAACCAGAATATTCCTCTTTCCCATCCCCACTTGTGATGCGTTACAATTGTACAAGATTACAAAAAGTCAGTATACAATAATCAATATTTTTTTCTTTCTCCTGAACGCCAGCATCATTCATAGTCCACAGACACACAGATCCTTTAATAACAATTGTTTATTTGTAAATGTCCAATGTTTCCTAGCCGATGACTGTAATGGCCACATGCAAACACCTCACAAATTTTGATGTCTCAGTTCAAAAAATGTCAATATCTCACAGCAAGAATTATGTACATGGTATTTGGCATCCTTCTTGCACTGTAAATTGTTCCTTTTACCTGGGTTATGGAATGGTCCCATCCTCATCCCAGCTGGACTTTGTTTTCAGGACACTTGAGGGATGAGGGCACCTGTTTTGCTCTGGTTAAAAAAATTTGCTATTCTAAAAAGTGTGTGCATTTCTGCAAACCCCACAACCCAGAGCAAATTCTTCACCAGTGGGTGGATGGACAACATGAAGTGGACATTCTGTTCCTTCAAGTTGTTTACCTTTGGGACCTACAGTAAATATAAGGGTAAGAGAAAAAAAGAAAAGACTAGATTAATGCTTGAAGACAATGTAAACAAACATATATTTCCTCCAGAAAAATCCCAAACTAAATGAAGGTAATACATCTTGTTCAAATGTTGACTTGATATTTGAAGGGAAAAAAAAAGATCATACTGCCATTTAATTGCAACCAACCAAATTCAAATTAAAAAAGGCAAGATGTTTATAGACAGTCACTTAAAGAAGTTTTATCTCATTAATACTGTGGAAGAAATTTATACAAGCTAAGAGACAAACTGAATAATGAACAAGAGTTACATTCTGCAGTAAACAATAATTCTAAGGTTATAGCAGGAATTGTAATTTATTTGTTTACTTATTTTATGTAAATAGCTTAACGAAAAGATCACACTTTTAATCCCCAATCATTTACTAATAGAAAATCAATATGCAGCACATGAACTTAGTAATTAAGGCATTGGGGTAACAGTTTGCAGATAATGGCTACGTAACTACACATACATCACTTAACAATGTGTTAATTTTATCAATATACCATTTTACATATCATTCTACACATGGAGTCTGACCTGGTGTAGGGAAATTGAACTGTCTTTCTCTATCAAAGTTCCTAATGGTTAAATGATCAGTGCAATTACATTGCCAGAAAACAAAAAAAAAAATCACCAAGAAAATACAATATCAGTTAGAACTTGTAATTTATTTCAGAATTCAGTGTGGTAAATTTGCTTTGTCAAAGTCCTACCTGCAGGACAGTGTGGGAGCTCTTCTTTAGGGATGCTTGTCATTCTTTGGAAATCATCATGGCAAGCGTTGCAAAAATGCGTTGTCCCGAAACAGAAAAAAACAGCAACTGAACAGCAGTAGCGGCATTTGTACTCTAAGAAATCTGTACCGTGCTTGGGACACATCTGAACAAAGGAGAGCAAACACCAATCAGTGAAGCAGCCATGTTCTAACAATCCCAACCACTCACTTCTGCATTCTGTAGAATACATTAATGGTATATACAATATTGTACAATACATGTAATTTCAAAGGGCTGTGAATTACTGTACAGCTCAGGTACTCAGGGTTTCAGAATGAAATAAAAACATGAATAGAAGTTATTTACTCACCTGAGCCCTTGAAACATCAGAGCAGGCACCACAAATAAGTTCTCTTGGATCGTAGTCATCTCCTTGTCCAGCCTCAGCATCACAACGAGCTTCACCACCAAAATATGCCTTAAGTGCATATAGAAATGATTGGATGTTAAACCAGAGACAATTATTCTTTAAACTATCCTTTTCAGTTTAACCAATTCCATTTGTAAGGGAATATGACAAATGGCTGCCATTTCAGTGGCCTGCACTCTTCTGAGCTCTCTTGACTCTGCAGGTACATGGTTTGGAGGCACTCAGAAAATGTCCCTCAGTCTCTCAGGATGAACAGGACCAAAAACTGCAACATACCCTGCTCTATGCCAGTGACCGTAAGGCTTTTGGAACAGCATTTCAATGCTCTATGAACCCTATGTCAGAATTAAGTAGCAGCTTGAGGTGAAGAGGTACCGGAGGAAGTAGGTACTGCACCTTCTTGTAAAAGTGGCCATTGACTCAAGGTGCTTTTGGTTTCTGAGCTGCTCTGTATACATGCTTGAGCTTTACTAGCTAAGATACTATGTACATCTCATTAGCCCAACACTTGACTTTTTAAATTATGATTCTATAAACAACATCTTTTCCTGCCTTTCTGCTCCATACACAATGTATGAAACATAGGTTCTGTTTTAAGAAATTACTTGTGAAATGGTAACATCCATTTAATAAATACCACCATACCTTTTTGCACTTGTAGCAAACATAATAAGCATATCTGTTCATAGCATAGCCAGCTGGGTCATTATAAAATCTAACACCTGGCGTTGTGATGGCCTCACTCTTGTGCAGCCCTTCATATTCCAATCTCATTAGTGCTTTTCTCCTTACATCTTCATAGAGTTCTTTGATTGGATCAAGCAAATCCTTTAATACTGTGTGATTGATTTTGTTCTGAAATAAAAACAAAGCTGATTAAAGTATCGTGCATCTTTATCCCAACAGCTATGATAATTTGTGTTATAGTCAGGCACAAATAGCATGAGAGATGTCATAAAAACATAGGGGCCTATTTCAAAAAACAGCTGATACAGAACGTACTCTATTTGCTGTAAAAATGGTATCCATGAATGCTTTTTCTATGGCCTGTTGTGATATGGGTACATCAACTCTTCCAAGAGACCAACAGCCAGGGAGGTGGTGAAGAGTATATGAAATATTCACCACAGCACAGGAATATTCTCATTGGGTATTTTCTGTAATTTTGGTCCTTTTTGGCCTACTGCTCAGCAAGTAAGCATAATGACTGACAGTCCTCTATAGCAGTTCTTTATCAATTAGTGACCACGAGCTACTGCCATTAATTACCACAACATAACATGACAGAAGAACCATGGCATGCAGAATGGCTGACTATTCCCAAATTTCAAATTCCTGCGTGGGGTAAGGTGCTCTTCTTTCTACCAGCTATCATGTGCTTTTGCTTACAGCAGTATTTTAGAGTACAAGAAGAACTGTTAGCTCAACTAAGTACATGGGTGTATTCTTTGACTCTGCCCTCAGACTAAAAAGCAAAAAGCAGCTTTAAAAGTGGTTAGTAAAATAGAGAATTCCTGTTTCAAGATAGTGTACTTTCGGATTACTTCTCCCCCTCCCCACTATCACAAATACTGGGAATTTGCAAGCTGACGTTGGTAAGAATGAAACAATATTAAGACAATGTCTGACCTATGCTTTCATTTTAAGAGGACACCTCAGGGAACAGTAGGAGAAAGTAAAAAGATGCATCAATGCTAGTCTTTCTATAGCAACATGTAGAATTAAGAAAACAAGTCATGTATAACTGATTTATACTGTACCAAGCAATATAGTAATAACAAAAAGAAAAGAAAAAAGGAAAAAAAATGAAAAGGAAAGTATCAGGTAAGTTTTTGACTTTGGCAGGTACATAGCTCATTTACCTTGCAAATTGGGCAGGACATAAACCCAAAAGTTATCCTTGGGCCAAGCCATCTGTTTTCTAGTACTCGTTGACAGCATTGCAAATGGAAAACATGGCTGCAGTCCAGCTTTAGAAAAGAGTAAGTGTAAGTGAATACTGAAGTTACATTAACCACTAAAGTAGAAGCAATTATTTGCTTTTAAGTGGCAACATATATCAATTCCAATATTAATTTATTTGAAATCCAAGAAGAACCCTATTTTATTCTTAACAACAAGAAAGAACATGAAATGGGCAATAAAATCATAACCATGCCAAGATCGCCTACGGATGTAAGAAATACATGTGAGTTATGTCAACTAATTACCTCCGTTGTTTTACTCCTTTATAAAATGCCATGTATTTTAAAAAAGTAGACATAGCAAACTGAATTGAGCCAATCTGCTATCTTGAAATAGAATGCCAGACAAAAAGAAAACTTTTAAAGTGGCTTAACTGCTGTTATGGTGTCTGTTTTCAAATTTTGAAGAGCATAACTTGAAAGACTTTATATTTTCACTTCCTTCATACGACACATTACAATTGTAATAGTAATCTCTTAAAAGGGGAAAAAACAAACAAACAAAAAACCTGGATAGCTGGTGCTGCTGAAAGTGCTTCAGTAAAGCAGATCATGCACATGTCATCAGCATCTTGTTTCAGAGTTGTAGCGTTTTTATCACAGCCATGCAGGCACGGCAAACAGTGCTCTTCGTTCTTCACGCCTCCGCAGGGGTGACCGCAGGAGTGTGTCTTGCTGCAGGCAATCTTGGCGTACTCCTAAACAAACGTAAAGTAGAGAGTTAATCATCTCTTCCCCTTCACTGAGTGTTCTGACAGTGTCGCTTTTTGAAGGACCACTGCTCCATGCAATAAACTGAGATGGAAGAATCATGGTTTATATTGCCTGCTGCTGCCTCAGGTACTTGGGAAAAGCTGAACGTTGTGCACTCGAAATAACAATGCTTCCTTTGTTTACCTGCACTGCTCTTGAATGCAAATGGCTAAATGAAACCATAACTTAAAACTTTCGATAGAAAGAGAACTGTTCTTTGATCCTCTCTGTGCTTTTTATATATTGAGCGCTTCCTGCATAAATATTGCTGACCTGTATTAACAGCCTTTAAGATATCTGCAGATTTTGGAGAAGTTTCAAGTAACTCATTCTTAAGAATACACTATAAGCTAACCATTAATCAGCATAAAGTGATTTTACATGGAAATGGATTTTTAACCACCTCTAATTCCCATCCCTACTAAACAGAAAACTTATAAAAGTTACCCAGAAGCTAGCAACAAATTGAACTGAATAATAATAACAACTGCAATGAACTGTTACTAAACAGTTCATATTATGTCTTCATAGGCTGACAGAGAAAAAAAGATGACCAATTTGCTTCACTTAGAAACAGGTAAGGCAAAGTAAGAAACTAGTTATGATTTGGCCCTCTGCCAATTGCACCCAGTGTAGGACACAGAAGCACTCAGGATATGTGGATAGATGATAAACCTGGCCAAGTCTGAAATGTTCTACACTCATGTAATACACAGGCTCTTGAACAAACTCTTTTAATCAAGCATTCCAGTCATTTGACTTTATACTGACAGTGTGTCATTTACTTTATAATTGCAAGGCTGTTGTGAAAACTTGAGGTACTTTTGAAGATAATAATGAAACTACCCAGTATGTAAGTTGACGATTAGTGTTCATAGTCTGTAATTAAAATAAACATTTACAAATTCAGAAGTATTTGAATGGTAATATTCAATATTAGAACCTTTTCATATGACAGATCTGATTTAAAACGGACACAGGGATAAGCAAGGTTTATTCAAAATAAGAAGCCCATTTCATCCTATGCTCTCTTCTATTTATGTAATTAATGATGATTGATACTTGCTAATACACACCTGGCAGTCTGTATCAGAACAAACACTTCCCACTGCTGATAATTCTGTTCCACTCCTACATCCACAGAACCGACATGCTTCAGAACTGCTAGTGGTCGGTTTGCCTACGGTGCAAGAGAGAACAAGGCCAAAAATGTTCTCATGAAACACAAGGAACTGATACTCTATCAGACATCAAAGCAGCATTCACAGAAAGCAACCAGAAAGCCAACAAATCTTATGCAGCTAAACTGTTCTACTTTTTTAACAAATATTTAAAAGCATTGTCCTAAAGAAGGTGAAGATTACAATAACCAGGATAAAGAACAAGTAGTAACAGTTGTGTTTTACCTGTCTGTTCTCTAAACTCCACCATGGCCTTCATAGTTTTAGAATCTGCTAATGCCATCAGCCAGAAAAGTTTGGTCCTACCACAGCCCTCATGGAGATCAACTTTGATAGCTTCTTCTTCTTCTTTGAACACCTGTCAAATTAACCAAACAGATACTAAATGGCATGTTTAATTAGTGCATGGACCTGTCTCTGTTATTTTTGTTGCTCTCCTTGGATTTAGACCAGGCATTTTACAGATTCTGCAAGATTGTCTACTGCAAGCTGTTTTTCTTGTATACATTTCATAACTTGTACATATTGCAGATATGCAGGATAAAGGTTTCATGTTTTTATAAGTAAAAATGAATAAAATTAACTCGTGATCTAACATGGTGGAGAAAAAACAGTGCAGCAATGCTAAGAATAGAGCTGCACTTTTTTTTTTCCGATTTAATAAATACAGAGCTTGGACTTCTACCCACCACATCCAGTAGGCCACAGACGATTCAAAGCACAAGAAGACATCAGAAATATCTTCATATAACCATGCTAGTAGTTTATCAAAGCAACATTGAGAATTAGGGTCTTAATAACAACTACTATAGAGTAACAATTATAGAAACGTGTAATATTAGTATTTTTGACTTTCATATAAATATACAGTGGATACTTTTGGCTACAATGAGGAAAATAAAAAGGTTTTGCAAATTAAAAAAAAACTGCAAGAGATCCTTAGGGGATTTCATGCAGTCTCTTCTTTTGCTCCTTTCCCAAGCTTTGAAGGCAGTTCTGTTTGCATTTGTTTCACCTGTAATGCAAGGAAAGTTAGAATCTTCCCAGGTATGGATGTGTACAGCTCACTCTAATTTTTACTAGAATCAGGAAAAAAACCCTAACTGCTTCACAAAGTATTCACATAAGCACATCTGAGTAACTTACACGCTGTCCTTTCTGGAGGGGACAGAAAATACATTAAAGAGGTATGTATGACTGAAGTTGGACAAAGAACAGGAAGCAAACAGAAAATAGGACAGAGGGAACATGACAGAATTGAAACTGAATTTGAAAGGCTTAACATATGAGATGTAAAGGTAAAAAGTGGTGAATAAAGAGCGGAAGTCTAAACATGCTTTTAGAAGTAAATAGGAAAATCTGGTAAGTAGCTATTTTGGACAGATAAAAGGAAAAATACGAGGTTTTCTATGAGATAAGAACTTACTTTTTATCAACTGTAATCTGAACAGGCTATATAGGAGAAATCAGAAAAATGAATGAGACTAGACTGTGCTGTGCCATGACAGAAGAGTAGACATAAAATGATCTTAGGATGACGAAACAGGAAAATTTCAAAGGGGATTGCAAAGACTCTGGCTAAGAAATAGAAGATAACAGACACCCATGGCATTGCCAGGCTGAGACCACACTGCAAATGCTGTGGCACCAGAGAGGAGAGTGAAACTCAGTACCAAAGGTCTGATGTTTACACCACACGTGCTCTAGAGCAGCTTATTCCTTGCACTGAACGACCATTTGCAGTGTCTCTGCATCTATCTTTTGATTTGCTTTTAGTTTCACCTAAAAGCAAACAAAACCAATTCAGTTCATGCACTCCAAAGCTGCTCAGTAACAGAAAACAATGTACTTTAGGAGACGTGATCATCTTTAAAAGTGAATATAGATGCATTGTAGGAGAGGGAGAAGAGGACTGAGTTCCACTGAAGTAACTTTATTAATGACATTTATTATTTTAATACTTGTACAAATATAAGTAGTCAGAGGAAAAAGGAAAAATAAAGGATCACAACAAACCATAAATGAGGAATAGAGGCAGGAAAGAGGAAATCTTCAAGAATTCTAGAAGTAAAGGCATCTTCAACATTAATTTCAATGACAAAAATAAAAAATCCAAAGAAAAGGATAAAAGAATACCACAGAAGAATAATAATTAGCAGAGTATACAGCAAGTTATAAAAATTCATATCTAGTCAAAGTTTCAATCCTGAAAACAAATGCAAAAAAAGCCAGGAAATTTTCAAGCTTATGGATAGGGCAACATATTTCTGTTTTAAAACATATTTGTGTTTTAAAACAGTGAAAGCTAGAGGAATATTGAAAAATAAGAGAAAACTCATAGGGCAACCAGTAGGAATATGTGCTGTCAAATCATCTTCCTGGATATTAAAAAGGAATACACATACATTAGAAATGAAGAGGTCGACAAGCACTGACTCCTATGACAGAAGTAGTAAAGATAGAATTTAACAGGAATAAAGAACCAACATATACTTAAGGAAGTCTATGCAGTTTCTAAATTCTCCTAAAAAAGCATTCCTAACCAAGAGAGAAAAATAAGAGAGAAAAAGCTGAAGTAGCATAAGAACTAGAATTAGGAACTACTGCAAGATTTTCTAATCTTTGTGAAAGATAAAGGACACGAGAACATAACCAAAAACAACTGAAGAGAATTAACTGGAAACACATCTATCCCATCTCCAAAATAAAATAAATCAAAACACTCTTTTCAGATTCAGTACTTGCTACTACCTTTTTGTTTTATTTTATTTATATAAATATGCACACCATGATGCAGTGCACACAACAGGGGCCATGTATACTCTACCTGTCTCTGGTGAGTTTTTGTTCGCCGATGGAGATGAAGGAATCTGTCACAGTCTGTGCACAAATTCCCACAGACATTACATAAAATGATTGCAGCAGTTTCACCATCATCATGATTATCACACATTGGCTGAGAGAAAAAAGAAAAGAAATAATTCCTCTTTATTATGTCCTTCACTTCCTTTCAGCATCTGTTTTTATTCTCCCTTCAGTCACATACCCTACACCCCCCTTCCAATTTATAAAAGTGGATAAAGAGCTTGTTTGGACTATTAATGCTATCTTTAAAACAATCAGTATTTAAACAATTATTCCTTGACACAAATCCCCTCAATTTCTGACATCAGTTTTTCTGATACTCTTCATCTCATATTTTGTGTGATGTGCCAAAAACATGTTTTTCAATAATACCATTGAGACATCACTTTCAACTAGTCTGAAAAGACGTTTATGTGGTAGCAAGGGGATATGGGCATGTTAACAGAAAAGTTCAGAGATATGAGTACTCAGGTCTGTCAACAGGCATGGTATTTACCCTTCATTACTTTGATATGGTATGTTTACTCTTTTCAAACATCAAAACAAAGCTGTAGGTTATCCGTACCTCAAAGACAGTATGGTTGAAGTAACAAACTTCAAAATCCATCATAAAATTAAGTTGCTCTACTGACAGAATTTTTTTTTAATTGAGCAGGATTCTGTTTGCAATTCAAAATATCCCTGCAAATAGACTTCAACAACTGATTTTGACTATGCACATCTGTGAGAACAAGTTTCCACTGTAATACATGGTCCATTGTAACACATGGTTTCCATGATATTCTCATGCAACTTAGAACAGAGTTCTCTCAAAGCAGTTCTGGTAGGGAGACACACAGTTCACCTCAACATTTGAATATCCTGATGTGGAACAGGACTGGGGAATTTCAGGCTGGGTTCAGCAGCTTGAACACCTGCTTAACAATGTCTTGGCTGCTCCTCTGACATCTCCAAGACCTCTGACTTTCTTAATCACCTCAGAAACCTTTGTGTTTGCTTCTGTCTCAGCAGAGTTTTATTCCTTGCTGCTGCTGCAGCTCTATGCCTCCTGTATTCTGTTTCTACCTACACGGAACTGCTTTGGATGCTTCTTTGCTTTAATTATGCTTGGTTGCTATTGCACACCCTTCCTTTGCTTACCACAGGGATCCACCTAACCAAGATTTACAGAGATCAGTTTCATTACTGTACTCTTTCTAAAATGCTATTAAAAAATCACAAGCTTTTTGTCATACGGAAAAGTACAGGCATTTGGTCAAATGAAAAGTATTGAGAGAATCATATTCCATATCAAATTTAGAAATCCTCTGAGTCAATGGTAGTTTTACTAAATTCAGTTAGAAGGAGTTTCTCCCTGGGGTAATCATTCTCTAGTGAGATGGGGAAGAGGAAGCTAAATTACAGAGAAGTAGTTACTGAGTAACACAAAAGAATCGATTTTATTTTGTGACAAGGATTAAGACAAAGCTCTGATAGAGGGTGCTGTACAAACTGAGTCAATCTACTAAAAAACTCATGCCACAGGTGTTAGGAAGGCCTTGTTTCATCCTGAATACTGGCAGAATTGCAACATTACTGTTTTAATTTGGAATTTCTGGTTTCTGGGCAATATTTATCTAGAACACAAATACTTCAAACATATATATATAATCCTCACTGAGATGGAAGAAAAGGAAAAAAGGCCAATTTTACCATTCTCTACTCTTATTTTAAATTCTTTGATGAGTGAATATATCAAACACAAAACTGTATGATTTTCAGTCTCACCATCTGTTTCTGTTGCCCGTCCTTTCCCATCCATCTTCCTGAGGATAGTCTATCAACATGATCCTGATCAAGTACACAGAGGGATGCTAAGGCCAGCCACAGCTATTGAAAAGCAAGGTAGAATTCAATGTCTTAGACATATTAAAATCAAACCAAATACTGAAGAGATAAACTTTGTCAGATAAGAATGTCACTGTTACCTGCAAACTCTATTATTGTTAGCTGAAGCCTGCCCATACAATGCAAGTTTATTTTCCCAAGTAAGTCAGGAACACAATAAAACTTATTTAACTTTTGGGAACGACCTTTTTTCTTTCAGGTATGTCACTTTATGATTCTAAATACAGTAGTCAGCACACAAGACAGAAAAAAAGTGAAGAAAGATCAACCAAAGCACATTATGAAAAAATATGACAAATACAGACTTGCACATTGACCTAAACATTGCTGGCTTTGGGGAAGAAGAAATTCAAGGACACAGACTAATAAAAATAAAATCAATCCCAAAAACAACCACCTAAAAACCTGAGCACAGTGAGACTGCTTTCCCTGTTCCCTCCTCACTGCACAGGGCAATTGGCATTACCTAGAAAAGGGTTCTGAGCTAATTAGTCAAAGGAAACTTTTCTCTCTTCTTCTCCACTGACTATAGAGAAATCCTGAACAGATGAGCTACATGAGGATAATTTGTCACTGCAAACAAAACTGAAAGTCACTTGACAGCTGCTTTTTGGAGCAGGCTTTAATCAAACCTTTGATTTGAATAGAATTGTTTTTGTTGAGGAACTTTACTGGACTCTCCCCCAAAACCCCACATCTCCATGACAGAACAACATTCAGTCACAGGAGCAGCTGGGCTGACATTCAGGACTCCTCTAAGACCTGATTAAACTAATATGACAACAGCAGAAGCCAGTGGTAGTCCAAGAGTGTGACCTCCAGAAAGCAGAGACTATATGAGTAACAAAAATGATTAAAAGAACAACTGGTACAGCCTTTTAAGATGGAAAACAATGTGAGTGTCAAATTTTTGAAAGCACTGCAAGCTTTTTTTTACTTTTACATGTAATTATTAAGCCTGAGAAGCTAAAATCTGTGCTCCCTATGACAGCAGAAATGTCATAATTTACAAACATGCTTTTCATGGTATTTCAAGCAATCTGTTAAGGTTAAGGTAGTCCTTAGTTTCTATAAAAGATTCACAGACAAAGTAAAGGCCAAAAAAAGAAAACCACCAGGTTACACCATGTCAATAATAAAGGGCTCAGCAAATATTTTTTTGAGACAAACACAACTGAAGCTTAGCTTAATTGTCCTAGAGAACATCTGTTAGAGTGTTTTCATAATAGCCTTAAGATGTGGCAGCTGATTACCTAGAAGTCAAACAACTTATAATAATTGCATGGAGAGCTGAAAGAACACAGCTGATACATATTGTGCAATATTCCACACAGATGATATCAAATTCAGTGTAAGGCAAGTGTGACAAACTTCAAGCAGAATTATTTAAAGAGTAAACCCCCAAATACATAAAGGCATCACACTTATTTTTCATTATTTCTGAGATTCCCTAGATGCACATTTAATTCTAATTCAGTTTTGGCTTGTGTATTTCTAACATCTGGTTCTTGAATGGGCTCCTACAGCACACAATGAACTAATGCTAAGTTTGGTGAAGTTCTTACTCTGGTTGTTGCAATGCACCTCACAGGTGATCTGTACTCTTCTTCCATTTTAGTCAGAGCTATGATAGTTTCAGCAATAGCATTCTTTGTCACACGTGACCAAGCTTCTGACAGATGACCCTGTTAAAGATGAAACTCTAGTTATTACAGCTTTTATTAATATTAAGAGCAAGTAAAATTGTAATTAGAACTTAAAATTGTAATTAGAACTGCTACAAAACATTAGGTTAGTATCTAAAGCTAGAACAGAAAAAGAGGAAATCGGGGATGACTGATAAATAAGGTGTTTTCACAGAATTATTTATGTGGGAAGGGATCTTCAAGATCATCTAGTTCCGACCCCTTGCCATGGGTAGGGACACCTTCCACAAGACCAGGTTCCTCAAAGCCCCACCCAACCTGGCCTTGATTTTCAAATCAGACAGATCTGGTAAAAATTAACCCTCAAATACTGAGGTGACTGAGGTTGTCTCTGAGCGACTACTGGAATAATTAACTTGGAATAGGTAGAGGGCATATGAAGAAAGTCCTTTTCCTAGAGAGTCCCCCCTCCCTTCTGGAGAAATAAAGAGGCAGAGCTGGAGCACATGTAAGTGACTGTGACCAGCACACAGATCACAGAGGGCTCCTAGAAAAATTAGCTTCACATGCCTAGCTCAGCCTCCTGAAGAGGCTCCACAATTCCTGTATTAGAAAGAAATAAAGAGGAGTACACAGCAAACATCAGAACCACAGCACACTTTTCAATCTTTAACATTCAGGGCCTGTGGCACTGCTTCATACTCTCAAGTTTCTGATTCAGAGGCTGCTGCATCCTTCAATTCTTACTGTAATCTCTGAAGTTCTAAACTTCATACTAAAGGTGACACAGAAATGAGATTCACTGGACTCTAAAAAGGAAGCTATAGTGACTAACTCAGATAAAGGTACCTACACATTGCAAATGGTAAAAATGGTATGTGAAAGGAATCACATTTTTAACACTTATGAAGAAGATAGTTAGGAACCTCCTTAATCCAAGCACAGTGAATAGTTTAGAAAATAGGACTTTCATTCTGAAGATACTGAAAAACTTTTCAAAGGGTATTCACAGAGGAAAATCTGGATCATTTAGAGAATCTCACTGAAATAGGTGCAGAATTAAGGAAAACAAAAACAACTTCCTAATTAAATTCCTTTCCCAGAAACATATACAAAACCTTTTTTTATTTTGCCAATATTATTTCTGGGAAATAGCTGGTTCACTTTTCTTCCATTTTTCTGCCAAAAATTGTCTGAAGCAGAACTATGGAAAATTTAAACCCAGATAAATAAAGTAGTAAGTAACTGTAAGTGTAGATTTCAGTGACTGAAAAAAGTCAATCTCAACCAGAAAATCCATACAGTAAGCCTTCATACAGTTACATGAAAACAATGCTGTAATTTTACTTCACAGATAAGTTTTACTTTTGACTTGAAGTTCTGAGTGCTCAAGATTTAAAAATTAAACTTTAAAGTTAATAACATTAGAAAATAACTTGCAATTATTGTTTATCTCCTAAATTTCTTGTATAAGCAACTTTTAAAAAAACTTATTTCAAAACTGGATTCCTGTTTAGCAGAAACAGAACTCAGTTTCTACTGCTTTTAACCCTAGACTCTATCCAGAAAACTGTATGGGTTTTTTTCCTTGAGACAAATTCACATTTAACAGCTCAATCTGATACTAACTGTAACAAAAGTAATAAAAGATGTACTTTTCCTTATTAGAAATATTTGAACATCATCCACATTTAAAGGATAGAAACTCACTGCTGCCATGTCTTTAATGAGCTTAATGATGATCTCTGAAATCTGGGTAGGTGTTGACCCCTTCATCCACCAATGACTTTCACCTCGCCGAATATAGCTGCAAAGGATAAATGGTAAGAGATGAAATAAACTCAAATAGTTAGTATTTGTCAAAATCCAGCACAAAGAAATACTGTACAGACTCAGCATACAGTAGGTTGTAGTAGTTTGTTACATGCTTTGAAACAAACCTGGAATTGAAGATCATTGGAAGTGTGACTGTAGTAACTCCTTTGCCTGCAGTAGTGCCAGCTGTTCCTGTGATAGTAGTTCCTTTGGCTTTTAGCTGTACAGTGAGAGCTTTGGCAATGCATCCCAAAAACATGTCCAAGATACCTAGTTTGTTCCAATCTCCTTTTTCTGTTGAGTGAATTATATCACTTATATCTGCTGGTGGAAGAGACTTCACCCCTATAATACTTGCCAGGCGGCTGGGGGTTACCTCGGGCAAAACACGCCTCAGTAATGATGTTACCTGGAGAAAAAAAACCCAGAACACCACAGTTCTTACTAAGACAGCTGGAGTTTTCAAGCAAAATCACATAAAAGCCCTTCTTCACAATTTATTTCAGTTAGAAGGACTCAATCTAATTGCTATACTTAATTACTCCTGTAAGAAATTCTGCAATATTTCTATATAGTGACAAAGCATTTATTAATGTAAGTAGCAAGACAAGGCAAAGAATCTAAAACTGATCTCACTCAAACAATACTTAATCTCCACATACTAACAAAATTATGTTTGGTACTGAACTTAGGGTAAGAGTGATACAGATGTTTGTACAACTTTGCTTTGCTTACACGGTACCCACTTCACATGCGTTATTGAGATGTCAGAAACTGCAGTAGAACTTTTAGAGACACTCTGGACTTCTGGAAACGAAGTACTTGCCTGAGGTACTGAGAATTAAAATATTCTTTTCCAATGTCTTTGTCTTTTCTTTTGATAGTCTAACTGGATGTTTTTTTGCTGTGTCAATAGCTCTGGACCCAACAAGAATTGTCTTGAAATGATGTAACCTTACCAACTGGTGAAATGGGTTGAAATTGCACATATCATGAGAAGTTTGGTCCAAATCAGCATGAAAGCTGATGAAAGCTTGAGGACTTAACATTTCATATGTAATTTTGCAGGCCCTCAATGTTCTCTTGAAAAGCTATTACATATCTGCAATGTATCACAACTACCAAGTATCTGCCTCCAGGCAAGTTGAGATGTGAGATTTTAACAGCTCAAAAACTGTAAAAGGGAGAATAAAGAGTACGAGACAAAAACTTCTGCAACAGAAACTTGAAATCCACCTGAAGAAGGCACAGCACCTAGCAACAAAATAGTGCATTAACTGTATTAATGCAAATATTTTGTTTATATATTATTAGCATTATTAAACATATGTTTATATATATATTATTAGCATTATTATATATATATAAAATATGTGTTCATATAGTATGTGCATATAACTATATATACACTCAGTCCAACACTCAAACTCAGAAAGAAACAGATATTAAAACTCACCTTGAGGATACCAAGAGTAGAAAGGAGCTGTCTAGTTCCACACTACTACATTTAGAGCCTGAGTGTAAGATATAGACACTAAGGACTCATGCCAGGTCCATAACAGACTCTGGTAATTAAAAACTTCTGATCTTGCCTATACAGGCTACATGGGCATTATATACACATACCAGGAAATACTGAAAAACCACTGTGCTGTTCATCTGACAGACATTATTACCATTAGAAAAAACAAGCACCTTAAAACCTGGCACTTCAATTCCCCAAAGAAATTCTGTATTTTTTCCAAGCACACAATTTCAGTATTCCGAAGCCACTTTTCCAGCAATACCAAGGCACTGACCTGCCTCTGCACCCTGGGAGAAGCCGTGTGCAGCAGGGAGAAGAGGTCCTGGAGCAGAGTGAGCTGCTGGGCCAGGTACTGGCGGCCCACGTTGGAGCCGCTGAGCGCCAGGACCATGGAGAGCAGCTCGAAGCAGTAGGCGTCCGAGGCGGCGTCCTCGTCGCTGGGCTGCGAGTTGGCGTTCTCCTTGCTGGAGATGGCGTGCTCCCACTCCTCGCGCACGCGCGTCGCCTCCATCCGAATGGCCTGCACGATGTGCGCGCACACCTGCCACACAGAAGCCAAAAGCACGGCAGCTCTTACGAATATTAGCAAGCGCAAAATGTTGTGGTTTAGGTACCCTCACAAGTATGGCTGAAATAGGAAAGCTGTGGAATTTGGCCTGTACTTAAATTACTTTTTAGCATAAATTCAGATGAAGAATAAAATGCTGAATTTGCTAATCTATGTTATGGAAAATTAAATTGAAATTATTTTAAATTTTATTTCAGATCCTGCCTTTTAATTTACTTTTTACCTAGAATTCAGGTCAAAAAAACCATTACATATAAAACCCCTAAGAAATACATTTACTCAACATACACAAATAAAAAGCACTTATTAAAATAGTGTCTTGTTCTGTTTAATAATCAGGAAGCTTAAAAAAATGTAAGAAACAATAGCATGGTAAAAAGCATTTTTAGGAGACTACAACTACTGCTAAGATGAGTGACAGAAGACTAGATTCTGCTTAACTTACTAAACTAAAAAATTTCAAAATTAATCAACAGCCCTATTATTGTACAAATCTTCACAGCAATATTCACTGAAATTGAGCTTATTTACTACAAGATACCAATATTTAATTCTCAAATAATTTCCAAAGGAACAAACCTGTTTCTGCAAATTCGTCAGTTTGCTCCGGCTGAATATGATCCCTACCATGTGCTCCTTCAGGTCTGCATCTGATGTTGCCTTCATAAAAAGCATGTTTAATATTAGATAAAAGTTTCAAGAACACTTCCCAATTACTGCAGCAATTAACATGGAATGTATCAACAAACTGTGTTTTATAAGTTAGTAGCTTTTTTTACAGGAAGATATATAACCAAGATCAACTTAACTATGCTTAATAAATACCTCTTCAATGTATTAACTTTCTCTTTGTGAGAGGAGTTTAAGCATCAAACGAAATCATAGGCAAAACAAGTGGAGTGCAGTTTCTTCATAGTTTTTCCTCTACATATTAACAGAGCCTCTCTTGAAGCAAAAGATAATGGCCAGGACTTTCAGGCTGCCCATTACTACAGTTGTTAAGTACTTCTGTAATTGTAGGCATAATTTGCAACACCATTACTATGGTCTTTCCATTAAAAGCATATGCCTCAGTTATAATTTACTTTTAAAACACATACTATGGTTTAGTATTAAAAATAAGCAATTGTGACATTTTACTTCTGTTTTGATCTAAAAATTGTGCAGCATAAGAAATGGAACAAATACTGAAAATCATCCTGGATAAGTTTTTTTTAGCAAAGTATTATTGATAGAATACAAATAAATACATTGTGTACTTTTTCTTCTCCTTCTGGGGATGACAACAGTGCTTTTTCTTCTTGTTCTGGGGTTGGCTCAGCATCTCCGGAGATAAGTTTCCCAAACACCTGGAAGAAAGACAATGATAATCACCATATCTCAAAGATAAACTTGTGCAGATGTGACATTTTCCATTAAAACATAAAGCACTTAAAACCTACAATTCACAGTAACTTTCACCATATAACATCATTAAAATCCCACCTGGGATGTTATAAGTCGGAATACTCGCAGTGTCTCAGATTCACAGTTTCTTTGTTGAGCCACACTTGCAGAAATCTGGCCTGCTATTTTAATGCTTTCACCATCCTTCCATCCAAGAATTTTTACTTGTCGAACTCTTAGTGTATTCTCTGGACCCTTCAATTCAATTTTGATGATGTGATTATCACCCCCAGGAAGCTCACTTGTTACCCAGCCAATATGTCTTGAATCCAAGTCTACCTATTAAAGAGGAATATAAAGTTGGAAACTGACATTACATCAAACAAAAAGTCACCTATTATCATATATATCACTGTAACAAATACTGTGCTTGCAATGAAAATCTCAACCTGAGCAGTAACACTTATGTTTAATGATAAAAATATTCAACCTCTTGAGTTCAGATTAAAAAGTGACATATAGCCATTTCTGCTTTATCTGTAAAGCTGACTAGAAATAGTGGCCTACCTCCCTTTTATCCTCAAAGCAACAGTTCATATATTAAAGAAAACAACTCTTAAAACTAATATTTGGTTATTACTTTTATGAAAAAAGAAAAAAAACAGCCTCTACGATTTAACTGAAAATATAATATAACTACAATTATCATTTCATACACTATTTCATCTCTATTCACACAAACCCCTGCCAAAGAAATTGTTACTCTGTGGAAATCAGTATTTGCTACCCTTACACCAAGACATGCAGCACTTAAGTGTAAAAAAAGGAAGATGAACTGTATCAAATTAAGAGGATTTTAAAATAAGTACTGTTAAAAAAAAAACAACATAAAAAATGTTATATGAAATCATATATTTCATATGAAACTGCAGTGTCACTACTGGAAACCAAGCACTGATAGGGTGCAGTGCCTCACATCACTACTCAGAGAAACCCAAGCCCTGAGCCAAGTGAGCCCTCTCTCCTATCCACAGGCTCATTTATAATCAAGCTAATATTTGTTTTTGCCCATTTCTACATTAATTCTCAGAGTCTGCATTTAACTGTGCTGCAGCAGACAAAGCTAATTTTTTTTAATACCATGAGACAGGATACAGTATGTGGGTGTGCTGGAAGGTAGAAAGCTGTTGGAAAAGTGTCAGAGCAAAGAGGAAGCAAAGCTGAATCAGTCCCTGTGTCCTGGGAGTTTTTTTGGGAAACCTTCTCCAGCTGGTTACCATATTTTAGTTACCATATAAGTTACCATATTTTAGTATTTAAAACTAAATTAATCTAAGGAACATTATACATAACCCCGCTTTATTTCAGTAGAAGAGGTAAAGCTTGCTCAATAGTCAGTATACATAACTGAATTCTGTCATTAATAATACAGTATTTTCCAAGGCTTATTATGATGTCTGATATTTGCAAAGTAATTTATCTACTGTAAGAAATGAAAACTATTTGCTCAGAAAAATTTCTGGTATGTGCACAAAAAATGGCAGCAATTTTTCTACGTCAACTGTTAAAATGTTTACCTGCTTTATTCTGCAGAGATCTTCTACTGCCTTGCCAGTTAGGAAGGTCATGGAGGTCACTTTGTTCTGCAACAAACAAGCAAAATAAGAATGAAACACTTCAACTGAGATAGTTCTGACTACTTCTTCTGTAAAACTGCTTCATTACAAAAAACCCGCCACGATCATAAGCGAGGACAAAGAATTCCAAAACACAGCTCACTAACAGTCTGCTCTTTGTATTAAAAGCTGTGGTTGAAATACAGATATACATGCAACATTACTGTACAGATCAATAAAAAAGAATAGTGAAGGTCTAGAAAATTTGGATTTTATGACAGCTCCTTATTTCAATGCTTCTGCAGAAACCATGAGCAAGAAAAGTAACTTAAAAGAATTAAATGATTGAAAATGCATCTGAAATAGAACATGGCACTAAGTATTAAGTTTCCCAGTTTCAGTTTTATGTAACTGTAAATTCAGACAGACTGGTCTGATCCTAATAGTTCCCACTTTCTATATCATAGGACTTAGAAACTTTACTTTGAAATGTGAGCTTCTGCATTAGAATTACCAGCTGACAAAGAAAACAGTGCTTCTTCATTGATAAACACATACAGCTTGGACTATGCACCTTCAACGAGGGACACTTTTATTTTCCTCTTACCCCAAGATCTCTGGAATTGTCTACATGAACACAAACATAACGTGCATTGATTCCTTTTACACAGTTGATTGTGATGTTTTTAGTTTTGTTTTTGTCCTCATCTCCTGACTCCCAGAATGTTTCTGTAGACCCATCTGTTAAACTACCAATCATGGCAGGTCGGCTTGATGTCTTAATGTCAACAATGCTGGTTAGGTCTTTCAGACAAACTACTATACACAGTTCCTGTGAAAACAAACAAGAATTTTTAAAATATTTGAGAGTGAGCCCAAATACATGGGCATGGTTTGCAATTTTTAAAACCACACAGACATTTCTGTTTTGATAAAATGCGCTCTCCAAGAAATTTGTCCTTTATTGATTCAAATTATTCAGTCCTTTAAGCTAAAGGAAACATTAATAGCTAAGAGCTGAATATATTAGCAAATGCCTAAATATATTACTAAATTGAAGAAAACACTTTAAAAAATATTGAATAGAAGTATTAATTCATGCTCCTCAGAATAACAGAAGGAAAAAGATGTAAGCAAAGAAGAACTGGGAGTACACAATATTTAAAAAGTTAACCAACTCCATGACATTCCCCAAAAACTTCACTTGCAAACAAGCACTTCTTCAAAATTTAGGTTTGGGTGATATACAGGCTAAGGGTCAATATTTGAACCTCTAAAGCTAAATATGAGAGCAGGGACAAGATCCTAAACTGAGATATGTTCAAGAAAATATGACATTGTAATAAAGAACCTTTTAATTTAAAGAGACTCATCATCGAAGTACAGACTGTTCACAAATGATCTCTGCTTCTGAGCCAGAGCTGTGATACTTGCCTGATTCATGACTTCAAAACCAGACTGAACGCTGATACTAAAACTCTCTTCACTATCTCCATCATCAGATTTAGACAAAATATTGTTGATATGATGAAAAACATTGCTCTGGTGCAGGAACTGGTGATCAGATTGTTTGAATTTAAGACTCCAGCACCTGAAAACACATTTAGTTGACTTTGAAATTTTGAATGTTGGCAAAAGACATAACTTACCCATGAAACTATTAATCACATTTTTGCTTCTCAAATTATTTTCTAGAAATATTTAACTTCAAATTTTGCAGGATCTCTAGTGTTTCTAGTGCACCATTTTGAGGAAAGCAAGAATAAACATTTCTTAGAATTTTAATAGTAACTGCAACCATTATTATTATTTTTTTGTCTTTGAGACAAATACACAGAAAAAATGTCAAAGTTTAAAGATACTATCCAGGTGACAGATTTCTGAGCAAGTGCACTACAAAGCCATGCACATACACGCAGATCCTTCCATATTATTCTGTTAGATGTTTTCTTTTTCATAATGGACACAGTATAGAATTTAAAAGAAAGTACATTTCTCTCTTTTATACTTTTATTTATATGCATAAATACTTAAATGTCTTCTATGTATCTCCTTCCTAGTGGTAAGGATAGATGTGCCCTTATCGCACAAAGTTTTCAAGCATCCTGTTAACATTGCAAAATCTTTTAACCTGTATTTCTACAACATTTCCAGCCTTTTCAAGCATTTTCTTGATTTGTGCTCACCTTAAGGCCATTTGCTGTAATGCACTACCACTGGGAAGAGACATCATAAGATCAGAGATTGTCTGAAGAAGGCGATGGAAAGTGTGGGGTAAGGGGTGAGCAGCTTCCCCAGCAATCACTATATCCGACAGAGGGTGTTCACACACTCGTGTGTCTTTTTCCTGCAGAGCAAAGCAATTTGGGTGTTATTAACAAACTTTCTGAGACAAAAGGTTAAGAAAACAAAAACATTTCTGCTGTTTGCTTTAAGAGTAACTGCAACAATCTTACAATCAATGAGAACTTGACACAGTTCCTGTCAACAGAATTTTTGGAGTAAGTTACGAGCCTCAAACAGGGAATTTGGGAAGTATATTGTATATTGCCACATATTTCTCATGATTTAAAGATGTGAAACATTATATGGCAATAATTTGAAAACAAAGAAACAAACCAGAAATAACATATTCCAGCACTGAAACCAACTTTATCTGAGCAGCAAAATACACCCATAACAAACTTGATAAGTAAGCTAAAGTTATCAGTTGCTGCATTTCATTAGAGCTGTGAAAAGAATAATTCTTAGTTCAGGTGCATCAGTATCAGAAAAGCAGTGTACCAGGTTACACTGCTGAAAAGACTAATTTCAGAACAACTAATTTCAAAACTGGATTAGATTTGAATTGATAAAGATTATCCTGATTTATTGACAACACTAGCATGATTTTTTTTTTGAGCTATTCATTGTAGACATGATAATGTTTTAAATCAGAGCTAAGTCTAGAATAGGTTGTATATAGATATCTTTTGGAAGTATGGGATATAAGACTGTACCATTCTGCAGGCTACATTTTCAGAACTATAGATTTTTCTTAAATCGCTGAATTAAGTGTACCTACTGCACATATAATTACTTATTTGATTATTTATAAACATACACATACACAGCAGTATGTAAATTAACTTTGCATTTTTATAGCTGACTATGGATTTTTTAGAACACTGAAAGACATAGTACACCAAACCTCAAAGCTTCTCTAAAAAATATTTTCTCTTCTGTCTCATCACAGGGCAAAAATAGGAATAAAAAGCAAATGGTTATTTTTTTTTAAATTTAGCAATGTGCTTGTGCTTTTTTTGCTTTTCTACTTCCCAAGAATACTAACAAATAATGCTTTAGAAGACCTCGTGATTCATCAGAACATAGAAAGTGAAGATTCAGAAGAAAGATTAATCTATGTCTACAAAATGAATTCAAGTACAATTTAAGGTTTTGTTTCACAGAGGGAGGATTATGGAATTTTGTTTTTCACATGGAAATATTTCTAATTTGCCTACAAAATCAGCAGAACCTCACTTACTTGTTCTGCATTTTCTTTATTTGATTTATTTTCTTCATCCTCTTCTTCTTCAGGCTCTACAGGTGCAGGAGTCAGGGAAGCCACAAAATGCCATAAGATATCATGAAGAGAAGTTGTTTGAATGACATTACAAAGAAGCCAGTTGAAGGCCTAAAACAAATCACAAACAAGGAGTTACCAACTGGTTAAGCAAACCTGGAGTAAAACTATTTCCTAAACCACTTATTGAAGGAGGTGCACTGATGATTTGGACAGGCAAATAATAATGCAAAAGTCTTCAAGTAAGACATTATTGCTTTGTAGCTAAAACAGTTTACTAAAATGACAACTACAGTACAGCCAATACAGCATAATCTTAAAAAAAAATTCCGAGGCAGAATTTACAACCACATTATTTTAATCATACAAGAGCCATCAGTACATGAATACCTCCATGGCAAAGACTCTGCAAGCAGATTTCCGTAAGGCTTGTTTCATCGCTATTTCAAGTCCTTCCAGATCATGATGCTGGATTACAAATGCCAATACTGGCCACTGGAAATTTCTCTCTCCTTTGGAAAGAGAGCTGTGGGCGGAGATTAACCGAGAAAGTTCAGGAGATGGATGTCTCAGGAGAGAGGACCCCACTTCTATTCAAAAGCATAAAAATATGCATACACATTAGATTCCTTGTGCATTTCAATTTTATAGCCACAGTAAAAATGAAAAGCAATAAAGCACTTTTAGAATTGATATTTTTTCTGAGAGAAAACCACATTAAAAAAGCAATATGGAAAAATGATGCTTCAACTGAGAAAGAAAATACCACCTTTACTTTTAAATCAGGCACAGAAGATTCACTACAAATTTTAGAATTACTGTAAATCCTAATCCAATTTTAGGCTAATTCTTTGCCAATTACCAAACACCTAATGTTTGCTTTTATTTTGTTTTATAACTAAAAAGTTACTACATGTATTTATAAAAAATATATTTGTCTACAGTTTCCAAGAAGAATTGCAAATCCTTGAATCATTTGTCCCTGCTTCTGATGTCTGTGCTCTTACCTGCATCTCCACTGTTGACTCGTCTCCTGGGGATTGCTTTTACACGTGCTGGCAGAATTGAATGCTGTTTGTCATATTCTGATGCAACAACTGAATATGATCTTTGAAAGACTGTGCGCTTTGCAAGGTCTGTATCTGTGATTGGACTGGTTTCCAAACTACGAAGAAATCAGTGAACGAATACACTCATTAGCAAATATATACACTGTATCTGAATTATACACCAATAATTAATAAGGATACATGCATTTCATAATCACAATGTTACTACTGCATGAAACTTTGTCTTATGTACCTAAGAACTGTTTAAATGCTGGAAAGGAAGTAGCACATATTAGAATTACACATGGTGAGAAAGCATGCAAGTGCTTTATAAACAAATGTAATGATGAACATGATGAGTTCCAAGAATTAAGGTATTTCTTTTAGAGAAATACAAACATTCAGATCATGCCTAATTTGAAGTTTCAGACCAAACTTCTCCTGAGAATGCATGTGAAAACATCTATGAAGTGAATTTTTAATACACAAGCCAACTGAAATTTAGAACTTTATGTGAAGTAATCGTTTCTAACATCATTAGCCTTAAAGTCAAATTTGAATTGCTACAGCTATACCTCTGACATGTTTTACTCCTTACCTTCAGTGGACTTCTTACAGTCTGCAGAAGGACTCCCAGCTTATGCTGTCCCTATAGGCCTCAGGAGACCATGGTGTCCACAGTTTTAATAAAGGAATATACCAATACGATGCACTCTTAAGGAGTTTTGTTAGAAAAGTTCTATTTCTGAAAAGACTACATTATAGATTGTAGTATTCCAAATAACTATTTGTGCAGTCAGTATGAAATACAACAAATTGAAATAAAAACAGATTAAAAGCAAGTTTTCTCTTCATTACATCCTCACTATAATATGAGGAATCACTAACATCTGAGAATACTGAGCATCTAAGTAGATTCTGGACTATTATTAATAGTAGGAGCCATTTTTTCCCTGGTGAAACAAAAATTTTTATACCTGCTTGAATTAGATCACAGTAAACATAACATGACAAGAAAGTGGCTTAACCTGACAGAAACCATCTAGCACTCTCCGTCCTAGACAGCATTGTAATTTCTTCTGGGACATTTTTATGTCTCACAGAACAAAGCAGCAACATCTGCTTTGAAAAGTGTAAGGTAATGAAATTTCCTTCTGTTCAAACTTCCCTTCAGAACAAAATCCTGAAAGGAGAACAGGTACTTCCTTTCAAAAAGCCTGCACTCAATCAGTTGTGGTAAAGAACAGATAGAGTCAAAAAAACCTGCTACATTTTCGAACAGTTTGCAACAGTTACAGTTCTTGGATTATTGATCCTTAGATCACTTCTTCAGTTCTGCAGATTCTGGAGAATTTTTCTCTATGGGGAAATAAGCAGGCCTGAAGTAGAGGCTATGGATAAATTTCCCTGTATGCTAAGAGTCCTTATAAACTGAACAAATTTTTTTGTTTTTGAGTTGTAAACCCAGGACTGTCCTAGAGAGAAGTAAATGAAGTACAGTAACAAGTTTCAGTTCTGATTTGTATATTCCTTGCATATTTACATATTCAAACATATTTCACTGCTAATAGTTTAAAATACATCTGATATGCTATATTCCACTGAAAATTTCCTAACTACAGCTTCATAGGCTTTTGGCTTTTATGCTGCCATTTCATAAACTGATCTGATACTTTAGCTTCTTAACTGCAGCAATGTTTTCCTTTTTTTTTAAATTGGTGTTATGCTACTGCTTTAACATTTGTATGTAGTACCTAGAAGTACAAGGAAGTACCTTGGGGGCATAGATTTCATGTTACTCTCTGGCTCTTCAAAGACATTCGGGCTTGCGTCAGGAGTAACGGAGATGTACGGTGCAGGTACTGAAGTTGAACGCAAGTATCTCATCTCATCCTGGAACAGGTTGTCATCCTGGTACCCAACAAAATTTTCATGATGATGCCTACAGCAAATGAGATGTTAAAATTAGAATTAGGATTAAAAATTGCTGAAACACAATATACACAAAAGTTGTTTGCCAATATACTTCATCAGCCAATGCTAGTCACGTACTCTTCACCTATTTATGCTTTTAAGCTGGTTGTGACTTTGAAGTGTTCATGGAAGATCCAGTGGCATTCTCAGCCAACAGGTAGTGGGGATCACCCTTTTCTGTCTTTTAGTAGTGATTTCCAGAATGTATTTTAGGTCCAAGAGTCTGCCCAACATAAACATGAGACACTACAGTGAAATTTACTTCAAATTTCCAAGAAAGCCCAAGTCTTCTGGTTTTCTTTTTACTATTTTTTACTGTGAAGAGAAAAAAGTAGCACGTATATCTGCTACTAACACACTAAGTTAAAGTCTTTGGGAAATTCTGAATTCTTTGGACAGAAACTGAACTGTTATAAAATATTTAGCATCTGAAAGCTACTTAGGGTATATTTGACTCTAGGAGAAAATACAATCTAAAAGACTGAACAGGATCATGGATCAAAACAAGAAAAAACATCACGAAGAATTAGGAAAATATGTCTCTTTCTATGCAAGCTTTAGTTTAGTTTACACATGCATTTTTATCCAATACTCTGCACAGGTGAGTGTTAAAATCAATATTCATACACGTCCTTTAATTACCTTGCTAATGTCTGTAGATAGAGACATGGCATCTTAATGGGGAAGTCTTCAGAAATTCCTTCTTTTAGACTGGGAAGTTGAGATTGGAATGTTTTTGCAGGGTTATAGCAGAGGATACTGGGCTCAGCAGCACTACTCAGCGACAGTAAATACAGTGCATTGGCTTTAATCACTTGATGAGCTTCCATAGTTGGCAAGGCACGAGGTGTCTTAACTTGCATTGGTTTTCTCCTAGATTGTTTAATCTAGATAGATTTAAATAAGGCATAATTAAATTCACCACAGTAAAATCTGACGACCTAGCTCATAATACAGCTGCTTAATTCTACCTGTTGTAAAATGCCTCCTATGACAAAACACATTTTTATTGCTTTCCTACCTCTGCAAACATTTAATAGTTAAGATAGTTCTGAAATTTGCCTCAAGATTAATTTTGTGTGCAAAAAGTTTCAAAAAGTTTAGTTTAAAAATAAAGTTAAATTAACATCATTAATATCAACATATTTGCATACTTTGAGCAAGATTTTGAAATTAGTCCTTGAAGGCCACTACAAGGAAAACACCTTTTGTATTATTCCTATTAAAAACTCCTCTAGTGGCATCTTGTATGCAAAGATCTGGATTATTAGGATCACTAAAAAAACTTTAAACATGAAATAAAACAGCCCTCATTTTAGCAAACAAATAAAACCATACAAAATTAAATAAACTGACAGATGCTTAACAAAATTATTACATCCAATCCTGTGGTTATACAGGGATAAAAAATAAAATTACTTTACAAATTTGAGCACACTATCATCTGAAGGGAAGAAAACTGGTCAGAAGCCAGTGAAGCTTCTATTTCATTATCTTAAACCTAACAATGAGGATAAGACAATATTCCCAAATTATGAAATTCCAAATTTATCAAATTAGCCCTTCTTTTCAAGTTGTGAAGGCAGCACTACTAAGCAGATAGAAAGTCAAACATAAGAGCTGAAAATACCTTCTCTCTTGCTGCTGCTTGCTTTTCACGGAGATACTTTTCTCTGCACCGATCGCACACCAGATACCACGTGCTCCCTCCAATGCCACCATCGCCACAATTCCCAGCCCATCCTCCACAGAAGTGCCCAATGCTGTTGTACCCTTGGCCACCTGCATAGCGGCCACAGCCTACATGGGGGAAAGGTGAGAACAACTGATTTCAAATGCAGGATTCTTATTCTATTATTTATGGCTATAAAAAGGGGTGAAGAGGGGAGAAAGGAAGATGCATGTCTTTTCCTAGCCTAATTTTTTATTTTTCTGTATGTCTGAATTGGTTACAAAACCAGGTTCTTCTCTGTTCTTGTCCATGTGTCCCACCAGCATCTAAAGAATACAAATGCACTATAGTTTTCAAGTTTTATAAAGAACTTATCCAAAGCATGAACAGATCCCTATTCAGACAGCTAAGTTATAGTTAAGGTCAGTATTGTAAGTTAGCCAACAATATCTGTAATTTAACAAACACGAAAATCTTGCCTCCTAGCTAACAAAGCTTAAGAGGGAATGGAGGGTATTCTTTTGCTGATTAGAGTTTCTCAGAAAGATTCAGGACTTTGACTTTGCACACACAGAGCTAAAAAAAAAGTAGAGACCAACAAGTACATAAAAAATATTAAGTCACTGATACCCAGTACTGACACAGCAGACAGAAGTTTCCTACTCTTGACAGTAGAACAGTAACAGAAAACTTCTGTCAATGTAGAAACTCTAACTGACCAATCTCATTTTTTATTTCAGCACAGCTTCAAATCTTAAAGTGTACAACACAGCATGTTTCTGAAGAGCACTGTAAAGTCAGAGCATTATTTTGACTTTGTTTTAAACAACTTAGAAACTTCAGATCCCTAACTACTTAAAATTATACACAAAGATGTGCAACTGATCTGTATGTAAGTATAACTTTTTAATTTAGCGTATATAACAGAAAGCATAGCCTGACATTTTCCTAACAGCAACTAACACCAAATCATGTGTGTGAAATATGCTTTATGGATGGACATGGGAATTAAAAATATGGAGTCCTACCTGGATGAGCTTGTCTCATGTGGTAAGTCACTGGATATGGATGGGATTCTCCACACAACTCACAGATGGTATCTTTTTCTGGTCCTCCCACTGCAAGCTGGGCCATCTCACCAAAAAGATTTCCCCTCGGCCTAGCCTCAACCTTTTCTTTTTTCTTTTTCTCCTTTTTGGCTTTCTTGTTATCTTTGTCACTTTCCTTCTTCTTTAAGACTGCACAAGAACCAGGACTTGGAAAAATCATGTTTTGGGAAGCCGCTTTAATAGTTGCTAAAGAAATATCTTCCCAGAAAGCTACTAAGTGCTGCAGTGTTAATGGAAGAGGAGACTTGGATTTCATTGTGTGATGACTGGATGTTTCAAAGGAGGTAGTTTCAGTTTTTCCATCCTCACACTTTTCATGCAGAGGTGGTTCTTTTAACATTGAGAGGACTTTGTTTTTATTGATGCTACCCATTTTAGATATATCTGGTCCATGAGGTGAGATGTTGAACATGTTAAGAGCAGATGATATTTCCAATGAATGTCTATTTTTCAACTTGGTTTCTTTTTCCTCTGCAGGTTGTTGAGTAAGACTGCTTCGTATGGGTGCATGCTCTTTGGACAATTCTGGATTAAACTTCAAAAAAGATGAGCATGCCATGGCATCATGAACTATTCCTTCATGCCAAAGAAATGCGGCAAATACGGCTCGAGCACATTCTGCAACAGAAGGTGACATTGCTTGCTTGGCAGGCTCTATGGGCTTTGATCCATCTCCTTTGAAAAGGAAGTTGGATTTTTCCTTTTTGGGTCTTGTGTGCCTGCCAGCACATTTACGGCTCACTTTCGGAGATGCTCTCATGTCTTGCTCATCCTTCAATGGTGCTTTTCCAATGCTGAAATGAACTTTATTAGAACCATCGTCCAGACTTCTGAATTCAGTGTTGTCTTCACAGGTGGTATCTGTAATGCTGTCAGTCTTTAAAGTACTTGAAGTACAGACTTCAACTACCTCACTGTGAAGATTTTCTTGTACGACATGAGGGGAAGGAGCTCTATTTTCAGTTTCTGCTGAAGATCTTCCATCTTTTGTAGTAATTTTTGGTTTGGGTGAAGTAGACCTCCCCCTTAAGGGTTCTGTTAGCGGCACTTTCTTTTTGCGAAGGGTGTCTGGATCTAACGTATAAGAATCTGATTTGGAGCGTTCTCGAGGGGGATCAAGCTTTGTTTTTACAGGGGATGGAGCTTTCTGAGGTAGAGTTGTTTTGTCATTGGGTGACGAGGATCGTGGAGAACTAGCACCAGATCTAATGCCTGTCAGTGTCTTTGTCTTTGGAGAAGTTGACCGGGTTCCTGGCCCCGGAGATTCAGCTCTCAGACCAGGAGTTGTTCTTCCATCAGTTTTTAGTGTTTGCAAAGTGTTATGATTTGGTGACAAAGACCTGCTGTGCGAGTCTGAGCGCAACTTTGCGGCGTCCGATTTCAGCATCAGGCACTCACTGGCCGATAAGCCATCGGTATTTCTGGGCTTCTTCTGCTCGGCAGCGGCTCGGTTCATTCGCACGTCCAGCTTGGGTGACCTGCAGTCAGCTCTGTGCTTGGATGCCATGTCTGATTTTCCTGCTGGAGAAATCGGCCTAGCAGCTCCTGTGAAATTCATTCGGTCACCTGCATAATGTTTCATAATCGAATTGTTACATGCTGACCTTGACACCCTTCATAATACAAAACAAAGACTGAAGACCTGAACACAAGTATCAAACACATGCTTCTGTTCACATCAAAATGAAAGGAAACATGAAGGGATCTTTTCCCCCCTGGAATACTTTCAATACATTTCTTTTCCCAAAGATAGACAGAAACAAGTGTTAGGAAGTTTTTACAGAGAAAACACTACTATGGAGGTTATCAAAAGGCACAGTTCATTCTTTCTACAAAACACTAGTAAAGGAAGCACAATTTACATCCTTAGGTGAAATTCCAGGAGTTAACTAAGTCTACCACAGCTGCAACAGAAACCAGGGACTATTTATTTATTATCTCTATGTGTGACAGGCTGACTGCAGCATGAGACTTGCACAGAGATCAAATGTATTGCCAGATTTATTTTCTTCAATGCTCAAAAGCCAGGAATTGTAGGAAGTAAACACTGTTAGTAAGGCAAATTGGGCAAGAGGCTTGCAAATATGCTCGAAATGACTCAAATGGATAATCTATGGAATCTACTTTTTCAAGTCCAAAATCTACCCCATGTTCTGCTACCAAAACTTAAACCCCCCTCCAAAACAACAAACCCACTTTTTCAACCACTAAGTTAAATGGCCAACTCTGGTCAATGAGGTCCTGCTACTTCAGCGCACACTGACTTTGTACATACATTAATCTACAGAGCTGTAAGACTACAAGAACTACAGGCAGCTTAGTACAAGTACATACAAAACAAGTATATGCAAAAAGTAGCTTATTAAGGCAATCTGCTTCTGATACCTCTGTGAACCAAGTCTCTCTTGTAGAATTGTATTCTGAAAACTAATTCAAGCAATATGGAGATTACTGGCAAGCGATGCAGCAGTTAATACAGCTGTCTCTCCATAAATCCTTACTGCAAAATCTTGAATACAGAGTTAAATCCCTTTGATTTGAATGGGTTTTCATTAGTCAAACATGAGAAGTGTTTCCCTAGTAAGCCTGCAGAATTAGGACACAGCACTTAAGGATATTTTTCTTTGCTAGATATAAAAAAGGCTATTTGCATTTGTCTGGGCATATTTTTGAGAAAGCAACTATTTGATTAATTGAAACTTTAATTTTTAACAAAGAGTATTTGCAAATTTAAGCCTTGATTTCTAATGGGAACAGGATAGACAGTCACCTTTTATCTAGTATCTTCAGTATTAGAAGATGTGAAATCAGTGTCTATTTTCTTATGCATTATGGGATCTGAAGCAACTTCATGTAGTTATCAATCATCAACCCTTACCCCTAACCCTGGAAAATCTATAGATGCAATTTTTTCCTACTATTATCTCTCACAATATAAAAAACAACCAAGAAAAATTTAGAAAACTTTTGAGCAAAATATAGGAACCAAGATGCTTCCTCAGGTTATAAAAAATATTATTTATTTGCTAATTCTGTATTTAAATACCTTACAATGAAATTAACAACAAGAAAAAAAAGTGAAGGAAATAAATTATACTGGAATATTTAACAAGCCTGAAAGAATCTTTTTCTGCCTGCCCAAGACATGGTAGAAGTTCATCCTTTTCTGAGCAGAGAAGAAATATTGTATCTATATTCAAGAATAATATATCAAATGTAAGCAATAGAATATAATGAGAATATAGCAAGTATTTATCATCCTAATCAATTTTAAGAGTCTAATCTGTCTTCATTTTTACAAGTTCTAGAATTGTTTTTCACTTGGAAGGGCAAATTTGGAATAAGAAGGCAAGAAATAACATGATAAATTGTGGTTTATAAAATGACTGCTCCTGCTAAAAGAAAAAAAAGTTTTGGAAATATCAGTCCAAGCATTTCAACCATTCCGGCTTAATTATTCACCAGTTTTACTCATGAGCTATTTTGAGATGCTTATTTTGTGATAAATTCTGAAATGCAAATTAGAATTACTTTTATACACATTTTTTTCCAGTCTGCCAGATGAGAAAATACTTAAGACTGAAAGTTTTACAAAATGCCTTATAAAAGAGAGAAAAAAAAAGTGAAAAGATGACAATCATTTTAGAGGACATATAACACTTCAAGCCATTCAGCAAAGTATCAAATTTAAAGTACATGCATGATTAGCAAATACCAATGAGGAAAACACTCCAGAACAAAATTGCTTATGAAAGGTAAAGCCTAACAATGGCTTCCAACAACAAAAGTATCTTGTTTTTTTAAGAAACAAAGATTTGGATTTGCACATAGAGAAATAATCCTAAGCAGCATTCAGGAGTACCAGCACAAAAAGAAAAAGCTCCCAAAGGAAAAAGTGCATAAAATAGCAAGCTGCTTTGTCTGTAAGCAAAAGAAAAAAAATCCCACATTTTATTTCCTGTTTTTTTCTTATATACTTCTTTTGCCTATTGTTTGAAAACACCTGTAGACTAACAGTCACTTTCCATTTTACGAAGCAGAGACAGCTAGATTGTGCATCATGGAATTGCTGCAACTCAGGAAGGCAACACTGAATGATTACATCAGATGAGCTCCCAACAAATACCAAACTTGAACATTTGCTTTCAAAACATTATTTTCTTACATGAATGAAATGAAAATGCATGGAAGAAGAAAGAAAAACAAACCCAAAACATTTTGCAGGTAAAAAATCTGAATAACCTTGCTATGTTGGCATGCATACCCACCCTTCAGTTTGTGAGAGAGAGATGAAATAGCAGAGGCAGGCCCAGCTACATCACTATTGTAAATACGCTCACGAGAAGCAAGGCAGCAGGATGGAGTTTCTACAGTGGAAAACAGTTGCACAGAAGCAGCACAGATTCAATGGAAAAGCAGCAAAGATAAAAACAAGCATTTCAAATGATATGCATCTTCTTTGTTATGTATTCTGAATTCACTGTTTAGATTCCTACATTAGCTTTAAATGACAGACAGTAGTTAGTTTTGGAATGCAGTAGACCAGCTTCCTTGATCTAAAAACCCTAAAATTTCAATCTTAGTTTCTAGGATCTAAAAATGTAACATATGAGGGCTAGCCAATCACATTTATGGTTTATTATAAAAACCAGCAGTGTCTAGTTCTGAACTGAATCTGGGATTGAGATGTTAACACTTAATCTTTAAATTCAGGAATTAATTATTTAGAAGTTCAATATGGTCTTCCAGATGATCCGTTTACACATTCCTTAGTGAAAATTAGAGAACATCTAATTTAGTTTTGGAGTCTTTTTAATCACTGGAAAGAATGAAAAAAAATACATTAAACACACCAAAACTCTGTTTTCAAAACTTATTGCACCTCATGATGTAATGTTTTGAAAAACTTCACTTATGTAATGTGGAGTTCCTCAATACAAGAAACAACTAGCAGTAGATTAATGTCTACCAAACAGTACATAGATTAAAAAAAAAAGCCTGTATCAGCTCTTAAAAATAATTCTGATTTAAGAAAAATTCTATGTCATCCAAGATAATTTCAGTAGAGTGTACTGACACCAAATCTGTTAGAAGTACAACTACAAAAATGAAACTTGGAGAGAAATAATACGGACTTTTCATATCAGTCTATAATTCAATTTTTTCATGTTTTATGGTTTTAATTTTAAGTACTATTCCTTCCCTTGGAAAAAAAAAAGTGTAAAATTCTTACTGAAGTAATAATGGTAAAGAGAATGTGTATGTTAAAAGATACTGTTTTAGATATACCTTTTTGTATAAATGGAGTAAGGTAGTTGTATTGAAAATAAATTATTTCAATTCCTACACTGTTTAAGTTTAAGACACCTTTTTGTTCTGGTAATATACTAATTTGTACACACAACAAGCCTGCTACCTTATGCAATGAGCTATGGTTCCAGAAACTCTGCAATGAGAAGGTGTTCATACATTTGAAGAAAGAATTTAATTATTTAAAAAAAGAAATGAATCCTTAATTTCTCAACACTGTATTAACATAGATTTAACACCAGTATTACCTACTTTTGATACCTACAAATGATTTGGAGAGATCCAATAACAACTATATAGCTTCTGAGCAACAAGGATGTCACTCAGTCAATTTTTAAAGGTAAAAGGCAGACAAACATTAAAAGGAGCACAAAACAGCAGTAGCAGCAAACCTAAAAATGTCAATTTGATCAATAGCATTCCACTCTACGAATGATGAAAGGAAAATTTTTACAAAATCCACTTTCAGGAATGCACATTTATACTTCATTCTTTCACTCTGAGAACACTTACATTTTACAATACTGTAATCTAGTGTTGAATGATGCACTACTACTACTACTAAAGCATTTCAAGGGGACTGTGGGTCCAGCAGTATGACAATCCATGTATATCCAGGATAACTGGACAGCCTCAGGGACCAACATTTTGATCAGGACTCCCTCTTCCAGAAACATCCTCAAAGACTTGAAATACAAGGCAAGCAAGGCGGTCTCATGAGCCATTCAAATGTGACAGTGTGCCTTTAGTCATGCTCTTTCCTTCAACATGGAAACAGCTCCAGCTTGAAAAGCTACCCAATATGGAGACATAGGAAATTCAATTTCTATGGCAGGATGCAGTCTTTCAACAGCTGTGCCTACTTCCTCTGAGGAAACCTAGGAAGCAAGACAGACCACTAACTGGCTCATGTCAATCTTCTTTAAGCAAGCTCTGTAACCATCATGTAAAATCCCACTGGAAAATGGAGTTAACTCCAAGTTTCTTCTGACATGCCACTGCTTTTCTGCATCATGATCAAGGAGAGCACTGACCTGCCTTTGCTGTGCTACCTAAGCAATGGATGCCTCTTAAAAACAGTGTATTCTTTCACTCACTTTTACTGACATGGAAACTACAATACAGCTGTCAGTTCTATTTCCTCAAGCACTGCAATCAACCTATCTTTCTTCACCTCCTGAAAATGCCAAATGTCATATTAACAGCAGGACTAGGACTTTTTTAGAAATTATTTTTCCATGAATAAAAGAATGCACTGAAGCAAAAAAAAAAAGCTTGAATATTAAAAAGAAAAATGTATTTAGTGTGGTTAAAGTAGGGGTATGGGTGGAATGAATTAAAGCAAAAGCTGAAACATGGTATAATGAGAAAAATATTAGCAATATTCTTTACCAGTGGTGGGGCCTGGAATACTAACACTTGAGCCACATAAGTGTATTAACTGAAAGAAGTGTTCCTGTGCTGGAAAGGTACAAAAAAAGAAGAATTCTATGCTTTTCTAATTTCTAACTACAACTTTTGAAGATATGATATGAGGAGATTAGTTCTAAAAAACACCTGATACAATTTGTACTCTTTCTCCAGCCTTTACCATACCAGCCCTCTGAGGATGGTTTTGGATTGACCTGGCTAAATGTATGTTTCATACATACCCTTGCCTATAGAACCTGAAAAGCCTAGGTTATGAAACCATTTAATTTAGCTCAAATTTTCAGGAATGATGCCTTGGCAATATGCAGCATCTGAAAACATAATTAGACCAGTTGTCATTGGTTTAACTGATTATTAAATCACACACAGAAGAGATCACTATGCCTGGCTGAAAAGAGTCTCTCCCTTAATTTTACTGAAACACTACCAAGAAGCACATCTTATGCGCTCCATATGTGCGCTGGTCTTTTGTGCCCCCCTCTACAGCTGTAGAAAATGCAGAGAGAAGCACTGTGGTTCTAAACACAATTTCACCAGCACCTAGATGGGAAAGGAACAAAACCAAGAAGAAACTGATTGCACAATACTGGAAGGATGTATGGAGGAACTCCTGACAAGAATGGCAGGAGCTGATGATGGATGGTTGGACTGCAGCTCTGCAGCACAGACTGCAAAGGAAGCAGCTGACAGGACATTGTATTGAACAGCAGCTCAGCACTGCAGCTTCTGCCTGGACAGGAAGCAGTACCTGAAGCAAGCTGCATGGCTGCATTGGAGGGAGGTTAACATATCAAAAGTCATGGTGCTCCAAAGCTTTTTAGCCCAGAAATCCATCCCTCATTTGCAGTATCAACTCAGGTGTGAGGAAACATGGCATAAAGGTCTAACACTGGCGACTGCAAAGCCTCCCACTTCCCTCCTTAACTTCAGAGCTCAACAGCCAATCATCAAATTTTGGTAACTGATGCTGGGCAGCATGCCAAGATCCTGTTACCCACACTTGCCACATCTAAGGAGATTTATGACCTAGCATATATTACTGAAGGTTGAGAAACAAGATCTTCCGTGGCCCTTTAGGCTTCCTCACTTCTCCTACACTCAGAACTCAACAGAAATTTGAGTCTTCTATGCTTTTAGCCAAGTTCATTGACAAATAAATCAAGCAACCAGTAATAATCTAGTGGGCATGGCAGTTTGCACAAGCAAACTGTGTAGTGTATTACTGATGATCTTACAAGCTTCTCAGAAGCAAGCATAAGCAGGCTGCAGCAATTACAGCCTGTTTTGGTCAAATATCCAGGAAAGAAACATACATAAACTTGTGATCTTATTGGAAAAAAATTCTTGCCAAAGCTCCGAGTCAATACAGACGTTCCTGTACTCTAAGGTTGGTTTTGCCAGCTCTTCCACCTTTTCAGAACTTTTAGTTGCACACAAGACTGACAAAGAATTAAAATAAATGGCAAGAGAACCTTGTCTGTCCCTGTGAAAAAGATAACAATCTCTTGTATAACTATGTCTGAAAAGTAGCAAAGGAATTAAGCAGGACCGAACAATCAGCCCTTCAGAGATTTCTAGCAAGTAACACAAAATTGAGTAACAGTTTCCCTTTTGCTTTTTCTAATACCCCTTCTGCAACAAATTCTTTGATATAACACAGAGTGCTGTTGTACCTCTTTGATGATGTGAAAGGAGTAACAGAGGCACTTTTTGCATTATATCTCAGGAGGTGACTGTCCTAAACTGTAGTATTTCTGAAAAAAAATAACCAAACACTGTGTTGGAGGATAGAAGGTTGTGACAAGTCCTTTCCTTCTTTCTTAAGTGAATTCGCAAGCCAAACCTCAAGGACAGATAAATCTCCTGAAAAACCAGCTACCTACAAACACTTCTAAGGAAAACTATAATCTGTCACCGGCACAAAGTACGTTTATATCAGATGAAGATTTTTCTTCCTATTATAGAAATCTAAATTAAGGAAATAATTCTAGAGGGCATTCAGCAGGATCCTAGCTTTCCGCAGAATTATGCCAAACCAGATTTTTTCCCCAGGGATAGAGATATTTGAGGAAGAACAGAAAATGTAAACAGTAGACTGAACTATTTAGGCTGACTTGCAATCAAGATTGGCATTTAGTGTATAACATCTGCAGACAGGGAAATCTAGGCTGGCACAACTTCTTTCAACTATTAGACTATTATTAGTCCATTTAATAAAACAGTATACTGACTATAAGCATTCATTTTAATTTTAAAATCTAACTTTACTGCACAAAGCACTTAAGGATGGAACACATAACTGGAAACTAAAACTAAGCATGTCTAGGGCAAAAATTCAATTGACTTGATACGGACTCAAGGTATGTTGCGAAGTGGATTTGACTTTTAATTACATGTTTGGTAACAGGAGGCTATAAAGTGATTTAGAAGTAATTAATTAAAATTGCATACTTAAAATTAGTTTCTGTTACAGTTCTAATATAACTCCATGAAACTATTAAATGAACAAGTATACTGATACAGTCTTACAGGCATTCCTGACTATATGCTGAATTTGGATGTACTTGCAAATGGAGGATGAACAAGTCTGCAAAGGTCTAAGGAAATTTAAACAAGAAATCTCCCATGTTATTATTAGATTTTGTGAAAACAAAAATGTTAGTATTTCTCTCCTTTATAAATAATTTACATTATCTGCATCAAACCTGACACTGGATAGTAAACTGCTTAAAAAAAAGTCTTTGTATCAAATCACAGTCAGTGAACAGTACACCAGTTCAGGTCAACAATTTTTTCCCTTCTGGAACAGCAAATCACCAAATTGGTTGAGACCTTGTACTAAGCTAAGATCCCAGATCAGACACAAATTCAAAAAAATTTTCCAGTTTCATCATTATTTTATTTGGTAGACCACCAGTGCTCCTCTCCTACCTGACAAAAAAAATGGTTCCATTTGTTTTTATCCTTATTAAAACACAAAACATGGATGTACCTTACTGAATACAGTTTATTTACACATCTTGGACAGAGAATCCATTGAGCAAGATCTTGCTGGGCAATCAAAAATGATGCTTTTATTTTCATACAATAGGTCTAAATGCTAAAGGACAAATCATCTTAAATTTCAAATAAGACAATTAGGGTTACTTTTGATGCAAAGCTGAGTAACTGATTTTACCTCTGTGAACAACAGAAAAAAGCTAAAAGTGATAGGAAAGAATAAATATTTGACAAATTCTCAATGAGGGTGTGCTGGTGCCACTGGCAGTCAGCTGTTTTATCTGAGTAGAGTTAGGAATATTCTGCTTTCAGGATGCTGGTGAAAGTCCAGCAGAACTACAGAAGATCACAGTCAAAAGATTTATGACAATCATTGTAAAAGCAAATTAGAAATCTTAATCTAGCTCTCACATGAAAGACTTCACAACTTCAATAAGCTGAGCTGGAGAGATGCAGGACTGCATATACAGAAACACTGAACTGACTGACAGGGTCAACAAGAAAGAGCTAAGGCACCTCAGAGAGACTGTTTGTGGGAAACAGGCACAAAGGAGTATTCCTGTGACCTGTGCTGTAACTGTTCTGCATGTAAGAGAGAATTTAGTGCAGTATCAGCTTATCAGCTATCCATCATGAATGCTGAGCTTTTAGTTTTCATTAATCAAAACACTTTCCTGTCCTCCCATCAATAATCAGGTTAGCTGGTATTCACCTCAATGAGCAAACTTTCTTTACCATGCCAATCCTATGAGCACCCCACAGAAAACTAAGAAAACATTTCTTCTGAGTTGAGCTCAGTTATTCCCATTGTCCAGCTACATCCCTAAGTTAGAAGCAATGATAAAAATAGAAATTTAGGGAGTAAGAAAAGTTAATACCTATGTACTTACTGCAGTGCGTTTTGATATTAAAAGAACTACCAACATTTTGTACTATATAAAATATGTTCCTTATTTACAAACCAGAGTTGCATAAAATATTGGAAATGCACTTTCATCCCTTGTCAATGGTGAAGAACACATACAAACCCAAAATACTGTCAATATAAAAATCAAAGTTGAACAAGTATACTTCTTTGGGAGCATTACCTCACATGCTTCTGAATCATGAAAAACTTAAAAAAAAACAAAACCAGAAAGGTGCACTGTGGGATGATTAGTAGCTGGTAAGCAACTGAGAACAGCAATGTGAAAGCTGCAGAAACGGACTGATGAGGCAGGTAAGGCTGACAAACTTACTCTGAAGCTGTGGCTGAGGCTGCTGGAAGGAAAGGGGCTGTCCGAACACAAATGGACTGTGGACAAGGGAAGAGGGAGGTTTTGCAGCTTGATCAAAGATGGAAGGAGCTGGGAGATTTGGCCGTGACTGAATGGAATTCAGTATGGCACTCAGTTGGTCACCTGTAGTGGGCAAAACAGTCAAAACTACAACCTGTTACCTGTCATTCTCCAGAAAGGCAGAGTAAAATGGTACTCAAAGTTTCAATGATGATAATCGAGAAAGCTCATACATCTCATTTAGCCACATACAACTCTGGTTGTGGCTAAACATAAAAATCTCACTCCATGCATGGCAATAAAATTACTTGTCTTTAAGCCTCATGAATATTTTACTGCAATTATTTTAAACATTTCAAAACAGAGATTTATATTCGCCTTGCTAAAAAATGAAGAGCAGCCAAAGAAAGAAACAGAAATCCCTAGCATTTACAGTAATACACACATGCAACATACATGCAGAAAAAACATTAGAAAAACTGATGAAAAGGGAAAGCTAACATGTAATTGGCTTTGGCAAATGTATTTCTGCGCCAGTGCTTTGGTAAATATTTGCTCATTTTTGCAAATATTTTAAAACTATTCTGTCACACTGTTTTTCAAGGTCAGATTGAAGATAATTTTAAAAAATCTGTAAGTACCACTTAAGAATTGGAACTGGTTTTCTGAAGAATTACCTACATTTGCTGTGAGGTAAATGAAGGCATTCAATAAACTAATTTATAGATTATAATTTATAATTAATAAACTTTTGATGTTAAAATCAAGAGTTTTAATTTCTGAATGCCGATTTCAAAGAACTCTATGTGAGCATTAGAAATACATGATGCCTCAGTAAGAAGGCCACACCATGTTGTAACTTGAAGTATACTTAGTAATATGAGGTAGGAGACACCTGAGATTATCATCTCAGATTCTTGATTTGAATCATCACCAGACAAATCCTAACAATGTCACTTCATTCTGCAAATTCCTATGACTTTGACAGCATTGTAGAAAACCTAGTAAAGAATTTTAGCAGCTAACATAGAATTTACAACATTTTTGGATTATTATCAATTATCTTTTTAAGGAATTAGAGAAATACCAGCACATGAATCAAACCCAGTGTTACCCAAGAACTCCTAAGGTAAATTTATTTTCTTGATATTTTGGGTTAAAAAATAAGATGATTATCAGAAAACAGCTCGAATGCCCTTCTAAACAATCACCTACAGGAATCAATGAATCAATTTTATTTCACTCTTTTGGAAGTAGCATACCTAAAACCTACTGGGATCTGTACTTCAGCATCAATCATTCCTACCTTAAAAACCTAGAAGTGATTGAACAACCTGGTCTGGGGGGGATTTTGGATCTAGGTGATCTGTAAGGTCTCCTCCAACCCCAGCCATTCTTGATTTACATGTCTGACTGACAATTATTCTTAAATGTAACATGCCTAACTCCTAAAATGAGGAATTATTTTAAATGGAAGAATATCTGAGAAGTTGACAGTCAAAAGGCCCACAATAATCAAAGATGGAGGTGGGTAGGGCCAATCATGAGGAATATTAAAAACTTGCCTGTAACACAGAAAACTGGAAGAGAGAAGACACAGCTAAATCAAACAGATTCTTTGTGGGAATCAAGTCTTCTTTCTTGCAGGCAATACTGTAAACCTAAAATTAACAGTTTTACAGTAGGAAACTCTTACCTACTGTAAAACTATGATGGGGATCTATACCTACACCTATTTTGGGGATCTTTACATTTGATCAGTTATTTTGAAACACTCTTGGATGGGAGTGAATTTTCATCAAAACCAGGGCATTCCTATAGATGTACTTTTAACAAACAAGCCCCTCCAAAGAAGTGCTTCCTTCGGAAATTCCCCGAAGAGATTGTGCCTGTGCCTTCCATTTTTTATTTTTCACAAAACTCAGAGCTTCTTAGAGCTAAGAATACAGAAAGACTGCATACAAAGTAATGGTACTGCTGAAGAATTCTACTTTTGGGAAAGTAAGACCATTATTCTTTCAATATGGTTGCCAACAACTCTTGGGCAATTCAAAAGAAAATACAGTACACAGACTGAATGAAGTCACGTAGCTGAGTTGTTCATTCACACTAAATCTCACAGCTTGAGGGTATCTTGAGAAAATAATGCATACAAAATAGTAGGGAATTCAATGCCAGGAGTAGCTTCCAAATGTTTTGTAACTATTATCCCAAAGAAACACCTTTGAACTGCTTAAAATGTAGTAAAGAGAATCACAATGTCTTTAGAAATCAGGATGCCTGTTAATATAGCATATTTATCTCTAAGATTTTATCGTTGGACAACACAGAACAAAAAAAATGTTGCCTTAATACATTTCTGCAGAAAAAAGAACAGATAATATTTCTGCACTATTACACAACTGACACTGAGAGACAAGCTGTAATACTGCCTCACATCTTAAATACTTCCACTTTTGTGATTCCACCATTACTCTAAATGAGTATGGATGAACTGGGAAAAGAAGGTTTAAAAGGCTCTATAAAACAAAAGGAAAATGGTTCAACTTATGCAGCCTTTATCCAAAAAGGAGGGTTTCCTATAACAATGCATAGACAAGTATGAACCACTTTCTACGCAGTAAACCACTGTGAAATGATATAGAACTATTTCATGTTGTGACATTAACAGAATAGACTATTTATGAATAGTTATTTTTCTAATCTTCTCTCCTTTAAAGTAATTTTTAATTTTTTTTTATTTAGGATACCATGAAGAAATACATGCTGGTGCTAAAAAACACATGGAATACCTTAGGCCCCTATTTGTAGTGGCATAGGCTACAGCAATGTAAGAGTACAATGATAGAGCTCCATGTTTCAGGAATATTTCTCAAGAATCTCACGGGAAGTCCCTTCTGTATTATTAAATCTGCTAGAACTAACAAAGAAATTAACAGAAGGCATGAAGATTGAGTTTATTTTGATGGCTTTTATATATGTATTTAGATCTTGCCAACAAATAAACCATGATTAAAAGAAACAATTGTTTTATATCAGTAAAAGAAACTAGACTTTATCTATTTCCCAGCAGTTGTAACTGGTATCCATGTGATTGAAAGGTAACTTCAGTTTTACAACTTCTTTTTTTAATTTCACAACAAATTTTAAATGGCATATTTTATCTTGTTAACTCACTAAAGGCATTTAAAAATTACGAAGACAAAAAATGTTTCTGGACTTTCAAAAACATGTACTTTCTAAATCAAATAGTTTTCTAATCTTGTTTTACATGTATTTTTCATTTCAGCATTTCAGTTTTGTGCCTACCACTGCAGAAATCCCAAACCAACTTCCAAATCTTCATTGATTCTTTTTATACACAATACCTAGACTGAGTGAAACTAAATCAGAGAAAAAAGCAGCTTTAACACTTTGCAATTCATTATACTATTGCTTTGGAGAAGACCTCAAAAAGCAGAAAATGAGTAATAAAATATAGCCATTAAAAATATGAGTGTAAAAACATACCTTTGTTATTTCCAAGGCCATAATCAAACCCTTGTCCATTACTACAGCTTGTCCCCTTACTGAAAGCTTGTATTGAAAAAGGACTTGGGGGAGGAGTCTGCACATTTTGATCTAGAAGGACTTGCTCTGTAAAAAAACCACATCACTTCAGGGTTAGACCTCTGAGTAATGGATTTCCACTAGAAAGATGAGTCACAAAGCAAAAGGTGATATTTATTTCCACCAATAGCACTCTTCCTCTCAACTAAATTCTCTTCAAAAAACCCACACCTGCTCTTCAGAACTCGTGCTCTAAATTATAAGACAGAGGACTTAATACTATGTACACTGTTTTTGTTTGACTGAATTGTTGGCACCTATGCCATTATTTAATACATGTTTTTTTTTCCAGTAACATCATTCAGCAGTGTTTATTCTTTGGACAGTAATTGTTAAAATCCCTTTAACAAAGCCAGATGGAGAAAGGATGGTTTTCAGAGTGACAAACTCAGAGCCAATAAACATTTAATTGTGGCTACCCCTAAGAGTTCGCGGAACACAAGACATTTTTTCCTGACAAATTTATTTGTATCTGCAAATGAGTACTATAATTTTATTTTCTGTATGACACTAAAGCAACCCAAACCAACCTGGAGTATTTAATAATATTCAAAATTACAGAAGAATTAAAATAAATGAGAATCCACTTGACTACTTAGATTTACAGAGAAATTACTGACTTAATGTGGTCAAAAATACCATTCCAACTGACAATATATATGGAAGCATTCAGAAGAAATATCCCAAATGCAGGTTTTTAAAAGCTTGAGTGGGCACCTTGAAATTTTTTCTTGTCAATGTACTAAAATTACCATGGATAAAATAAAATTTAAAAAAATTACAACTCTTTAAAAAGTAATTTTAAAAAAATTGCTTTTCAGGACAAAACTGCATTTCAGAGTACAAACTCTACATAACTTATTCAAGTTAAAAACAAATTATGAGGGAGAAAGCTGGAAATTTAGTCAGTTCATAAAAGAAAGGATCTAGAATTTTTTCAATCAGAAGCTACTCTAGATCTTGCTGTAGTACTTTAACTGGATACCTGGCTACAGACCTACCTATTCAGACTTCTGCCTCGTCTCTGACAGAAACTCTACTCATTATGGAAATTTAATTATAATTTTATTAAATAATGAAAATATGAATGTAATGTGAAAGATGGTGCTATTCATGGATTAAAAAATGGACATTTGCAAATCTACCTAGAACACTTGCAGATCTTTATTACTTCCCTCTAGCAAAAGTACTGAAACTGATGATAAATTATTTTAAAATAATTTCATTGCAAATAAAAACAATCAGTTTAAAATAACTTTCAGATATGGCTTAAGTGCATGAAATTTTACATGGCACTGACGTGGACTAGGAACCTAGAAAAGGTTGAAAAATCTCAGTAATTGCACTGGTAACTGCTTCAACTGCTTCAGCCAGATGTACAAGAGACATCCATCTTCACCCTACTTATAAAAAGAGACTCCTCTAGAAAAGATTAACAACTGGTATATTGAGGCATGGGATTCATATCAGAAAGTTTCTAAGATGGTATTTCTATGAGCTGTATTGCAGAAATCCCACTACAGAGTTTTGTCCTCAAAGCCTGGAGCTTGCATTTCTGTTTTTCTGTGAGAGCAATGCTATATTCCAAGATGTCCTTCAGTAACAGCGCCTAAGCATCAAGAATCTGAAGACAAACCTTCAAACAAGTGTCTTGTTTAAAGTCTTCCTGATTTGCAAACTCTTTCTTAGAGCACACATATACTTTGAGAAATTTAAGACAATATGAAATGACAGGTCAAATACTGAAGATGAAAAACTACTTAAAAATGCAAAATACTGTCAAGTTGCTTAAATGTATTTCTCAAAATAAGCACTCTGGAATGGAAATTTTTGCACACTGCTTAATGTAGTGATTTCAGATAAATTATTTTCTACTGGAAAAGCAAACAACCCTGTATAAAAATAGAAAATAATGAATTTATCAACCTTATTATTGAATACCTGTGCTTTCAACAATAAGGTACTGTTCCAATTCAAAATTATTTAGTTTATGGAATCTACTTGGGCTCTTTGAGCACCTCAGAACCTGACATTATCAGACACAACTAAAATTAGAAAAGCTATGACTTCTAAAGGAGTTTTTGAAGTATTACGTAAACATTTATATATTTAATGAAAAACTCTTGGCTATTTCCCTTCTTTGCAGAAGGTTTTACACCTGAAAGTCAAGCTGCAATAGTCTACAGAAATACTTATGTATTAGCGAGGAATTGCTTTGTTCTAATACAGTAATGTGATGGTAATTGTTATGAGTATCTATGTCTGAAATGAATTTCAGCAGCAAATGTGAAAAACAGAAAAATGGTGAAGAGTCTGTTAAAATGAACAAATAAGAGGCTGACAATAAGTGCGACCTAAAACCACAAGCAGAATATGACTGCTGAGTTCAAAGCTTTTCATAAAGATACTTTTTGGAAAAACAGATGCATAAAAATTAACCCCAGAGCTAAAAGAAAAAAGATGGTTAAAATTATTGTCCATAACTGTAACTGGTACAGAAGAAATAATACTGAAATATTTTGACTGTTTTAAAAAAAAAGTCATTTTAAGAATGTTTATAAACAACTTTTAAGTCTGACCGTGCAATGTAATTCAAATGAAAACAGATAAGCTGATGTTATACCTGCTCAAAACTCAGATACTTCTTTATTTCTCCTGTTTAGACTACTAATTTTTTTAAATTAAAAAAAAATAAAACAACCACTTGCCATCTTCATGTCGAAGGTACTGGTTTCCACCTCTGTCTCTAGCTAATGACCATGCCTCGCCTTCATCACTTTCACAGAACTCTACCATGCTGTTCTTATCCATTTGCACCCACGTACCTTCTGAATTAGTCACCTGATGCACACACATAAAAAAAGCACAATTTATTGACTTTTCAAATAATTCAGTAGTACGATTCAGCAACTACTTACAGTATCTGAAAAACACATTAAATTTCAATCTTTCTATTGGAAAGTAAATGTTAAAAAAAAAAGTTTCTTAAATTAAGGCCACAGGCTGAGGCAGACTGAAGTACCAAACCTATTTATGGCATATTTACATTTAGGAGTAATTCCAAAAATTTTAGACCTATTTATGTTCAGAAGAAGCAAAACGCCAACACCAGAACTTCAGAAAATCCACATAAGCCTAAATAAAAACTGGAAGGAAATAGTGACCAAGAGATACCTTCTAATCGATGGTGGCAACAGGAGAATTATAATACCAAGATATACATGGAAAGGTTTTTATGCGTATTAATTTTGTTCCTGATATTATATTTAGGAAATAGCATGACACACTTCATCCTTAAGCCCTACTTAACCATAAAACACCACAACTGGACAACCCAGAACAATAACAATAGTTCAGCAAATGAACAAATGAATACAATCAGCAAAGAGAAACAGCAATTTGTTAAATGGTTAGGTCCTAGGAAAACATTTTATCATTAAACAGAGTTCTTCCAAAGAAGAGGACAAAAAAGTAGATCAAGAAACACAATTTTGTAAGGAATACTGCAACAGAAATACATAAGCAAGCACAGGTAACTGCAGTGCAATTTTAACATTATTCAAATCGTTGCAAAAAGGCAAGAGACACAACTGCATTAGTACTGCTAACATAAACCAAGGTCAAAGGCCAGTATTTAGCATGAGGAGGGGAAAAGCAAACCTGGACAGAGGCAGATTCTTTTGCTGTAGTTACTACTGTTATATACTGGTATCTATGAAGACATGAACTGAAGCTACAAGGATCCATACCTCGCCCACTGCCTTGACTTTGTTTCCCAGAACTAACATTCCAATTGGGATACCTCTAAGGTTAGGGCAGCTTCTGATGTTGTGACCTGATGGGCCAGTCTTCACTACCTTGTACACTCCAGGTCCACCTCGAAGGAATGGCATGTCTTGTTCTTGCATCACTGCTTCCTGTGGGCAGTGTGAATTTAGGTCTTTGAAAAAATCATCAGCATTAGACCTAGATTCCTGAGAAATTAAAAAAAAAGGCAAAACAGAACAGAATAAAACCTATTAATACCACCTTTAAACTACTGAGATAAGAAACACTTACTTCAAGGCTACAAAAGGCAAATTTCAGAGCTAAAGAAGATCCTAGTTACATTGCTATTTTTAGTGTGCAGTGCTGAACAACTGACCACTACTGAATTGCGTATTAATTGAATTACTCCTGACATTACTCTTCAAGCAAAAGTGGTATAAATGTAACCATTTATATAAAAATAATAGCTCATATCTAACATCAGATACAAATTATTTAATCTAACTGCCTTCACTAAACCTTTATCCACGCTGACATTTCTCAGGATACACATTCATTCCTCCTGCTCTATTTATGAAATTTTGTTAAAGTCTGGGGCTATGCAAAGGGAATTCAATATTATTTTGTACTATTTGCTGATAAAATATATATCCAAACCTGAAGTAGAAAAACACTTTGAATTTCTTACCAAAAAAAAAGTGGTAGTTACTAAAAGAAGAAAAAAATTAGCACAGATTTTTCAGCCAGCAACAGCTTAACTGCAAGGCTTTTGTACAAAAACCCATGAGGGATAGAAGTAACAAATACGCATTTATTTCAGAAGAATGCAAGTGAGAAGCAGGAGCAAGTTCCACTATACTGAAAGTCATAGGTACTTCTAAAGGAACATTAAGGAAAGTTACAAACTACATAATATCCTGTTGGATGAAGCCAGTGGTTCACCTCATTCAGTTTATTGTGTTCAGCAACAGGAGAAGCTTTTTAGAAGCAGCATAAAATCTTTACTAGTGGTCTGTCCCTTATATACCAACAGCATTTAAAACCTTTTTATTATGGATGTTACAGGGTATACCCTATTTTCTTTACTGTCTATTTATCAATCTGGTTTCTCAAAATTTAATTTCTTCAGAATATGCTGATACTTTCTGCCTTGACAATCTCCCACAAAAACACCTTCCAGGAGTTCACTTCCTGCTGTGAGAAAGAATAGTTTCTTGGTCAGATTTAAACCAAACTTCTAGTTACGTTATTTACTTTTAAATGAATGCAAATTTCCTCTGATCTCTCTAATTATCATGTTTTCAGCTTTTTTTGGCATGGAAGTCTGTGCATGTGTCCAGGCTAATACAGCAGTTTTTTTCAAGAAGCCTTTATACAAAAATGATTCTTTTATGTAAATATGTAACTTACAAAGCAAGTTAATGCAAGCTGAGGTAAACTGGTTTGAGAGAAAAAAAAAGACAATTTAAACATAGTTTAGATCTTGACATAATAAAGTCTGTTATTCTGGGGAAAAACAACCAGTGGACAAACAAGTCTTAAAATCTCTAAACCGAAATGTACTTCACATTATTGTCTTCATTACAAAGTTCATACAAAAAAAAGGTCTATCTCAAAACAGTACAGAACTGATATTCAGACAAACACTTCTACAGTCAATTTGAACAGCTTAACTGTACACAACATATCATGTTCCTAGAATGAAATAATTTTAAAAAATCCATTAAGAATGGTCTGAGTATTTATTAAATATCTGTGTGGTGGCTTTATTGATATAAGTATCATCTTATTGGATGCTGCAACTTTATGCGAAGCCTCCAATAACAGAAAAATTTTTACCAGTAAATTCTGCTCTAAGAGAGAATGAAAGGCTTTGTTATGTTACTAGGCCACCTCTCTGAATTTCTAATTTGGTTTGTCAAAAAAGGAGAGCACTGCTTATTAATTAATAAAAATTCAATAATCTGCCCTAGTACTTTTTTCTCATTTTAGAAGAAAGAGACACAGATACAGCACTGAATGCAAATCTGCTATTTCCTATAAAAATAAGTCACAGTAAAACAGACTTCAAAGAATATTTAGCATAAAGTTGAGTCATAAGGTGCATTCTGAAAACATGAGATACAGTGTGACTGTTCCTGTAATTTAACTCACCTTAGGGGGTAAAGCTTTGGAAGTCCATGAAAAAAAGTCCAAATCCCTTACTCCTTGGCTAGCATTAAAGACATTCTGAGCAACAAAGTTTGGAAAAAAGAGACATATATCAACAAAGAAATGGGAACAAAGAAATATTGGAGGAAGAAGCTCAAGGTAGTATAATGCAAAATTTCTCCTCAAGTAAATTTACTGGTAGAATATTTTGAAAAAGGGGAAAGTTTTGTTTTCCTAATCAAGTCACCTGAGTCCATTGCTCACTATGGCAAATCATCCATTACACAGAAACAGTTTAGTATGTCAAAAGCTCAAAATGGATGTAGTGTGTCATGCCATTTACTGAAATTAAGAGCCAGACATCTCTTACAAAGCTTGAGACTTCAGACACAGAAAAATCTCATATTTCTGTTACAAAGAAATGGTAGCTGGTCCCATCACAAACCAGTTTTCTAGTGAGATGGTCTCCTGTTCTGAAAGATGATTTCAACCAGTGCAGGACAAGTTCCCACAGAATTTTAGTCACCCAGTCAGAAGCAAAGAGATGCAAAAGGGCTAAGCTCTCTGTTGCTGAAAGGAGTTCACTTGCACAGAATGATTTCACCAGTTTGCACATCAAAATTGTACTTTTTACCGGAGCCAAAAACTTCAATGTTATATGGAGAACAATTGCTAAGATTTCATTAGTTTTGTAAAACATACAATGCATTAACTAGTTTGTTATGAAAAATTGTAACCCACATATAACTGCCAGAGAGACACCACTAATTTTATAACCAATTGCACACACTATTGAAATAAGCACTGCTGTTCTGCTTAATTTTTCCTCCCACAAAACAGTGAGGACAGCATTTTTTGATCACTGGAAAACATGAAAAAGAAGACATCTTTTCTCCATAAGATAGTTTCTACTTATTTCAAAGAATTTTTCTGTCAAATGAAAAAGCAGTATACATATAGCAGTACTAATAATTGTATTTATGGTATTTATGATGGAATCCCTTTGACAAAGCACCCATTTCATCTATATGAACCAAAGTATTAAAATCTAATTCCTTATCCCATCCTGATACGGGAACCAAATGAAATCCCTGCTCAGCAGCCACATTAAAATTTAACAGTAGCTAAGGCAGTAAATCCTTTCAGGCGGAAACAAGTACAAAACACCCTTGGCATGCTTCACCTGTATTCCTTGAAAAAGCACTAACACGTTAAAAGTAAGCAAATCTACATTTTTATCACATGATAGAAGCAAATCATCTACTATATACTGCTTGCAAATATTAAATTTCAATAATAAAAATGATCTGCCATTTTGATCAAGAGAGGGAAATTGTCACACTACCAGCATTTCTTTAGAACTGAGTACCTTTACCCAGAACTGAAGGAGGTAGCCCTGCACTAGTGATATATGCTCTGGGGCACTGGGGAAGGTGGGGAGGGTCTCAGATAGGAAGATTAGCAAAGTAAAGGTTTATCAACTCAGTATAAAACTATGGCAACTATAAAAAAGCCTACACATGCCATATGAGTGTACTTTGAAGGCAACCAACCTACTTAAACTGCCTGATTCTATTACTTTGCAGTATATCTCCTTTTTTCTGATGGACTTCCACTGAGAAACATGGACTATCCATACCTGAAATATTTAGGTATCATTTCAAAGATCTATTTTTCTACACAGAGCTCTATGTGTAAAATACACAAGGGAAATCAACAGCAGTGAAATGGGACCATGCTGGCTTAGAAGCACCAAGAAGATCAAAATAGAAGCTCTCCTTTGCTCTGTGAACTTGAGAACTTTTTCCTATTATAATACTGCACACCAGTTTAGATTAATAGATCAGGCAGCTATTTGGGAACTAAGTTTTATTCTGAAGAAACTACTAGATAGAAGCTTTGATTTTAGCCCTTATGCTATCATCTGCAGATTTGGTTGATGATTTCCTTCAAGACTTTACCTTCCAAGATCTAAAACTAATTTTAGAAATTCACAGTTTTCCCAATAAATTCAAAGTTTCAGAGATTAAAAAAAATTAATTTGTTTTGCTACCAAAAAATCATTGATCCATTAGGAAGCATTTAAAACCTTAGTTATTTTTCAAAACTAAGACGTATCTTAAACAGCCATCTTGACATTTTATCCAACATAGTCTTACTCTTCAATGGTTTTCCATCATGCTTAAAACAATGGCAGAAATTTTTGTCAATGTCCTTCAGTGCTTCCACAGAGCATTCAGCTTTCTGAGGTTCTGTGATCAAGCACTGGAGCCTACATACTAATTTTATTTATTTCTTCCATTGCAATAATGGCTTGAAAAACCAAGTTTCACAGTCCTTGTTTGCCTGTGGGGGCTGGGGAATGTAATATTGTAGCTGGACATCAGGGTACAATATTCCTTCTTAAAAAGTCTTAAATTTAAAATGAAGTAGTGAGAACTTAGAATGTGATTTTTTAAAAGACAAGTTACAGAGTTTGACCAAGATGAATTTCTATTTCTTCCTAGTGTGCACTCTTTTGTATCCTATGTTCCTTTCTATTGAGCACCATGTTAAGCATGAATAAATAACTGTCTGCATAAGAAATTTTACAAGCATTTTTTCAAAAACAGATACCTGAATACTGTAGAGAACAGAAGGAAAAACAGCTACCAGAGATGGAAACTGCTTATTCAAAATCACAATCTATTAAATTCACAATCTCATAATTATCTACAATGGATTGGATGCACAATATCAGATCAGGGGCTGTAAAGCAGCTCCTTGTGAAAGGACAACAGCAACAGAAGAAGAGCTGAAGACTTTCTAAGGTGGCAAATGACCACAACTCAAATAAATAAAACACTGCTAACTACCACTGATCTCTCCTTTCCTGTCATAAATTATCTTAAACTATAACAGCTCTAATAAAAATACAGAAAGTGCATTTATAAGATCCACAATATTCAGTACTCGCTTTATCATAAAATACCTAATTAATGCTAATAAACATACATAAAATGAAGATACAAAATATACATCAAGGTGAAAAGAGGTCACAATTAACACTGCCAAGAACCTCTACTGTTTTTAATTTGCTCACAGCTCTATAATACAGTGAGGAAACAGAATAACTAAAATTTTTTTAAAAGTTTTTACATATTTTCCAAAATGCCCTAAGAAATTTTATTTACTTAAGGGATTGATTATAAAAACCCTGTATATTTAAACATGATAAAGCAATGTAATTGGAGATGACAAGTCTGCCCACTCATAGTTGAACAGAAAATGGAGTCTAGTAAAAGAAATGTGACATCTATTTGCACACGGAATACAGGGCCTAGCTCAGGCATTTGATTTTCCCTTTGCATTTTCAGTCACACAAGAGACTTTCTCCAGTCTTCCTTTAAAGCCAAAACTGGTTGAACAGCTTGGCTTCAAAAAATCTCACACAATCACAATTTTTTCTACTGCATTCTGCTCATCAAGTCATTCAGCTATTCAAATCAAAAGGATTGAGCAGATATGAAATATACCACAATTTAATCTAACAAAACTTTTGCATTTATTACTTAATGGAGTATCTTTTTTGACATAAGTGATTCATCTCTAGAGGATTGCAAAAATCAAATTTGACAACTTGCAAACAGTCAGTTTTTGGACAATTCTTAGAAAAAAGAGCATAATTTGAAATATTTTCAACCTAGTAATCACCATAAAAAAGATTTTAAACTTCCTACCAAGAAAGCAGTATCTGTGCAAAGGAAGAATCTAGTAAGAAAGCAGTATATGCAAGACTAGCATGCTGTAAAGACTTAAGGCATTCAAAAGTCAGCCTCTGGACCTTATGCTTTGTCACCTTTAAAATACAGAATGTTAGAGAACTATTTTCTTCCTTTCCCCTCTTATTATTATAAATCAAAATAACAAATCTTACTGCTTATATACTGTCATAATGAAATACAACAGTTTCAGGATATGCTAAGTCCTCTTGAAAATTAGAGCCACACAAGGAAACTTTTCTGAAAGTAGCTCAAAACACATTTCTTGCACATGCCTGCATTGCTGTAAGAGTTGCTCTCATAACTTTTTTGCTGTGTTGGCTGCGACTTACAGAGCAGAAGGTAAGAAAGCACATGACTTTTAACTTGTGTCAGTCAAGACGTGTGACTGGCTACCTAAAAGAAAATTAGGCATATCTAAAGCTCATAACACTCTAAATGGTAACAAAACTAATTCACAAGAGTGTTTAACAACCCTCAAAACCAAGAGAGAATCTTTCATCTGAACTTTACACACACAACAAAATGTTTGAAAATTGAATGTTGTTTTTCACATTTGATTGTACCTGACTTCCTTATTCACATGAAATTTGAATTCTCAAAATTATGCTGTCAAGATTGAATGCTCAGTTATTCATGGCAGACATTTCTTTCCAGGCTTCTCTCAAGGAGCACAGCATATGCTCTTCCCTAGAACCACATGTATACCAGAGCTGTATGAAATATGCCAAGCACTAAGTTCTTGCTAATCACAGACAACTGTTGAGCTCAAAAATATTCCCTTCAACAAGTATAAAGGTATTGAAGATAGCTAAACTAAAAAACAAAAACACAAAAAAACACTAACCACAGCTAATAAAAATCTACCAGACTATAATAATCACCTAGATAAACAGTATTTGCTGAAGTTAGTTACTTAGTCAAGATAAATTCACTTTTACCATGGGTGAACTGGTAAAATACGACTACTGCACAGAACTATTAATATTTCATGGAAGTATAATACAGCAATTTTCTAATGGCAACCAATTTCTAAGGCAAAAAGTACAGGCAAAATTTTAAACAAAGCCTATTTTTTTCCATGCTTTCATACATTTTACAACAGACTAGAAAACCACTGTGATGACAGGCATATTTGAGTGACTGATTTCTGAGTACAGAAATAATTTGCTTCCCAAATCCAAAATTAAAATAATTTCCCAAAAAAGGATTCTATTGAAAGAAATCTACAAATAGAAATATATCAACAAATAATTTGTAGACAAGAAGACCTTGTTAGATCATGTAACACTGTTTGGCAGAACAGCCACAGAGCATTATGAATTTCCAGATTTAGCTACTAGCAAACAGCCCAATTTCACTGGAACTGGGAATATTCCAGTTCTCTTACAACCAAAACCATGAATAGCGTAATACTAGTGGTCTCAGTGTTTAATTTAATGAAATATTTCTCAACTATCTTCAATTGCAGCAGCAGCTTACTCAGATAAGATGACAAATCAAATCTAAATAGCAGTATCAATTACATCTGCTTCTCACATTCTGTCCAGAAGAAAACAAAGTAGTGCCCACTCAGGGGAATGGATGAAAACAGATGAGCCAGAAAAGCCTGCACTTTTCATGAATCTTTTGAGAAACATTGGTTTAGCTAATACAGCTTTTCCTTTTTTGCATTTCACATTTTTCAAAAAACTGTAATTGGTTTCTAGAAAAGGTGTAACCTTTAACTGTAGTGATGATGATCACCATTAAAGTTATTCAAATAAATTACGTTTACTCTTATTATAAATTCAATGTTTGTATTGAAGCTCTGGGATTCTTTAATTGGCTAATGAAGTGATAACTTAAAGATTCAGGAATAAAACTCACAAAAAACATCCATAAAACCCAGAGCCTAAAGAACTTTTCCACTGGTTGGTTCTTTTACAAAGCAACAATTACATTGATTGACTGTAGGCTGCAAGTCTCTTCTGAAATCATAGCACCAGTGGACTACTTCACAGATAATGCTATCTAGCATAAGAAACACCTGGTGTAGAACACAGTCTAAAACTATTCTGCTTTTATTACAGCAGTCCCTGCACTTCTGTTTCTCTTCTAGGAGAAGAGGCTTCAATATAAAAAGCCTCATACCTTTCTACACTCCACCCTCATTACACAGCAGCCCTCCAAAATGCAAACACATGTAAGGTTGTATTTGATAATTAAAATATTGTTTACCTCAGGACTTTTTGCAGCCTTAATTAAAGAAAGTCTTGTAATGAGGATAGAGTGTACTTTTGGATATTTTTCAAAGGCACCTTTTACTTACGTCAACAGGTACCAGAAGGCTCTTGCCAAGATGTTGGTTAAAAGACAGACACCAGGCTTCAGTGTAACCATTCATGTTTGGAACATACTTCTTTATTGTTTCATCATTCAGCCTCAGCCAAACACCATCATCATTGTGGATCTATGGGAAACAAGCAACAAGAACGAGCCATGCCCTCCTGTAACTGTTCTGGAGCTAGCAAGGATTAACAGACTTCAGGCAGACAATAGCAGCAAAGAAGCAACGATCCTTACAATGCTGATACAACATAAGCAGAGGTAAAGAGGAATATTGACAAAATCAGAATTCCAAAGCAATGGGGAAGCATTTCTTTTTATAAGTCAAGGCATGAAGACAAATTTAAATCAGATCATGCAGTAATAAGAATTGCTTTGAAATAAAAAAGGAAAGAAAGCCAAGGCTTAATAAGCTTTATAAATTTCCCACTTCCCATTTTTGCATTGCTGGTATGACTTCGTAAATCGCAAAAATATTCCTTGCATGTGAAGTTATATTGTAAGAAAAATACATGCATAATAGTCTAACACACTGGTAGTGACCTTTCAGATCTCTATGTAACAGATGTAATGAAAAGGACATCTGCATCTGAATTTTTGTGTAGAATTCAAACAGTAAGTAGTGAAAAGCTACACCTTAAGAGGTATTATTCTAAGATGAACTCCAGGAATTTTCTTTCCTTGTATCGGTATCAAATGTTTGTTACACAGGTTTGAAGTAAGTAAATTAAAGGAAATGACAGCTTGAAAAACTAAATTAGTAAATTTAGATTTTTGCAATTTATGGTCTTAGGTTGCATATGTCAGCATCTAAACATGGAAAAAAACCCCATTATTTGCATGAATTACCTTTACATCTCAGCCCAATTTTCAATAGAAATGTCTTATGGATTACCTCATCAATGAAAGTGATGGATCCATTGACTTTCACTATGCCTATCTGCTCACTCTGAAGGGAAGGGTGGCTACGGATACGAAGCCCTGCACTGTCCTTGGCCACAAATTTGCGAACCTAAGAGAAGCAAAGAAAGACAGTAAGGAAGAAAAAAAATTGGAACAGAGCTCTCAGAGTAAAAAGAAATAGGTTTAACAGATTCTGAAATGCCAGTGACAAGACAGCCTTAAGTTACAGTTTGTTGCTAGTTTCCCATGGCTGCTGTGTATAACTTCATTTTTCTACTATAATCAAAAAAGTTATAATGTTCCAAAAAACCATAATGTAAGCATGCATTGACTTGGAAATATTTCTGTTATACCCTACAATAATCAGTACAACCTTCTGATTTTTTTTAACATACATGTTTCATTTGCTGCTGAAAATTTCACAAGATTTACATTTTCAAATTTATTATTTCTTTCAACTGATTAGCCCAGGATTACCATTTCTCCGTTGTGCTACTGCAGTATTCTCTTTAGTCAGCTTTTTTAAACCAAAATTTTGTTATTTTCCTTAGCTAAAGAGTTTAACTAGCCATTTTAAAATAAAATAATCTTTCTACTTCTTTATTTTTCAAACAGCTATTTCAATAGTTTCTTCCTTTTTTTCTACAGGAAGGTTAGAGCAGAGACTCCTTGCTATTAGCTGGACTTACTAGAGCACCCCAAAATCTTCCACTTGTTATTCACTATCACATTTTTAACCATTTAAACATTATCAGGCACCTGTCCCATAGAGAACAAACGTAAGGCATCCTAGTGGTCTCTTATAACCAGAGATGTATATATTCTATCCATATGGTATAAAACCATTCTCTTGGAAGGTTATTTTCAAATTCCACAGATAAAAGTATCAATGGAAATTTGGATTTTATCTATAACAACATAAAGCACAGAATGATGTGTAAGGAACAAACTCAGGGATACATAACAAAAGGTAAGAGCTAATAATTTCCCTAAAGAAATTATTTAAGAAATTATATTTATTCTGAGGATAATTTAAAAAACAAAATACAAAACCAACAAAACCCCAAAACCAGAAGCATGTAAAGGATTTCATACATAAATTACTCCAAAATGTGTAAGGTTTTGCTTATTAACAGTCCTCTAACTTGTAACACTTAGATTCTCACAACAGACAAAGCTCAGACTTTCAAGGTCCTTGTAAAAGTATAAACTGAATCACTGCTGACAGCATTCTAAACACAGACAAGCCAAAAACAGTCTTGCAAATTAGGGGTCCTTGCATCATGCTGCTTCAGAAAATCATTATGACAGTTTGCTAGAACTTGGATAAAAAAACTTTAATTTAGTGGAAAAACATTCCAGATTTTGAGCAGGCATAGGCCTGGAAAGAGCCTTCTTCCCTTTTGCAACAGCTAACCTAATTAGTTAATAAAAAACTTCAACCTATAACTAGAAATTACTTAAGGATCAGATCCACTGACAGACAACAAAATAAAAAACAGATCAGGAATTCTCTTATCCTCATTTCTGACTAGGATGAAAAATTGTATCATCTGTGTCCTCTATCTGATACAGTGCCTCTTTGCTAGGAATATTTCTGTATAGCACAGTGGATTTGTAACTCCGTAACACCTCCATGGGCAGTTCTTCCATGGAGCATACACCACCTGGATTCCAACTGAAGAACTAAGGCAGAAAGGCTTAGCAATTAGGATGTACATCATCCCTAGAGTGCACAGCAGTTTTCAAGAGCTGTGTTGCTGTGCTTTTTTATTTGACAAATCTGCAAAGGGGTACACATCACACAACACACGTGTCACACAAGAAAGGGGTGCTGTCCAGGATAAAGCAACCTTAACAAGGGGGTTGATCTATGAAGGGGTGAGAAAAACCACCCCCAGCCCAGAGCTTTTGGGTTTGGTGGCTGTTTTTTGGTTTTGCAATTGATGCTAGCTACTTGTTGTGTCAGGATGGTAGAAACCATCAAAACATGTTCGTGACCAATCATTCTGGTACCAGTCTTGCACCTTCAAACTCAGCTAAATTAGGACCATTTCCTTCTAGCTGGTTCTAACTATCCTGAATTACATTACATAGCTTGAAAAACAATGTTTTCCTCAATAGGATGTGGAATCAAGTTTCCTGCAAGTTAGTTAATTTAAGCTTTGCAAACTATTAGGAGCCAGCAATTCTTATGGCTGAATACAGATCACTATCATAGTCCCCTTCACATTCTTCATCTGACTTCAAATAAGAGAGAATGTCGAACACACATATAAAATCATAACAGAGTACACCTTTTCAGCTTGCAATTTAAGTGACGTTTGGCTACAAAACTGGAATGTTTCAGTGCCTCAATGAAAATATTTTGATGTTTCTAGCTGAGAACAGATCACCACTGAGAATGCACTGTTAGCATCCTTTGGTTACAACTATCTGAAATTTCAGGCTGACAAAGATGACTTAACAGCATTTAGAGCTCAACTATGCCCTTTCTGTCAGCAAAACATGATTTGGGACACTGGATATACTCTGACTGATACATGTCTAATCTGCATTCTTGGCTTCAGAAACATGGAGCACAGCACAATTACTACCTTGCTGTATTACTTACAATACTGCTGTTGATACACAAAGAATTATCCTCATTTGTTACGTGATTTATTATGACACAGAAGAAAGAAGACTGATTAAATGATTTACCATGAAAGATCTAGTTTAACTTTTCAGCTGGCTCTACAGACACTGTACAGGACAAAGCTGGCTCCTTTTTCAGAAGACAAACTTGGAAGAAGAAATGAGACATGCACACAGTGTAGCACAAGGAGAGGATTAAACACCACATAACATCTCAGAACTCCAGAGGACTGACTTCTGTCAAGTACCTTGGTCCTTGACAACACAGAGTTATTGTGTATGAACAAGTCACCCCAATTTCCACTGCAATAACTGAAAAGAAAACCAGAACTTCTGCTCAGCAATTCATCTCATATCAAACCAGATTCTCTCAATTTGGGAACAGCAAAACAACACATATGACGATCAGCTTGGGTGAAGGTATAATGAAGTTGCTTGAGATAAATTTCTCTTAGTAGGAATTGGGAGTTCTAATTAAGATAATGAATTAACCAGGCAGTCTTCCTTGCAAGAGAAGGGAAAAAGTCTAAAAGAACCTTCTTGGGGAAAAAACAAAAAGAGAGCCAGTGAGGGACAAATGCTGCATTGAAACTAAAACTACATTTATGATTTTTAATTTGAGGCATAGCTTCAGGGAAAAAAATCTTGTTAGTAGTAGAAGCAGATGCTGGATGCATTTTAGAGACTGGAGAATCATACAACAAAGTCACTGTCTCTGGATTATCCTGAAGTCTAGAAAAAAGAAAATTAGGATGCACTGCATAGGTAAGAAGTTGTCAGAAACCTGATCCTTTTTGTAACCATGTATTTCTTAACAACCTTCCCAATTTCAGTAGGACAGGAAAGACAACCTTGGGGTACTTCAGAATTCCACCACTTTAATACAAGTTTATTCCAAAAAAAAAATAAAATTAGCATCTCATTTGTGCAAGGTATCTCCCTCATCAGGCATTTTCCTTATACCACTGCTGCCCATTTCAGCTAACTTGCTTTATTGTGTCTACTTTAGTCCTTTGGGGTAGAATGATAAGGTGAAATGGGGATGTCAAAAGCTACAGAAAGGATACCTTTAAAAAACATAATAATGCCATTCTCTAAGGAAGAAAAATATACTAAAGGAACTGGCTATGGATTTTATACTGATTGAAGATGCTCATGACAAAACAAACAAAATCTTTGTAAAATTTCATGCAAAAATAATTTCTCAGTACAATATAAAAGAAATAGAACTAATTATAGTGCAAAATTTTGTCTGTGGCTTTAACAATAGCTGTGATATGTTTGTGTGACAAGCCAAGGCAAAGGCAGTTTCTGTAGAGCTTCTATCAGTTTTATGAATTGATGTACAAAAAGAAAACAAAATGATTTGGTTTCATTTTCTCCAGTATATGAATTTCATTCCATTCAGCATGTTAAAGTGATCTGAAAATATCCTTAAGTCTGTAGCACTATTATATGATAAAATATACATTAAACAACAAAAAAGTCCCACCCAAACATAACTATCTGTTTTGGGGTTTTCTTCAGTTGTCCAAACCTTGTTTGGCTGAGGCTCTGCTTTTGGTTTAATAAGTTGGGTTCCAGGAGGTATCATTCCTTTTGGAGGATCTTTTACTTTCACTTCTAGTCCAGCATCTATAAGCAAACAAAGACTACGTTTAAAAAAATATAAAGGGATATATCAGTTAAATAGAAAATACAGTTTATCTGTACATTTAGAGTAAACAAAATAACCGCTTACTTAGCTGTGTGCCAAAATCAACACCTGCAGTTGCTTCATGGTGCAAGGTATTAATTTTTCAACATTTCTATTTTCACATGTGGAAACTTACAGAGATGTGGTTTCATGCTATTATTAGATATCTGTCACAGTGTATGTACAAAGCCCTACCAGGTAGTTTTGTATCTTAATAGTGTCTGTAGGGTTATGTTTCAAGGTATGGTCAACACAGAGTCTAGCGTCTGAGAGGTGCAGGTGAAAACTTCTGGAGGGGCAGTAGCTTATACAATGCTGTACTGGTACAGAAGCTAATTGCTACATGTGAGACAGATAAGAGCCTGAAAAGCCACATTATACAAGCAGAAAAGGCCTATAATGTAAAGAATTAGCATATTTAATTACCAATGCTGTTAAAAACACGAAGGCACTAGAAAGTGACATTCTTGTTTGTGAAGAAAAATACATGTAAATACATGTGAAGAAAGACAAAAAATTATCTAATAGAGGTATATGACCCTGAGTAACAACCTTCAAAGAAATTGCCTCAGCAATCACTGTTAAAAGCAAACTGCAACAGAAACAATGAAACTGTTACCAGTACTTAAGCAGAATTTTAGGCCAAGCATAGGTACATCAAAGCTTCAGAGGGCACAGTCTAATATAATGATTGAGTCAGAAAGTTCCATTGCAGAAAAATGGCATAGCGAAGTATTAAGAGTGTACTTGTACCTGTTTAATAATGAAGATTAGGAGTTATATTTATAATTTCTAAAAGTTTACCCTACACAATGCTTGAGGATGTTAGAACCTGTGTAAAAGTCTAAGAGCAGTTGATTTAAACTACGGTGTAAAGTCTGCTCCAGAGATGACACAGTGGAAAAAATAGAACTGAGTGCACTGCAGGCTCCTATGTAGGCAAATGCTCCTCTGTTTGAGAAACAGAGATAACCATTAATAATAATACTTTATACATCTTATCTTCTGTAGTTAACACATAAAACCAAATCCCACTCCATTTCTATGTGAATTCTGTGTACTGGCATTTATGAGTATCACTATGTATTTACTAAAGGTGCTGGTCAGTATTGGGAAAGAGGAACTGCTGGTGCTTGTGAACTCACCCAAAACCTCGTATCAGATGTGAGTCCAGCTACAACACTTTCAGTGTTTCTACTTCTATCTTCACCATATCACCAGTAAGGCTGACATGAGAGCATTCAAGACACAGTATTTTTGGAAGGGCACTCTTTCCACCACATGCTATAGTATCTCATAGTGCAGTCCCCAAGACTGGCAAGATAACTATAAGATTTTCAGCAAGGAATGAACCAGATGGATTTAAAAATTAGTACAAATAATTAAGAGTTTAGGCAGAGTCTCAGTTAAGACCACACCTCCTCAAATTTCCAGAACAAATGACAGTATGTATTTCAGCATCCTTAGGAGTAATTTCACCTTCCTTAGGTTCTTCAGTCCTTTTAACTATACTTCTCTGTTACTCTCAACTGAAACAAGACATTCTTCTTTCAACACTGAGAGTTGAGAATAAGAGAGTCTGTTAATCTGGTAATCTAACCACATTATTTAAATACATGATTTGCAACATGCAAATCTTTTCTTCTGACAAAGAGTGATTTAACTAGAAGGCTTCTGAATGAAATCTTGGCTACTAAGTTTGGCTATGAACTGTAATATTAAATCTTATGAGCATCAAAACAAATGTGTTAGTACACAAAGTGGAAATAATATAAATTTATACTTAAATATAGTGAAAATTAAGTACCTATTTCAATGCCATCTATAGTAACATGAATGGTATAGAGACCAACAGCTCCAGGAGTCCAGTTTGCACAGTATGTACCATCATTATTGACTCTGATCAACATGTTTTCACTGGGTCTAGGCATAAACAAAACAATTAAAATCAATCAATCAATTAAATATAATGATTAGTATAATGCTTATTTTGGAAGATAAAGTTTTTTTTCTAGCAAATTCAATTTTTCCCTTTCCAATGTACTAATCTCCTATTATTTATGAAAATGTAATCCTCTATTCCACATTTATTTATAGCAAATGATAAAAACACATTCAAAGAGTAGCTAACACAAAAAAGGAAACAATATGAGAACAATTAAGAAAAATAGATTTTAAATAAAATTGCTACACGTAAGAAAACATAATACTTGACTTCTGTGTTTCTACCTTCAGACATGATTGGCTGTCAGTCACACTTGGGAGTCTGGGTGTAAGCAGAAGTGTCAGGACATGTAATTTAAGTTCCCACCCAAAAGATTTTTTTTAATTTCTTACCTCTTTGGTGTTGGTGAAGCAAAACGCAGTTCTTCAAAAGAATAATTTTCATATGCCTATACACAGATTAAATTCAAACACAAAACCAACAGTTATACCACTGTCTTGAATAAAAGAAAGCAGAGCATTTTCTTAAAGAACACATGAATCTAATTTTAGACAACCAAGAATCACTGATCGGGAATCAGAAACAAATTTCAAAACACAGAAAAATATATGTACACAGGAAAGAATATCTTCACTGTCTCATTAAACAGCCATGATTTAGATAAGAAAGATTGCTACTGCTTACAAAAACCTTGTTAAATCTTTAAATCTCTTCAAATCTGACTTGTATAAAACTCTTTTGAATCAAGGCAGTGCACTGAAGTCCGTGTGAAGATAAGAAAGCAAATAAGTTGTAGGTAAAACCTGCAAACCAGCCCAGGGCCTTTATCAATGAAAGTTCACATCCTTTTTCTTTCAACTCCAAGTGAAGATGGAATTCCCTGAACATTGAAGTGATACTTCCATTGACTTCCACTATGAAAAAGACCTGGTTCACTTCCACAGCATCTTGTGAAATCACTGCTCTGAAAAGCCCCCATAAGAAAACAGAGCTAGTCCTAGGAGTGCACAAAGTCCCTCAACAAGAATCCCTCTGGGCTGCAACAGTTGCTGAGTTACCAGATTCCCCTGTTGAATCAAAACCAGAAAAAGGTAGGATAAGAACTTTTGAACATATATGCATATATGCTATTCTGGGTCCCTGCATAAGGATATAGTTTTGGGTATCAGTCCCCCAAACATGTCATAATTGATTATATATATATTTTTTATGAAGTGAGATTTTACAATCATTTTTAGGTGCTTGTATCAAGTACTGATACAATGTGCAGGCTGATGTAAAATGAAAATATCAGGGGACATCTGCATTTTATACTGAAATGAGTGTATCTTCTGAATGCTTTGAATTCTGAAAGTTTTGGATGGAAAGGACTTAGCTTGAGAGGAACCTTGAGAAGATTCTCTGGAAAAGCACTAAATACAGAAACCAAGCATGTTTCAACAAGAGAGATGCTTTTTGAATTTAACCTTGGTGTCTTTTTATCTTTATGAAGGTTTATACTGTTATTAACTTCTAGGAGGATTTTAAATTAACCCTTCCGTTTTCATTTTCCTTTAGCCTTATTTCACTTAAAGAATGATCACACATTAACTAGCTGATATTAAGCATTCCTCAGTCCAATCAAATCTGCAGAAGAGTTTTTGAACACCCTACACTTACACCACTGTAATTTACCCCAAAGCATCTCATGCATTACAAGATATACAACTCTAAGAGTTTTGTGAGCAGATTTGACACCTATCACTGGAAAAGAAATAGCCGATACCTGTGAACAGAGGCTATCAGAAATATCATCTAAGCCCTAACTTGGGATAAATAATTTATTTCTGCCTCCCTTCAAGTCACTTTTAAAAGAAGCATCAAACCAAGAAGTGATGTTTGCAGTAGCCCAAATAAAAATCCCAAAATCACACACCTTGATATGCACATGATCTAGCGAGTTCTTAAACCATTTGTTGTACACTGCATTGATTTAATAGCTCTTTCACCGACCTATTAAGACACTATTCAGCACCCAGCTGCACTACTTACACACAGGTACTGCAGCACTATCCTTTGCCTCTAAAAGGTGCTAGTTTGCTGGTTCTGTCCCCACAACAAATCCATTCTGATTATGCTAAGTATTATCTTCCTCAACCCTCCTTGATAATCCTGTCTCATTAAGCTGTGCAACTGTTAGTTGTACACAACATGTCACATCTCTTAACTGGGGCAGTATGGTACACATAAGTAAATTTACCACATGTGTCACAATTTACTCAATCAAATCAACACTAGCTGCTCAGTTTTCACTTCTTTAAAAACTGTCCCTGGCTAAGTGTCTGAGCAGATCCATTTAACAGTGGCTCATTTCGGTAAGTGCTGCTTAATACATATGCATTGATATAGAAATCATTTTTATGCCTTTTTTTACTATGCTGAGCCCTTCTTTTTTCCTCTTTTTCTATTTCACCTGCTCTAGTTTAAAGTAAGCATTCACTGCAACACTCCAACTCCATATAAATAAAAATACTGGTTTACCTTTCCCTCCACCATTTTCATGTCTGTTTTTATTTCTCCTCCATGACTCCAATTAATTTGTTAATCTGTTTAATCAAAATCAAAGACAACTTTCCTTTTTAAGCTAATCCAATCTAACTGCTTTAGAGTTTAAGCAATTGGCCTTTTTGATGTATTTAGTTTATTGCTGAACTAATATTAATCAAAGTAATTTCCACTGAATATATTTTCAGATTGGGACCAAAAGAAAACATACATTTGTCCTTCTCTGCTGCATACCTTTACACACTTTGAATGTTGAATTCTATGGTTACATTGCCAAAATTGCAGTAACTTACCTTCATCATTGTAATAGCAATATACCGAGCTTCTTTTACTATCATTGGCTCATAGGAGGAATCAAGCTTTGGTGAAGGAAGCCCTCCAAAGGTCATATCACTGCTAGGGGAAACAGCTGTTGCAGGACTGCCTGGTATCCGCTGCACTTTTTTAACTTGTTCTTGTTGCAAAGATGTTTTTTTCTGAGAAACAGGAATAGCTTTGACTTCCACCTGTAATAAGATGTGGAAGAGGGAATACGATTTTGTGAGAAAACACACACACAATCTTTTAAATTTGATGCAGTGCAGTGACAAAGCACTTAGAGCCATCCCTGCAAATGCAGCTGTGTTCAAACCCAATGTATCTACACTTAACCTGCAAAGCCAAGCACAGCATCTTGGGAAGATGCCAATGGGCAGGGGAGAGGCAACACAACTGACTCCACCATCAGCACAAGCTGGTGCCACTTGTGCTGGATTAGCAATGGCCAGACTGGATCCTGGCTGGCTCTGCCACCCCACAGCCAGCACTGCACATTTATATTGTGCTTTTCAATGCATGTTTTAACAGACTTATTCCCACAGAGGTAGCATGGATTTCCATTAGTGCAGGCAACAGCTAGCAGTACACAATTTTCTGAGAAAAACAGACTACCTGGAAAATAAGTTTATATGTTACTCATCCGAAATCTGCAATATCAAATACTGTAGTTTTCACACACTGTTTTATCAAAATTTGATTTAATTAACCAAAAGTTACATCACTGCATTGCACACTGAATGAGTCCAGAAAAATAATTAAATTGAATTAAGGTTTTTGTTACTTTAATACATTTGTGAACAGTAATTAAATAATAAAACCAGTAATAATTTTGATCATATTTTGACATATCTTTTTCCTGACTGATAGGATAAAATCACTACTGAGAGTCTTCCACTTGCTTTGTCACTAATTTAAGTCAGTAATCACACAAGTTTCACTCAAGCAGTGTTTGTGACTAAGCTGATTCTTGTGTTACTGTTGCAGAACTGCTGTTCATTATTACACCTACAGTCCACTGTAAGAAAACTCAATTATTACATCATATACAAAGAACAGATTTGGGAGCTTTTCTCATAGGAATCATGCATTTGTAAAAAGTATTTCATCTACACTTGGGCTTGAACAAAACCCATTACTCCACAGTAGTAGTGGGCTTTAAAACACAAAAGTAATCTAATTTATTAGAACTACATACAAACAATTTTGTGTTCATTTTGTTTGCATCACTTTACTACGTCAAATCAACATTCCACATAGATTTTACCCCAAAAGGCACAAAATTCTTCTAACTCTACCTAAGGCTGCCAAGAACACCTCCTTTCCAGTACTGAAAAACAGTGTTTAACTGAAGAGGCTGAAGGCAAACACAGGAACACCAGTCCCTGCCAGTTATCCTTATTAACTGCAAGGACTACAGGAACGTCCACGTATTAGAAACAGAAAAGACAAGAGTACTGTTCTTCTCTAAAATAACTATAAGGTGGTTCATCAGTGTGCTTCTGATTCTTTTTTCCCCAACACAAAGTCTATGGTTTATAACACTCTTTCTTAGCTTACAAATTCAAAAATGGATTCTTGTCACTTTAATACATCACCACCATCCAACCTCACTTACAACTGATTATTTATGCAACTACAAGTGTAACTCATTACAGGCAAGTTATGAATTTCATGAAATGGTGGTGGCATAATACAGAAGTTGGCAGGTTTGTGGATTTAGAGGTAAGAAAGTCTGATTGCAATGAATTTATGAATGCCACTTTCTGTCCTATACAAGAGTATTCTGTGGAATACCTACAATAAAAACTAAAAGACAACAAGACTAAGCAGAACAGCCAAGATTACAGTAATTACCTTCATATTAGGAACATGGACAACTTCCCCGTACTGGTCTTTTGTTTGTACCGTAATAACAGTTGGCCAACCACACCGGATGTCATCCTTATTCAAAATCAATGATGTTTTCTGAGGATCAGCATATGAATCTGGCTGCAGCCACCTACAGTAAAGAAAACCACCCAACATTAAAATCTCTTGCAGCCTCCAAAAGACAAATTCTTACTCTGTACAAATGTGACATAGAACTAAAGAAAGACACAGAACACCTGAATGCCTACATGCTTTTAACTGATGTATTAATGGAATCAATATAGCCAAACAGTTTTATTCAACTAATACTTAAAATAACTATGACAGTTCTATAGCCAGTTAAAAGGCCAAGCAACAGTGCAGTTTTACCTTGCAAGTCGTCCACCACTCGATCCTGGTACACAAGCAATGAAATCTTCCAGAAACGACTGCTCGTTGCTTTGTACCTGCAGGGGAAGGCTTCCTTCGAGAGCTTCCAAAATGGTTGGGGAGTGAGATAGTGCCAAGCCTTTCCCAAGAATGCCTGAGTGAGCTTTGCACACCTTTTTGGTTTTTTTTTTGGCAGAGGTTAGGGGTGAAAAGAGAGACACAGAACAGCTTTTAAGTAACACGTTCAAATTTTCCCATAATGTGATGACACAATTGGTAAAAACATTTTGAGCATTTAAAACCATTCAATACGAATAAACTCTACCCTCAAAAAAGTTTTAAAAAAAGCCATCTCAGTCTATTAAACCATAATTTATGCCAAAAGAGGTTAAATGACCTTGAGTTGAGGGAGATTCAGCATTAACTCCCATTGTACTCAACAAAAGACCATCAGCAAACCAGAACAACTGCAATCGTATTATTTGAGACTTGATTAACATCACTGCTCAGCTGAAAAAGTTATTTTATTTCTGTCATTACAAAGACACAGTAAAAGATTGATCTTGGTAACATTTAAAACTTGCCAAATACTGCAACTTCAGCCAAACAGATATTTTGAAATACTTGGTCATCTAATGTTCTGTGACATTGCGTGTATTTTTTCCAAGCAGATTCATTATAAAAAAATGATTTCATTTAAATACTAAAATTCTGTATGACTTTCTTAAAACTGTCAAATAATAAGCTGGATTCCATTCTACTATAAAAGCCTTACAAATTATTTTCTTCTGTAGCAGTCAGTTTCAACACAATTCTGTGCTTAAGTGCACTGCAATGGATAAAATGCAGCAGCATACCTGTAAGGCAGCCTCTTCAAGTATCTCAAGATCCTCTTCAAACTCACTACCTGCTGGAAAAATAACCAGTTATATTATCTACATACTGCAGAATATGAGATTCAATTCTGTTTTGTGAAACTTTTTATATTACGGATTTCAAGCCTGCATAAGGATGTATCATACTGCTCAATCTGCGGCTGAAATTTTAATATTTATAAATAACATAATAAACATGCAGTATAGTGTAGTTCAGTGCATACACAAATGAACAATGGAAGTTACAGAGAACAAAAATTTGGTGCTTCTCTTTTTATCTCCAAGGCACCATGTATGGCAAGTCTTTGGATGTGACTAGATACAGAAAGATTTTGAGAGGTCAAGATGGTTTATGGGAAGCAGTATCTCTAAGTATGCAACAGCTGCTCCCTTTTAAGAGCTTACCTTTGTAAAATTATTTGAAAGCCTGACAAACCCTGCACAATTTCATAAATTATGATTCTTCCTAAAACCCAAAGCTCAAATACATACTATTACACAGTATTTTTTCTCACAAATCCAACTCCAAAGCCTGATTCCAGGATGACCAGAATTGCCAAACATAGTCTTTTATCAGAGGGGTGAAACAGATAAGGTTACCATATTTCTACTCTCTTTTAAAAACATGTCAGGCAATTCTACTAGTCAGAAGAGAGAGAAATAAGAAAACCAAGTTCCAAGGCAATTTTTAAAATTTAAAGAAATAAAGACATCTAAAAACTGCCCTCAGAAATTAACTACTACCAGATTTGATACAATTAAGAATGCAATAATACAATACATAAACCAATTTCACACTGCTGTTGAAGTCAGATCTTGGTCATAGACCAAATCTCTCTCTTGGGAAGAAGTATCTTAAATTCATGTCTTGAAGCGGCAAGAAGGAAGAATAACCATTTGAACATGGTAACTTGAACATTATTTGGGTGCAACTCTCAAAGACACTTTTCCTAATATGTGAAGAAATCACTTTCTGGTCCATCTTCCTTCAGAGCAAAATAGGCCTAACCTTGTTAAGTCCTTCAAAACACTTTTATTCCTAGTATTTCTAGAGGAATACTCCCACAAATATTTGACTTTGCACACTGAATATACCCACTACAACAATTACTAAAATGTAAAACTGTAGAAATTATAACAAAGTATGAAAAGTCTACTAAAAAGGGCCTTTCCTGTGTGTATGCATTACAAGAAAGTCTCTTATATGATTATTGATTCTATTATTCTATGTAGGTTTTTCTTAAGGGACACACTTCCACAAGTAAGATAACAGGGCTCTGCAGATTAGGAATGACAGTATTAAAGAGGCATTTCACTTGCAGCAAAAAGGTAGAAGATACATAAAATAGGATGCAGAAAAGGGAAAAAAAAGTCCGATAATAAGGCATTTAAATGTTGCTCTGGAAAACCACAGCTTTACCACTTTTTCTGCCACAGTGTTTTTCTGAGACACCAGGCAAAACACTCAAAGCAAAATTACACACCACTGACAACCATTTTAAAAGGCTGCACAGTAGTTTCTATTTGCAAATACTACCACTGTTGACTGCAATTCCCCAGTTTTGTTTACACAGAGGGTCCAGTGGTCTTGGAGAGAAACAATACACTTACATAGCACAAGCACTGTAATCTTACCAGCAACATTAACAGACTTGGCTGAAGTTCTTGAGTTGATGTTAGACAATCAGTCAGACAAATCAATTGCCATTAGATCAGTCATCAAGAAACTCCTTAGAAGCAATGCACCTACCTCTCCTCTCTTGCAGATCATACACCACCACTTTTGTATGCATAGGTAACTTCACTGCATATTTTATTTCAAACTTCTATGGGATAGCATAAAGTCAATCTATGTGTCACCCTTCTTATTTCAGGCATTTTAACAGAACAAACATAAAAAGCTCCCAAGAGAGAAGTACAAAGTATTGCAAAATACGGGAGATTAAGTTGCAAGGATTTCAATCTTTATGTTTTTGTTGCACAGAAGAACAGCAAAACTAAGAGAAGTCAACAGAACTAAGGAGCTTGAGGAATAAGAGAGGAGGGCACTATTTAACGTGAAGAATTGCCTGTACTTTGGAGAGTGAAATACAGATCTACTAGTGCAACTGAGGTGCCTCCTTACAACATAAAGTAAGAAATTTGTAAACAATCCGAATACACAAGCAAAATACTGGATTAAAAATACAAAGAAGGTTTTGTGATTAAAACTCCTGATCAGTGATTAAAACACACTGATCAGTGCTCTCCTCCTACTCAATAATCCATGCTTCTACTGTAACAGTATCCGAGCTTTGATTTGTGACCCTAAATTAAATGATCAGAGAGATATCCTATTATAAATTATGAGCCTGTTTTTCCTGTATGCTGGCGCTATTTAAGAGAAATTATATTACTCATAATACAGTGGCATCATTAGAAGTTCTAATTCCATCTCTATATCCACTAACTTCCACAAACTCATTTTTCCTTGCATTTTAAATTGCAATGGGTTACTTTAAACCTCTATTTGCAGCATCTGCTGTAAAGGTATGTGATTTCTTTTCTAATTGTAAAAAAAAAAGCTACAGTAGAAATACTGTAAGTTATAAGGTCTACAGACAAATGGTCACTTTCAACTTTAAAAAAGTAATTTTAAGTTTTGTAATTCAATGCTGCAGGTATTGTTTCATACAGAGAGGTGTGAAGGGTGGGGAGGAAAAAAAACAGTGAAAGAGAAATACAAAGATGATACCTGCACATTTATGAAGTACCACGAGGAAACTGTGGGACACAGTTCATAAAGTCATACACTACCTGTGGATGAGTTTATTCAAATTTAAATGACCAGGTCTCCCTCCTCCCCATATACACACAAAGGGAAAAAGGTATGCAGAAAATACTGACAGCGTTATTGTTTAATTCAGTTTGGAGACTGAATTTTGTACTATTATCTCTAATTAAAAGCAACAATAAGATTTGAATGTACTATTAATTCAGAAAACATGGACAATGATGAAAAAATGAAGTATGTTCTTACCAATAGGAAGTGCTAAATCTTTCTTCATCAAAGCTGCTGCACATGATCCTCCCAAATTTGCCAGTTCTTTCTCCAGCTGAATAATACCCTTCAAATTAACAAAAAATCAAAACAAAATTAGTGTCTCAGAAAATAGGACAATAAATACATTTTTCTGACAATGTTTTATATTAAGAAATACTGTATGTCCCCAGTTTGAAGCTTCTCAGCAATATATTTCTTGTCATACAGCTACTGCCCTGTTTTGCTGTGACACAGGACAGTATACCAAAATTTTTAGAATAAAAAGGTATGTTTGAAAAAAATTACTTATAACTATTCTGTAGATGATAGATAGACTTAAGGTATTGGCTAGCATGTTTTAGCACTGAGTGTTAAAAACAAGCCAGCAGCTTTGTTTGTAAACGCTTTAAAGAAAAAGAAAGGCAAATTAATCTACATGGGTATTTATGAATAGAAATAACTTTTGCTTAAGCAAACGCAGACTAATAGATCATCTGTAGGAATTATTAATCTGATTCTGCTGAAAGCCAATGGGACCACCATAGATAATAATCTTATGGTATGTGTTCTTATCTGATATGTAAAGCAATTCCAAAGAACTTGACATTCTGAAAATCTGAAGACATGATTTAGCTTGAGCAAAACCCAGGAATAAGAGGAGGTAAATTTTCTGTCAGGGTTGTAGTGTAAGCAAGATGCAGACCTTGCGAAATCCACATGAAGGAACAGGGCCAAGGACTCCCAGGACAAGGGAAGATTTATTTTTCTGGATGTAGTATAAAACACATTAAGTGTTTTCTGTAATCTCTTAAAATAAGCCAAAAGAAAGAATTGGGTCAAGGATGTGAAGGAATCTGATCTTCCCTTTGCAATAAACAGTGGTGGAAATGACTCATGGCCTTAAAGGCAAAATGAGGAGAGCACTGGGTAAAACCTGAGGTAGCCTAAATGCACACAGCATTTCCAAGGAGTCTGAGAATTCTAGTCTAAGTGGGCGCTGGAAAATAATGCAAGTATGTCATTCAATAGGCAGTGACAGTAAAAAGCCCCACATCTTGGATCTTTGATGCAAGAGTAGGCCAGAATTTCAGGAAATCTTATATCCCACAGACATACAAGATAAAGCCACGCTATGTGTTTGCAGAGCGCCACAAATCACGCAAAAAGCCATTTCAATAGTATCCTGATTACAGAATTCCAAATTAATAATGCCTTTAGCAAGAAAATGTTATTACTTTTACATAAATAATCTAAAAATAGTTTGCTAATGTCACTTGGCCGTAAGTGGAAATACAAATTTTTTTACCCTCAATAAATCTATTAGGTGATTTATTAGGTGAAGCAATTATAACTACCTCACTTTTTCCCTTACCTCATCACTTCCTGGACTAAATTCATATCCAATTGCATAACATTTGAAGCCATAAAAACAAGCTTTTTCATCTTTCACATAGTCTGATGCAGTCTCCAGAGAAAAAAGTGCTTCATTCCCTTAGAGAAGTAAAAGGATAAATTAATAATACATTCCTCCTCTTTTTTGTGTATTTCTTTTACATAAGCATATATGAAACCCAGCCTTTATACGTAAAATGTGAATTAAAACTATGGGAAAAACAAGCAGATCAATACTTCAAGCAAGAAACCTACTATAGACATAATTAACTTGCCAGCTGGGATAAAGACCCTTCTTTGTTTGCCAAGATAATTCTGCAGAAAAATCAAACTTCCTTTAATGATTGCTGTAACACACCTTACCAGTAATTCCATCAGTATCCATGCATTACCTGGCAATACCAACACCATGGTAGGCCATCCTGAAGATCCAGAGAACTTTTTCAGTTCTATCCATGAATTAAGGTTCTCATGAACAGAGGTATGCTTTGGTCCAAATCCCAGGCTCTGTGCAATTCTGACAGGAATTAGTAAACGAAGAACATCCTCTGACTGAGCGGTGCCACACTGAGTGTCAAACTCTATTGTTATCCACCTGACACATTCAGGAAAAGTCACCTAAAACAAAGCAATAGGTTAATTATGTCCAAGCTTCTGGGGTTCTTGGTTGCTTTTTTTTACATTTACTTCTTCATTTCCATTTGGCCTTAACTCTGATTTAGTCTACAGAAGTGATTTAATTATGTAATTCTGCACAATTGTTTTGCTATTGTTTTAATTAACATTAACCTAATTTATTCCTTGAAATTTATGTACACCTGAAATGCTCTGCACTTTACACAATTAGAACCCTGTGTTATAACTTAATATTCTGTTTAAGTATTTGCACTGGCACCACTTGTGATTGCTTTCAAGAATTCTGTACAGGTTCATTAAACAAAACAACCACAGACTACTACACATATTGAACTCTCAGATACCTTTTTCAAACTCAAACTTCAACAAACATAATGAACACCTGTTTTGTGGAATCACAGAAAAGCACAAAGCAGCTGAATTCCACTAGTGAATGTGGCCTGCAGCACAACAGCACATAGCTACAGAAAATCAAATGCAGTAACTACTAAACCCAGGACTTTAGACATGCTCCATAAACTTTTAGGACAAAAGTAAGCATTATTGCACCTAGATGATCACATGGTAACTATATTTTCTACAGTGGATGTCTTGCTGTCTCACAGGACAAGCACTGGAATAGCAGAATAACAATTTCTGTCCTGTTCAGGCTCTTGATTATAGCTTTGCTACTTCTGGATGTTAATTTGACTAGAACTGACTTTATATATTCTTACAAAACATTGTTTGAGCATTAGGTAAGAAAATCTGATATGTGATTATATACTTTATATACATAAAGACTTCAAACTTCTACAACCTCTACAGTTAGAGCAAAGAAACTCCATGACAGCAGAAAAATCCAAGACTATGCAAATTTAGGGATTTAAAGGAGATACCTGAATTAGGGGGTTAAAACTTCACTATTTTCCACTATACTTGATGGAGAGTTTTGTCCAGAAAGCAGTACAGCAATAATATAACAATATGTCTTCTATATTAGACAATATTAATTATCATACATGGCAACAATTTTTCAGATAGCAAATACTGACTCAAGAAAAGTCATGTGTAAAGCTTTTAAGAAGCAGCATGTGCACTTAGAAACGGTGCTCACCTTATAGTGTGTAACAGAGGCAGGTTTATAGGGGTGCTCACTTTCTACAACAGCATAGTGATTGGAGGTAGTACAAGCTGAAAGCCCTTGCTCTGGCTGATTTCCAGTGGTGCTGTCTGTAGACTGATTTGGGTTAAAAGCTGGAGGGGCGTATTTCTGATTCAGAACTGCCACAGAAGGAAGCAGCTGTTGTACCAGGCCAAAGACCTCAACAGCAACCTGGAACATACCACATGCGTTATTACAAAGTCTTATAACTTGGTGAAAACAATACTCTATAATACTTCCATTTCTCTTCAGTGGTTGTTTGAACATTCTCAGAATATCACTAATAACAATTCATTCAATCATTTTGCAATTCTGCATCTACACAATCCTAACAGAAAAAGCACCAGTACATTAATCTCCTCTTGGAGCCTCGCCAAAGCTGAAACAAGAATCTGCAAATAACTGTGACATTCTTACCCTAAAACAGCTTCTACTAAAACCTTGAACATTAACAAACGGTAACCACAAGTTCACAGAAAGTAGATACCATACTAAAGCCAAAATCCAGTTATACTCTATAACCATATTAATATTTATCTTAGTATTATGTTCCCTGTAATCTTCACTACATTTTCTAAGCAGATGAACACCTCTACAGCAAAACACTTGGTTGTTTCACATCTCAGTTCCATGAAGAAACAAGGTAACTAAAATCTGACACTGTCTTTCATGACACGTCTGCTAGATTTAAGTGGTCAGTTCTATTTCCTCCCTCTTTAAAAAGAAGTCAGAAAACATCTTAGAGCTCATGAAAAAGCAATAAAAGGTAATAGTGTATACTAGCTAAGGATTATTGACATTTGTTGATCTAATAACAGATCTCAAAAGTCTCCCAGACCAAGCACATGCAAGAAATGCCATGGCACTGGAAAGAAATGTTCCTTTATTTATAGCTGACATCTTTCCAACTCTAAATTTGACAGAAATAATCTTAATTTAATGAGCAAATGCTTCTGCTCTTTACAGTAAAAATAATATTTGTATAACATTAAAAAACTATTTCATCTCCCCAATGTTCATCAATGAGTTGTAAATTACATTCTTCTCATTCCTTATCTTTTCCTACTACTAAAGCCTCTCACATTTCTCTACTTCCTTAAGGTATTTTTGTTATCATGTTTTCAATTCAAGTTATAAAAAAGGTCATTACACGTTTTTTAAATTCTTGTCTCATGGAAAATTCATGACTCATCAAATATAAACCCCTAATTTACAGAATAGTAAGAAATCAAGATGGTCAAATTTTCAGAGTAAATCTTTTCCTTGCATAGCATTCATACATTTCTTCAAGTAATTTCTCTTGAGATGCATACCTTGGGAATAGCTGCTGCTACTGGTCCTATGTAGGCTATGATGAGGGGAAGCAGCATTGAAAACAGACTGGAAGAGCTGAGTAACTCTGGAATGTCTTCAGCTAAATAAAGATAATTAGAACAGAGGTATTAGTAATCAACATGCTGTGATTCAAAGCACATCTTATTTTTTTGGTTGGCCCCTTGTAAGATAAACTTCTATTTCCCAGACTATTTTTACTTCAAATTGTTTTCATTATTTAGGCACTGTTGAATTCTGAGTCTGCCAAGTCCACTCAAGATAAATATATCATTATATATAGTTCTCTGTTGAAAAATGTCCTACTCTTAGAGCATTATTTTATTGCATTCTTTGCCATTTTGTGAAGCTGTGTTCATGTTTTCTACAGTATAAAAGTTAGCACAACAGTCCTCCCAGCCCTTCAAAATTAGTTTTACAGCACTATGCAATATTCTGAACATTTTGGCTACAATGGCTGATATCTACATTTCTCAAAAAGGGATGTTTAAGTGCTTATATATTAATTACATTAACCGGTCCTACTGATGACAACCTCTGTGCTAAACACTGAGGAAATTTGGAACTAACCTGCCACAAAACATCTTTAGGAAATAAAGAATCTTACCAGCTTTAATACAGTATTTGCTAAATTGATGACCAAATTTATACAAGTATCTGACTGTGCTTTCACAAGCGTAACACAATGACATAAAAGTTACTCATAGTTTGATACCTATGGGAATGAAAGGTTAGAAAAATATTCTTTGGAAAGCGAAAGAGAAACATCACAGCTCTTGTATTCAGGTGATATTCTACTATTATGGCTTGCTAGCAAAGTAAAAAGTTTTGAAAAGTAAAGTAAATTTTCTCAAGCCTTACCATCTACAGCAAGAGCTCTGTGCAACAAGTCTTTGGCTGCTCGTACAACAGCACTCACGACAGAAAGGGCTCTGCTACAGTTTTTGTCCTCTTCATTAGCTTTGTTCAGCAGCTGTGACTGCAGATCGCCATCATACTCACTCCTGGATAGTGGATTAAGTTAAAGTAAGTTCACAAATACAAAATTACATTAAAAAACACTACTGACTAATTTTTAGCATAGAACAAGCAAAACAATTTTTGATAAAGCAATAAAAAACCACAAAGAAACCATGCAGGATATTTTGGAGGAAATGTGTCACTGTTAGTCCTTTGCAAGAACTTAATTTGGCAAAAAGTATAAAAAGCATTTTTCTGCAATGTTTCTTTTCTCTAGATGCCTTTTAAACCACAGAATTAATTCCTATGCTCTTCCAAAGCCAGTTCTCTGTCTTGGTAAAAACAGAGCAATGTTAAATGCTTCACAGAAACAAGTACAAATTCCTTAATAGATATTTCTGCATTTTCATAAGAGACAAAGATTCTCCCTTCTTATTTCAAAGATTAATTATGGCTTTGAAACAGTCTTGGGCTTACCCAAGACTTGCTAAACAAACAGTTCTTTCTTTTAAATCCACTCTGTGTATCAAATTAGGCTCTCCTACATAACATCATGCATGCAACCATTTCAATAAGGTTTGATTTGCTTTTTCAAAGCTATCAAATGACAATTACAAACTAATTCAAGCCTTCAATATCATAATGATTAAGCCCTGGCACAGAAAAATAAAATCACTTAGTCAACATGTAAAACAAAATACACCATTTTCTTTTGGATAGCTTATGTTTGTTCAGTGTATTATTTCAGGACTAGCACCTCAGAACATTAAGAAATTTTACTTTGAGCAGTTCAGTGAACAAGGATATCTCTCCTCTGTCATGTGAATCAAGGACTCACACAGAAACATTGTTTTTTCAAAGTGTCCTAGAATTGTAGCTTTGCTGTCAGCCTCAAGCCTTTTTCATTTGAATTTTTTAGCTACTGATGATAGGTGCAATTCAACTGAGTATTTTTCCAACAAATCCCTCCAAAACTTTTCTCCCCTTATCAAAAGTGTGTTAACTTCTATATGTGGACTTTCTTTGCATATGCCTAAGAAATATTTTGATTGATATCTGAGCATCCTCCAAACAAAATGAAGTGCAACTTTTACAAGCTGCTCTATAATAGCTGACAGAATATTTGTTTCTTTGCTGTAGGCAAAACTTCAAATCATTATATATCAAACAGTGAGTCCTCAAACTAAGTCCATAACCATAACCATGCAATAGATAAATTTATCTTGTCCATGCAAACTACAAAGACATTGTGATTACAGCACAACAGGTGCAATTTTTTTCAACACAATTTATTCTGTAACAGTTCCAACTTGTACCACTAGTCCTTCGAAAGCCTCTTTGAATTTTATCAGTTGAAAAAATTCAAAAATTCTAAAAACCTGAGACTGCTCTGGTCTGAAGACAGGACTTTGGTGTGGGTTTTTTTCATATGCTAATTTACCATTGTTAGAATGCCTTGAAGTTTCCATTACTGAAATTATGTCCTTTGCTTTTCTGAAATCAAAGAAATTGTTATTTCTCTTTAATTTTCTCTTTTGCCCGTATAAAAGCAGACAATCTATGAGTGAAAATAGATGTTTTCCATGTCTGTCTTTCATCCTTCTTACATAATGATGCTTCCCAATTAAGATACTTCATAACAAAGTCCAAGTTTCCAGGAGACTAAATCAATTAAGGTATCATGAGCTGCACCACTGCAATTCCATTCTTTCATAAGTAATTACTGGTTTTATCAAGCCGGATCTTTGAGCATAATCTTATGCTTTAAGGTAGTTTAGAGCTACCCTGTATCTTCAAATATACTATTACTATAATTTTGCTGGCCACTTTATTTCTTCATATTTTACCTTCTTTAAAACTTTAAGAGCAATATATGTTCATGTGCTTGTTAGTCTAAAATACATCAGTTGGTGTAGTATTACTTTTTCATCTTTTCTACATCTTTTATTATGTAGGTACTTCTCACACAATCAAAGATAAAAGTAAATTATTATTCATTGATCCTTTTTTTCCTTCCATCTTCTGTTAATCAGCCTTGTACTGCCAGTTTGAAAATCCTATCTTTACACAAATCAGGGTAAGCACCTCAAACACAAAAGCAATGCTTTCTGCAAAAGCATTACCACAAGCAAATTCCTACTGTTATCTTGAAAGGCTAAAGTAAAGCTCCCCTGCAGGACCATCAGATGTTTCAGCTAATTTTCTTCAGGCAATTGCAATTTCTCTTTTTATACCTTTCACCTCTAAGTAAGAGAGGAGTTCCTGCAGAAATAGACCTTGCTTCACTACCTGATGCTATTATTTTTGGAAACTGAAGAACTGAATAAATTGGAGAGATAAGCATGCCAGTGAGTAATCTCTCAGGTATTGCCTATAGTATAGAAAAAACAGAAATTGAAATCGTGCATCTTACGAGTTCCTCATATTTAGAGCTTTAAGGTAGTAAACAATGGACCTCGTAAGAAGTCAACCATCACACTATTTGTTAAATTAAAAAAAAACAAACAGAGAACCTAAAACAAGACTGGAAGAGGCATCACAAGCACATTCTGGATGCATTTATTTCTATCACTTGTTAAAAACAGATGTAGTATAATAGCACTGTGATGGTTTCATTGACTTTTCTTAAAAATGAATCATTACACCACACAAACCTGTAATAAAGGATCTGTGGGATCTGTCCTCGTGTTTGGTTGGTGCCATTGCTGCTCAGACTGCACGTACTGAATGTGAATGTTACACCGTCCGGACACTGAACCGTGGTCATTCCCCCATCTCCATTGGCAGTCCGGCTCCCGTAATTCCGCAAACGAACTGCGTACTTCACGTTTTCCTGAGAAAGGAGAGCAAAAATAGGTTGCAGTATAAAACAAGTATCTAATGGCTTCATGGTATATGAAAGTTATTATTTTACATTAATACTGCAAAATCCTTCTGAAAAGTCCTTCAAAGCACTCTACAAATGAAATTAAACAAAAAAGATCCAGCATTTTATAAAAATCAGAGCTGTTCCATGTTCCCAAACTATGGACCATAACTTAAATTACTACTAATTACTTTAAGAGCAAGCAGGTAACCAAGAAAATTAACTATCAAGTTGCACAAAAAAACCCCGCACTTTCAAAAATATTCTACAATTACTAGGCAACTATAATCTATCATATGCACTTATAAAAATCATATGCACTTGGGATCTAATTTCTTCTAGCTAACAAGATTTGGAACTTGTAATTTATAGGTTGAAGCTGAGACTATGAAGCACATGTCAAGATCAACTTGTGAATGTGCATCCAAAAACTCAAGCAATTTACAATGACCATTTCAATTTCGTTATCTAAAGAAGTTGTAGGAAACCTACAGATGTGCTTTTATTTTATTTACCTTCAGTGGCACAACTTTGTCAAGTCTGATTTCAGCTATGTCACTAGGAGAATCATCTGTGGTGTAAGTTCCTTTAACCAATTCTAAAGACGTCCATCGATGAGAATGAGTTGCATCTCCAGTATGATCACTCTGATTCAAAGAAACAAAGTAATTTTAATACATTTATAATGTAAATACATGACACACGAAATTGTGCAACTTATGTTTCATTGCATATATTTTTACACATAGCATTACAAACAAAGAGATGAAAAACCATTCAGACTCAACAGCAAAGCCTTTCCCCTAAAGAGGAAATTACTGAGCAGAGTGGTTAATTTCCTATTTTAACCTATGCTTGTCCTTTGGAAGAGATCAGAAACATATCAGAAACATCAGTTATAGTGAACAACTGTGTGTAAAATGACAGTAGTTTTGCTTCATTACAAGAACCCAGAACACAGTTTTATGCTGCTGCTAAGAGAGTACATCAACAGCACAGGAAACATCTGTAGGTACCATCTGATCATGCTGGGAGGCTATCATCCTTTTCTTCAATTTTTGGTTCTAACCTCATTTCTTAATTTCATTCATGGTGGACAGAGAGGTAACTGTACTAATTTATATTTAGCTCAAGAAGGTGAAAAGCCCCCGATACTTCAAATATTACTTGTAATAAAGGAAGAGTTCATGACAATAACCAAGATAAGAACCCTACTAGATATGGTATGAAGCTTGTGGTAATACAAAAATCTTCACCACAAGCAAAATATCCTACTACCAGTGCACTGTTTTACTGGTAGCCTAGACTGAATATGAATATATCACATTGTAAAACATACTCAAAAAAAAACCTCTGAGGTTACTTTTGTTCAAATCGTTTTCCCAAAAGTAGTACTTACATCATCAACTAATACCTCCAACTCATACTCATGAATTCCTCCTCCACCATAAACAGAAAATCCTACTACAACTACACCAGGTTTGTCAACAGAGAAACATATGGCATCAGGGGATCCATTCCCAGTATTCCAGCTTCTTCCCTGACTTGTTTTAGTGAATCGGTTTGGAGTGGATTTGACAGAATGGAGAGAATTCAGTCCATCAACCTGCAGAAATTTAAATACAGTTGTCAGAAAATATTCACTGCTAAATTTTAGACAACTTTAATAAAGCAAAGTGAATTATCAGATTTTTCAACTGTGTGGTGGTTTGACCCGGAAATCCGGGTCAATGGGATTTCTGGGAATGAGTCATCTTCCAAGACCACCTTAAAAGCAGGGTTTTTGGGCAGGTACGGCCTCTTGGGACATCGGCGGCAGAGAGTGAAGATGCCTCCCTCGCGCAGTGCTTTTGCTGGGCGGGGGAGGGCGGCCACGCGGTAGGCCTGGGCCCCAGACCAAGATCGGGAGAGAGGGTACCCTGAAGGTGGAAGGGTGGAGAGATGGAGACCCCCAAAAAAGAGAGCGAGTGTTCTGGGACCTTTGTTTTGAAATTAGATACTAGTGTGCTGCTGCGGGCTGAGAAGGGAGAGAGGGAAGCCATGTGGCCCGGCCCGGGAGAGGTAGGCTTGCCCCCCCCCCCAAGGGTGGAAGTGGAAGAGAGACCAGGAGCTGCTGTGAAGTTCTCCCCCCCCCCCCCCCCCCCCGGAGACGGAGAGAGAGAGAGAGAGAGACCGAGGGAGAGAGAGACCGAGAGAGACCAAGCCGGACTGTTATCTTGAAATTTGATATGGGCTGCCCGCGTGCCTGTGTCTGTGGAGAAGAAGGGGGGGGGGGGGGGGGGGGGGGGAGAAGGCGCTGTGAAAGAGTCCTGCCGTTTTTAGAGCTTTTCGTTTTTTGTGGACAATGAAAGCTTACAGGGCATTACCCTGTCCCGGAAAAGGAGTCAGAGTGATTGAGAGAAATGAAATGAGCAAGTGGAGCAAGTGAGGGAGTGTGGGATGAAAAGAGAAGAATCCTGGTGGCAAGAGTGATGATTGGAGTGGCTGTTGCTGGACTCTTTTTGTACAGCCATGGACAGAGCCGTGTTTCCTTGTGAGACAGAGACTGCGTCCAGGGGGGCGCAATGCCTCGGAGCCAAGAAGAGGTAGTGGTGGAGTTTTTTACCCCTCCGCCCCAAGGGGTATATAAATATGGGGGGGACAGATATCCCAGAAGGTGTGATTGTGCTTCTTTTTGGAATGGGACAGAGCATCCTTAAAAAACAGACCCTGGAAACAGCCCTGATTTCATCCAGGCGGTGAGAGAGCCTGGAAATTGGAAAAGGCCACCATGGCCAAGCAAGAAGGACTCCTCTCCTCTTGATGAATTGAGAATTGATTATGTATAGAGTGGTGATGGACTGATGGTTGTTGATTTGGGAAGAGTATTGTATTGAGAATTGGAGGGGAGGAGGAGGGAAGTGTTTTGTGGAGCTTTCATTTTCCATTGTGTGTTCTTTGTTTCTTTATGTATAGTTTAGTTATTGTCTGTATAGTTTAGTTAATAAATGTTTTTTTTTCTTTTGTTAAGTGGGAGCCTGCCTCTTTCTTATTCCTGGCCAAAAGTCTCACAGCGGACACCGGGGAGAGTGCTTTTTTTTTCATGGGGCATTGGCTAGTGCCAGTGTCAAACCATGACAAACTGGGTAAATTTAAAAGTCAACTCATAAACCACAGAAGATGCCACTATTTAGCTTTCTAGTTAATACTGATTAAGAAGAAAAAAGACAGTATTTCTGATAATTAGAAATTAACTACGAATAATCAGAAATCCAACTCGGCTTTTTAAAATATTTAAATACGTATTTTATGGATGAATTAGCAAAAAATACAGATTAGCTGTACTGAAAGAAAGGTTAGGTATTTCTGCCCTAGGTACAGTCAAGATTAAGAGAGGGCAGAAACAGATGTTACATAATGGTAAAAAAACCTTGAATCAAGATGCTATCAAAAGCTTGATTCTTTCTGTGAGAAAAGCCTGTTGATAGCATAGAGACAGTGATGTGCCTTTAACAAAGTCAAATACTTTTCTGTCACTTAATGAAGTTATAGCCTCCTGAAAGGATTGTATATCTACATAAATACGCAGGCAAAAAGCAAAGTACTCAAAAAATGTGCCTTTTTTAAACCAAAATATTCTCCAGTATTCTTCAGCACTAATGAAGTAGCTAATTATCAACAGTACTTCTCTAATACAGTGAGTATATGCTTTTAAATCTATGCAAAACATCTGCACTACTCAAAACAGAGAATTCCACAATCTCTGAAAGATCTACACGCCTATAAAATACCCAGCCTCTATCACATTTGTAGTATGTTTGTCCTGAAAGATTTCTAAAATTGTTTTAGAGCAGGTTTACCTCAGATCCTAATGCTGATGCTGTAAGTTCACTCACAATACTAGCAAGCAACCCACAGGTATTAGAAACTAGATGTGAAGAGAAAAGTTCATTTTCTCTTCTAAGGCTGTTCCGTACTGGTAAAACAACAATGACCAACATCTTTTCCAGCACTTCCCGAAAGCTTGTCATCCCTGAAACATTTTCTTCACTCTGCAGTGTAAACAAAAATAATGACAAATGACATGGTTATTTAAAAAACTAAAACACAAACTTTCATATACTCTAAGTATTAGGTAATTGAAATATCTGTAACTTCATGAAGATAAGAAATGTCTAAAGGTGAAAAAAAAAATTAAAATACTCAAAGCTATCATAGTACGTATTCCTCTGTCAAAAGAATTGATTGATGTCCTTAATTTCCTGTATGAGGTGGTGACAAGTCTTTTATTGCATTGGAAAGACACAGATACAGATATCCTTCTCAGGAGATGTCTCTTCTTTATATACTATATAGCCATAAAACCTATGGGCTTTAAAAGCATACACTAAAAGACAGTGGATATATAGCTACCTTTGAAACTGTTCATGTAATTTTCTTCTGCAGTGTCTAAACAAGAGACTTGGAAGTTTTATTGTTTTGGTGTTAGCAAAAAGAATCTTCTATGCAAAGAGGTAGGAGAAAACCAGTGGTGGGATGATTATAAACAGTTTTTCTTTGCTGAATGAAGACTATGAAACAAATGTAAGCTTAGGTATCTATTGTGTTTTCTGCCTAGCAGTGACATCCACTACTTTTGACAAGAAAAATAAAATCAGCTCAACAGATGAAAACCCAAGGTTTATCTTTCTCACCTCTTTGTATGCCAAAAAAAATCCAAGTAGTGAACAAATATGGAAGACAATCAAGTAAAGCAAACCTGTACAGAACACTTTCCCATCTTTAATAGTTAGGAGGCTGCTGTATCCAAGACACAAATATTTTATTTGCATTTAGTAGTGCCTGCTGTTTTTTCCTTCATTAATTTGTATAGGTGCTTTCCAAGTCCACAAAAGCTTTTAGCACAATAATGGCCTAGAAGAGTATGTCCCCCAGCTTAAGTGTGTATTTTATGAAGAGTAGAAAACTTCTGACCTTATCTTTTGCTCTTAATTTCTGGGAATGGTAGACTCTACAACTATCCTTCATTTACCCTTCTTGCATAATTCATAATTTCATACTCCTGTTGTCAGCCAAATTGAAGAATACTGTTTAGTAGTCCCATTTCCCTGATTATCTTTTATTTTATTATTTCTTTTCTATCTTATTTCTCATTCCTGTAAATCTATTCTAAAATATCAGAACTACAACAATACAGCATTAAAGAGCCCTTGATTAGGAAATTGTTTAATAACCTTTGCTAGAACAGTATGAACAGTATGATTCCTTTACTGATCCCCTTAAAAACTCCAGTTTGGGACATGACTTTTTATTACTAAGGTTGTATTGACTCTTCCTCAAAACACCAAATCCATCTACATGTTTCCTCCTTGTGATCACATGAAAAAACTGAAAAATGGCTGCAGGAAACATTATGCAACAGAATACAACTCCAAAGGATATTTCTTCCAATTTAATATTCCAAGACAAGAACCATTCTGCTTAGACATTCTCCAAAGAAGAAACAGTTGGAATATTTCAGACAAAAAGTTGAAAAATGTATAAAATAGTAAGTTTCTAAACTAAGCCTTTTAGAAAGAAAACACTTAGGTAAATTCATGTGCATTTTTATTGAGCAAAAACATGTAGGCACATAACAGCTTTCTGTTGCAACGTAAAATAAACCATTAGATTTTTAGAATACATCCTAACCTGACTGAGCTTTTCCATGTGTGCAACCAGAAGAGGGAAGCGATGGGCCAGGGCAGAGTCGTTTTCAGTGCTGACTTGTTTAACCATGGAGCGCAGCAAGGCCTCTCCGTCGTAGGCGATGGGAAAGATGGAAGTCAGCTTCACTGACGTGTGGCACAGAGCAGACATCACCGCTGCAAGGAGCCGACTGCTGGAGGTCTTGAAGTTTGCTTCCTGGATATCCTAAAGACAGAAAAGGAAATTAACTGAATGGCCACCACTGCACTGAAACAACAGAGAAACTACTTTGAAAGGAACTTTCCAGCTTTACTGTAATTAATAAAAATAATTTAGAGAAAGCTTTTCTATGAATTTTACATTATCTTCCCTCGTAAGCTTGAATTCAGATCTTCAAAACAGGAGTAATTAAAATTTTTTGGTTGGCATATTTTAAAGGCATATTTTAAAATGAACTCATCTAATATTACTTGAAAAATTATGGTATCTTTGAAGACAAGGCTTTTCTTATATTAACAATTATAATTAAATGAGTTAGAGTTATACATTAAAGAACAGATTCTTCCTTGAAATTGTATATGCTAAATGAATCTTCATGCAAAGCAGCAAACTGTTTACAGCTCACCACAAGCAACACAAGCAACCAACTACACGGTTTAGATGTGGGATGCTCATTCACAATAAGCAAAAGAAGAAAGTTGTTGATTACAGAATAGTATTTCCAGCTGCTTCTCATGTACTTGGCTGGATCAGAGCACTGCTGTAGTGTTTAATAACGAGGAATTACTCAAGTATTAGTGATAAAAAATACTCTTAGGATGGATGCTCTTGGGTAACATGCAGCAAGAGTAAACACATGTAAAGGCACGGCATCAACACTGAAAAAGCAGGTGCTGACAGTTAACAGCACCACAAATTTTCTTCACTGTCCCACAGAAAATCTTAAAAGCTGAAGAAGACAATGTTCCTAGGCTCTTATTGAATTACATTTAGAGAACACCCCAAACAAAACCAGAAACAAATCCAATGTCCAATCATTAAAAAAACAATCCAAAACACAACAGAACTCAAGTTGCAAATCATGATAAATACAAAAAAATTAGTAACCGTTTTAAGTATTACTTGGCTTCAATTTGAGCAAAAGGACAAGCTAAGCTGTTATATTTACTTGTGCCATTTTATTGTACCTGGTCCAAACAATTCAGCAGGTCACAAAGACATGCCCACTGGAGAGCTGGTGTTGGATAGAATGAATGGAAGCAAGCTGTAAATGTATTATGGCATTCCTGAAGAACAGCTTCTAACAGACTGAGAGGCTGACTAAGATATCCTTGTGGGTCATTGTCCAGCTTCACCATGCAATGGTCAACTCCTTCAGATAAAATTTTCCTCAGCAAGGTCCTAGTTTTTCCAATGCAATCTGCTAGTTTGCTGGTTTCTTCTACAACTGCCTTAGCTGTAGCTAGAAGATTACACAAATAGAAGCATTAAATGTACAATAATGAAATATTTTCATGTTAGAATGCACATTTTACATGCAAACAAAAAAAAACAGGGAATTCAGCAACATTGTTGAATCTACATTCAGAGAAGTTAATTCCAAAAGTAAAACAGTGAAAGGATGTTAAACTCTATCAAAGAAACCTAAGCATTAAAAACTCCCAGTTTTCTGATCCTTTATAATACATACTGTGCTTTAATGAGCATTGTTAAAGTAGAGGCATGAAAAACACATAATCTTTCAAATTCACACTATGCTCACTGCCACAGCAAGCACTACATACAGAAATGGAAAAAAGGTAATACAAACTATCCAAAACAGCTCAACTGTCACACAGGAAATTAACTTTAAAAAACACAGGGTACAGTGCAAACACGTGATTCTAGGATACTTAGTTATGCAGACAACTGAAAATTTCCTGTTTCTGACAACAAGTCTTTTAATTGCTCCAATAAAACCATCTGTGTGAGCAAATCTATTTTATATCATATCCTACATAACTACTTAGATCAAACCATAAATTTCCTGTAGATTATTTGATAATAAATATGAAACTGAGAGGAATACCTGATATTGGGTATATTTCACAGGTGTAGACCCTCAGCAATCTCAGGCAGCAAGTGCCCACAAAACGCAACCTTTCCAAATCCAGAAGAGTAGCTGTGTATTGGAAACCCTTCAGCCCACGAAGCTCTTCAACTCCCAGCACCAGTGTTGTCCAACTCCAGTGAAGAATGCTCAGTAAAGATTCAAAGCATTCCTATTTCAGGGTATGAAGGATAGATATCGAAGACAGATTTAGTGTTAAAAACCAGGAAATGACAATTCTGCATCAGTGTCAGACAAAAGGCAAATAGCATCTATATCTATGTTTACTATGAAAACACATTTATGTCTATACACATCTACCATGCAACACACAAATCCTAATTTGCTTGAGAATAAAAAAAATCACAGAGAATGCAGGGGACACTTCACTGTAATACCATAATAAAATCCATCTACATTATAATATTCTAACAATTAAGCTATATTATAATATTCTGTATGGAAGCATCTCAGTTATTTAAGAACAAATGTAATGGAGATTTTTCAATAAGCTTTATCTACAGAAGAGTGCAACACTGACTTTTGACATAATACATTTTTGTCATAAAGTATTATTGGGGCTGTTTTCAATTTGTTTTTAAACAGTTATGATTTGCAGGACCATGGCCACTATATGACATTTACAGTACTTGAAAGCTAAACAGAAGCACATGGTAGTTTACAAAAAATCTGAGGATTTAAAAAGTTTTGTTTCTACTATTATTATTGTATGTGGTCAGTAATTTCATGAAGATGTACCTCAGAAAGCAAAATAAAAGTATTTGGTGTTGAACACCAAATTGAAATCTTCAGGAAAAAAAATTCTATCAGTGTAACTAACTTCTGCTTGAGAAAGCAAGTACAAAACCATCATTATTTCCACATCTACATCTTTCACTTTCCTAACCATGTATGAACTTGCAGGAAACACAGAATATTCTTGATAGTACTCACCACTGAGACAGTTCTGGCAAAAGATCTCTTTAAAATATGTACAGGTTCACTAGTTTGCTGTTTTCCTTTGGATGCACTGCCATCACTTGTTGGCAACCTGGAAGAACAATTTTCGAATTTACTTGAAATCTCCATATCTCCAGGTTTTACTTTTAGTAGAGTTTTGGGTTGCGTTTGGCGTTGGTTTTTTTACTTTTTGTAGCTTTTACTGTTTTTATTGATCAAGTGGGGAAAATAACCAAAGTGAACAAAGTTTTAATTCTCAAAAAAAAAGTTCATTTTCAATGTAACTTTCTCCAGTTTCCTCATCATTCTAGACCAGTAACCAAGTATCCTGAATTCTGTCCAACTGGCAGTACTGTAACGACTGAAAATGAGGTTGGGATTAATTTACGTGCAATTATTAAAAGCATCTACTGTATTTCCTCAGATGACATCAAGACTAGAAATGTTATTTCTTAAAAGAACACTGTATTTGTGAAGGGAAAATATATGTGGAGGTTAAAAATACAGACAGCATCTATCACTGCAGCATGTTCCTTTTTGTGCCACCCATTGGTCTTCAGAGGTCTCAAGGCTTGTTTGCCTTTTGGCTAGAGCCATCTCTCTACAGAAATCACCTAAATGATGAATTTGTCATGCCAGGACTTCACATACATCAAAATGAAACCTTCACCTGGAAGGACAGGGCATATATGGATAGAAATCTTAAAGGCAGAAGTGAACTGTTCTGCAGAGGAACCTTGAAAAGGACATTCTTAGAAAGGACAAGAAAACTGGTATCAGAGAATTCTAATCTTCAGAATCGGTGTGGAAGCCAGGGGAATTATATACGCACAAAATATATAAAATTTAGGTCATGTATCTATCTGAGGACATCTGTAAAATATACTATGAACACAGTGAAAGAGTTCCTGATTATTAAAACACATAACATTTATCAAGGCAATGATAAGTTTATGGTAAATTATTGTAAAACACAGTTCATTGTTGATTTTGGCTTTGTTACATTAACATCATCTGTCCAAGAGTATACAGTTCCTAAACTAAGAGCAACCAAATAGAGCACTTCCCAACTCTCAAAAAATATTATTAATGTTATTGTGAGATTCTATGGATGTAAATGAAAATCTTAAGACTCATGCGGCTTGACTGCAAGAAAAACAGCAAGGAAGTGAATGTGGGTATAATTTCATTACTTTTCTCAAAGGCACTAAGTTTTTCCTACATTTTTCAGATACTGATTTCCTTTGCTTAATACAGTAATATTTTCATGAAACACAGTTATAATGAATTTAATACTTCTATTAAAAAAAAAACATGTCAGTAAATTGTTCCAGAGGTTAAAGTATTACCTGTATAGTAATTGTGGAATCTGCCCTGCATTCACATCTGTACCATTATTTGATTTCTTGGAACTTTTAAACTGAAATACAACACTGAAAGAGAAATAAACTAGTTATTATTCAAGCCTTATTAGAGCTCTTCTTTTTCAATAAAAATATAGAAAAAAATATACCCATCATCTGTAGTAATAGAGGCCTGTCCATGAGATCCACAATCACTGCTAGGTCCTGACACTCTTGCCCAGGCTACATACCACCAGCCAGCTTGCAGGAGTACTGGCTCATCAAACATCATCGCATATTTCTCTCTGGGAGAAGTAAATTTTGGAAAATGTTAGCTGTTAATTATTTTTATATTCACTTTTAACAAATTACACCCTAATCATAAAAAGTAATTGAGAAGCAATGGTATTAAGTTGTATCTATTTGAATTCAAAACCCAAAAGCTTTTAATCTAAAACTTTTAATCTAAAAATATTGTAGTAATTAAAAAATAATTCAGAAGGATCTCCAAACGCCTGAGTTGTGCTTGATCTTGAACTGTGAACAATCGTATCAATGCCAAACAGAGTAAGAAGACATTAAGTTAAATTAACTTAATTTTAAAAAGTTTAAGTCAATTAACTTAAATAAGCCCAATTACAACTAATATACAATACTGCAAGCAGAGTACTAATTATAAAGTACTATATAATACTGATGTCAGAAAATGTTTGCAAATGACAAGAACTTGCACATAAATTCTTAGTAATTACAATAAGCATTAAAGAAATTAACAGGATATATATTTAGGAAATTGATATATAAGATTAAACCTGAAAGAATTAATCACGCATCATTTGAAATTTAAATAACTTCATTACAGAGAATGGAGAAGCAGCTACAACATGGCTAAACGAAACCATATGCACAAAAGAGCTGCTGCAATATTTTGTCTAATGGTCTCAACACAAGAAGATGGGATTTGACTTAGATTTATAGAAGAGCAAGAATTTGATTATTTTTCTTCTTTTAATTTAAATACTGTAATGGCTTGGGAACGTATTTGGTGTTTTACTATTTCCCTCCACACATCACGTGTTTTACATCACTTGCTACAAAATTTTAATGATGTAGACCACTTCTGTTGATATTTAAAGTGATACTAAAATGTGTATAGGGAAGTAAAAATAAAGATCAAGAAGCAGGTGTAAGTAGGCAAGCTAAACATCTTACCTGGCAGCACAGTCATATGCTAAAACATCTGTCTCAGCAAGGAGGTCTCCATCTGTCTCATGGTCTCCCCCATCTGGACCCAATTCAAACAACTGGTGAAGTAAGAAAAAAGGTAAAATTATGTCTTAGGTGTTGGCAACCTCCTAACACCACTTTTTCTTGTCTGGCATTCTGTATTTCTGTATTTCCCAAAAATAACTACTACTTAATATCACTGACAGGCAAAACCACATTCAGAAGTCAGGCAGTAACTGTTAAGAAACAGCAATTGACACTGACCTCCCAGCATTATGTCCAGATACATTTTTAAGTGGAGAAATTCCTAAATCTTGCAAACAAGACAAAAGCAGAGCATCTAAAAAAGGCAAAGTTGGGCAGAAGTTGCAGGTTTTCCATCACCAACTGAAATGCACTATATGACCTTAAGATATACTCAGCTTCTCTGGAAAGGGACAGCTTGACAGTTCAGCAAAGATAGTTGATAGTGTTACAAACAGTTGATGACTGGGACAAAAACATGATACCTAAGAACTTTCTTACATACAAATAATTTCTACCATTTTATGATTTTAAAAAGGACCACAATACATGTCTATGACTTCTCTTGCAAACACCTATTTAATACACATCTTATTTCTGGCAGGACTGACAGTTCTTATCTTGGCTATAAGCTAATCTTAAACAAACTGAAAATATAATGTTAGGGTATTATCATAACGTTATTACCTCTGGTATTTAAAAGGTGTGATTAACATTAAGTTTCTTGGCTATACATAGTTATTTGCAATTCTCAGTCATCATGTTAAACGAGAATAAAGGGCAACTACTTATTTTCTCTTCACTTAGGCAAATGTTACTGCTAAGCTTGTCATCCATTTCCCTAAAATAAACCTCAATACCTATGCATCTGAAAAGAGGGAGAAAATTCATAATTCCACTAAATGGTAAGTAACAACAATAACATGTTCTGAATATACAAACACAAACATCTAATAGAAATCTCAGATACACCATCTTTCACCAAAATCCTTATGAAGTATAGGAGCAGAGAACAGTCACCCAAAACCAGAGTTCTTACACCAGTGTGTGTGAGGTTTATTTATCCATAGCCAGATTTATTTATTTTAAAACAATCAGCACACATGCTCCACCCATAATCATGCCTATATTTGCCACAGAGTTAATTGTATTTGCTGCCATTTTCTCTCAGTTGAAGAATCCCAGCCCAGAAGCTATCCATAGAGCAGTTTGAGAAAGAAATGGCATGGCAAGTGGAAAGCAATGGCTCCTGATAAGGACTCTTTTTCTGTTTTTGAGAACAGCTCCTCATGCATCACACAGGAGGTGATTTTAACCGGAAGCCCACAACACCGATCTTCTGCTGGTGGACCTTGGAGCTTTGTGTAAATAGATCACAGAGCCATTCAGACTCCAAAATAACTGCCCAAGACATCTCTAGGATGGCACGGCATTTAATGAAGGTAAGAATGGGCCAATTTCATGAAAAGTAAGAATGGTAATTCTCAGCTCTCTACTTCATCCACTGTGCCTACATAATGCTTTCCACATACAGTAAACCACTAATTCATCAAGAAATAAAACTAATTGTGGTTTTGGATAGCATTACTGAAAGCTGTGATTTTGAGACACAATATTGCTTAAAACAAAACCAAACCTCCTACCTTTATTTTAGCAGTGTATTCACCTCTACCACCAAAAAGACCAAGACCACCTAGCAATATATCTGTGTCAGCACAGAAACGGATGGCTTCTACTGAGTGGGCTGAATAACCCCAGCCTCCTCCATGACCTGCAGAAAAAAAAAACCCAAAAATATAATTAATCTTAGGCTGTTGTTCTGCAACTTGATCAGCATGTGCTATGAAATTTTAGTGTGTACATACTTTCAAATCTGTTAACAACACTATAGTCTTCTTTAGAATAAACTTTCATTACTGCTTGAGTCTCTTCTTCTGTATTTGCAACACCCATTTTTAAGTCCTGCATAGCAGCCAAAGTATCAAGGCAACCTAAAAGCAAGCAAAACAAAAAAGAATTCAAATTCTCTCACTGTTGATTATAATCACTGAAATAGAAATGAATACTAGTTAAGAAAATCAAAATGTGTTGTCCCTACACCACACATAAGCTACCAAGTAGCTTTATACTTTTGATTAGATTAAGGGTCACTGCTGCAGAATCTCAAGGCTTGCTAATGAAAATGAACTTCATTTATTACCTAGAATAATGAACAAATGTGATTAAACCTACTCAAACTCTTCCAATGGCAAATAAATTGCCAGTAACAATTTTTTCCTTTTTACACTTAAAATATTATCAAAAAGAACTTGAAGTAGGAACTGAATTACCATCAGATTTGAAAGCCTTCACAAAAGGTGTTTTGTTTAACACACATCGGTACCCAACAGGCCTTACTTTGACACAGACACAAAAAAGTGCTGCTCAAATTGAAAGTTCACATCTCCAGCACACAATGAAGTGAGCAGGTCAAGGAACAGATGACTTAGCACTATCAGTGGACAAGTGAGTTAAAATAACTGGGTATGTTGCACATGGCCAGTTTATACATGAACACAGTGTACTTACATGTTGCATTTTTAGACTACAAAAAAACTACAAAAGGAAATAATATTTCCCTTAGTGACTCATTATACAAAACTGCAAAGATCTGATAAACTGCATTTACTTTAAAATAAAAATAACTTACTGAAGATCACTTTTTTCAGGTTTGAGTTCTTTGAGATTCCAGGATAAGAGTACTGACTTTATTCTGCGGACTTTCCAAAAAGATCATCTAGGAAGGTCTCTTACTTTATTATATAGGCATCTAGCAAGTTTCACCAGAACTCTAAAATCCTCTAACACCATTAAGATGGCAGAAGATAACTACATAAGCCAAATTATAAAAGTTAAGAGGAATGGTGAAAGACTACAAAGTGAAATTTAAACTGAAAAAGTCAGGAAGTTTTTAGATTACAATTTATTTATACATTAAGTTATGTTCCTTTATTTCATCTAAGGTTCTGACTCATGAACTATAAATGTATACCTAGAATATGCAAAGCTGCATGAGATCTGGTGGTTAGAGCTTTGGAACCTGTTGGCAGAGCAAGTTCTGGACTCAAAATACTACACCGGGATTGCATGTCTGGAGCTGAGGGAAGCCTGGAATCAGCAACTACTGCGTTGTAACTCCACAGTTCCCTGGCATTTGGGCGAAACCTAGAGCAAGAGAGAACAGAATGAACAAAACCTGTCATCTACTGAAAAAATACAAAACCTTACCAACAATTACATTTTAAAGATATTTAATGTAAAATGTAGATCTGCTGGTATAAACTCTTGAAACTGAGCTTCACTATCACAAATACATGAAAACTTTACTAGCGTAACACTCCAGCAAACAAAAAGATACAAAATCATTATTATACCTTAAGTCAAAAAGTCATGTCATGGGTTTAGAATTTCAGAAAATACTAAGACACTTCTCAAAATTAACAAATGTTAAAACAGCATTATCTATTAGGAAATGTGAAGTAACTAGCTAATACTTAGTATTCTGTCATACTTAAGAGAATGACACATGTGCTCAAAAATTTTAAAGATGCCAAGCGAAAGGAAAAGGCTTACCTTCAAATAAGAGAAAAAAATCTTGAGGAATCCAACGTATTTTGTTTGGGCTTTTTTAAATGGGTAACATCGCCTCATGAGTTTTTAAGGGATTATAAAAAAGGGCAGCATAAACAAGGGAATACAAAGACTTTGTATAATATAGATTAACACATATAAAAAAGAAAATGAAATCTTTGAAACCACTATGTAAAAGGAAAAAACAGTAAGAAATAAGCCTATGGGAGTGTTCTGAAGAAACACAAAAAGAATTTTCACTTGCTATCTTTCAAAAATCTAATGGACAATGGAATAGTTTTAGCTATAAATGTTAAAATCAGCTATAAATATGTATTCAGGATTTTAACAAGTTAGCAATGTTTAAATTTATACACGTGACATTCCACATCCACTTGAATTTCCCTAAGTGACTAAGTCACAAAGCTCTGAGGAAATGTTTAAGCTGCACATTATTAGAATGTTGTCTCTATACAAGAAACTGAACCCATCACTTAAATAGGCATGAATCAAAATGTCTAGAAATAATATACCAAGTATTTAATTACTAATAGGCATATTTATTAACATGTCTCTTCTGACTGTTTTAGCATTTTTCATTGAACAAGAATGGGATACAACAGAGAAATAAATCTGCACACTCTCAGCAAATCCACTCTTAAGTATTCAGGCTCTGGATTTAGTTCTATAGTCCCCAAAGTACTGCAAGACAGTAAAATATCTCAATTCACGTTTACCCATAGTATCCTAACATGTGACTTTGTACTTCCTCAAGCCAAATAACCATTTTATTGCCTTGAAGCTGAGTATCATTACCTTGCCTCCCCTGAAACTTGCTGCATTCCCATGGCCATTGATAACCGGTTTAGTTCACAAATTGAGTCTTTCAGTGGATTTAAACATGCTGAAAATATAGAACTCTAAGGGATGTGGGTGCTACTCTTATTTCTAATCTCAGCATAATTTAATTAAGAACTGAACCAGCGGGAATTCAAGCAATCCTGCACACGTGCAAAATGCAGAACTGCAACCATCCAAGGTACTTCCTATGTCATAAAGGAATGTGCCTGGCAAACACATGCTTCAATGTTAATTGGTTGTTAAGTACTTGAATCTCAATTCTGGATGAAAACATCCGAAGTAGGATACAAGTAGCTTTTAAAGATGTGATCCTATGAGATATCATCTCTTCCAGATGAATGCTGGCTAGCTGGTTTCCCCACATCATGCAAACTTGTTTTGTCTTTAAGCAATTTAAATATCACCAAGCTCACAAACTCAGAAGGAAGTTCAGATTTCTCTCCAAATCCTAGTTAATATATCTTTTAAACTGTTATAGAAGAATTGAATGTTATGATTTGGTGTTGAAACAAAGGCTTATTATCTCCACTTGCTCAAAGACTACACTCCAAAGACTGAAATACATACAATTGGTCTGAATGTCTATGCCATCTAAACAGACACCTTTATTTGACCTCCCAAAAGGTCAGAACTGAAAAGAATGCCATTGCTCCACCCCTTCTCTAGTGGTTTTAACTGCTAATGCCTGACAGAAGCAACAATAATTTAAGATACACCCATATGGCAGCTGATTATAGCAAGGAAGTTATTCAGTCAAGTGTTAAGTAGATGGAGGAAAGGGATTAAAGAGAGTAAAGAAACAAAACAGATTTGAAATCCCAAAATATTATGAGACTGGAATGAGAATAATGCAAAAAAAGGAAAGAAATTTTAAAAATTCAGGCAAGAGAACATGTTTGTCTTGGGCTTACTTGAATAAACCATCCAAAAATGTGAAAAAATATTTATGGAAGACTAAAAATTGTTTTTCATTTACAGGGAAAATAAGTATAATCAAATCTCCAGCCTTGCACAATATTTTAGAAAGGATTTATATATTACTATTTTAATAGCTATAAGCCACACTTGCCTCCAAATAACATCATAGACAGGATCCAGACACACACCAGAACCCTGAAGGTCTTCCTGCTCAGAATCATTGAATGTTTTGCAACTGCCATCTACTTTGTTTATCAGAAGACATTTAAAAGGAGGAGGTTCTGATATTGAAGCTGGTACCAAACCTAGATCAGGGAGCAAAAAGAGCAAACATGAAGACACCACTCATTAATGCTTTATGCTTAGAAAATGCCATGCTATACAGTAGGGAAGAACAGATATACTGCTACAACAAAAACATGAAAGGTGGTAAGATTTAAATGCAGGTGAAGGTTAGACTTTTGTATTATTATTTTTAATAAAAACCACCTTTCTAAAGAAAGGATCATCATATGCAGTAGAACTAGAAGGCAAAAATATTTTCAGTCCCTCCATCCATGTTTTTGACTTGTTGCTCCTCTATTGTTTACACAACTGAACCCACTTTCTCCTCCAGTACTTCTATAAGCATTTAAAATAATACTGAAGAGTTCTTGCCTATTATATGCCTGCTTGCAAATATCTCTGATGTAGCAAGCACATGCGAATTAATGAGAGCTTCGTCGATCCGGAGGAAAGTCTGGTCCCCGCTCGCTCCAATCCACGTAGCTTTGCGCCCATACTTGGAGCCTATGTTAGGCATAGGGGCTGGTTTTGCATTCCAGTAGGGCATATCCAGAATTGGTCTGCCAAGCTGACCTTTCTGTAGGAAGAATGCAAGAATCAGTAAGTGACAGTAACAGTCTCAAAGATGGATAAATTCCTTTAACAGTTCTGTCAAACAAAACTGGTAAGTCGGAAGAGAATTTACCACAAAACTACCTTCAAAGTGCAGCGGCTGCTCCAAGTGAAGTGTTACACATTTAACTACAAGGAACAAGTTACTGACAGATATACTCCTCCCTTTTTAGATACGTTTTTGAGTAAAGTTTTTGTTAAATACAACTCCACTCTCTATGATGGATAACCCTCCTCTCCATTTTCAGAATCAAATATAAAAGCATTGTTTTTCTACAACGTTCAATATCCGATTAATGTCAGTGCTAAACAAGGAATAGATTAATAAGAAAAAAAATTATATTCAGATATATTCAGACAGACCATTCAAGTTCCATTCAATTCTGAACTTATATGGACTAATATTTATACAGCAAATACCTCTTAAAAGTACCTAGAAATCGATTAGCTTATCAAACGAGCTAAAAACAGTGCCTCAGCAAGCACTGCTGCACATGCTCATGAACACTTATCTGGAGATCTAGGGCTTTACCTCTATGCACAACTAGTTACTGAGATGGATCAACAGCTACTGCACTTAAGTATGCAGGAAGAACTGCTGCCAGAAACCTGCTCATGCTCCATCTACCTCCCTCAGGCACAGAAAATGCACTGCATGCAAATGAAGTTAAAATCATTAGAGAAAAAAAAATGCATATACAGCAAATGTCTTCTGTTCAGCACATTACTCATCTTTCTTCATAACAACGTAAGTAAACTTGGTGAAGACATTTTCAAGTAATATGCTTTGTTTTGATTTTGTCTTGACTTTATGAAGCTTTCAGCAAACTTTCTAGTACTACAATACTAAAACCAGACAGAAAAATCAACTGGTTTAAATATGGCCTGAACTTATTTTTTTCTTTTAGAGAAAGGGGAAAGACCCTCAGCCAACTGACAAGCATTTACACCCCATTTCCGAGAGTGAACTTGGTTTTTCAGGGGCCAAGTTTCACTGCAAGACAGCAAAGCTTAAATCTTTACATGTTTACATCAGTTTTGACAGGAACGCAGACATCAAAACTTTTGCTAAAGTCTGAAAAACAACAAAATGTTACTAATTTTAAATTCAGGACATGACTTTTTACTTCCAAAATTTCAGTCTTCACTTTTTAATTTTTGGTTTTTTTTTGTAAAAAGATTTCAAAAGTTGAAATTTCTCTTCTGTTGTGTCTGGCAGCAAGTCATTTTTAAAGCATGTAAAAATAGCTCAGTACTTATACATTACAAGGGACATTTTTGCACAGAGGGAAGTAAACAATGTTTAAATGCTTCTTTAGTGAATACAAGAATGGATTCCATATGGACATGGGGAAATATACACCATATGGATATGAAGGAAGACTACTGGAGTTGTACTGTACTGAGCAATAACCCCTCCCCTCAACTGTAAGCAGAATTTCTGAAACTCATTGCTGTTTCCATGGAAGAACCAACCCAGGACACTTTCTTCTATCAAATGGAGACAGGTAATAGAATAGGCAACAATTACATAGAACCAAGCTTGAAACAGTAAGAGTTTGAGAAAACTGGTGCACCTTATAAAATAACATTCTTTTAAATCACCATCTTCTTCAAAATATTAAAAAAGCCTAAGAACTCCTGGCATTATGCTTTTCTAATCAGAACAATATTAAAGGCTGCATTTTAAAACATAAGTGCTGAAGATATGCAGAAATTATGTACAGTTCTGTAAGAGGAAGCATAAGCAATGTTGAAATGTCTCTAAACAACACATGAACTACTAGCTTATTCCCATAAGCAAGCAATATTTCCTTACTGAGAAACTTCCAAATGTGAAAACCTGGCCATCCATTAGGAGAATAGCTGTGTGGTTGCTCCCAGCAGTAACTTGTGTACTAGGACCTGGTAATGCTTGCACCAAAGTGGGACATCCCCTAGATAAAAATAAATTAACTCTATGTCAATACATGGTCACGTAGCATTTAAAACATACATCAGTATTATAAGTATTTCAATTGCTGTGAAATATATTCAGTAGATTCACATACTATAGAAAGTTAGAGCCAAGAAACATCTTGCTTATTAAATCAACAGAGGTTTGAGAGATTTCACTAGATAAGTTTATGTCCTTCTGGTACAGGGAAATAGATCAAGGACCCTCTCTTCAGTTAAACTCAGAAATTAGCATTGAATAAGAATCATTAATTTAATATATAATTCTAGAATTACAGATGTGTAGATACAATAACATATTTATGTGTGTATTTTTGTATGAATACAAAATATATTGCAATGAAATGTAGCTGTAAAATGTATTCAGAGCAATCTACTTGAGCACTTAAAAAACCCCTGGAAGCAATCAAAGCTTTACTCCAGTACAGTTACCAGAAGCAATATTGCTACAGCACTCTCAAGATCGCTGGCTAGGGAATTATAAAAGAAATAAAGGTCTACTCCTCTTCATCAGCTCCTCTCCCATCAAACTCAGACTCAATAAAGAACAGACCTCTCCAAACTCTTTTCCAGAGACATATGAAAAGGTCTAATCCATTTGTCTCCCAAATATGGGCAGACATAAGCAAATAAACGTTCTATTTCTGTAAAAACGAAGGGGAAAAAGCAACAGGGTGTTAAAGATGCAAAGAAAGAAAACCTGAACTGATGACTTGGAATAGAAAGAGCACAAAAGATAAGAAGAATGAGACACTAAAATTTTTATTTCAATACCAACAAAGAGAACAGAAACCTACAAGACTTTGAATCCCATAATGAATATCTACCTAGACTTAATATTTCCTGTGGAGCTAAAGACTGTGAATTTGAAGAACAAGTTATTCCCACATAATTTTATGTTAGGAAACTGGGCTCTGTTATAGAGAAGATGACAGTACTATGTGAACTTACTTTTAAACACAGCCTTTCAAAAGTAAGGTAATCTAAAATAAGAACAGGTTGTTTTATACTGGAATAAAAAAAGGCCAGCCCATAGTTACCTAGTGATTGTTTAGCAGCTGATGTGCTAAAGGATAGTTCATCTCAAAGTTCTGATTTTGGCTGAATTGCAAGTAAAATAGAAGTCAAGAAATTATGAGGAGGGTGAAGCATCATGTTCAGCAGAAAAAGGGTAGATGGGAAGAGGTGATCATACAAAAAACGTGAAACAGAGGAATGTAGCATGAAGGTAAGTTGATAACCTAAAGAAGGATGAGCACAGGTATAAAGTTTTCTTTGGTGGCAAATGCACCTTTCAGTGAGTGACTAGTGAAGATGGAGGGACTGAAGGGCAGAATAAAATTAAGTATAGGATGTACAACATGACATTCAAATTTAGGCGCTTATCTTGGTCTATAGGCACATGGATTTGGACATCGCTATGATTACACGCAGACACAGAGCATAGTTTAGCAGCACCAATGATGAAATTAAAAAAAAAAACACCTTTACATTGTCTCCCATTAACTTTAAGGAAACTCAAAAAGGCATCAAAACATAAATAAAACATAGCTAGTAACTAATCCAAAAGCACTCCTGTTAAAAGAAAGTATTTTTATCATAAGGTTTCTCTTCCTCTCCCTCAAAATTATGATAGCTGCAGGCCCGGAATTATCAATCACATCTTTATTAAAAAAACTAACAGTGAATATTTCATCTTTTAATGCTTAAAAACTATGCTATTATCACCATAACTATTTATCTTTCTGTTCTTCCAATTGAATCTATCAGCAATGTTATATGAATGCGGTGTTTGATAGCCTCTTGGCAACAGCAGAACAAAATCAAATAAGCCACTAATGCAGAGATGAACTACATTACCCTCTTAAACAGCTTTTTCATTAAGATCACCCAACTTTTGGAATGGCCAACTACAGTTTATCGGTTCATTTAGAAGTGACCAGAAAAAAAAGTAAGATACTTAACTACATAAAATAAACATGAATTGCAAAAAACTAGTTTTCACTTCATAAAAGGAAGAGGGATTTCAAAAAATACAGTAGACAGTTTTACTAGTGCACATAGAATTTAACCCGTGATGCTACTGAGTATTTTCCTGTCCCCTTGAAACTCAACAGAGGAAAGCTCAGAATAAACACTGAAGAGTCTGAGACTCTGGGCCAAGTTTTAACAACCAAAGTTTCTCCATTTGAATCAAAGAACACAAGAACTATTCTTCTGGGATGGAGTGGAAAGACACGCTGGTATTAAAGTCACAGAACATCTGGTTAATCACAAAAGACCAAGCTCAGCTATAGAGAAATTAACCTGAGATCCCTTGGGGAAAAGTAACAAGTGCTGAATAATTGAGGAGATATACATGCATCAGCTAACTCAGGATCCTGAAGAAGGTCCAGATGCATTCTGGCTGTCCACATGGAAACACTCTTCCATCCCAAAGGGTAAGCATTTCTCAGAGCAGTTGTAGTCTTTGAAAATTCATCGTGCATGACCCGTTGGAACAACTGCTGTCCATGGTACTTATGCAGCCAACAGCTGCCTGCCAGCTCCCAAAACACGTCACTTGGGGCAGCTGACCGTGGTGCTGCAAACACGGTTCACTGGGAAATGTTACTGCGTACTGGGTAAGAGGAAACCAGTAGCAACTTCTGTCTATTGCAAGCAGAGTTGGACAACTTTATTACAGAGAAAATGGAGATCTTTATATTTTAGAAGTGACTCCATTTTAGAGGAAATTTGATGAAAAGATGTAAATATGACCTGCACTCCCCACCACTGGAGTAAAATAATCAGAAAATACACCTAAAAACATGGTCCTAACAAACAGATAATGGAACACTTTTTTTTTCCCCTCGAGTTACTAATAGAATATAGTCTCTATTCTTTACCTTCAAGTGGAACATACCTGATCATCTATGGAAGGTCTGATCAGTTTTGGTTTATGTTACTGTTGAACCTTTAGAAGCAAAAGCCCGTCAAGACCATATCACTTCAGTCATTCCATTTCTGGAACTTGACTGTCAGGTAATGTACTTGCTACTGGAGTGCTGAAGTCAAGAGTTTGTACAAAAAAATGCAGGCAAATTTTAAACAGTAACAGAAAGATCCTGGAGTTTTAACTTTCAGCTTCCTGAGGGAAGCCTCAGCAACAAACACGCCTTTGCTTACCTGAGCACAATACATGCTATCTTTCACCAAGACTAGATACTGCAAAGCATTTCTTGCTTCCACTGAGTTTCTATTCACCAGCATCTAATTTGAGGAGAATATAAGCACAGACTGACAAATCTTTCATGTTAGTGAATAGCTTATCAACATCTGTCACTGTGGATGTTAAAACAAAAAGCCTACACAGGCTAATTGAATGGTTCCAGCTTACTGATAGGGCACGTAATCTACATCATTCCTGCTGAAGTAGAGAAAGAATTTGTGATGTTTACAATACTCTAATAGAAGAGTCTAGAATCTCCTTAATTAAGGAGCAAGGCTTGAATGGCTGAACAGGTGTTCAGAATTTAAAATACTTGACCATTTTCAAGACTTTTAAAAATGTAGCCTCACTACTAAATCTTTACACTGCAAGTCAAAGTCTCTTGAAAGGATGCCTAAACATTACTTTTCTTTTTTTCTTCTCTCTCTTCTCTCTCCCCCAGAAATACAGTAGAGTATCAGTTCCTGAATTCAGAAGATGATGCTCTTCCTGAGGTCAATACAGGCAATGTGACACACTGCATGACTGACATACCACTGACCTGGCAGGAGCTGGCCATCTGAGCACCACTGCATCCCAACTGAGGTGGAACTCTGCATAAGGATTCCCTGTTTCCTTCTCTGAATCCCTTACTGTGAGGACAGAGGAGAGATCTCTACTTAAAGCTGGAAAAAGAAGTACATCAATGAAGAAATTATAATTTGAATGATGTGCTAAATAGCAATATAGTACTACAGCCAGTTCTCATGCATAGGACATACTCCAACTTCCTTCAAGGCTTTTTTCAGACACTTTCTAGGTCTGATGTAGAATGATACAAATGGTCTGGGCCAAGTCACTGGCACCTCCTCTGCTTCTACTTCTGGTCAAACACTATCCTTCAGCACAAGAATTTTCATATACTCCTTTAGGATCTCACTTGGAACTACTAGTGGTCTTCATCCAGTTTCTATCTAAATAAGCAACAGATGTAGGGTTTACCACCTGAAATACTGACAAACACAGCAGATATCTCCAAAGCCCTCTGAAAAGCCAAATGATTTCATCAAAGTTACAAATAGGTGACATTAGGTTACCAGTACCAATGTCATTGCTATGTGTACCTCTTCAGCCTCAAAGACAGAAACTGGCCTTTTTCTAACAGCAACTTGAATTGCTAGTTTAAGCCATTGTTCCTTGGAACAAATACCCAAGAATTTCCAGGAGGGAAAAACAAAGTACTTGTCTGCAATATGACTCTATCAGACAGAAACCCAGACTGCATCCACCAGTCTAATGCAAACTGAGTAGGGGTAAAAGTTCAGAGACTACTATCAGGCACAGCAGCTAATACAAGGCAATATTTCTAGTATAATTTCTTTCTTCCCTCTCCCCCTTTGGCACAGTGAATCCAATGCAAGTTTTAAGATGATGAAGATTTCTTCAGGAACGTGACAAAAGAAAGGGTTTTGAAGTCTCCAAAGAGATCAGGAGGATAGATGTTAATTTTCACCTGACTGCTACAAGAGAAACAAGAGAACTGAAGACAGGTCATGGATGCTCCGCTCTGTATGCCTTTTACATAAGGACACTGAGCATTACATACACAAAGTCTCAAAGATTCCTACTATAGAAACCTCCACTGTGTGCACTATATGGCATATGTACATGTCCAAAGACCTAAATCACATTTCCTTTTTATGGCTGGACAAATGTTGTTTTTTACTTTAATGAAAAGATGTGACTCTAAGCATGAGATACTAAGGGTGAGATTGAGCTTCACATTAAAGACATCTATATTTAATTATCTATGCTCTCACTGTAGTCAATGGAAATCAGATTTACAGAGCTACTAAGCACACCACACCTAAAGCATGGAAGCAGTGGCTGGTTAGTCAAATACCTGTCCATACTCTCTTGATTTCTCTATTTCCATTGACCACAGTGAAAGCACACATCACTCTTCTGACAACAGCCAAAACAAGTGACTACAAAATGCAGCTGAGACCAAAGCTTAGGGACTTCATTTCAGAGATAACTAATGAACGTCAAATGAGACTTCATCATAACTGAATTGAGATTAGCTCAGCTGGTCAGAGCACAGTGCTAGTAACACCAAGATCGTGGGTTTGATCCCCACACAGGCCATTCACTTAAGAGCTGGACTTGATCCTTGTAGGTCTCTGTCAACACAGAACATTCTGTGATTCTGTGAATATTCTGCGAACTCTCATCACTGATTTAACAGGAACAGGCTCATCTAGGTTTATGATATCATACTATTTCAATTATTGCATACGTAGTGTTTTACAGAAATAAAGAAATCTTAATGAGGCATCAATGTAATTCTCATAGATGCAGGGAAAATTAAAGAGACAGAAGTCTTTCAAACTTATCAAAGCAATGCTTATAACTATGCACAGAAAATTTCATGCATTAAATAAAGTACTTACACAGTACAAGAGTACTGTTATTGCATCAATATTCAGGAGGTTATAGGGAGTAAGTGCAAAACAAGAGCTCTTCAACTTTATTTGGTCTATATTTGAATTTTCACACTTGCTAGCTACAGAGAGCCAGAAATTTGGCCATTTCTTATGCAGCAGTACAGTAATACACCATCATGTCCTTTGATTACCAGCTTACCTGGAATTAACATCACCATGTCCAAGTTGACCATGCTGCCCATACCCAAATGTGTAAACATCACCATTTTCCATCAAAACCACTGAAAAACAACAAAATATTTTTCTGACATACAGACACGACACGGCACTGCACCAGTCCTGGTTACCCTTCTGAGTAGCAGCTTATGATTCCCAAGAGTTCCAGATCAGATTCCAGAACCCAAAACAACAAGCACCTCTACGCAGGAGTAGAGCTCTGCCATGCAGATGTTTTAAACTGACTCCAAAATCGCTTACAAGCTCTGATATAACTCAGTATATGACACTTAGAGCCCTTTTCACTACTGAAGGACAATGAGATGCCTTTCATTGCTGGAATAAGGGAGGTGATGTGAGGATTTGGGTGGTGATCTTACTTTAGCCTGTAATAAAATAGCATAAAATATGTCAGGGAAGGTTTAGGCTGGATATTGGGAAAAGGTTTTTCACCCAGAAGGTACCTGGACACTGCAATAAGCTCCACAGGGAAGCAGACACAGAAGTCTGACAGAGTTCAGGAAGTGTTTGGACAATACTCTTAGGAACCTGGCATGATTCTCTGAGATGTGACAAAATGACCCTGCCATGCTTTCAATTTTAGCACTCCTACATACATCCATTTTAAAAACTGAACACAAAGTAGTGAAGACACATATGACAACCTTAAAAAAAACCCCTCTCTATTATAACAATTAACATTGATTTATTTGTTTTTACCTGAATGGTGAAATCCACAACTGACTTGTACAGCTCGCAGCTCACAGTCAAAGCGGACAGCCCCTGGTGGATATGTTGTGATTTTGCTGGCATCCTTCTCACCTCTTTCTCCACTTCCATCTATAAACAAGACTTACAATTATATACTATGCATTCTAATAAAGTTATATTAGAAGAATGAATAGAACATGAATAGTAAATAACTCCCCACTCCACCACTTGCAAGGTAGAAGAGAGAACTCACAGAGCAACAAAAGAGCTCAAAATGCGGCATCAAAGCAGATACGGAAGTTGACAGAAACTCTATTTTTAAACAATGTTCTGTAAAGGTACACACTGGAAAAGATCCTCTAAAGCAGAAACTTGCCAATGAGCAGACAAAAAGAACCAGCAAAACAGAAAATGCAAACTTCAGAAGCTTTGCTTAAAAGCCATCACACTTTCGTTCTTCATTAGTAAGTAGGAAACACTGTAGTTAACAGGCATAGATAGCCTAGTGTACCCTTTCCAATTACTACTCTTTAAGGAGTTTACTTGACTCCAATTCAGCCACAGAGCCCCTGTTTTAAGTAGGTGACAATTACTTACACAGCTCATTTCTAACAATGCAGACAACTCACCAAGAGCCTGTTTACTGTCTGCTTTCATGCATTTTTAGACATTTCTGTGATTTCTTTTAGTAAGCATGTATGAGTTTAGTAAAGATGAAGTGCATTAATGATTTCTTGCAAGCTACCATCTTCTCCAGAACTCAGAATGTTTCCATCATCTATTAAACTTCAGTCACTCTCTATCTATCATAGAGAAATGACAGAAATACATGAAGCGAGAAATAACTGCACATAGAAGACAGCACCTTCCCTCTGTGGTGAGTCTGAGTACTGCTCTATTAACAAAACTGATACAGGGAAACAGTTGCTTCACAAAGAATTCAAGGTACTGTTAAATTTACATCTCTACTTAGAATTCCAACATGTTTTCCTGAAAAATCATCAGTGGAAGTCTGAACTTCAAGACTTCATTATTCCCTCTCTGAAGCACAGTAATTACAGACTTAGAAAAATTTTTAATATAATCCTGCTTTTATACATACTGCTCAAATTTTTCTTTTTATTGCAGAGGAACTGTTGATACAGTAAAGTCATTTCACACTTTCATTACATGCCAGTTTTTAAAAGTCTTACTGTTCAAAGAATAAAGGTTTTTTCTAGTGATGGCTTGAGTATAGAAATTACACGAATCTGCATGTAGTTCACATCTGTAAAGAACAGTGTGTATAGGTACTAATGGTTTTGAAGAATTAGGTTTAAAAGCATAGGTAAAGTATCCCTTTGAAACATGCACTACATGCTGGATACGTGTGAAATGGAGGCATGGTTAAGAAAACCTGTCTCTCAGAATTGCCATGGCATTTTTGAGGCTGCGTACTACCAGACAACACACAAATTAGATGTGCCTCTGAAGGTCAGTGTGCAGCTTTGTTGGTTTTTTTTGTATAGGTAACAAAAGTAAATATAAGGAGACAGAATCATCATTGAAAGCAGCCCCCTCAAAATTACAGGTTTCCTCTTAGTCCCATAATTCTGCCTTAAGCAGCTCACAGTATTTTACTCAAGTTTTACTACTTCTCAAATACAGAACCTTTGAATTTTTTATGCCTACTTTTGCATTGAACTCTATGTGCCAAAGTAGTAAGGAGTGGATCTAGCAGCTGATATTGCCCCCAGATTTATTTATTCAGCAAGCAGTCTGCTTACTGCTTCCCAACTTCATACAAGTTTTTCAGACAGGAGCAGAAAAACAGCTGACTATTCTGGAAGTCTACTTATGGCCCCTGTATCCCCTCCTACCTCAGACACTGCTGAATAATAAAAAATATGAGCTCTCCCACTGTGTAAATGCAATTGAATAATCTGTCAGAAATACACGTGTCCAGTAAGAATGTGTCCTGGCTGCATGTACTTCCAATGAAACACACTGGGCATACAGCAACCGTGTCACCTAGGCAGCCACATTAGCAAAATGTAGCAGCAGGTGTCTTCTGGTTATGTAACAGCAGCGTATCAAGCGATCTGCAGAAACTTGAAGAGACACGTGCACTTCCACCTCACTCTAAGAAAAACATCCTGCTCTAAAGGGCTTAAAAAACCACTAATAAAATGTTGGGGATTCCTGTTATCTCAGCTGATAAATGTGATACTACCATTAAATAAAACTTGATTCTAGATATAGCCCCATTTTCTCCAAAGTTGAAAGTGAGAGCATAACACACTACCTCCCTTGAGGAAATACTAAGTATTAGTTTGCAAGATGTAGAGACAAGTACCTTCACATGAAACAAGTTTTGCAATTATGTAGCTGAGAAATAAAATTATTTTAAAGGACAACGTTCTACAAAGTTGGCGCTTTCAATTTCCAAAGCTAACTTCTTAAAGGCTCTAAGAATGCAGGAATAGAAGCAACTGTCCTTCTTACATATCTTACTTTGCTCAAGTGTGAAATTTTTTAACTGAAAATGGAATTCCTGTCAGCCTTCTTTGCAGGGTTAGTAACTGTCTAAGAGTTTTGAATTGTTTGGATCTTCAAAACTTGATAAGCACTTGATAATTTATGTGTGCTCCAACAACATCCTTGCAACTAAAACAGCTAGTCTTGTTTAAGGAAAAAAAAAAGGTCTTTTGACCAAAATACACAAAGCCAAATAGAATATCATTATATCATTGCTTACTTTTAGAGCAATATTTCTGGACTACAGTGTTTATCTGTTACTCTATTACATGGCCAATACATATCATATTTTTCCAGCAGCACTGGCTAGGAGAACTTACACTTAGAGATAAGGCTGCAAATAAATTGGGTCATGCTCTTTCCTTCCATTAAACAGCCAAAGTTTTTTTTTACAAATGTGAGTCAAAAGTGGATGCTGAAAGCTTATTTGCATGTCTCAAGGAACAACTATAACTAGGGAGATACACATTTGTTTTCCTTCAAATAATTGGGCACTTTTTAATTTCATTAAAAGTAGTATCAAAATAACTGTTCCTGAAAGGGAAGCATAAAAAGCCTACTGAAGCAGAGACTCTTCTTATTGGATGCATTGGAACCTTTAAGCAGAGCAAGTTAGTACCTCCAGTGTTCTCTAACTGGAGTACCACTGAATAGCACCTTTGACTCAATTTCTCTGAGACAGAAGAAAACCCCAAGGAAAAGTACTTTCTGCTGTCAACACAGAGGGAGTGCTCCATGAACGACTTCACAATGATGGGTTTTAATCTCTGATATCTCAAAGCTGGGGAATGAAAAAGAGAGAACTGCAAATACAACCAACCAATCCCCACTACCACTCAGAAAATTCTAATTGCTGAAGATGATTTTCCTCTGCCATTAAACGTGCTTAGAAGTTCTCTTGGCTCATATTGCTGTCACAAAAAACACTGCTTTCCAGGAACAAAGGAAAAGCTCATTCAGACTCAATAGCAAGTGAAGTACTAAACTTTAAATGAGACCTCTTCTGGCAAAAAACCCCAAACCAGCATCATTACAGAAAGATATGGTGGACCTTTGCTCGGCCAGAGGAAAAGCATTTTGTTAGCGTTCTCCAACAGAAAGGGTGGTGATATTCCATTTCTCACCATCCATCTTGGGAGGAAAAAGCACTTCTAAAGATGTTAAATACCCCACAGAAAAAAGTGTTAATGGAATAAGATTGTAAATTAAAAATTCTTACATGAACTGTCTCTTCAGACGACATCACAGGCCAACAAATTTTGGTTCTGTTCAGCAGCAATCACCCAAATAAAGCATGTTGGTCAAGTTACTGGTTAGTCTCTGTGATGTCCAACTCTCACAGAGTGTTCTGAGTGCTGTAATTTACAGACTTTATATATAACATTACTTTAACTAATCAGCCCATGTCTGCAGCTTCTTGGCTGTCAACCCCAGCCTGCAGCTGAAATATCTGTAACCAATTTTATAGCAACAGTGAAGGGGCAAAAGGAATATACTCTGGCTGTGAAAATCATCCATCCTATGAGGGCAGCACAAAAAGTAAGTCTGTTGGATTCTTTATAGAGGTTGCTACAGAGCTTACTTGAGTTTTTTAGGCGAAATATGATATGCAGAGTCACAAGTGCATAACACGTACAATAAAGTGATAACAAAATCACATTCTAATTATAAACTCAGTCTTAGATGTAGATTTTTCATTCTCAGCTGTCTCACTCCAATGAGTGCTTCAAACCACTCTGCCCTTCACATCTCAGACAGCCAAAAAGTTAAAAAGAAAATTCCAAGCAAGTTTTCTTGAACGTCTGGTAATTTAGTCTTAGCACCTGAAAAATGGTTGACCTATATCTTGTCCCATCCATGTGGTTCAACTTCAACTAGTCGTAGTCATTTTGAGGGTATTTCTTTCATATTCCTTAGAATGTTTACCACTACTTCCAAATAGAGGAAAAAGGTGGCATTCAAACTGTTGAATCTTAGCTGACTCAAGAAGCTTAGTCTGTTTTTTATTTCTACTCAGTTCATTTCTGCAGATGAAAAAAATTTTACAGACTTTCATTAATCCTTTTGATGCCTTAAGTTTTAGTTTTCATATTTTCCAGATTCTGTACTGCATTAGTATATAACTCTGAATTTTGTATAGTGTTAGCAAGTTCTCTTCACAGTTCAGTTAGACTAAACAATCCTTTTTCAGCCTGAGAACCAAGCACACCATTGCAGCTTCAGACCCAGAAAGTACAAACAGCAGTGAATTGAGGGGAGAAAACTGGGAGGATGGGACTTCATGACCTGAAGCTGAAATTGGACAATCAACCTCGATATGGAAATGCACCAAAACTTATAAGAAGTGTGAAAACTTGTGACTCAAGAGTTCATCCTGAGTGGAGGCACAGCTGGGTTCTTGTACTGCTCAAGGTATCCTTTGAAGGCCTTTTCAATAAATACCTACTTTATTCCTTTAACACTGTCTAGCCTCTGTTCTAGGTATCACTTTTTACTGAGATGCTCAGTTATGGGAATCCACAGGGATTGGAGGTATAGACTGGAAACTCACTACCTCATTAAAGAATAAGGATGAAGCACAAGCTCATTTTTCTTCTTAGTGCCAAACCACTCCATAAATACCAAACATGTCATACCTAATCCCTTCTATTAATAATTGTGAATGACACAGAAACCACAGATCAGGAAGAGTATGTTTAATTATGCATTTTCTTGCAGTAACAATGTTCTTGATATGCAGACCCTATAAATGTGACAAGAGTAAATGACAATGGCAAGATTACTAAAAAACCTGCTGTTTCAATGGAGCTGAAGGAGTTTTCAACTGGACAACCAAACAGACAAATTGCACAAGTGACAGACGTGCATTATTATGAAAAAATTCTTTACTCTGAGGATGATAAAGCACTACAACACATTGCCCAGAGAAATTGAGGATGCCCCACCCCCAGAAGTGCTCCAAGCCAGGCTTTGAGCAACCTGATCTAATGGAAGGTGTCCCTGTCCATGTCAAGGGGCTTGGGACTGGACAATCTTTAAGGTCCCTTCCAATCCAAACCATTCCATGACTCCATGGTTTGACAATATGTACAAGTACATATCAAATACACCTTTTATATTAGACAATAATTGTCTGAAGAAGTCCTGAGGAAGCTGTCCACATTCAAGTTTAAACATCATTATCAAGAGACGTCCCACAGCTGGAAGCAGAGAAGTGGCAACCAGCAATTTCAGTACCGGCCTTATCAGTACTACCAGCTGAACCAAACATTCCTTGCCCAAAGATCTTGAAGTCCTGGTTGGTGTGAGAAGACTACTATAGCAGAAACATCTGAAGGAAGGACAGTCTGAAAAGCATCATGTTCAAAAATAAAATAGCTTGCTGATTTCAATTTGATAATGTCCTTTTATCTCTTCTCTATTATTGCTTTTACATTCTTCTTCAAGAAGAGAGGCATGTCTTCTAAGATAAAAAAGATACATTATCTTTTTCACAATTGTCACCATGCCTGTTACTTGGATAACAACCCATTTCACCAGTTTTCCTTTTCCCCCTGGAATCTCTTTGAGAAGTTAAGGGGTATTTCTAGTTCTTAGTCAAATTTTTGGCTGTCTTTTGAAAAGCAGTCTTCTGAGGCAGAGAAGGGTCTAAAAGTTTACTTAAAACCTCCTTATCTGTTTACCATAAGACACAAAGAACTAAAATAAACTGAGTGTTTCCTTCCATCTAGCCTTCCTTAAAGAAAAATAAATGTTCATTTCTATAGGGCATATCTGACCAAAGTCTTCCAGCACAACACAGACCTTTATACTGTTCTTAAAACTCCAAGAGGCAACATAAGCCTCAAACTGACACTAATGAATACAGCTCTTGTCAGGAGATACTTGACCTGAAATGAGTTCCAACAACTAACACATGCCAAAAAAAGCACAGATGTAGGCAGGACAAGCATACTCCTTTACGCACTCGCCTGTGGAGTCAAGGGTTTGCAGTACAACTAGCAGTAGTATTCAGCTCAAGGATAATGCCCATCAGCAAACTGTCACTCACGTAACAACACTTAAATTCAGTATGTGCTCTTTCAACAGGCACCCTCTCCAGTGAGATTATGACAGGTTATTTCAAGTCCATCAAGACTTAAAGCTCAGACAATATGCTTTCCAAAGACAATGTTATGCAGATTCAAAGTATCGGGTTTTGCTTTCATTTCCATAAAGTAAACTTAAGATGATTTCACGATCCACTATGTTTATAACTCAGTAAGCCCATCACCCACATACACTGAAACTTTATCCCATAAGGCTTCAAACTAATACACACTGTGTTTGCACACATGCCAAATACAATCAGGAACTTCCACTAGTTCAACTGAAATGCCATACTAACTCTTAATATTTAGCTATTCTTTAGAAAAGAGTTGAAGCATTTTGGGTTCACCATTTTTAGGAGCTTCCTACTTTGACCAGGTCTCTAACCTCCATTTTACATATTTATCTTCTATATATAAATAATGTATGTACAGACATATCAATACACAGATATATACAAACTGAATCAGATTTGAGACAGCTCAACTTCAGTAAGTTCAGTTAGTAATATACTACTACTTTCTAAGAAACATGTAAGTCATTTCTATCTGAACAAGTGGCACACTTTGAAATTGAAGATATAAGGAACTGGCTTTCCAGACATACAAAACTGTCTAAAATATCAAGACACCTCCATACCTGTACTCTATAAAACCATTCAACTCAAGAATACTGCAGAGAAAAGTGTTTCTTTAGATTTGTAGTCTCCTCATTCAAAGTTAGCAAAAAGTAATGTTTACATTATTTCAAGTATTTCACTCCTAAAAAGGGCTTGTTGAAAGGTAACCTATGAGAAGATTTATGCCAGAACTATCAAGCCTGGAACTGGCACGTTTAAGTAAAAACCCCAAATACACAATACAAAAGGACAAAAGGCACAAATGCAGTGCAACAAGCTTGAGTCACTCTAACATGTTATGTTTCCTACAGTAAAAATAAAGAACCTTAAAAATGAGACAGCATTAGAAATGAGAGAAGACACACAGAAAGACAATGCATATTTCACAAAAAAAAAAGAGGAAAGAAAAACAAAGATGATGCGGACTAATGAACATGTAGACTTCTAAAGAAAGGTCAACATTTAAATGCGTTTTCTTTCTCCTCAGGTAACAAGATACTAACAGGAAGAAAAGGCAGAATTCATTTTGTGCAGTTCTTTGAAAAGACAGATGCAGCATCTGGAAGAAGTGACTGGGAGGCTGGGCTTATTTCCACCCTAGTCAATAAGGAAGACCAAATACCTTTGTGCTTGTCCCGTTTATGCTTTAGCGGTGCTGGAGAGAGTCTGATTCTGGCTAGAGCCTGTTCTCGGTGGTTCATAAAAATAGGACCAGGAATTACAAGGGGGCCTGAGGAGAAACATTTTGCACATGCATAGGAAAGCTCACAAAATGGAAACTGTGTCAAACAAAATTCAAATTAAAAGCAATGAAAAAAACAAAAGGAATAATAATTATAAACTTGTTTTCTTAAATTCATAAGACCTTAAAGTAACAGAAAGTTGCCATTTCTTGATAACTTACATGAAAAACCAATAAACATCCTATAGTGATAATTTTACCTGAATTTTTAAGTATGCAATTGTACTGCAAGCAATGGAAATATACTCACACGAGAGCAAAATTTGATAGCAAATACCCATTATTGCCTTTAAAAGATAAAAAGAATAATTATCATGCCTTAAATCCTACATATAACATTCAAAATACTGATTTGGAACAAGATCATAATACAAATGCTAAATTTAAAAACCACCACCATAAACTTGTTTGCAGTTACTATATTTAAGATGCATATTTATAACTTTTTCTTTAAAAGTTCCATGTTTCATGAAGAAAGTTATTCAAATCATATGACTCTTATCTAGTTAGTAATTTTGAAATCCATTTATTTTGAAAATATTTTTCAATCTATTTAAAGGTCTTCAAGAGAAGATTTGATTTAAAGAAAGCAATGATACATGCATTTACATTTTTTTCCAGATTGCTTTTCCTTTTTAAAAATCTAGACTTAGGCAGTGAGGTACCAGGCTTAACTGAGGCTGAGTATAAGCAGCTAATAGATAAGGAATCTGTTTCTTAAATCTGTATTTCTCCTGTTTTATAGGCTAAGCATGTCACCATGAATTTCTTGAACACTTCTTGTCCTTTCAGAAGTCTCATATTCAACAGAAACCATGAATCAGAAGCAACTAATTCTGCCAAGCGACACTCAGTTCCACAGCTCCCCAAATACAGCCCCCTCCATGAACAGTAAACAAAAGCACCCCAATCAGGCTGTTGTGTTATAAACTGCTTATGCAAAACTTAGAACACAAATATTCCTCCTTTTTCTGTAAATTCATTGATATTTTCATTGCTTAGCTGAACTTTATTAAGAAGACAGTGTAGGTTAACTTTTAATAAATGTCCATTGCCTCAGGATTTCTGATGTCAACTTTATACCATCAACTCCTTCACTAATAGTAAACAGCATGGATAGACATCTAAGCAAAAGATAGGCCAAATCTATATAGCTTTAGAACTTTCAGATAAAGAAACTTCATACAGAGAAGCTCCCGAATTTAGGCATTCACTTAAAAAACAAAATGAAAAATGCTTTAAAAATATACTACTGTCTAGCTTAGAGGTTCATACATGTGTTAGGGAATATAATGGCCCAAAACTTCCTCAGTCATGTTTGTTTCTGCACACAGCATAGAATTTTTATTTTTGTTCTATCGTATTCATTTGGACTCTATTCCAGAACAGATCCTCTTACTAATCCAGAACACCTTCCTCTAATCAAGGATCATCATTTGCTTTTGAGTTTTATCATCATCTTGCAGATTCTTCCTTCATCTGGCTTGCTGTTGTGCTCTCCCTTTTCAGTCTCCTCTGTATTCAAACTTCCATTAAATAGATACATTTTTGGTAAACATTACTTTCTACCAAACTACTTGCTGTGTTTAATATTCTACTTTCCAGAGTTTTGACAAAAAATTACACCACATTTTGCTTCTTACCAAGCAAGGTGATATAGTGAGGAGTATCCTGAGGCACACCAGGAAAAGGTAAGAAGGGGAAGAGATGAATGACAAGCAGATTATGAAAGCTAAAAATGTCTGAAGAACAAATGATACAGAGGAAAGGTGAATGAAGAACATGAGAAAATAAGGCAAAAATAGTAGGGACTTACTAGAAAGTTTCTAATGAAATTAAAATCTGAAGAAATAGAGAATGGGCAGGACAACACAACAAGTGAAAGTCAGATCAGCAAAGTTGCAAAAAGAGATGCAAGGACTGCAAAGAGTGTGGCTTGAAGAGAGTAGATCTAATTTATTTGTGGGAGGCTGAATGATCTCTAGATAACTTAGGCAAACATTCTGAAGCTCCAAAACATGCTTGTACAACAAACAGTGCAGGGGATGAGATACAGTCCTGAAGGCAGCCTTTGGCATTTCAGCGCTAAGAGCAAAGGTAACAAAAGAGAATTTCAGGAGGACAGAAGTGAAGTACAGTAGGGTGAGCAAAAGAACTACAGGAGATTTGTAAGATAGAGGATGTTTAGTAAGCATAAGAGGCTGCCAGCTCCAGCATGGCCCTAGCACATACCTGCCATTAGTTTCCAAGCTACTCCTCTGAATCACACTCTCCTAGTCAACATGACAATTCTGTGACAATCTAACCTTCTGACCAAAGCAGGATTCATCTTTGCATCTGGATATTCCTATACACTCTACATTTACCATTCTGTACAGAACTTGAATCCAAAATAAGCTTAAATGCAACAGATTGCCATTTCATAGTAATTTGTAACCAAATCCACGTAACACATCTGTTATCTTCTTTGGCTTTTTGTGCATGCTAAATCTGTAAAATGATCATAATAGAATAGGAAACTACAAAAATGAAACAAAAATCTACATTTTGATTGCATTGTGATGTCTGCCTCCTTGGTCATCTGCTGGCAAGGTGCAAAGTACTTCCCTCCCCCTTCAAATAACAAAGGCAACAAAACACTACAACAATTCATGGAGACCATGAATTGCTTTCTGCTCACATATGAGACTGCCTGATGGGAGCAAAGTTTAGGTGCCGAGAATATTCTGGTGGAACAATCCAGTCATGCATTAGATACTTCCTTTATATAGTTAAAAAAATGCCTGCAGAGTATTATTTGGAAAACTGCTTCAGAAGCCTTTAAGATAGATTGTTATTCCCCATGCAGATCTATTACTAGTCTCTACTTTAGAAGATCAAGTGACAGAGGTAAGCAAAGAGGAGTCACTGGTAGACTACAGAGCTATTTTAAATCAGTCGCTGTAGGATGCAAAACGACATTCACTCTCTCCCTTCACAGACTGTTTTTCCATAGCTGAGCTGAGATGCTGAACAGCCCTAGCTGAAATGTCAAGACTAGCTTTCCTTTCTTGGTCCAGACTTTGCAAAATGGACATTGTTTCACAGGGAATTCAAAGCATAAAAAAAAAATCTATTTAATCACAGAAATAATTTCATTTTCTCCAAAGAGAATGCATTTATTAAATAATGCAGTGGACTTCAGAAAAATGTATACAATTATTTCATTCTACATGCACTTAATGTGCTTTGGCATTCTCGGTCATCTAAGATCTTAGATACAACTATGAAGGAGTTTAACGTTTGATTTTATATAACACAGACTTTGATTTCTTCTAGTACCTCACCCTAAACAAATGCTATTTGGCAAGCTGTGATTGCAGGAGACTGAAATAAATTATCTCAAATGCTGAGTTCTGCATCTGAACACAGCAGGCTACCTGAAAAAATAGTACATGATGACACATACATACAGAAAAAGTAGTATAAATTCAGGCTGCAGAGCTAAGTCCTAGGTTGGATCACACCCTCTGTTGTAAAAACCCATTTCTGGCTTCTTGAGAGAGACCAAGCAATTTTTGCAGTGTGTTTTTGTTGGTTTTTAGTCATAAAACAGGAAGATAAAATCCTAATATAGGAAATTAGCCATCTTAATAGGTCAACAGGTTGCAAATTTTGGAAGAATATTTCAGAAAATGGAATTAGAGATAAATGCTTTACTTCAGTTCCACTAGAAGCAGAAAACATTATAGGGAGATAAGGTCCCACCTATAAAGCCTTAAAGGAAACAAAATTTAATAGTCTTACAAGGCAGGGCTAATAATTACAGTAAGTAAAAAAAAAAAAATCTGTATTTTTCCAACTATGACTAGCAATTTATCATTAAGGCAAAAAACATTCATGGAGAATGTCATGTGCAGGCACTAAGGTTAATTGCAGTTTGCTTTTTTTTCAATGTTTTGAACAAAAGAAGACAGGATACAGGTGTCTTCCTATAGTCTTAAGGCAACATTTAAATTGTGCAAATCAGGTGTGGAAGAAAAATTAAGGCCTTTTAAAGGGGAAAAAGACTCACACTAGCCAACACAAGCATGCAGGGCAATGTGGGAGTAATAAGAGAATGAGATGGAAGTAAGGTTTATGATAATCTTAATTTGGACCCTTTCTCCCTTCTAAATACTTTTCTTTGTATGCATTGTTAAATAAATATAAAATATTCATTTCTGCATATAAATACATGAAGTAAATTAAAAACAAAAATATTAGCCAGAACTGTGTCATGGTGTCTAATACAAATCTGATTTCTGAAACTATAATATAAATATCTTTACTTTAAACATCAGCTGTTATTAAAACAATAATTAGCTCTTTCAGAAAGGAATCAGACACAATTGTAACAATGTAACTTCACAGAACCATACCTGAATGTCATTAGGGGCAAAAACCTACAGCTTTCCCTTGAACGCATTCTTTAAAAGTCATGTGTGAGTCCAACATTGTTTCAAGTGAAAAGATAGGGGGTTTTGGTTTGCTTAAAGAACATTGAAACAAAAGTAATCCTGAAAGCATCAAAATAAACATTTAACTAAATTAAAAGAAGCTGCACAATTATTTACTAAGTAATATTGCACTAGTACAGACAGTTCTGCTGTGTGTTTAGGTATATGTTGAGCAATGAACAGACAGAGGTTCCAAGCTCAGAGCAGCTTGTGTAGATGCTAAACAGATTTGTATGATACTTAGCCTACCATGGTAAAACTAATCACTGAAGTAACTGAATCAGTTACACTTGAGGAAAATGAAAAAATGCCCAAATCTAGGCAGCCTCAGATTATATTGTCTTAAACAGAACAGCTTGGACTAAAATTAATCAATTTTCTGTGGGTTCTTTGTTGTTGCAAGTAGGATAAGACTGATGAAAATTAATTTTCCTTTTCTGTAAGGGCATCAAAAGCTAAGCCTTGCTTAATTAGACACCAAATCTGGATCTCAGTAATGATCATCTAGAAGTTTTTACATCATAGGCTGAGAAACAGTAGTAGTGAAATACCAGTGAAGCATGAGACCATTTATTATCGCTGTATTAAGAACCATGTCTGTGGTTTTTAGCTTGTTAGTTAAATATAGTTGAAAAAGCTATTTTAACATTCTCATCACCTTCTGAAAAAATCCCCCAGAATTATCTTTAAGTGATAAAGTGAAATCTTTGGTATTTGAAGTAATAATGTTGGAATAGTCAATCTGAAAAAGTAAAAAGTCTCATGAACAGCTTTGCAGATTAGCTCTCTCAGAAAATGTTAGTCTTAGGTTCATTACATTAATTGCACATATGGCCCACAGATTTCTGTAATCCATGAAGGCAATTTAGTGCCCCCATGATGAAAAAAATAGCTTCATAGTAAAGAAAAAATAATTAACCATGTTCTGAACATGCTAACATACAAAAGTTCCTCACTGCCACAGAAAATAATTAAGTGCAACTATTTCCATATGCACCTCTCAATACTCTCATCAAGCCTCAAACCAGCTTGAAAAACAAAAAACATTTCACTATATGGAAAAATCAGCTCCTTCACTTCTCACCAGAAAAACAGAGACAGTGAAGAGCTGAGATAATTCCATCAATAGTTATGTAGAGATATTATGATTTAGCATAAAAGCTGTGATGAATACAGCTGGCTTTATTTCTCAGAAGGTCATACACCCAACTCAAAAATGTAGAATTGGTTTTGAGCCCTCTTAACTGCTTGTCACAGTCACTTGTGTGCAGAAAAGAGCAAAGAACTATAATAAATATTAAGGAACATATAAATATTTTAATAGTTGATTATTGCAAACAAACACTTTTTACCCACTATTAATTTAAAGGATCTATTTTTTTTCCACTAAAGCAGAATTTCTTTCTTGAATACAGCAACATAAATAACTGATTCAAGACATAAAAATTATTAGCTGGTTACAATTCCATCATAAACTATGGTTTGTGACTCATTTCAATGTGAAAAAACAAAGAAATCTTCAGCATAAGCACTTAAAATTTCTGAAGTCACTTAGTGTCCTGTTGCTGAGCTGCTTGTATACAGGTCCTTTACAACAGTGGCAGGCTACTTGGATAATATGTGAGAAGTGAGTTAATTGCTTGTGACAGTAACATTGAACCAGGTCATTGATATTGCAGCTATTAACAACAGCTACTTCTACCCAGAACATTCAAATTCAGAGTTAGCATATTCAGATAAATGCAAATAAAGATGAGCATTCTTATCTTCTTCAATACAAGAGACCACAAGCGATCTTGTGAAGAAATTATCGTCACACCGAAAGCCATGACTATCACTTTTACTCTTAATTCGAGTGGACCTCAAGAACATATTTTTCTATCACAGGTCACTGTAACAGAACTAAATCTGGAGCTCTGAAAGAAGCACAATTAGACAACTTAAAAATCAGTATAATCCCCGCACTTTCGCTCTTACACCTCTCTCCTAAACTTAAGTCCTATTTCAACACATTTGGGTGAGAGGTTTCTTTGTGATTTTTTTTTTTTGTTTTATTTGTATGGCTGCTTTAGGAATGTAATATTCCTGTATTTTTAAAGCTTTTCTCTTGTTTACAAGACATTCAAGATTTATTGAAAATATTTGTATTGAAAAAAGGTCACAAACAGGAACTTAAAAGTTTGCAGCTACATTTAGTGATGAATCCTAGTCTTGAACACCATAAACTATGCATGCTTTGTTTCTTACAAAAGAACAAAACACACACATTAGCACACTAAATAATCCAGAAATCAGAATCCTGACAAACTAAACACTGTGTACCTTAAGGAAAGGCCCTAAAGAGCTGGTCCAGCCTTTAAATAACTAAGCAGTGTTTTCAGAAAATTGAAAGTTCCCTCAGAATTTCCAAACAGCTATTTCATCAGTATGGATTTGTTCAGTTCCATATGCACAAATACTAAAACTCTTGGGAAAACTAAGCAAAAAGTAACCTGCCTGTTCTAGTAACATTGTTTAAATAATCTATTGGATTTTTTGTGCAAAATGTTTTGCAGTCTGATAAAATATAGTTATAACATTCTCGTTCTCCCTTATGAAAAGAGCAGCATTTAAAGAGTTATCAAGAAAGGTGGTATTCTTTCCACCAATTCATTAAAGAAAAACTTCAGCATTTGGATGGAGAAGCAAAAAAGCTCTTTAATCTGATTATGCAAATAAAGATTGATTATCAAATCAAATATTCATACTTGATTATATAAAACAAGATCTCTAAGTATTTGTGAATCACAGTTCCATGCTTTAATCACAAAAAGTTATTCTGAACCTAAACAGGAGACTAACCTCCAACCCCTTCCAGACCCACTACCTCTCACAGCCACACAGGTATGGGATTTCAGTGCTCTTTAGATAGAGAATGTAACACAAGTGTGTGCAACAAGCTGGATAGCAGTATCTTTTTAGCTACAGTTCCTACACAGAATGACAGGTTCAACTAGGTTGGAAAAGACCTTTGAGACCGAGTCCAACCAATGATCAAACACCCCCATGTCAACTAGACCACGGCACTAAGTGCCACATCCAGTCTTCCCTTTAAACACCTCCAGGGATAGTGACTCCACCACCTCCTGGGCAGGCCATTCCAATTCCCAATCACCCTTTCAGTGAAGAAATTCTTCCAGAAGTCCAGCCTAAACCTCCCCTAGTGCAGGATAAGACTGTGTCCTCCTGTCCTGTCACTGGTTGCCTGGGAGAGACTGTGTCCTCCTGTCCTGTCACTGGTTGCCTGGGAGAAGAGACCAATCCCCACCTCGCTACAACCTCCTTTCACCTATACATCTATAAAACCAACCATAAGAGTACATTCCTGCTACTGTTCAAGCGATCTTTTTTTGCTTTTTGAAACAGATGGCATACAGAAGGGACAGGCTGCTCTGGTTCTACTTCTAACCACAGAAATAGAAGCAAATGTAAATTTTTCTCTGCCACTCTTCTTTTTCCTTTTAACTGAAATTTACCTCCCAGCTCTGTCATCCGTGATGGTCTGAACAGCAGCACCTTTCAATAATGCCTGGGTATTTAATTAGGATTCAATAAAAAAGTGTTAGCTGCACCCAACATTTGCCAGCAGCATGCAGCAGATCTGACATGACCTAAACAAAGGCTTCCTCTTTTTACCTCACAGCTAAAATTAGCCACAACGATGCAAAGAAAAATAAATATTCCATCCTTTTACATATGCACAGGCAACTGCAAGATTTCTCTTTCTCGTTGCTCCTTACTTGTGGCTAAAACCAGCAATTTCTTACAAAATGAAATAAAGACACAATTCACATCGCAGGATTCACTGGCACAGTCTAGGGAATAATTTGGATTACAAGGCACATTTTGTATTCAAGTAAAACCAGTATCTAATACATAAAAGAATCAAAGTGGTATTTACTAAAACTGCAGGAACTTGAAAGAGCGTATGTTCCAATAAGTTATTCCTCTTCTCAACACACAATAATCTTAGCAACCACATCATCATGCTTTACAAAAATATTACAGGTTACATCAGTCTAAATTTCTCATATTTAATTTGACAAAACACCGAGGTATTTTAGAACACAAAGAGTACTTTGAAGTTCTTAAGATAGATTATTGTTTGTGGGGAAAATCAACAATGGAGTAGATAAAACATAAGAAAATTTTGAAATGCTGCAATGGTGTTTTGTTTTTTTAATTCAGTCTGTGTCAATATTCTCATGTTATGCAAATACAGAAAAGTTCATTTTATAAAAGAAAATTCTGCCTACTATTACAGAACAGAAATGTAGTAATTCATTATAGTAATTAGGTAAGTCATAATAGGTAAATAGCATGTAACAGGTTTGTAACCCTTTCTTCATATAAATATTTTTTAGGATTACATTTAAAAAAACAATAATTCAACTAGGAAATGGCAAAAAAAAATAAAAACTGACCTGTGAAAGTGATATAAAGTGCTCCTTTCATCATTAAAATTCTGAATCTTATGTGCAGACTTCGTTAAACACATAGATTTTCTATCATTTTCTAAAAGCATGCTACATAACAAACTACCTACTTAGGACCTGATTTAGTTTGATCACTGTACCGGCACACTGGAGAAAGACTATTTTCATTCTTAGAAAATAGACTCAGAAGTTTCTTAAGCTATTCAAGGCCCTTCTCAGTAAGTCACTCACCTCTTCCTTCTTCCAATCTATGTCTCCTAATTACACGCTGCCGCTTTTCTTCTTGTCGTAGCTGAAGGTGTTCTTCAATATTAACTCCAGGAACAGGGACAGCTAAATAGATTAAGAAAATAAAATACCTAAAATTATCTTTAAAATTGTTGTGGTGGCAATAAACCCCAAAAGAAGTAAATGAAAACTGAAAACCTACTTACTAGCTGCTCTTTACATGGCCCTGACAATAAAAAGGATTTGAGTAAATTTGGAGGGGTTCTAAGCTTTATCTCCTTATTTCCTGGTTTTCATCAATCTGGTTTTCATGAATCTGACTATTCCAACATCACTAAATAATACTTAGGCATATACATATATGTAGTTATGTGTTGTCACGGGTACCTCCATTCTCCCCTAAAAAGTTTCAGAAAGTATTATTAAACCAAGTTTATGATTGTTTTTATTTTTAAAAGGTTTTACATAAATTAGACATGTTTTAGTTTAAGAATGCTTAAATCCTGATAAAAACATTATAGAAATTTTTCAGGATATCAAAAAGGACAAGAACAACTTTGTAGTATCAACATTAATATCGTAACTGCACAGGTCACAGAGTGGCACAGGTGACTATAGTAAGGGTGAACTTAGAACAGTTCACTTAACAGAATGATCCCACTTTGCTGTATCACCAATAAATAAATCTTTTAAGCACCATTTTAACAATATTATACTAAAACTGTCCTGTAACAATAAAGTGTGTAAACAAATGTACTGAGGGGAAAAAAAAAAAGAGGTGCAGTAAAAATGAGAATTAAAAGCCATTTTGCGAATTTCATATTACTTACCCAGCAAGAGATCTAAAGGTATCATCTCTTTTACAGCATCAAGGATTCCTCTTTGCCTTGCTTCCTGGCCATCCAGTTCTCTAGCACATGCCTTGCAGCAGCCACACACCGCACAGCCTGACTCACCTGAGCCACAGCCACAGATTCTGCAGCAAACAGAGTTACTTTATCACTATCTTTTATTTTTGTGCATTACTGATGCCTTTGTAATTAAAGCATAGATTATTGCTTTGTTCTATCTGTGGACGTGTAAGTTTTCCTGAGATAAAGAGGAAGGACAGCTAGTTTAAATCCTAGCTGCTGTTGCATGGTGCCATACACTGACCCATACACTGACTGTCCACTGAACTGACTTCTCAGAATTAATTTTCTTTCTTCAATTTAATGTACACCACATGAAAACATGAACAAGGAAACAATGAGCACACAAAACGCTGAAGAAATAGTAATGGTGACACAGTGGCTCTCTGCAGCTCAACTAAGAAGTAATAGATAAAGGCAACTTGAACAGCAAGATAAACTTCCACCAGAGGACGAAGAAAAGTTATCCTGTGCCAGCAGCTCTGTCAAGAGACAGAAATTATATTGGTGCTCACATCCAACAGCTTCTAGTAAAGAACTACATGGTAAAGTAAAAAAACAGTTTTTAAAAACTAAATCACCTGCAGCCACAAGCTACGTACAGAAATTTTAAGCCATTTCTGACTTTAAAAGCACATACTACTATGTATTTAGCTATAAAGTTACTTTCGATGGAAACTTCAACTCAGTTCACTTTCAGGAAGTGCTTTAGCCATCCAACTCACTGCACCAGCCACAGCCCCACACATGTGCTTACCCTCCAGGTACTCTATCAGGACGCCCGCTGCTAACACAGCTGGCTCCATAGCCTGTGCAATCTCCACATACAGTGCACACCATACACTGCTCCAGCTTCCACTTATGCATGCCTGGAGGACACATCATAGACTTCTCATCTTTTTCATCCAGTTCCTCTTCCAGATCTTCATCCATTGCTGTTGCCATGTTCTCAACTCCAAAACCTAATAAAGATTGAAAGACGAAATTCTTGCTTTCTGAGACCAACAGAGAGGGTTTCTGGTTACTCAGAGGGGTAAGGACATGTTGGACCAGGCTCTGAGCAACGATCTAGCTGAAGATGCCCCTGCTTATTGACAGGGGGGCTGCATTAAATGACCTTTAAAAGATCGCTTCCACTTCCAACTATTCTATGTGTCTATGAACTGCTGAAGCTCTGAAGAACATTCACAGATCAGGTTTTAAAAGGAATGACTAGGAATGCCTGATTTGCCTGCTCAGCCAGCACGGAGACTTTTTGGAAATCTCTGTGCATGGACATGCTTGATTTTTTTAATCATCTTGCAGGTATTCCAACTTTAGTGTTGGAATTACATTTTACAACAAAACGTTCATCTTTGTTTTCACTTCTGATATTTGCCAGCATGCAAATGAAAAGAAAAAAAAGTCAAGGTCCCACACCTTTTCCTCCTTGGCTCATAGAGCCTGTGTCTCGTCCACACTGTCCTTTATTATTTACTCCAAATGTCCAAACTTCTCCATTCTTCATTAACACACAGGTGTGAGCTTTGCCCATGGCTACTTGAGTCACAAAATGACCTTTTAAATCTGTTACTAAACCTGTAAGACATAAAACACTTGGGTGAAAAATTGCACTTTCTAGCCAAGAAGGAAACTCAATGATGTAACAAAATTGTTAGTGGATACTGACAACTTTAAAACTTACAGCATGGGAGAAAAACAGATATAAGAAACAAGTGCTAGAATAAAAAGTGAAAGGAGAACTAGGCCTAGGTCACTTGTCCTGCAAAAATGAAAATCCAAAAGCAAACCTAAAACTGCTGCAAATCACTTGTTTTGAAAAATAATTCCAAAGGAGTCATAAAGCCATTGGAGTTTATTTCATTATATCTTACTTAAACTGTGGTGTACAGGATCCCCTGCTACCTTATGAGCAGAGAAGCATATTAAGGCCTAGCTTCCAGCAGCCTTGGTTGGTACCAAAGCACATCTTATTTCTGTGACTTTTTCCTGGGTGGCCTTCTTGTGCCAGCTTAACACAAGTGAATTATTTTTTTTTCTTCTCCTTAGTGGAAGAATTACTTTGGATATTTGTCACCGCTGATGCTAAATTATTTTACAGAACTTTTGGACACTACCTTCTTCTACCCTTCTGTCATATTTGTCTGAATCAGACTGTCAGAAATACATTAGGAAACACACAAACAACATTTTCATGGGCTAAAAACTTCCATACTAATTTCAATTACTTCAGTTGAAAAATAATTCAAAAGACCAATATTAACTTACTTGTACTGTCAGAGTAAATGGCATCTTTTCCGAACATGTAGAGTTCTCCATCTTTGGAAATTACAGAACTGCTTCCATTATTGCACGCTGTAGATATGACAATCTTTCCTTCCATTTTAATAATTTTTTTAGGCTTATATGGTTTTGATTGCCGTCTGCTTTTAGCTGTAAATAAATAAATAAATTACAAGTAAATCTACCAAAAATCCTCAAACCATCACAGGCATAATCATTAGTTTTCAGACCACTAATGAAAAAAACCCAAATAAACAACTAACTATAGGTACAATCTCCTGGTCTAATTTTAATTGGATTCCACTGGCTCCTCTCAAAAAATTCAGTGGCAAGCCAAGAGATGATTAGATCAGTATCTTTCAGAAATGATTCTTCAAGTATTTCAAATAATTTGAATTATTCTTGTTAATCTACCACATCATCATCTCCCATCTGTTTCCTAAAGTGAAATATTTAATTCAATATTACAGCAGATCACAGCTTCAGGGCACTTAAAAGATATCTTCAGTTGTCTTACAAAGTCTATTTCAACCTACACACACAGCTACAGAAATCAAGACTAGGAAATGTGTTAATCTTATCTTGATGAGGCATTTATTTAATCTCTGAAGAATTCTGCTTGATTGAGCACAGAAGATCTGCTTCTACAAGTTCTCATCAATGCATCTCTCCACCAGCAAGCAAAGCATCCACTTCCAAAGCCCAATAAAACAACAGCAAAGAGGCAAAAGTTTGATTCCACAGTCTTTCCAAGTCCCAGGCAGACAGCATTGACCACATTTACTACTGCCTTTTCTTGGGATAAATCTGAAAGAGTACTTCTGCCCCACAACCCAAACTGTGGTAAAACACAGATTGGATTCTGTAGCTGGGAGAGGTTGTGGCACTGGTTGTCAGGACTTGTGACCAGCATCATCTCCAGCACAAATGGCATGTTTACATGTTCCTGGAAAATGCTGAAACTCTTATTTTCAAATTAAAAACTCTTTAACCACTGGTCAAGCAAGCAATGATACATACTTGATTCACCATCCTCTCCTTTACTAGCAGAGCCTGTGAAGAATATGCTTCCATCCTCAGCGACAAGTAAGGCATGCGAACCATCATGTCCAACAGAAAACTGAATAATCTTTGGAGATTTTGTGATTGGGAGTTCAACCCATTTGCCAGCTGAAGGGCCACCTTGTTTGATTCCAAGGCTCTGATACTTGCCAGTGTAATAAATCTAGGAAAAAAAAGTTTATCAGTTTTAGTTATGCCACAGCACTTCAAGCTTACATAATTCTCACAGTTGCATTGTTTCTAATTCCTTTCATTTCAAAGCACACTGCACTCTTCCTGACTTTGTTTATGCCATTTCAGTATCTCTGTCCCAAACCCATCAATTCTGACTTAATGGGGGAAACATTCTGATTAGATTCTTAGATTAGATTGTTTTGAATTGTGCTTTCTACTGAGCCACTGAGTGAGTTTTCATATATAATTGTTTGGCTAGATGAGTTGAACGCACAAGAAAGAACCAAAGAAACTACTCAGAGGAAGCATTTAAAACGCCTCACAAAAATGTCTGGTCTGTGTAAAAACAAGATGGTATTATAACAATAAAATAATTTTAAAATAAAAAATTACTACGTATTTTAATATGCTTCAACACATTTGTAAAACATGTTTATTAAATGCACAGTGGCCACTGACTACATAAATAACAAAGTAAGATATTTCACATGAACAAACACAAAAATACTGACACAAACTAAAAAGTTTCCTTTAGAACCATGCAACTCAACAGCTCTATAAAATTGGTATGTCAGCCTATGGGGCACGTGAAGCCACTTCACATTGCCTTACATATTGTATTTCCTACCTTAACAGACACTTTATAGACTAAACTCAGGAAATGTGTTAATTTTATACTGAACAGGCACTTTTGTTAGCAGAATGATAAAGTTAATCTGTCTCCCTCAATGCTGAAGAGCTCTATTTGATCAAATTATGGTACATACCCTTACATTTTCTTAAAAAATATTTACTCTAATATTTTCAACAATCCCACTGTTCTGACACCAGAAGAGCAAGGCCTTCATTCAAACAAAGCAATGCAATTTTGAACATGTAATTAAAAACTGTTTCTAAAAGATAAATAGCATTAGTCTTTCACACTGAAATAGAACCACAGAAAATAATGTCAAGAGTCACTGACAGTATCATTTCTAAATTTCCATGATTATGCAAATGCCTCAAAAAGTCTCCACTGAGCAGAACAACATATCAAATCATTAAGAATAGGTTTAAAGAAATCAACTGAAAAATTGATAAAAGATCAGAAAAAAATCAGGATGGGATTTAAATAAATTACTATGGTCAGACTGTAGAAAGTTATGAGATGGTAAAATTTGCAAAGGTGCTAACACATCATTTGTAGACAGAAGACAGTTTTGTTTCCAAAATTTAAACAAAGCCCTTCATTGTAAGACTGACTGTAGAAATTCCTATAAATTCAAGTAATGGATTTTTAAGGGGTTCCAACTATCTGATTGGTTGATTATCTTATTGGTTGATTGATTATCTAATCTTATTTTTAAATAACTATTTGCCTTTTAGGTTTTACAGCAGGCTCTGAAAAATATATTCGAGTACAGTCATAAACATACATTCTAACATACTGAAAAGGCAAAAAAGAAATTATGGAAAATAATGACTAAATTAAAAAACACAGAAATCTATTGGTGCAATTTGCTATTTACTACAGAACATTTTCAGTACCTTTCCACTAGCAGTTTTCATCAGTGCAAACTCTCTCCCAGCACCAAGGACAGCTGATTCCTCATCAAACCCTGTACCTGTGCAAGCAAAATTGTGTTAACTGAACAGTTTAACCAGGCAGTTTCACAGACCAGTCACCTATCCACTTCTGCTGGTCCATGAAGCCAAATATGTTTTTTTTTTGTTCTGACAGCACCAAAAGTAAGCTCAATGGAGCAAAAATACCCCAAAGCAAAGGCCAAGTGATATTCTTTCAAAATACATTCATAGATACTAACAATTCTTCACCTCAAATTCTGATGCAAATGTGTTTTTCAATGTAATTCTTTCTCCCCTTAATCCAGTCACTGATACTTGTAAATTCTTAACTTTGACCCACAGCAAGGAGTTCCATAGCTTAACTATGCTTTGTAAAGCCCACGCTTCAAACAATTATATATTTATTATATAATAACTGAAGGAAAATACTGGCAAACCATGAACAGTACTAGAGACAGAGAGGTGGTTCCAAATGGGTGTATGGATTTGACTCTGAGTCAAGTAATGCTTGAATGGTTTCACACCCCTTTCCATGTGTTTATTATGGAGCTATACCTTCCCGCACATAGTAGAGCTAAAGGAAAGCACAGTGCTTCAGCTCTGCTGTTGGAAAATTACCAGGCTTGTTATTAACCTTCAAAGAAGAGAACTTACTGATAATGTGCAAATCTTTCTCCAGATCAAACAATGAGATGCCACAGGCATGTAAGCATTTTCTTGCAAGCTTAAGCTGCAGTTCTTGTTGCAATACTGGCTCAGTACTCGTGGCAAATATTCGCACTACAAAGCCATCCTGCAAAAAATACAAAAATCCGCTTTATACTGTACAAGAAATTAATTAATTTACTTTTCAAGTCCTAAGTGCATTGACAAAGTATTATTTCAGAGTAAATGTCAGAGGACACATTGAAAAAGTAACGTTTATTACAACATTTACTACAGAGGAGAAAATAATTAAGTGGCCATCAGGACAAGCTGAGGTATCTGACTCCTTAAACTCATTGAGTTCTACAAAAATGCTATGACCACTATAAAAACAGTGAACTGCTGTAGAAATCTTACTCTTGCAACTATTTACTTCTATGTTTAAGCCTTGAACTTCTTATTCAGAACACAAAATTCGGCACGCAGAGTGACTGCTGTAAAGAGTAGCTAGAAGAGTTTTTCTGTTTACAAGTGCAGAGTATCTTCATCTTGCCATGTTAAAAAAATACCCCAACAGTTGATTGTTAGGAGGAAAATGGGTTAATCTTGGTTTTTCTACAGTTGACGTTTACCATCTGTTGACAACCCAGTTTCACCATCCCTATTTTACAGATTTCTCACTACCAAAAAACCACACCAGAACTAAAAACATTGGTCTGCTGAAAATAATACAATCACCACTACAGTTCTGTCCTGAGTAGCAGCACTTCTTTGAGTTGCTACAGCTTTGTCCATCAGACAATTTTCACACAAAAATCAACTGGAATGTAGTATATTTCCTATCTCTTCTAATAAAACTGTCTGAAATGCTCCAATAGGTTCCAGAGCAATTAAAGGAAATTAATAAAGAAAAAAAATTATCCTTAAGCTCTACAAAGTTTATCCTAGAAAGAATCTGTAGAATATATCATTCAATATATGATTTTTTTTCCTGAAAGAGCAATTGAGTTTTTCTTAAAACTTACCTGAAAAATAAAAAATCAATCACAGATCAAAAGTGTGTAAATTAATACCAAAATACTGCATTTTTACATACAAATATGAAAGTTTCTCATTATTTCTAGTTACGTGGATTTCTTCTTTAATTGTGTTAGTGAAGAAAAAGCCAAACATAAAGCAAAAAGGAGGCTATAAATACTGTAAAATAAAACCCAGTTGAGAGAAAAGTAGTTTACCCATCATTTGTAAAACTTACATCTCTAGATGCTGCTATTTGATTAATATATTCTCCATCTGTGAAAAGGATATTCTGCCCTTCAGTATGACAATCTGTGAGAGAAAATGAAAAGCACTGCATCAGTTTACATTAGCATACATACATGCACTGATCTCTGCTTCTAATTAATTCTTGCTCTAATCAGATCATTAGAGTTCTACTTTCTCTCAAGTAAGATCATACCATTCTGATAATGTGTTATTTTACACTAAGATGCCCTGTCTCACCAAAAGCATGTCATTCTCCTTGGCTCCTGTAAGTGTTATTACAGCACTTTCCATTGTATGAAATGTGAGTGGTTACAAGACAATATTTAACTGTAAAAAAACCCCATTCACCTTTCACAGGCAGTCACCTGTGAAGCATATTCCAAACTATTACAACACAAATTCAAAATTTCCAGGACTATTAAATCTTTCTCCTTTCCCAAAGACTATTTTTATATGAGGACCATTATCTTCAAAGACATGTTTTCTTGGTCCAGCATAAAAAACCTACAGAAATAAATCAATCACTGTTTTCATTATTTATCTAATTTTTTCACGATTTATAAATCTCACCAAACTATTAACTGAAAATCTAGGGGCTTTTTGAAAACTATGAAGTATACACTTGAATATATCAATCATTTATTGAAAATAGCTCAGATAATTCCAAGAAAGTGGGAGGGAAAGAATTCTACTCAAATTAGGAGAAAAATACCACTTTCTCTGCACGTTTAAAACTATGTCCCTACACAATTTCTTCCTCCCTTCCTGCACTGTTGATGGAGCTACTGGCAAAGAGATTGATACCATATGGTTTGTGTTTGTCTCATTGATTACACACAGAAAAAAAGACCTCTTCCAAAAATAATACAGGACAGCCACTTTACACTCCAAATATTTGCTTCATAATCTGAACAAAGATCCAGTATTAACATTTTATCGAGTACATTTAATGCTAAGTGAAGCATAGATAATGTCTTTCTAGCATAACCAGCAAGTTTCCTTTTACTGCTACCTAGCTAAAGCACTAAAATAATACAGCTGAAAACACCCCACTGAAGAAACCCACTGTTTACTTTTTCCTGATAAACTGCCCAGTCCAATACAGTGCCTTATCAGGAACAGAATATGCATTAAAAAGCCTTCAGTAACTTTCACATCTGGAAGCAAAATACCAAAAATAGACAACATTCCTTTCTCTTAGAGCACAACCAGGTATGGATCACAGAAAAGTATGCAGCAAGCATGATGGAGAATCGCAGCAGGAACACTGAAGTTTGAAATACTGCTCTCTCAAAAATAATCTCAGATTTAGCAACCAAAGGCAGTCCACACTACTAATTCTCTATGCTGCAAAGTCATGTTAGTGATAAAAGTACCATCAGTAACTGGATGAGAAGTTCCAAAACTAATCTAAATGACATTTCTCCAAAGGTTACAGGAAGCTGGTAAGCATGAAGTTTCCTTGAATGACTGAAAATTACATGCTCACACAAGCAGAACAGCCAAGGAAACAGCACATTCTGGCCACCAGTGGGTCCATTTTGCACTACTTAGCCTATTGCTTGAGTCACTTCAAGAAAGGTGAGTTTCCTGGTAAATATTTCTGGGGGCTGTTGCTATGTTTGGTAGATCTGTTCAAAGAGGAAATCTTGAACAGGGGTGGTGTTTTTTTGTTTTTTTTTTACATACATGCTCTCCAGAAGACTTCCTAAAAATCAGCACTTGCTTCGCTAACAAACAGGCCCAGCATTAACAATCAAATCATTGGGAAGACTAAAAAATGGAAGGCAAATGGAGTATTTGAAAAAACTAGTATAATGTCTCAACTAGAAAGAAGCTTGTATGATCAATTCTAAATCTTATTCAGTCTGACTTTGTATATTACTATGGGGGTGAGGATAACCAAGCTTTCTGTCTGAAGATTGCTATAAGAGAAAGGGTTTATGTACTAAAACCAGGTAACTACAGATATCTGTTAATCACAGCCTCCTTAGAGGCTTCAAAGGAAGCCTCTGTGAAGCATCAACTTTCCACATTCATATTGCACATTCTGCACCTGCTAGTAATGCAGGCCTTGAGATCACCTAGGCTACCCTCAGTTAGCAGTACTTTCCACACAAAGGGAATAGTCCTGAGCCTAAGACACTAATTTGCAATTGCAAAGAAAAATAAAACCATATACCATGTGACTTCAATTTCTCCAGCTGAACACAGAAACTGTGTTAAGGCATGCAGAAAGCATCACTGCTGAAAGAAATGGCAAAGATGAAAACCTCTATAAATTCAGGTCTTGTCACCTCGTAAATTCTTGTGGAATTCAGACATTCTTTTATGATACATGGACTGAGAAAACAGATACTCAACTCAGGTACAGTGTATAAATCCTGGCAAAGGCTTTAGACACAAGAATGTTGACACACAGCGTGGTAGTGCTAGAAACAAAGCTGGATTTGAAAGATCATCTTTCAGAGTGGAAAGACTGCCCTTTAAAAACAGAAGTTTATGGCTTCAAGAAGCTGATGGATCCTACTGTCTGAGAAAGGAGAAAATAACATTCCATAGTTCTCTGACATTTCTAAGGTCATGTGACTTCTACCTAGGATCAACTTCTAATCAAATCTCCTAACCTCCTATGCATCCCTTGTATGAATAAATTTCAATACCTTTCTTTAATGCACTATCACCAGCCCAGGCATTTGAAAGAAACTAATTCCAGACAGAGCTGTGCCTGAATATCATCCCAACTAGGAGCAAATATTTGCTGTGTTCAGCTGTTAGTAAGGTCACTGGCCTCTAGTTCTATCCAGCATGGCTTTTCAGAACTAGAACAACTGGCAAGTCACCATGAGACTGCAGTGGGGCAGCCACTACTATTCAGAGTTAAGTACCTACTCAGTTTTCCTCAGGTCAGACACCTTCCCCCCACCTTCATTTCATTTTTTCTAATGGGAAAGGAAAATAACTAGAAGTGGACCCCCTGGAATTTGTCCCAGGCAAAAGAATAAGGTCATATCTTCTCACAATAACACGCTGAGATAAATGTGTAGAAGTGCACAAAGTAAAACAGCAAAGTTCAAGGACTGCAATGACTGGAGGACATTGGAGTTACAAAGAACATCTAACATCTACCTCAAAGACAAAGGACTGGAGTTACAAAGAACATCTAACATCTACCTCAACACCATCACAAACCATACAAAATGCAACTGAGAGGACAGTTTGAGAAATTTCTGAATGGGTATTCCCATTTGGATTTGCTTTTGCAAATTGTTGAGAAGGCATACACATTTAATTTGTGCCTTTTTACAGTATAAATACAAGGCAGTCTTGCAGAACGACACTTGCCACCGAGATTTGCAAAAACAACCTAACAGCTCCAAAAGGTAGACTTTAAATATGTTCAAATCTCTCTCAAGACTTGCATGAAGAACACTGATTTGTTTACAAATGGTAACATAATTAAGGACATCAATGAACCCTACTGTGTAAGAAGCTGCCCTGAGGTGAACAAAGCTGAAAAACCACTCTGAAAGGCAGTTTTTCAGGTCCTTGAATGTGCTCTCACTGAAATACCTCTTACAGCCCCCACAAAGAGCAAGAGCAGCTTAAAAAGACATCCACACTTTAAGGATGTGCAGAAGGTCGCAGGGACTAGATTCAACATTGACAACTTGTTTAAAAAATTGCTGTTTGCATTTTAAAGACAAAAATCCTAGAGAACTTTCCTGAAGTTTCGGTCACTGCTTTCTTATTTATGTCAGGATGAAACAAAATCTTTCTTGTGATCTACAAAATAAGCCTGTCATTGTTTGATTTAAAAATATTCTTGTGTCCTTCTGCTATTTATCTGTGTAGCTAAGAACAGATGTATTTCACTAGAAGGCCATTAAAGCATGTTCTAGGAACATCCTTATTCTCTAAACAGACTGAAGTTATGAGGCTCCTCTGAAAAAGGAAAACAAAATGAACACAAACAACCCCCCACAAAACAAACAAACCCCACCCAAAACCCCCCTAAAACAAAAAAATAATTCCCCAAACAAGTAAACCAAAATCCACCAGCATGGTCCATCAGAGTTCATTAGCTGCCTTTGCTTTTTGGATATATTTTTCTCCTATTAAAAAAAAAATATTTTGTTCATAGTTTATAATTGCCTACATGTAAGAAATCCTGGAAACAAAGTCATACATGAGCCAAACACTCAGATTTCAAATGAGAAAGAAAAGAAAATTTTAGGAAGGAATTTAAGCTCTTGTAGTCTTTAAATGAAGATGTTCACATATTCTAAAATGTTGCAATATTATTCCAGCAACTGGAGTAAGATGAAAAGCCTTTAAGTGAAATACTGAAGCTGGTCTGAAGTGAAGCAAAGTCATAAAGCAATCTATCTGTGACCTCAAAATCTCTCAGTTTCTCTTCTGCTTGCCTGAAAATACATAACATGTAAACAGCAAACTCTACCAAATGTCTCTCATCTGGAGGTTCTCACCTGGCAAAGCAACTGTACCGTCTTGTTCCAAAGTTTCAGGGTTTATTCTTATAGCTGTCATACTGTGATTATTCGCATCTCTGTATAATAAATAGCCCTGGCAAGAACAAAAAATATATGTGGAGGTATGAGAAAACTCTTAAATACAATAACACGTTAAAGGGGAAAAAAAAGCAATTATTATTTTAGATATTGCCTTAAAATAGTGGAAGCCTTTTACATCAAATGATAATCAACATTTTTCTACTAACCCAAATTTTAACTAAATTCCACATTAACAGATGAAATTTGACTCCCTTCCTTCACGCGATAGATTAGCATGCTGAAGCTTGTATACAACTTTTGAAGCCCCACATATTAATTGTTATTTATATCTGTATACAATTAGACTTAAAAGCCACAGCCACAGTAAAAACCAGAATGTTTCCTGTATTCACTTTTCAAATCAACAGAATAGTCACAGGAATACCAGGAAGATGATAGATAATGTTGTCCTACATAGAAGAGCAATCATTAATGCATATTAATACATGCATTAAAACCTAGAATAAAAAAAACATTAGTTAACTACTTTGACTCCCACACTAAGACATTCCCTTCCATTGAAACTACTGGATAAATAAATCTTGGCAAAACGAGGAAAACAAACCCACATAAATTAAGCAAAGAGCATTAAAGTAGATAGTAAAGCTTCAATCTAAAAGTAATATGATGAAGTAAGAAAAATCACCTGAATTTAAGTTAACCATGCACCTGAAGGGAAATGACACTAAGGACATTTTATTTCTTATGGACACATAATTAGCAATAAGTGCAAGTTACACACCTTTCTATAAATATAGCCCCAGAATGACACTTGTCCAAACTGCAGCGCCCTTGGCTACAGTCACTGTGTGAGTGCACACACCGGTACAAGCACTCAAAAAGCATCACATATACTTATAGTTATGTACAGAATGTCCAAATATGTAACACTTTATAAAGAAACCACACAAATCCTGTTCCTTTCCAAACTGATAAAACAGGCTCCAGAATGAATACATCCACACCCATTTGTTTTGTGCCAGTGTATCTTTTGGTGATCTGCTTTTATATTAAATAAAACCAGATTTCATGCATTTGTGTTTACATAAACACAATAACTGCAATGAAAGAACATATACTTGCAATGAACAATTTCACTTCAAAAGTGTGGCAAAGAGTATATTAAACACATTGGGACAATGAGATCACTCAGTTAAGAGTAAATATACAATAAATTCAGTAAATTAATTGTTCTCTGAAATTATTTTCTTTTAATGTTTTGAGAGTTTTTTTTATAATGAAGAATAAAGGTGTAAGAAAAAGTGGTTGGTATTCCAGAAACTAACTCTAAAAAACACAAACCATACAAATACAGTTAACTCTGCAATGACGATGTCAATAATTATCTCTACCTATTGTTTACATATGCTCAATCCTCCCCAACTAAAACAGCCTTTCCTTATTTTACTGCAGAAGTTTTCATCTCAATTTCCTTTCATAAAAAGGTATTTCAAATATTTTTTTACATGTTTGTTGTAACAGCACTTTTTCACATCCACTGACACGCACACACACACATCAGAACCACACATCAACTGTACAGTTCATAAATTGATGTGCTAAAATATATTTTGCAAAAGTCTTTACAGTGACAACATAAAGCAAGGACACTCCATTATTCCTTTTTGCAGGCCAGTACCAGTGATTACAGGTCCACCATCCTCCATAATTTAGAAGCCAGTACCAAAAATTTTGTTTTTTATAAAGAAAGCCAAAGGAACAATAAAATACCCATGTAAGCTTACTCTAAGCCAGGGTCTACTTAACTTATTTATGAGGGATGAGGAGGGCTGCACATTTTATATTTTAAGTATTCACTTACCTGAGCATAACCTAACCAAGACTTTTTTTCTTTTCTGTTTTTGATGCGGGATGTAGAATTGTATATATGGCCCTGAAAAGCAAAAAACTTCCATCATTTAACAAATACCAGAGTGAAAACTCAACACATAATTATTTACCATTTAAGTAATACCTTCAACCATATTGCAAAGTGAAAATTCTAAGAAAACGTTGTCAAGTTGTTATAGAAATCATAAGAAAAATTTACACAAACTGTAATAGAACTGATGATCAGTAAGCTATGTAAGATTGCCCAGGGAAACAGGACATCATAACAGTTAAATTAAAATACTTAGTATCACTCATCAGACAAGAAGCAGACACATTACCCTCACTGTCCCACTGTATCCAGAGCCAATTTTGTAAAGTCCATCTTTACATAAGAGATAGAGGAAAAAACCATCACTCTGAAGTAGGCACTGGTCATCTTCATCTACAGATATTTCTTTCAATGGCCATTTGTGCATCAAGGCTGCCTTCTTTATCCCATTACTGAACCAGTCCTGGATTTGGATTTTGCCCACCAGAACTGCCTGTACACTCCGCTGAAGAGAGTTTAAAATGGTTGGCACCTAAATAGTAAAAGAAATAGTGAGTGAAAAAGATGACAATTTTATAAAATATTGTATTTTCTGTTCTAACTCCAACTCAAGAGAGACAAAGAAATACCAACTCATCTCAGAAACAGTGAGGGGAAAAAAAGGTAACAATTAAACAACATATCTCAGAACTCATGAGAAGTACTCATTTACGTAAATTCCCAAATACAGAGAAGTTTTAGTGCAAGACCTGAATAGTCTGACAAGCATGGCTGCCATTATTGGTGAGGATTGCAGAGATTGCTTGCAACGTCCTTCCTGTCTCTCCCCAGGCAGCCACCAAACTGAAGAGGCAAGCGCAGGAAAGAGCTGTCAAGGACTGTCCCGTACTGTCATTCATTCCCGTGCTACGGACAGTTATTTCCAAAAGCAGCTGGAACAGGGATTCTGCAGATAAAACACAGCCATTGCACAGATCAGTCACAAAATCATACAAAACAATTCAACTATCAATGGGAAATTAAAATAGGAAAATACATTATATCTTTCCTCAGCTATTATGTTCAGAGCTAATTTTTAAGAAAAGCATCTTAAATGAACCTGAATTACCTTTAACTTTTCTTTTTTTCAGCCAGAAAATATCATGTCTGGATAATCACCATGGCTGAAGAAGAAAAACTACAAGTCCTTCTGCCACAGTGGAACATATTAACAAAAAATGGGCCAGAAAGTGCTATTATACTAGATACTATTCAGTCTACCCCATCACGGAGATGATGTGTAGATCACTTGTCTACTCTTTATGACCATTACCCAGTTGAAGCACAACCCATTTCATAGGAACAAGCAAATTGAGGCTTGAAAATTATTTTGATCATATGCCTCTTTCCAAACACTGTTTGGTGGCTGAACTTCTGTAACAAGCCAGGTGCGAACAGAAATCCACCTAAATTTTCCTGAGAGCTGATACAATTAATCACTAGGGCAGTAATCAAGAAGTCTTTGTAGCATTTTAACACTCCATGCATCAATACAAAATAAGTTTTCTGCAGCAAATCACAATCTTTGGAAATGCAATATTGTTAAGTCATAAAACATGAAAAAATACATGACATCTAATGACTTTTTAAAAATTGTCTTTAAACAACTCAGGCTACAGCCTAGACTTCTCTGCAGTTCTATCAACAAACAAAAGATAACGGGATTTTAACTTAAAGGATATAGTCAATCATGCTCTCAAAGCCATCAGAAGTTCAACTTTTATTTTCAATATCATTTAAAAGAAAATTAATTTTCAGGGAAACTTTGGAATGGCCAGAGAAAATAAAAACAAGAATTGTGACACTCTGCTTAGCAGCTCCACATAAATTGAAAAATTAAACATCTAAGCTATAGACCACAACAGCAGATTACAAGAGAAATTCACCCTAAAATTGTATTCTTTCCAGTAAGACCAAGTATTTTATGTTTCAGTAAGAAAGTGAAACCAAATTTTTTAGACTGTGATGTTCATTACTTTGTTGAAGTACTCCATACATGCACCATAAGGACTTAACAGGCCAGAACAGTCAGTCAGTTGAGAACAAGCATGTTACTATCTCACAAATACTTGCCAAGAACCATTTTCTTCTGTCCAACACAATAACAGGTATATGTTAATAAAAATACAGTAAGAGATGAGATTACCTAGGACTTCAGGAGGCTCTGATTGCAGGCCTTCTGGTTGCTGACCTTGGAGCACATTAAGTAGGGCTTGTAAGCTCCTGAGACACAAGGATGGATGAGAAAATCTTGTCTCCTTTATCAATTCAAAGACTTCACACAATCCAACTTCAATGATCTAAAGAAGTACAGATTTTTCAGAACAAATGTCAATATAATATTTTTAGATCTTCATCAAAAAAGTATATCCCAGTGCTCACTGAACAAGACAATTACTCAAATAAAAAGTTGTAATAGAAGATACAGTGTTAAACCAGAATCAAAATCAAGAATCCACCTATACAACTGTACCAGCAAATATTACACATAAGTACCAGCCACTACATAAAAGAGCATATCTAAGCAGACTAAGTTTCTTGAAAGAATAAGGAAGCTTAAATTTTTTGCACAATAAAAGGCAAACTGTTCCTCTGAGCCCTTCTAATTTCTTTCCAGTTCACTCTTTGACACTCTTCTTTTTCCTTGCTCATTAACGTGAGCCAGCAAACTAGAACGGTCTTGCAATCTGGCGTCACATCCTGAACAACAATACATTTGACAGCTGATACTGGCAGCTCTAGAACTTTCCCCTCCAAAGCCTCTGAGATTATTTTTTTATATTGTGACAAAAACAAAGATTAATTGCTAGTCACTAAAACTCCAGATCTACTCATAAAAGACATGCATTAAGCCAACTAACAGAACAGGTTTAAAAGCCCTCTTATAGCTATCTCTAGCTTTCCCTTTTAGAATTCCTGACTATTTTGAGATTATAGTCATGCTTCTCTTCACTGACTGCTTCCTTGCACTTCCTTCTCAAACTCTGTATTTAATAATGATGAAGATGAAAGAGAGGAGGGTTAGCACATTACAACTAAGCAATTGTATCTTTAAAAATTCACTATGTGTTTTGCTTAGGAGCAGAGCCCCCATAGGGTATTTAACAGAGACTCATCCCTGAGTAAAATCTAAGGAAAAATACAGAAATGTGAAAATAACATCGTAAATGCAACTGCCACCCATGCTTAAAACATATATATTCTGGAAGTCAGCTCTAAGTTCTACTGGATGTCTTTTAACTGTCTTTGCTGACCTTGAATTTGATTCCCATCCTTCAGAAATTATTTTACCATCTATTTTTTTCTTGGAGGAAGGATAAAAACATAACCAAGTCAAGTCCTCAAAGCAGAACAGCAATTTTCCTACTAATTACACGTTACATTTCATATCTGCAATGGAGTACATTGGGGGAAAACACATGCATGGAATCTACAATGAAAAAAAACTGTCACAATCTTCAGACAGAAGACCTCATCTAGGAACTGACAGAGGCAGCTAGAGAAAGAGAACATAACACAGTGGAAAAAGTTCACAGTTTGGTGAATTTCCACTACAGCAGGAATCAATAAGAGAGAGTTCTGCTGGGATGTTATCAATTCTGCATAGGTTTTGGGTTGGTTTTTAAATATCTGAGATCAAAAGATTGGGTAGGCTTCATAAAATAGTTCTATTCACTGTATTATCTCATGTATGCATATCTTACATGTATATATATATATGTATGTGTGTATCTACCTATCTCCTCCAAATGGTGCTCTGAAGGACAGAATAAGCAAATAGTTCTTTTCAAGACACCTTGAGCTTGTTCTCACTGCTCTCTGAAAGGTTTTTCAGCCAAAACAAGCACTGCTCTGCCTCAGCTTCTGAGTCACAGCCTGACTGCTCTTACTGACACTCACTGTACAACCATTCTCCCATTCCCTTTGCGACACCTTTGAGACTTCAGATCAAAATTTTAAGACTGCTTAACAAAAGGTACCCAAAATCCTAGCCTGGATGCAGACATTATGACTCCTAACTAATTCCTAAAACCCCTCCTATTTCATCTTGAAGTCTTTTCTGTGCTTGTGTTTTATTTCCTTTATCTTTGCTCTCATTGTGAGCATTATCCCCAATGCTCACACTTCTATAATTAAAATTACACACTACTTAAATTAATTTATATTATATACATACACACACCAAAAAAAGAGAACATTTACAAAGGTAACATTGTCCTAATGAATGTTAAAATGCCTAAAGTCAGTCCCTAAAGAAAGTAATTATTTGTCTTTTATTTTTTGTTACAACCTAAAAACTTAATTTTTGCTTCAGGTTATTAACAAAATGTATGCCAGCGCAGGAACAAAGAATATTTAAGTCAGTTAATTCCACGTTAATCACTTTGATCCAGTATTTGTCCCTTTTAGTACAGGGCTTTTGTGGATCATTCATTACTCAGCCTTAAGTTTAAAACCTTGGGGGGGTTGTCTGTGTATGTCTGCGTGTGAAAGGTGTGAGAAATACCTCTCCTTTACTCTGCAAATTACAAATCTTATCAACAGAACTGAACCTACTCCATTTTAGGTAGAGAGAATTCCTCACCATTAGCTAAGATACTAAATAAATAAGGTAGCAAACAAGTATGTCAGACAACAGCAAGTATTTCCTGAGAAACCAAAAATATAAAGCTATCAAAGCAAGTTACTAAATTATCTGAACATAACAAAAACACAGATTTTTTGTTGTGCTAGTATTTGAAGAGCAGCAAAGCCTGTCTCTTAATGTTAAAAACAACTATTCTCAATCTTACTATAGAAATTGCATAGGACAACTTCTGATTCCAAAATACACTCTGCTTAGAGGCTTTAACAAACCTGACTTCCTCAAGTTTAAGATCTGAAAGAAAAATACTTCAATAGAACACCCAAAGTCACCTTAAGCTACAAAAATGTAGAATGTTTTCAACTTAGTCTCAATTAAACAAAAAAAAAAACCACCAACACACCAAGGACTACACTCTGGAGAATCTGTAAGAACACAAATTCTAGCCATACTTTTTTTCATCTTTCACCTCACTGTCAAACTCAAAATACATCAGTATTCATTTTAATAAACTAACAATTACTATCAGAAATTTGTCTTGTAAATATTATAATCCTTAGAAACTTTATAATAACTTTCTTCTTTACAGTTAACAAACTAAGCCCTACAAAATATTGTTCATGATCATAAGACAGACACCTGTATCCAGGATACCAAGACATTTACACAGTCAGTCCCTAGTAGTTTTACTGCATGAAAGACAGTTCCAAGCAGATGCTTTTTTCAAAAGCATGAATGCAAGTCCAATTGCTACCTCTCCAGGTGACCTAAACAACCCTGTATTACCTAGATAGTTTGAAAAATATTGAAGTTGTATCAGGCATCTAATTTTTGAACCAAAAATCCTCACATTTGATATTTTGTAGATTCTTTACTAAAAATTAACAGTGTGAAAACATACCGATTTTCACCAACTTTATATTTGCTGTACTGACTGCAACAAAAATCTCAACAATTTTCTATTTTGAGACAGGTTTGTTACCTACAGTTTCTCTATAATTTTTTGTAAGACACCATCTTTGTAGACTGTCCAACACAGTATCAATGCTTTGGTTTCCACATGCAACTCTTCTGTCCATATCACTGATAAATCTCATCCTTCTTGGAACCTCTTTTAATTTCAACATCTTTTATTACATCATTCCATCCTCTATAAATGCTACTAGCTACACTGTCTTTTACTTAAAATTAAGCACCCACAAGCACTTGCTGATTCATTTGATAAAATCCACAAATACTCAAATGCAGTTCATAAACAATGCTGACTTTATTTCCAGTGACCACATATTGCAATCATCAATCATGAAATTTCAGTTGGCTGATGTGGTTATGCTTCTCTGCAATTCACCATCACTATTTTCTGGAGTGCCAACTTTGCCCCTCAGATAACAACACCTAAAAGAATCATCTATAAAATCCTAATTTTCTAAGCCACTCAAATATTCTACATAACCACAGCTGCAACCACCTTTTTTAATTCAGCATTTGTATTGGTTTTAGGCCAAATACATACAAGGGAAGTTAATCTGAATATGCTTTTTAGATTCAGAAGAACAACAAAACAAACCATGTTCCATAGCATTGATAAGGTAGCAATGAACAAAAGTAAACGCATAGCTTTGTAATACAGTAAAACCAAGTGAACCAACAAATTGAAGAAAATAAAAAAAAATCAGTAAGACCTTTATTTCTGACTTTCCACCATTAATCTTACTATAAGCATAGAGGCAGTCAATAGTAAAAAACCCACTCTAACTGTTCAACTATTTCATCAAAATCTTAACATGCATTAGAATCTGGAGCTGTCAGTACTACTAAGGGCACTAAAGCCAAAAAAGGGAAAGAATAATGGACAGTTGCTGCAATTACATGCATACCCAGCAAAATATCTTAGGAACCATTCCACCAAGTCATTTCCATTATTAGAAAGACTTATTCTTTTTGGAGGGTAAAGCAAAACAAAAGCACCCTTTACCATTACAAGCTAGTAGCCTCTCAGAGATATAAGAGCTGCCTTATTCGCATCATTTCTGAGTAGATTTTGAGGCAGTAAGTGTTCAAGTACCAATACTTTAAAAGGAATGCAACTTGAGTGTTTACCTGACATTTAATTGACTTTAATTTGGGCAGGTACATAGATCATCCTAATTCATTAAATAATTCTGAACTAAATGGACTACAAATAAAACTACAGCAGTGTTCTAAGCAGCTGGCTTATACTGTGCTCTTTAATCCCCAAAAAGAACATACCAACCTTAGGTGACATACATGGCACACTAAGCAGTATCAGTTACTTGCCTTTGGAAGTTTAATAGGTGGCTCTTTGGGCTCCTCTTCTTCATCACTGTCTGAATCCCCACTCTGGACACTGTTCTTTGAGGCCAAGGACACAGACGCTTCCTTTTTCTGCCACTCCAACACACAATGGCGGACATTGCAGTAAACATTAAAAGCTGAAGGATTGCTATGTAATCTGATATCTGGTATGGTTATTGTACTCTCTAGGCTTTCAGTCTGAAAAACAAGATCAGTTTTAATTTTAGTTTATTAGTTTAGTAAAGTTTCAAGCTTTGCAAAATATAAATAATCTCAACAGTCTCAATTTTGACAGACCAAATTATTTCCAAACTGAAGACAACTTTCCAGCTGAAGTACTAGGTCTATTTCAGGCAGGGAAGAAAGGAAAAGGAGGAAGACAATTCAATAGATTCTGTCTAGTTTTAGCCTCTACCTCTTGAACTTGATGAGAACGGGACTAAAAATGACAGCAGCTCAGGCTACAGAATGGTCCAAACCCATGCCACAGTGATAAGAACAGCAGAATCAAGCTTTATCTCCTCAACCACAGTCTGTTTTGGAGCTTTTAATTATAGCTGAATTTTTAAATGCATGCCTTGTTATTCTAGTTGTTAGTTTTAACCTGCTGGTAAATACTAAAAATTTAGGATGTTTGTTAAACATATACTAGAAATTAAAAAACCCACTTGTTTTCTCATTAGATGAAAACTGATGACAAGTTTAAAAACTTTGTCAGGATGCTGCAGAAAATAGTTTTGAGAATAATAATCCAATGGACTAATTACTAAATAAAGAAATCAATGACTTAACAGGACACCATTCTGTTTTCAGAAGCCCTGAGCCACAAAGTATGAGCTGGGAAATTGTTCTGAGAAACTACCACTAACATGGCCCACCTTGGTACCTACTACAGGTATATTATTGTCAGCCTTGGCCAAGACACAAAGCAGCCTTCATGAGGCTGTCGCTGGACTTAGAAAAATAATAACAGAAAACATTTTTTAAAATCTACCCTGTACTTTCCCAGTCTGAAACAGTAAGATGGGAGAGGAGGTATGACTGACTTGAAAGAACAAAACTCCACACCAATTAACTCCCAGGCAGGGTTACACTTTCCATTTGGTTGTGTACTAGCAAAGACCAGGCTGGTACTAGCACAGGCTGTGAAAACTGGATTTCAGGCATATGGGAGGAAGCAATTCTCTGTAAGAGCTTACTGCAGACAGAGGGCACAAAGACCATGTAAGGAGAGAAGGCCCAGGTTAAGAGTGCAGGACAAATTTGCTTAACCATGCAAGGCAAAATGCGGGGCATTATCAGGCCAGTCAGACTCAGGGTCATGACTAACTTCACAAGGTCATTGTTGGTTTCTTTCTCGTATTCTTGAGGAATAGGGGGAGGAAGGGCACAGTGAGAGTAGAGGCTTTATGTCTTTTTTTTAATTTATAGGGTATTAATACTGTGCCACATTCATTTGGCATGAAATTACACAGTGAATTATACTACAGTGATTTGAAACAGATCACTGAGAGCAGTGATAGGAAGGAGAACATTAAACTAGCAGAGGAGAGGTAAGAGGAATTTGAGAACCAGTGAAGCGGGTAATATTTTAATGGGGTGATTTGTTTTTCTACAATATGGTTGCCACAATTTTCTACATGAAAACCACTTTTATCTGCACATACATTTTTATTAATACCAAAAATAACACAGGAGTCTAAGCTAGACCTTTTAACAATGTATGTTACAAAACATAACAAAAAAATTTTCAAAATTACTTGAAAATATTTCATTGTTCACCTATTCCCTGTTTTTGACTATATTATTCTGACTGTACTGGTATATAGTTGCCTATCCCTCCTTTCCATTATTACTAAAATTACTGCAAGCTAGAACATTAAGAAACAAGGTTTTACTATGCAACCTATTTTATCAAACACATTGTGTGTTAATTTTTCTCACCTGCATCAGTGGCAGCAGTAAGCACAAAAATACAAAGATAATGAAATGGGAAAAAGAAAAAGCTGGAAAAAGTTCCCTACATGCATACTCAAGTTTGGCAGGTTTCTTTCTTTAGCTCGGCAGAACTTCTGCCATTAAGGATTGAAAGACAACAAAGTTTAGTCCTTGTTCAATATTAATATCTTTGAAATAGTCAAGCTCTTGTTAGAAATTCCACAATATTAAGTCAGTGCAAGAATCCAAGGCATAACCTCATATGTTATTCCAGTATCAACAATCAAAATAAATTTGGATTGATGCCACTGATAATGAGCTCCAACATGCTTTGACGTTTGACACCATAAAACTGAATAGTTGTAAGATGTTCTTCTTACAACTTCTGTTCGTCAAGTATCCCTATACATTACCTCCAAAATTTTTGCAGCTCCTGTTAAGGCAAATGCATAATATAAGCTTTCAGCTTTAAAGCTAGCTCAGTTGAATGGCAGAGGTTAAATTCCTCAGTAAACTTAGTTTACTAAAGTTTTTTACAGACAGTTACAGGAAGAGAAAGCTATTTCAGAGGCTCCAGATATTTATCTGAAAGTTCACTTATCTAGTTAATATCACATATTGTAACTTGTCAGAAGAGCTTCCATTCCAATTCTTTCTTGTCAGCCCAGCTAAGTCTTTGATCCAGAAGAGCCTAAGTTCTGTAGCTCATATAGTCTCATTTGAAACAGACTGACCAAACTGTTAAACCAGCAAAGATAATTTTAGACATTACAGTGCTAGATAAAAATCAATGTATGTTTTCTTGCCTATAAATAACAAGCTGACTAATTTTCAGAAATACTCCTTTTTCCCAATACTTTACAACTATTAACCAGTAAGCACTTTAACTATTCGATCTCCGTGTTCAGTGTTTTGCTTTTCTACAACAGTGCATGAACAATACTTGCATACACTGATCTCCTACCGAGACTTCAGTAGAGCACAACACCCTCCAGAAACTTCATCATAAGGTAAAAAACACTGATGTGATTTGTCATGGATTTGCTGAAGTCTATGGGGTTTAACTATAATACTTATAGTTGCTAGGTGTTCAAAACAAACATCTGTTCAAAAGTGGATGCATATAATAAGCAGGTTCTACAAACATCCCATTCGTAGATTTCCTTTACATAAGGCAAGAACTGAGCTGACAACAACAACAAAAAACACACAGTAAAACTTTCTGCCCCATCTAATACAAATGCTCATTCAATGACCAGCTTTTTTTGCTGTTTTTTTTTCTTTTCTTCAACAGTGGTTGAGAAAAGTATTCAAAACAGACATCAGAAGTTTTTTCCACATGAAACAAGTGTTCTTCCTTTCCAGATAAGATTCCTAACTTCACTAAGGTCAGATACATTGAACAAGTCAGAAAACTGGGATTTAAGTTCATCCCATCACCACCTTAAAGTGTACTTTTCTGCAGTTAATGAATACCTTCTACACAATCATAAAAACTTCCCCAATGAGACTCATGATATCATCTGTACAGTCTTGCTGCAGACTCAGATTTTGAGGTAGAATAGATCAGTAAGAAAATATAACCAATACCTGTACCTACAGAAACTCACTTAGTAATTCTTTTATCAAATTAATAAAGTCTACTTTAACTTAAAAATTCTCTTAATGATACTGCATTTCATGTTGACATAAAATACATCTACATTGCCAAGAAAAAGAGCAGAACATTAAACCAAAATGCTAATCAACTTCTAAGAACTCACTAAAGTAATTTATTAATTTTGCACAGATCTAGAATTATTAATAATCCAAACAGACTGCTCTTGCACTAAAGGATAAATTATTTCAGAAAGAAACAACACCTTACAGCCTGTTTTTATGGTGTTAAAGAGTACTGAGAGTCACATGACACTTGGAATAAAGTGAAGAGCAGCAATCTCTTTCTCTGCCTCTGAATATCCAATTCTTAATGGTTGCTGGAATATTGCAATCCAAAGCACGCATTACATCTGACTACAAATTCAGCTTCCAGAATGCCTAAGCAGAAGATATGACAGCTTCTATACTAGCTTTCCTCCCAAAGCATCTGGTTTCTTGCAAAATGAAATTGCTACCACTGTCAAAAAGAAGAGAGCTTACAGACTGAAAATAGAATTATGCTGTTTGATTCAATAGTTTTCATATGAGCTGTAATGTCACAGACATATTTTGTGAAAAATCCTTTGCTAGGATTTTTTCTCCTGAGAAGCTGAGAGGCATCAGAAACGAAATATAAACAATAATTATCTGCTGCTGTGGAATGCAACAGGTGCATCTTTGATTGGTCTAATGTGGATTGTTTCTACATGATGACCGATAACAGTCCAGCTGTCTTGGACTCTCTGGTCAGTCACAAGATTTTATTATCATTCCTTGCTAGCCTTCTGATTAAATCCTTTCTGCTATTCTTTCAGTATAGTTTCAATATATCATTTTCTTTTAATATAATATATATCATAAAATAATAAATCAGCCTTCTGAAACATGGAGGCAAGATTCTCATCTCTTCCCTCCTGGGACCCCTGTGAACACCACCACGATGTAACACAGTGGGACATTCTGAATCTTCATCTTCGCTGTTTGACTTGGTGTCACCAAAAATGAAATGCACACATTATCAAATGAAGATACATGGTGAAACATACATTGTGAAACTTAAGTATCCACCATTGGTGAAGACAGTTTTAATACATGAAGATTTTATTTCTTGTGTGTTACTTTCTATTTTCAGAAAGGTAAGTCTTATGAGGGAGAGAACAAAGTGCAGATGCTCACACCCTGATGCCTGGCTCGTCCTTGTAAACATATACTCCCTGCTAACTGGAAGAATGAATTATGTAGGAGAGGGTAAACAGCAGAGGTTTGGTTCAAAAGATAAGAGCAACCTACTCCTAATTGCTCTTCTCAGTTAGCCTTTTGTCATGTTCCAGTACACTCAAGGATAGCAGTGGGAAAACCCAAAACCCTCTGGTCTCCTTTGCACATCTCACACATAAAGAAACTCTTTTCCCTAAAGATGAAACCCATACATAGCATATTTTCTGACCTATTTGTTTTCTTCCTCTTGAATCAGATGACTGTGGTAATGTTTTATTCTTAAATATGATGGAAATAGACTATAATCTAAGAGAGGAAAGTTAATCTGCTGTTGAAGATGGGTCAGGTTATAATAACCATCTGATCTAATCCATGTGTAACACTGAGAAGAGAAGCTCACCCAATTCTTTTTCACACAGTCAAAAGATCTCTTAGAAAGGGATGCCCTCTTGAGGTTGAAAGACCAAATGCAAAAGCCACTGAAAACAATGCCAAATTATTTGAGAACCTACGTGTGTTTCTAATGAGACAATATTCATCCTGGTTGATCTGTTTTATAGATCTGTTCATTAGCTTACAATTAATTTGTCTGCTACATGAACCTCCCCCTTGAAGTTTTATTACTCCCATTTGTAGAAAGCTAAAAAAGTCATAGCTTAAAACTTCTGCATAAACTAAACAGGTAGACATCAATCATTTCCAGTACAAGCTGTGTTTGGTGGACTCCAATTTTTCAGTATTCTTCAAATAACATTATGAAAACAGAATATGGGGAACTGTGGTTGTCTGTGTAAGTCTCTCTCAATCCAAGTGTCCTCAGCAGCACTTGCATGACTTAACAGCAAAGGAGGAAAATATCCAGGGTGTCTGAAGGGGGAAGGGGGGATTAGCAGCAATATTCATAGAGTTGCGAAAAGTTACACGGCCTTACAATTTTCTGGTGATATTCTTTGCCTAAAGAAAGAAAAAGTGGGGAGGAGGCAGGTAGAGACTGGAATCCAAGGTGCTACACCCATGTCTAACAATCAGATACTTGTTTTCTATTTAAAAGTCACTTATGTCAGCAGTGAATTTCTAAAGCCAAAATAGACTGCACCACATAGGAAACTTTTGTACCTCCATTTAAAAAATAGATACTAAACCACAAACCAAAAAAATGAGCGATAGTTCAAAGACCAGCGATCATAGCATGACACACCTTAGAAACAGAATAAGGCTCAAACTGTTTAAACACCAATAAGTTTTATAACTAAAATGTTCTAACATTTAATGCTTAAATGGTGGAAATAATTTTCTTCCAGCTGCTCAACAACTGCTTCTCTTTTAAATTTCTCTCCTCTTCCATTACTCAATCATTTTTGAGTAAGCACGGGATATAAATAACAAAATTTTGGGTTACTTCATCTTCCTTTGGGTTACTTACTCTTCCTTTAAGGCGCTCTCTGCCTCTCCTAAGTATATTAAGAGAAAGCTTCCATCTCTGTTCAGACTAAAAGACCCTGTTTCTTCAAAAAATAAACCAATGCACACAGACCCTACTGCTCAGAAGTCCAGTAGTGAAAGACTTTTCAACCTGCTCTATTTTAAACTTCCAGATGGAAGCTCACATTTTCCTGACAATAGGCACATCCATTTTCAGACATTCCAGTGCAAAAATAATCACTGTGCTGATTCTGCCATGGTAAACATTGGGATGCACTGAAAAGTACATAAAAAAAACAAAACAGAAAAAAACTCTCCAAGAAAAAACAACTACAAAAAACCCAATAAACAAAATCACCCAACTCTGTCAGTTTCATAACCTCAAGACATGAAGCTGGTTTTATCCTTCCCTTCTCTGCTACATTTTTCAGGAAATACACAATTTTTTGCTATCATGCTGAAATAAGCTGGAGTGTCTTTCTATACCTGAGTCACTCAGAATGAAGACCAGTGTTCTAATGGTCAGCCCTGGACTGCCTCAGACACTGTCTAGATAATGGCATCAGTAAAAGACACACAAAAACCCATTATGACATTCAAAGATGTAAATCTCAATGCTTGAAGTAGAAACTGACTTAAACCCAAGAAAAATCTTGAAAACAACCTTCCATTGGGATGAGGTCAGGAGATAATCAGTTAGTGCCATATCCGTAACTACTCACAAGAACCAGCCTTTAGTATGTTCACATGGTCTTGGCCAAGGATCCTGCCACTCCATCTCTCCAATGCAACTAAATTTAAGAACTACATTTGACAGCTAAGTTTGTCAACAGCCATTCTGTATTTAGCTTTCTACTTGGCAGTAAAACTAGGGTCCCACCAACCAGATAGACAAGGGTCCCTTTATAGTGTAACAATGACCAAAGCCAAAGAGTTATCTTATTTTAAAAGCACAAGTTTTTGTCACCAGACAGAACACACTAACTATATTTCTTCAAATCTCTAACTTGGTGGGCTTTGTAGACAGTGGGTTGATAAAGCCACATGGAGGACAGAGCTAAAACTTCTTATAGCAACTGAAAAAATGAGAAATTCAGTTTGGACCACAAATATTTTACTGTACAGTGCTGAGAACAGAAATGAAGATAAGCTCTTTCTATACCATAGTCGGAAGCTGCACTACTTGAGATAAGCAGAATAATCTGGTAAGTCTCCAAAAAGTCAATACCAAATGAATAGATAGAGGGTTTGCTTCACCCTCCCAAAGCCATCTGTCTTGAGATACAGTAACTACATGAGGGTTGGCAAATAGGGATAAGATGCCCAAGTGGTTCTACAGTGCATTTTTATTATAAGGGCATTCAGCTGACTAGAAATATATTTTCTTTTAATATAATGGATATCACTGGATATTTCAGTGGTTCTGTCCTTCAGAACCATTCCAAAACTGAGTTTTCTCTTTACTGACTACAAGCCTTCACACCCTCATGAAAATCCTTCCAAGACTGTAGCTTAAATAGAGAAATAAAAGGTCTCTAATAGAGAAAGAATGCAGCACAGCAGCCTTTTAAAATATTACTGCTTCTGCATAAATTTATTCTCTCTAAAGAATAAAGATATAAACATTTTTATTAAGTTCACTGTATGGTTCCCATGCATTTAAAGTGATTGGAGGCAGGGGTTACATGGGGAGAAAACAGGAATAGAATCACTTAGGTATCATTTATTACATTTTCCATTATGGAGGAATTTTCAGAAGTAACTTAGGGAGCATTCTTAGGACTCCATTCTCCTTTAGCCAATATGGCAAACTCTTTGCAGCACTAGTCTCTGCTAGATGCAGATCTCAAAATTTACCTCTAAGACTGACATGTTGAGCTACACTCTGAGAACTAAAAACACTGTTCACATTATTTCCTGTTGAAAATTAGCACCAAAAGCAATTCAATAAGGTTAACATTGCTATCACAGTCACGTAAGATACAGTAAACAGACAGTACTGGTCCACTATTAACTCCTCTAAACAAACACATTGTTAGTCACATTTAGGTGCTTTTGCATTTCTCTCAACTGAAGTTACTGCCATTTCTGAGTCAGGACTTTGTCAAGTTAGCTACAGGCTTACCTTGTTGCGTGTTTTTACTTTCAATTTAGTCTTCTGTTTTCTTTTCAACTTTTTCTTGCTAAAAAGTTTCTTGCTTCTGAAAAAGAGAAAAACAGCAATGAGAACAAAATAAAGAAACTCCCTTCTGTACCTCATGGTAATAAGCACAGAGGGGAAAAACATCAGAAGCGCTCTATATTTTTTTTTCTCATAGACAAAGGGAATAATCGCAGGTAGAATTTCAGAGTATAAATCAGAATAGAAAGCACTTAAAATTGTGCTTTCCTAATGTTCCACTGAATTATGGGCCTTTACTCCCATCAATTTAAGCAGACTATATGCTAGGAGAGAAACAAGTCCCTGAGCTTTCTACTGGCTTGCCCTATTGTTCCTATTACAAGTTCTTTAGTGCCACAGCAATGCTAGAAGCCAGAATTATTGACAATTCTCAGTAAAACGACCTGCTAGTACAGAACATTGCTTTGTAAAGTCTTTATCACACACAGATTCAAGCCTTCCAAGACAAAAAGTAAGCTTTAAAAATATATAATTTAGCAGAAGATTCAGCTGACGGAAGAAATTGCAGTTTCTTTACCTTTTGTTTGGACTTTTTCCACCCTCACTTTATAGACTAAATGTCCATCCCTTTACATTACAGATCTAGCTAAGACACCTTCTCTAAGCTCATTTAATCCTCTCCTGCCCACACCTCATTCCTACCATGCCCTTTTTCTCCTCCATTTATTACCCAGGAAAAATAAAAAGGACATCATACAAGAAAAACACCATGTGCACACACGCCTGTTCTGTCATCATCACTGAGATTATTCTGAAATGCATGTTTTTAATCTATTTTTTCAGATTATAAATTCTACAAAAAAAAGAAAAAAAGTCATATGTTACCTATGCAGCATACAGCTCACCTTACACAGGACTTCAAGCAAAAGCTACTAACATTCCTCTGGACAACAAACTTTACTCAAATAGCTCACAGTTCAGATTAGTTGAAAAATAAAAAACTATTACATCTGAATATCCCAGGCAGTGAGAAGTTGTGTTTTCAGTAACAGACTGAGAATCAAAAGAGCCTTAATACTTTATTCAAACAGCTTTGTTCTAAATAAAAATGCTGGGGTTCTAAAAGCATAGTTTTTACTGTCCTGCACAGCATTCAGACTGCAAGAATATAGAAGCCTCATGGTCCAGCAGTTAAAAGCTGGAAAAACTGAAGCGCGACCAACAGCCAGCAACGAGAATACAAGCTCAAACAAAGAATTCCTGCAGAGGATGCCAAGAAAGCTGCCTCCTAGAAATTTCACCATTTTTCCCCTCCTGACCTTTTTTTAAGAGGAAGGTATGTTCCTCAAGACACTTCCTGCAGAAACAAACCAGCTCACCACTTTGCTTATAAGGAACAAACACCATTATCCTGGAGTTAAAAGAACTGATTCAGTGAGCAGTAATTCCCTCACCATCTCCAAGAGAATGGAGATGACTGCTCAAGGTTCCCCCAACAGTAAAGTTTCAATAGGTAACAGTATGCAAGCTATTTAAGAAGCAGGGGAAAATAAAAACCTTCATATAACGTTTACTGCTCAAATTTCAGCAACCAAACTCCATAGCCTAACTCACTATTTAGTTTTTCTTTAATTAGACATTTTTCCTTATCATTTAATGCAGTTAATTCTTATTCTGCTGTCAAACATGAAGAACAGTGCAGCCCTTTCCATTCGGTAGCCACTCAATCTTCTGCTCTGGACCTAATGACCTTTTATGAAACTTGCGCTCTAACGTTCAGTTTAAAGGTCCTGATGAAAGTATCTTCTGGGCTCTCTCAGTCCATACCACACATAAACCACATTGACCAAAGCTGAAAACAATACCTGCTGTTTGCTGTTAGGAAGAGGAAGAAGAAATGTCTCGTACACCTCCAAGGTCACATTTAAACTGCATTCCAGGTATTATTTGGCAGCTCCACAGCAATATGGCACAGCAGATCTATTTAACCCAGGCTAGCATGAAAACATTTCCCTGCAAACCTCAAAACTGAGCTTCCAATACTCTTTTTCTATCTGTGCTAATAATTATGCCTTTTAAACACAGTATGATTTGGACTTAACACAGACAACTTGATAAGCACAGCTTTTTTTCTTTTTGTTTTAAAAGATACTAATTCAAGTTGCCAAGACATTTCAAATTTAATCCTTCCTGCCAAAATCCCTGAAAACTCTCCAAATTTGTTACAGTCTGCAAACATTAAAAACACTTTTTCATCTTGTAAATATTTCACTGGACCAATCTCTGTAATTTTTGCAAGCATTTCTTCATGTTTATGCATACATTTGAAAAACCCCCAAATTAAGCCTTTTCCCTCCCCCCAAGACTGGGCTTATTTCCATAGTAACAAAACCTCTGCCATTTGGCAGGTTACCTTCATTTGTCATGACACCTACACAGTGTTTTTTCCAATTAGCAAACAGGAAAGATCAGCAATGGGTTTACTGATGGTGCTAAGATCTCCCTCATTCATACAACAACCATTAAAGATGCTGCAAACAGCAGCACAGTCTGACTGCTCCACTGTGACAGTCTTTATCTTCAGCAAGTTTTGGGCTTGAATAATTTTACATGGAAACAGTTTGGGATAGAAATGCCATAGTAAGAATCCACAATTATGTCCCTGTATTTTCTAAAAATGAAACCTCAAGGAGTTGGGAAGTACATTTTCTTCCATTTCCAAACAAACCTCCAAAACAAGTAAGCAAGTAATTAATAAAAAATACCTTACCACACTAATTTTATAAATAGTTCTGAGCAACCTACAATAACTATGCATAACACTAATGTATTCACAATGTATCTGAAAGTAACAGAGATACACATGATCGTTCACTGTTCTACAGTGAACGATCTACAGTGAACTATATAGTGTTATATACCATAACATTAAGTTGGTTTTAATGTTCAGAAAAACATGGGCAAATATACTAATGAAAAACAATGTTAAACAAATTATGAGTAATTTCCTGTTGGAAACCACATGTGTTAATTATAACCACAACTCCTCTACTACCTGAAGATTAACAAGATCTGATATGGCTCAGCTGAATTTTTCAGCTAAATTATTAATTATATTGCTGGTTAACAACTAAGCTGCTGCTAGCTGTCATTTGTAAAGGTCTTGGTACTCCATGCTGACAATCAGGTCCCGCTGCCAAAAGGTCCTTAGCCTTCAACTTTTAACTCAGTTGTTGATAACATTTAGCTCACAGAAAACAACACTCTTTTTCAGCAAATCTCCAGCAGGCTTTCTGCAAACTGCTTCAAAACTTTGTAACACACTGGAGACCAAATTTTGAACTGGACCAGAAGCAAGTGCAAGTTGAATGAGCACCAAACATAAAGACATCTTGACAAAAAATTACTTGTAGCAAATGGACACAAAGAAAGAATGAATGGTGCTATTACAGCCTTCACAGAAAAATCTGTTGAGAGTAAAATAAATACCAAAAATCTTCAACCCTGGAATATGAAATAATTGCCTCAAATCAAGGGCAGAAATAAAAAAAGGAGGGGAAAGGGGAAGGCAGGCAATAACCAGTTGCTTGACAATTTAAAATAGGTGAAATGGCAATTTAAATGACATGATTGCAATTCTAATCAGGCTTGTAGCACCTGTAGCAGGAGGAGTAAAGGCATGCTTTAGTTTATTTGTTCTAAACCAGAAGTAGCAATAGCTAGTACGTGGACTATTTGATGCATTATTAGAAGAACATTGTCAGTGTTTCAACACCATTGCTCTTACTGTTTAAAAGAGATGAAGAAATGCAAACAGAGCATCTTCCCTCAAGGTGCAACAGCCTTGAACTGTAATTGATAAGCTTAAATTTGAGAGGGAAGTTTTACATGTTGAGTGTGTGCTTCTCCCCTCAATGCTGTTACTGAATTACTCAACATGGACTAACATTATGTTAGTGTTACACCTGCATAAGATCTTCCAGACTATATGTTATACGAAGTGCGTGTATAGCGAGTGGAAAAAATATTGTTCAGTCTCTGCTGCTGAGGCGGAAAGGGAACAACAAAAGCCTTATTTAAGTGCTGTCTGACCTAAAACCTTTGCTTCTGAAGCATGTTACCAAAGACTACGGTAGCTAGTACAGTATTAAGACACAGTTGCTCTGCTGTTAAATCTTTGAGTACACTTTCAAAAAAATTGTGCATTTAGTAAACCACATGCTAACACATGCTCAATTTTTTAAGACTTCCAAGTGACTTTAACTCAGCGCATTTGTCTAAACTCACTTGCTCTGGTTCAAGGGCTACCCATCTTTGGGAAGAAGTATACTGTTGACAGGACACATCTAGCCAAGAGTTGCTGTGCTCAGACAAATGACAAATATATTCTGTTACTCTGTTTCCGTAAGTGCTAACTCAATACAGTTAGCTTAAGGATTCAAGGGCTTGTGAAAATTTGCTTACGATGCAGCAGCCACTCAGTAAACATTGAAAATGAAACAGTCAGGTTTGTGGTATCAAACAATTCTTTTGTTTCCTCCATTAGGTGAACTACTGCTGCTGGTGATCAGCTTGGTTAGACAAGATGAAGGAAGCATTTGCTTCTGAACAGCCCAAAGTGAAATCCCAAGTTCAGATTGTCAAGGAAACCACAACAGCAAGCTGTCATCGCGTAGTGAGGAGTGATACACTACACTTATCATGTCGTCATCATCAAGTTTGAGGGTGTTTCATCACAGCATCATTTTACTGGATGCAGTGGCAGTGCAGGCGAAGTTCAGGAACCTGAAAGAAGGGAGCAAGACAACAGCAGTATCACAACCCTAGACTTCCTAAGAACAGACCTCATCGGTGAAGAACAGCCTGTTGTTCATCAGTCTTCTTTGAAGAATCCACAGGATACAGTTCCCCCAAGAGAAAGAGCGCAGAAGAGCTCTCCAATGCTGACTTGTGTTCTACACAAAACTTGCAATGCTGTATCTGGAATACCACTGCAAGCTCTGGGTGCCCCAGAACAAGAAACACTTGTTTACTGGAGTGAATCCTGAGAAAGGCCACTAAGATGCTTAAAGAGCTGGAGGTTCTGCTCTATGAGGAGAAACCAAGCAAGCAGAGATTGTTCAGCTGTGAAAAGAGAAAACCTGCGAGGGTGGGGGTAGAATAGCCTCCATGTGAATATCTCCACCTCCATCTGATGGGAGACAGCAAAGATGATGGAAACATATTCTTCTAAGCAATATCCACTGACAGGCCAAGAAACAATGGAGAAAAAAAAATAATACAGGAAATTCCAATTACACCTAAGAACTGCAAAAATGGTCAAAGTTTGGAACAGGTTGCCTTGAGAGGCTACACATTCTCCTTCCTTGAAGATACTGAAAATACAACTGGACAATGTTCAGAGCAACCTGCTCTGGTTGATCCTACTTTGAGCGCTCACAGTCTCCAGAAGCCCCTTCTAATTTCAACTATTCTGAGATCTTCACCATTTGCTTATAAAACAAAGTAAAATTTCACTGTACAATAAACATGCTTCTGCATTGTGGAAAGAGTGTATTTTTTCTCATTCTGAGTTTTGCATTTCTCCTGGTGTCATGCCACGTTTCTGATTATGCTTCCAAGTAGAGACACACTGAGCTTTTCATCTGTTCACCATCTGGATCACCAAACAGACATCAAAATCAGGCACAGGAGCAATTTCTATGGGAATTAGTCAGCATAATCAAACCTACAATAGTACATAAAGCTAACAGAGAATGAGGGATGAAAACTACCTTATCACACTTAAAATATATGCCTGCATTAAGACAATCCAGTCACTTGAGTTGATCCACACTTTCTTGGATACAATGAACGCCCACAGGTACACTAAGAAGGGCATGACAGAGAACATGCTTATATGCAACAATCAAGAGCTTCTCTGTGCAGATGAACCAACATGGACATTGTACAGGACCTTTAACAAGACTTTTTTAAAAAAGGCTTGTGCACATGGCATGTCACCTGGAAAACGAAAACATAATTTGTCAAATGGAAGGTACTCTAGAATCAGTAAAAAGAGTGCCCGGAAAGGCCCCAAAATGTCAGCATTTCCATTTCCTGGTCTATCATAGAAGACCAAGGGTCCTGGTCAATGACAGGCTGATTGCCACTCAGCAGTGCCCTGGCAGCCAGGAGGGCCATGTCCTGGGGTGCATCAGGCACAGCATCACCAGCCAGGCAAGGGAGGGGATTGTCCCCTCTGCTCTGCACTGGAGCAGCCTCACCTCGGGTGCTGGGGGCAGTTTTGGGCACCACAATGTAAGAAAAACACTTCTTTACTGTTAGCATCCAAAGGAGGGCCAGGACTACAGTGAAGGGTCTGGAGGGGAAGCTGCATGAGGAGTAGCTGAGGTCACTGTTCAGCCTGGAGGAGACTGAGGGGAGATCTCACTGCAGTTACAACTTCCTCATGAGGGGAAGAGCAGGGGCAGGTACACATCTCTTCACTCTGGACTTGAGGAAATGGCATGAAGCCGAGTCAGGGTTCATCCAAAAGTGTGGCTGAGCACTGGAACAGGCTCCCCAGGGAAGCGGTCACAGCACCAAGCCTGACAGTTCAAGGAGTGTTTGGACAATGCTCTCTGGCACATGGTGTGACTCTGGGGGATGGTCCTGTGCAGGGCCAGGAAGTGGACATGGATCCTTGAGGGTCCCTTCCAACACAGCATATTCTATGATTCCAGTTAAATTCCACTACATTCCCAACATCTCTTTTCCCAGGAGAGATATTAAACACTGCCAATGATCACACTCCCACCACATCCCATGAAATCCTACTAAGAGAACTCTTTTTGAGGTATTTTTAAAATTGCCGTTATGGCAATTAAATGCTATTTTTCATATCTTCATAGCAGAAAAATTAGTTTATTTTTCTCTTTTTCCGCAATTTTGCGTGATTTTTTTTTTCAAGTCTGAGTAAAAATGAGTCTTCTGACAATTAAGCAGTCTCAGTTCAGCCTAAGTCATAACTCATTTACATCATTACTATCTAATTCCACTATTCTGTCATAGTAACCAGTCCTTTTTCAAAAAACAGTGGGGGAAAAAAAAAGTGGAAAAAAAAAAGTCCCACAATGCTGAAATACAAAGGAAAGGTCAAGAATTACTTCAGGTTTCCTACAGAAAAGAATCTCTCACAATTTTACTTAAAATTCTGAAACATTCCAGCAATAGCATGGCTACTTCTGAATCACAATCACTTTATAATTTTATAGAATGTGAAGAATCTCCCATGAGGTACCTTTTATTCATTGCTGGTTTTACATTTTTGCTTACTGGTTTGGTAGCGGGATTTTCTGAAGTAAAACATTTACAGTCTTAACTAGAACTTATCTTCTACAGTTTTGCATCCTCTGTCAACATTTTCACCTACAATCTCAGTTTCAACGCTGAAATTGTCAGAAAGACTTACATAGTTCAGCACCTAGGACAGATCCAGATGCAGAGCAACAGCTACTACCTGTTCTCACAGGCCAATTCCACAGCATCTCTCCAGGGTGGGCTCCTGTATAGCTTTAAATCTACTTTACAGTTCTATCTAGAACAGAGGCAGCCAAATCATCAGGCTGAAGGCAACATACCTAAAAATTCTAGTTGAGGAAGGATACAGTCTAGGCAATGATACAACAGGAGCAACAGATGTTGCTTTTCTTACTGGCACCTGCCTCTCACCCACTAGCACCCCCAAATCCTTCTTTGTGGGGGGCTACTCCATCTGTTCCTGTTCATTCCCCAGCCTGTGTTAATAACAAGGGCTGAGCCAACCCAGGTGAAGCACCTTGCACTTGGCCTTGATAAATCTTTTGAGATTCTCGTGGGCCCAAGGGAATGCTTCCAGGTGCAGGCCCAGGGCTGGAGTAAGAGCTCTGATACACTCATTCATCTGCTATAACAAGATACACCAGACCTGCACCAGACTTTCCTGTTGTAGAGAAAACCAGCAGGTATCCTTCTGATGAAATACAACAACGTGCATTTTTAAGGTTTTTTTCCTTCTCTTCTGTAAACAAGTAATCTGACACTTGATCACACAAAGAACAATACTGTTATGAAAAGCAACTTAAAAGCAACTGCAGCCTCTGCTGGACATCCTTATTTCCCAAGCCATTTACTCCACTCTCTGAATTGCTCCAAAACAGTTCTTAAATTTGTAATTGAGCTTCAAGGTAACTTAACAGTAAACACAGAGAACTACAGCTAATAACTATCAGTTCACTCGTCAGCAAGAAACTTATTATACACACATCTCATTGCCACAGAAGTTCAACTATAACAGCTTCAAAATAAAGGAAAGGGAATACTAAGGAAACAATGGTTATCAAGTCTGATCAGAAGATCTGAGGAGATCTCAAAATTGTGGGACCATCTTACTTTAAAGGACATCCCGACTTGCTGTCAACAACTGAGAAGCATCTGACAAACAGCCAAAGGGGAACAAAGAAAAGATGTTGTTCAAGAGATGTTTGGAACATAGGAGCAACTGCTCACATGAAGGAGTTGACATTAATAAGAAACAGAAGAAAGCAAGTGGGCAGAGCTTCAGTGGCCTAACCTATAGACAGAGAAGAGGTTTTATGACCACAGAACTGAGTATCAATAAAACTATATAGAGGCTATATGTTGGCAAGATGAAGAGATACCATGTGACAAAATGCAACCAACAAACCTTGCTGCAAAATATATTGGAGTTACTGCTTGCATACTCCCTATTTTGGTACCTCTCCACATGTACATAAGCTCCAGCGTTCAGAAGTCTTATTTCTATAAAGTGGATGGTTACTTTTTTTTGAAAGCAACTACTTGTTTTAAGAGCCTCTACATCCAACATCTCCCATATTTAGGTATGTACTGTGTCCTTGCAAACAAAATACTTTTATTTCTTCTATCTCAATGTAATTGCTCAGCACTGTTATTTCAGCTGCCAAGAATTCTAGCATCTGTAATGAAAAACAGCTTTACAAAAAGCCCCATAAAGTAACCCAAAGTAAACAACTCACCTAAACAAAATGCTATACACCTTCTACAAAGCTGACATACAGAAGGAGTTGCTTTAAGATACATGCTTTAACATTGCATCTTTAAGTGTAAAATCGGAGATGCTCAGAAAATGGCTCTGATTCTGTCCTCGCTTTTGTGTTTCTCCATCTAACTCACACCAACACAGATCTACCAATTAGTGTCAAGGTGGTGCAAGTCAAGAGGACTCAGCAAATGTTCCATGACATTTAGAAGTTGTTGAAGCACCCTGCAACTGAACTTTCCTAAGGCTTTCCATGGTTAACTTTCCTTCCTTGCAGATACCCTCCATTGATAACTAAGTAGCCAGCATGGCTATCCTTCAATCTACCGCTGGAACATCCAGGTCACTTTCAACCACGGGGAAGGACAGTGTCAGTAGGCTGCAAGAATAAAGAAGGAAAATAAATATCACTCAAAACCCCCAACCTGCTCTTGCCTTGATAAACAAAATGTCTGCTTACAAACAATAGCTCCAAGAGCTTTTTAATGCTTCATTTTTCATATCAACTACAGTAATGCCTATCAAGTTTCCAAAAGGACTTGCCATAAAACAGTTGACAGGGAACAAAATACATACATATAAACTGAAAGCTGGCACACAAATGCCTATCATACAAATATATAAACTCTCAGTGTAATGCCAAACTAAGTATTGGCAAGCTTTATGAAATAAACACGCACCAAGTATATACTATACCACATACTTACATCACAAATGGACCCAAAATTTTACAAATCACAAATAGAAAAAACCCAAGAGTATTGATTTCTGAAGAAATAAATGCCCTAAATCTTTTCACTTTGATTTGGCATGAAATCTACAGAATACCTGAGGAAAAAATGCTTTATGCAAAGTCTGTTTAGTAATGCTGGATTTTTATAATATATCTGAAAAGAGAAGTATTGCTTTGTAAAATATTTCATGAAAAATACCTCCACAAAGCAGTTGCTTGACCTTCCCTTCCTCTTTGCACAGCTGCAGGCAGGATAGAAAAATAAGATACTGCTTCTGCCAAAATCACAGCCAAAGCAGCTCAGTTGCAGGACAGTTAGCTCACAAACCATATTTTTGCCTGTTGTTACAGTTTGAATATATTTGCTACCAAAAGAAAAAAAAAAAAAAAAAAGTAGAAGCCCGTAAAGAGAAAAGCTAAGATTTTTGTAGTAATATTTCCAAACTGGAAACTGCCACTAGACAACACCCACCAAGACTTCAACACACAAAACACCCTAAATTGAAAAATACTCTAAATAATAAATTACTTACATTTGTGTTTTGTTACCAGGCAGTTCTTCCTGTAAGAATGCTTAGACAAATATGCTGCTTTGTCTTATCTGAAACTGCAAGGGAACCTTTTCAGTTCTCACATTTCCTTTACTCATATCAAGCTATAGCATGAAGATAGGATACATGTTTCTAAACATATGTTTGCAACATAAAGAAGGCTGAGGACAATCTCCATCTCTTAAAGGATGAGGAAAATCTGCAGGTAGTTAATCCTTTGTCTCAGTCTAGTTGTGTTCTCAGGGTATTCAGCACTCATCATCCAAGGGGAAATGATCAGTGACTTGCTGCACCACTTAGACACACACAGGTTTACAAGGCCAGGTGGGATCCACCAGAGAGTACTGCAGGAGCTGGCAGAGTGCTCACTGAACTCCTTTCCATCATCTCTTACCAGCAGCTCTGCCTAACCACAGAGGTTCCACTTGACTGGAAGTCAGTGGATGTGCCACCCAATTACAAGAAATTCTGGAAAGAGAATCTAGGGAAGGAACTAAAGGCCTGTGAGCCTGACCTGAGTGCTGGGGAAGGTCATGGAGCAGATCATACTGAGTACCATCCCATGGCACATACAGGACAACCAGGTCACCAGGGCTGCCAACATGGGTTTATGGAATGGAGGTCCTGCTTGACCAACCTGGTCTCCTTCTACGACCAGGTGTCCCACTTAGTGGGTGAGGGAAGGTTGTGGATGTTGTCTACCTGGCCTTTATGAAGCCTTTGGACACTGTTTCTCACAACATTTTTTTTAGAAAAACTGGTGGCTCATGGCTTGGGAGGGGACTCTTTGCTGGGCTAAGGCCAAATGTGTGAGGCTGAACAAGGCCAAGTGCTGGATCCTGCACTTGGGTCTTGACAATCACTCGTGCACTACAGGCTGGGAGAAGGGCTGGAAAGCTGCCCATCAGAAAAAGGTCTGGGGGTGCTGGTTGACAGCTACTGAACATGAGCCAGCAGAGTGCCCAGGTGGCCAAGAAGCCCAATGACATCTTGGCCTGTATCAGAAATAGGGTGGCCAGCAGGGCCAGGGCAGTGATCACCCCCTGTACTATGCACTGTTAAGGTCACACCTTGAATCCTGTGTTCAGTTTTGGACTCCTCACTCCAAAACTGCTGGAGTGTGCCCAGAGAAAGACAGAAAAGCTGCTTATGTGTCTGGAGAAAAAGTCTTATGAGGAAGAGCTGAGCTAGCTGGAGTTGCTCAGCCTGGAGAAAGGGAGGCTCAGAGGAGACCTTATTCCTCCACACAACTCTCTGAAAAAAGGTTGCAGCCAGGTGGGGGTCAGTCTCTTTTCTCAAGCAACCAGCAACAGCACAAGAGGAAACAGCCTCAAGCTATTTCTAAACCAGGGAAGATTTAGATTGGGTATTGAGGAAAAATTGTTCAGCACAAGGGTTTTCAAGAACTGGCACACACTGCCCAGGGAGTGGTAGAATCACCACCACCAGAGGTATTTAATAGGGTGTGTTGTCATTACATTGCAAGGGCTCCATATTGCTAGAGTTTCATACCTCCTTGATGTTTCTTGTAGGCAGCACCTCTAGACAGTGACTCGTCCTTGTCCCCGTAGCAGCCAACTGACTCCAGTTCCCTCAACCAACCAATCCACTCTTTTATAACACGCTTCATATTTGCTCCAGCTGTGGCCTGTTAAAATCAGGCCTGCTCCTAACTGGCTCAGCTGCAACTCTTTAGGGGGTAAGATTACCACCTTTATTTACTTATGTTCTATCCGCCTACAGGTGTGTAGATGTAGCTCTCAGGGACACAGTTTAGTGGTGGACTTGGCAGTGCTGGGTTACAAGTGGAACCAGTGATATTAAAGGTCTTTTCCAACCTAAACTATTTAATGATTCTGTTTCTAGTACCACAACAACCACCATCTTAAAACACATCTCTGCTGGAAGATGTGATTGCTCAGTACCATGTTTGTTCCCTGTGACACATCTTTTCAGAGGACAAATGAACTTCATATTGATCTTATGTCCTTCTTGAGGACTATAGAATCACATCATTCAGGTTAGAAGGGACCTGTTAAGGTAACCTTTTTTTTTTACTGTGAGGGTGACTGAGCACTAGCACAGGTTGTAAGCAAGGCTGTGGAGTCTCCATCCATATTCAAAGCCATCTGGCAAGTGGCTCCAGGTGGCCCTGTTTGAGCAGAAGGGTGGACCAGATGAACTTCAGAGGTCACTTCCAACCTCAACCGTTCTGTGATTCTGTGTCTGATTCTGTCAAACCCTGCTCAAGCAGTGTCAGAGACAGTAAAGTGCCCACTACCATGTGCAGTGGCACTTTTAGTACTACCAAGGAGATACAAACCTCTCTGAACAACACTTGCCAATGCTTGACCTTTCTCATAGTGAAGAATTGCTTTCTTGGAATGCACCAGAATTTTGTGAATTTTAATTTGTGCCACATCAGTGCCATGTCAGGGTGGGGGACACTACTGAGAAGCATCAGGCTCTCCCTTCTCATTCCCTCACTGCATTAACAAAATCACTCCTGAACCTCCTCTTCTCCAGGCTAATAATCCCAGCCCTCTCAGCCTTTCCTTACTGAAGAAAAGCTCCAGATCCTTAATCACCAACATGAGCCTGCACTTAACTCTTCACAGTATATCTCTCCTCTACTGGGAAGTCCAGAACTGGACACTCCAGACAAAGCCTCATCATAGAGGAGAGAGCAGAAAGCACCTCCTTCAAGCAGCTGGCAACACTCTTCCTAACATAGCCCAGGAGGCTGTCTGCCACCTTCGCCACGGCAGTGCATTACTGGCACACAGATGGTTGCCAACCAGTACATCAAGCTACCTCTCTGCAGAGCTGTCTCCCAGCTGGTCAGCCCCTCCAGTGCTATTTCATCCCTGATGCAGGAGTCTGCAATTCCCCTTGCTGCACTTTAAATTCCCACTCACCCAAATCTCCAGCCTGGCCACATCCCTCTCTCTGAACACAAACACAACCATGTGGTATATGAGGAACTCCTCTCTGTTTCATACCATATGGGAACTTGCTGTAGGGACAGTGTCCCAGCATTCAGGCCATTAGTGAAGATGCTAGACAGCATTTGACCCAGTATCAGCTTCCAGGGTACATGACTGACGACCTGACTTCGTGTCACAGACCACAAACCTCTAGGGCCAGTCACTCAGCCAGTTCTCAATCTACTTCACTTATGTAATCCATCCACTGTCAGCCTGTGCATGCTGTGGGAGGCAGCATCAAAAGCCTTACTCAAGCTGAGGTACAGCACATCCACTGCTCTCCCTGCTTGTATCTGTAGATTGCCTATAGCTATTTTTCACCAAGGCCTGCAGATTTTTAAGGAATTCAGCTGTAAGAATCATTAGAGTGGGAAACTCTTCAGCTTGGTAGGTGGACCTAAAAACAGCACTGAGAGCAAAACCAATATTTTCCATAAATAATAACTTACTGTTTTTTGATTGTTGATGATATTATCCCAGATAACCTCAAATATTTAAAGTTACTGGTGTTTTTATTAATAAGCCTAAAATTTAACATTTTTAGTGAAATGGACAATAAGTCAACTGTCATTCCAAGATCCATGTGTGTGCTCTCCAAGCCATTACCAGCTTACACACTATCTTCTTTAAATAATTAATCAAGCATTCTGACGTGAATTTTCATCCATGCCAATAATAAAAGGAAAGTCAGGGCTTAAGCAGTATATCTACAAATGGAAAAATCATCAAAATCCTGTCTCCTAAATCCGTAAATCAGGGTAAGGAACATCAGCTGCAATCCAATTACTACAGGCTTAGAGGAAAACATAGGCAGAATAGCAGCACAGGTTTACTCTGGGCTTCTAAGGCATCTGAAAAGAAAAGGTTAAAAAAAGTCAGAACAGAAAAAAGAAGGCCACCCTACTCATTGATTTTCCAGTTGGGATTTTTATGTGCTATTGTTGGTGAGCTGAAATCACACATCTTTTTAATCATTACTTTAATTTCATAACTGAGGACTATTTTAATGTGACAATAACTTTCTTAACAACTACCATTTTTCTGAAAGCCAAAACTCTGGAGGCTTAATTATTCCAGCTGCTGGAATACCCTAAGGCCTCTCCAGTAATGACAGAAACAAATACTACAGGTTCTAAAAATGAAATTAAAACCCAACTGCACAAGTAAAATGCAACTGATTTTCATCTGACCACGACAAAAGTGCAAAACCATACCTGATCCCTTTTGTAACTGCAAAGGTTTCCAAAACAGCATAAATCTGTCTCAGATAAAGAAAAGCAACTTAAAAGAAATTATCCCTCCAAAGTGTTCTCCACACAAAGAGAACAGCTCTCAGTACAACCACTGACACTGGAGTTTCTTTTCTGTAATTATCTGATTTTTCATTATTCACTTCAATGCCGTTTGTGAAATTAGATCTGCAAGAACACATGCAAGAAAACACTTATTCCTCAAGTTTGTCAATGCAGATGAAAGTATTTATCCTTAAACACTTCCAGGACTTTTTTTTTATATTTGGAAAGTCATTCAAGCACAGCAAAGATGACAAGATCTGTACCTTTGGCCACTCTCCTATCTAAACACAACCACCAAAAATAAAGTGTATATACAAAGCTATCTTACTGGCAAAATGATATCAGCAGAATTTTAATTTAGCAAATATGCTACATGAAGTCAAGGAAAATCCATACTTATTAAGAACAAGCCCATTACTAATGATTAATGACAGTGTAACATCTTTAAAGTGACTGCTATCAAAAGCAAACCAAAGAAATTCAAACTTAGTCTGCAACAAATAGCAGAAAACAACTGCCAAGAGCAAACAACTGAAAACTCACCAGTTTATAGCTGTCAACAGTCTACCCTGTATAGCAGTATAGTCTAGAAATAAAAGTGGATAGACAATCAATTGGTTTGAAGAGAAAAGGAATAGAGACAGGACTACTCTGAAAACATACAAGCATAATGAAGAAATATGACCACATCTGTTGGAAAGAATTATGCATTGGCTAGTGGGAGAGAAAGGCAAGGCCAAATCAGATAGGAAAGTCACAAGCAACTACATGTAACATGGTGAAACAAAATAAAGAAGAGGCTGAAATAATAAAAATAGAATAAGGTATTTATATAACAACAAGCTCATCTCAGTGTAACGTAAATGACTGGCTGCAGATCTGTATAGACACAGCAATAGAAAAGATGAGCAAAGTTACCAACTGCAACACGGAGCACAGCAGAGAAGTAATACTTCTGTTTTAATCCCATTAAGGTTAAAACTCTTAGCTACAAACTTTTCTAGACTGACAGAGATCATGGCCAAAATAATCTAAATACGTTTACCACAGCATCTGTGAATTTAAACTACAAGCAACAGACTTCCACTTTTTGACCTTATCTGGCTTTGGCTTTTTTTTACAATAAAAATTTTCTTCCAAGCAGCTTGTATGTTTTGGATTTGTGATGGGAACAGTGCTGGTAGCACACCTGTGCTTTACCTGTTGCCGACTAACACTTGGACAGGGTCAAGGCCTTTCCAGTTTCTCACACTGCCCTCCCAGCAAGTAAGCTGGGGGCACACAAGAAGCTGGGAGGGGATAAAACTGGGACAGCTGAATGCAACTGACCAAAAGGATATTCTCTACCATATGACATCATGCTCAGTATATAAAACAGGGAGGAAGAACGAACAAGTAGGGGGGACAATACATTCGGAGTTATGGTGTTTGTCTTCCCAAGTCACTGGAAATGATGAAGCCCTGCTTTCCTGGAGATGGCTGAACATCAGCCTGCTGATGGTAGGAAGGAATGAATTAATTCCTTCTTTGGCTTTGCTTGTACACACAGCGTTTGCTTTACCTACTTAACTGTCTTTACCTCAGTCCCTGAGTTTCCACATTTTTATCCTTCCAGCTGTCCCCCCCCCTCACTGCAGGGGGAAATAACCAAGGAGTCACACGGTGCTCAGCTGCCCACTGAGGTTACACCACATACACCCTTTCATAGAAACTATAAAGCACTTTCCAAGAGTTTTAAACCCGTTACATATGACAATAATGCTTGGAACACAAGTCTAAAAAAGTTAAGAAAATGAAAATAAGGAACAACAGTAATCTAACCATGCATCTCCAGTTTCAAGTGGGGACCAGGAAACTCAGCTTTTGATTTTTTTTTTATAATGTGTACAACAGGTATAAATTTAGATTTATTACACTAATAACATTTTTTTCCTCAGGCCCAAGTAGTCATAGATATTCTAAATGCACAGAAATATCTATCATTCACTTTAAGTTCATCTAATTAAGCTCATCAACACCTTCATCAGTCTGAAGGGAATGAGCTATAACATGCTATACTATGATACAATAAGAAAAAATCATATAAAGCATAACAATGTGCTTTGAAACATATGAAACACTAAATCTAAAAGTACAGAAACCATCTGCCTTAATGAAGTCACAGCATAAGGAGCCTATTCTCCTGTGTTAATTTCTAGCATTCATCCTTTGAAGAAGCACAATAGTAGGAACTGGCTGTGAAAGACCAAAGGAATAGACCAGCTTCAAAATGTATTTACAACATGAAGTTAATTATAGGAGTACTATTCCACTTCGCACGTGAGCACATGGCAGGGTTTATGGCAAGCAAGGTAAGAAAGAAAAAGACAAAAATGTAACCACGTGTTCAAGTAATGCTGCAAGGGATCAAGTTTTCAAAGTAAACAAAGGATTAGAAAAACAGTTTGCATAAAGCACCTTGAAACTGTGTTATTGATACATCCCATGTGCTTTCTATAAAGACATAAACAGTCTTTATCTTTAAATCATGGGTTTGGCAAAACATACATAGTCATATGTCAGGAGAAGAATTTACTGAAAAAAAATCTTCAAAATATTTTGGCCAGAAGGCAGATCATAATATGGGAGGAAAACCAAAACTAAACCCTGACAGTTGATAGTTAACATAGCAGAAAAACAAATTCAACATCAAGTTTTTAAGTATGCAGGAAACACATTTACTACATGTAATATGGCTAGCAGTGAGGAATGGTAACTTATTAAATTGCTCCAGCCCAACCTTAACTGCCTCAACTTGCTACTCAACAAACCATCAGTGTGCCAGAGCAGATTGTGTAACAAACTGAAACTTTAACTAGCATGTCCTCTCAGTTTAAACTAAAAAAAAAAAATCCAAAAAACCCACCACAAACTGTGGATTTGTGTTTTAATTCTTCCCATTACTTATATAGATTATTTTTTATAAATATACAAAAATAAAATGTCCATCTTAAGCCTCTCAATGCAATGTTACTGGGCTCTTTCCAGCTTCTATTATGTTTCCTACACCAACACTGAACAAATACAACCATGTTACACTAAGAGACAACTAGAGGCTTTTTTTATAAAACTACTACATAAAACTGTTTTCCTCAACAGAATACAAGGTAAATAAATAAAAATACACTATTTTAGTCATTTGCTAATCCCCATTAACCAACAGGGCAATACAGTATTAAAACACTACTACACTGCAGCTAAAAAGCCTAGAGCAGACAGCAACTCTCATCAGCTCTTCTAATGCACTGCTTAATCTAAGACTCAACAGCACATCAATTTCCCAACTGAACAGTTTTAGTTTACACAGAACTTGAACTCTGTTTTCTAAAATTACATCTACAAAACACAAAAACAGAAAAACAGATAACATAAACTAGACTAGAATATTTCAGTTGGAAAGGAGCTATGGAGCAAACCTTTGCACAGGAATAAGCAGGAAAATGTAGCAGGTAATGTAACACCACTCTCATTTTACCAGTCTTTGTACACATAACCTTTATTTTTTTTTAACTAAATAAATGCTTCCTAACTTTCTGCAATTATTATTCCATATTAAAAGAGCAACAAGTTTCAAACCAAAAAATCTAACCGCTTTTGTAAAGGCTTTAGATCTGAAGAAATCAAGGCTTTCTTGTGTACCAACAATCAAATTCACACAAATCTCATACACCAAAATTTACTTTAAAATAGTTTTCACAAAATCTTTAAATCCTCACAAGGCAAAGCTGAAGCTTCAGCAATATTTCTGCACTAAATTTTCAAGTATATATACTCCAAACATCCCAAATAAGCACTGCGTTACTGAGTATAAGTAAGGGTGTAAGGGAAGACTGTAAATTTTTAAAAGCCTAAAGACTAACCCAATGTCCAGAGGATGTATAATTTACAATTGAAAAAAAGTTGGCTGGCTCTTCTTCAGCCAAAATAGCTAGTAAAAACAACAATCTAATTTCTAGTTGTTATAAGAAATCTAACATTCCCATCATCACTGATATTTTCCTGGCCTCAGTGAGACCACAACACTAGAGTTCACAACACAAAGAGAAGCTTTCATTTCTTTGAAGGATCTAAGTTGAGAGGCAACTTTAGCAACAAAGTAATGGTCATTTTGGCATGAGTATGAACTCACTGTCATTTTAGAGCACACTGCCATTGTAATATAACAATTTCAAGTTAGTCCAAATCATAATGTGAACATATATGTTCACTACATATAGTGAACATTTCCACTACAAAAGAGGTCACACTAAAGCCATTATGAATTTATATAGCTATCCATATTTGACAAGAAGTCTCAAAGAACATGCTGAGCCTAACTGATAATTCTGGTAGTATATAAATAGGTAAAAGGACTGCCAACTCAGGGAAACCCCCCAAGATGCACAAGCAAAAATGGCAGCAATTCAGATGGACAGGGATGTTTGTTAGGATTAAGTCATACTACAGAAAAAGCGCATTTGAAGACAGCAAAAATGTGAAAATCAGAAATACCTTACTTTGCAAATACAGCTTTGGTACAGCACTAAAACCAGTATCCACTTGCAGTTGTGTCCACCCAGAACCCAGCATATGAGACGACAGTTTAACATGGATTTTTAGTTGCGCTCTGAAGAGGCCAATACTTCCTGCTAATGTTTTACACACTTCAATGGTTACACTAGACATTATGCAGTTATTTTCAAATACTTCAGTGGCCACAAAACAGAGACAATAAACTGAGGCATGCTCAGAGCAGATTTTCCTTCCAAACCAATCTTGAATTGACAACTAAATTGTCCACTGCTGATAGTATTGCAGCAGATCCTTTACACTGTTACCTGCACAAAGACAACGGCATGTTAATTCACAAAACTGGATAAGTTCTTCTGTTTCCTTTCATAAAATTTTTAGGCTGACACGAGTGACAAAAAAAAGTTTGCTCCTGCCTCTCTGTACACAAAAATCTTTGTGCAACCCTTCACCTCACACTGTCACAAGTGCAATCACAAGGTGAGCCAGATCAGGGAATTAGTCCGGATTACAACAAACCAGTTTTGCCAAGTTAATTTTAACCCAGAGTGAGTCTCTAATCTGCTACTGCAAGACACTACAGAAGTATTATGTCAGCATAGCAGGGGGAGCAAGCACATCAACCAACCCATCTCCTGTGGAGACCAGTGTTCATGACACTGCAGCCTGTATCACATGAGGAAATGCAAAGTACTGCTGGTTCTGTTTCAAAGCCAATTACTGCATCCTACTCAACACGTGATATTCATCCCTTCCGATGACAGCCAGCACAAACACCTTGCAAATGTGATACTAATCTTGTGACTTTCAGATAATCTCCACAATGTTTGACTTCCTTGTCTACACAAAAGCATTTTCATACTGCTTGCCAGTTCTTCATAAACATTAAAGTTAGGTTTGGAATAGAAGCACTTACTGAGGCAGGCATTGGTCACGGCCCATGAAGTGCAGTGTATAATTTTGCAGACTTGAAGCAAAAATTCCACATCAATTTATTTGCAAATAGGTTGCACTATCATTCTTCACATCAGTCTTCTTGGAACACATGAAGAATTTTATTACTATTGATAAGCCAATTTGTTTAGCTTTTTGCAGTTAGTTCAAGTTATTTTTCTAGTCACAAACACTCTTACTGACAATCTTACTGATTAAGTGGCTTCAGATTTTCCAGATATACAAAAATCAAGTTAGGACTTCTGTCATAACCTATATCATCTTAAGCTCCATTTAATTTGTCTAGCACTGTTTTCTACCATAGCAACTAGATGCAGCCACAGTTAAATTTAAAGCTCTCTTTAAAAAATATTTGGAATTTGTATTAGTTTTGTAAAAACACATATTTTTGACCATTTCTGTTTAAGTCTACCAGGCAGCTGAAGTATTTTGCAGTATTTTGACACCAACAGGGAGAAAAGGTGGAGACCACAAGTGGTATCTTGGCTGCCATCAGTCTGCCACATAAGATAGTGGGGGTAGTGGTAACAGGAAACTACATAATTATTAAATATTGCACCTCTCAAAAGTTGGCTGTATTCACAGTATTAACTACCTGCCATTTACTTGCCAAAGCCTAATATAACCTGTTTGGTCTGTACAAGGAGTCTATCTTCTTTGACTTGACCTCAGAAACATCAACTAAAAGAAGCATTAACATTTACACACGCCTAAAGCTAGTATTTTCTACAATTTCAAGTATAAGGGATAGCAGTTGAATCATCCTGAAACCAAAAGACATGGAGGACATGACAAATCAAAACTACAGCTTTAAAAAATACAGACCCCTTTGGGCAAAATTCAGACAGGTATTTGAGCACTGAAGAGCAACTGCACAGCTGATTTCCTTGCATTTAGTAGTGTCCTTACACTCAGCACTTGTAACCCCGGGGTTAAATGATACAAAGGTCAAAAGTGGGAAGAGATTTAATGGAAAAGGTATTAGCAATGGACTAAGGAATATGTGGAGTAAGAAAACACTTGCTGGTCTTCAGCGGGGAAAGAAGAGCTATAGTTGCCCTACCATATACTCTGAAAAGAAGTGGGTAGTTGCAAAGATGTCAAGTACCCATGCTATCAGTCCACGTTTCCAGCATTTACCATAAGCAAATTGGGAAAGGTATGTGCCTTATGTTAATTCCACTCCTAGACACAGCGTTCTGGGGCACGGGGGGGTGGGGGGTAAGCCCCGCTGTCAAGTCCGACTAACAAAACCTGAAGAAGCCAAGCAGGCAACCTCCTCGTGCCTTACAACTGTTTGCAAACTTGAAACAACGGTGACTCAAAGCTCTCCATAGGACCCGGCCACCCACATCACAGCCTGAAGAGCAGCACAGGCTGAGAACACAGGAAGGTGCCGGTTTCATGTCATCCACATCCTCAGCGACCTCCGGAGGGGAACAATGGGGAGCCCTTCACACAGCGAGACCGGGTACCCCGCCACGGCCTGCGGGGCCGGGAGTATCCGCCCGGGCCGGGGGCTGCGGGCTAAGGGCGGCCTCCCCTCCGGCCCCTAGAGCTCCGCACCGCTACAGCCCGCAGCTGCCTCCCCGCCCGGGAGCAGGGCAGGGCGGCATTCCCGGCCGGAGGAGCAACAGGCAGCCTGCTGCGGCCCCAGAGCCGGCCGGCAGGACCGGGAATGGGAGCCCTGAGGGGCATCATCCGCCGGGGAGGGGTGCTCGGGAACCAGGCGGGGCCACGCCGCACCCCAGAACCCCCCGGTTCCCCCGCCAAGGCGCTGCCTCCCTCCAGACACCGAGGCCGCCTACATGGCGATGGCAAAGGGGGAACATGACCTAAAGAGGAGGAGGAAAAATAAGACAGGGTAGCTAAAGGCAGCCCCAGCATGGAAAAAGCGCCACGGTCTCTCGTTCGGGTAACACAGCCAGCGGGAGCCGCGGGTGCCCTGCGCAGCCTGTCTCGGGAGAGACCACGGGATTCAGCCCGTTCCGGCAAGCCTGGCCGGAGCGGGGTCTGCCCAGGGGCCCAGCATTGGCATTCTCCATCCCCCCGGGGGAGCTGGGCCGCACACTGGGGCGGGCACAGGTAACTCTGCCCCGGAGGGCCCCGGGAGAGGGGGCGGCAGCGCCATCTGCGCGGTATCGCCGGCCAAGCGAGCGGCGGGGCCCGGGCGGCACCTGGGCAGCCGCCGGGTTACATCACCGCCCCTTCCCTCCGTCCGTCCCCCGGGGCGCGGCGGCGCGGCCACATGGCAGCGGGGACACAGAGCCGCGCTGCCCGGCCCGGGGGCGGGGAGGAGGATGAGGAGGGCGGCTGCCGGGAGGGAGGAAGGTGCACGCGCCGGGCCGCTCCCAGCCGGCGATGGGAGGGGTGGCGGGGGCTGCGCGTCTGGCCCGGGAGGGAGCGCGGCGCGCATTACCTGCCCGGGTGGCTCCCCAGCTCACGGTCGCTCAGCGCCGCCGTATAAATCCTCCGGTATCTGTCGGCCAGGGCCTTCCCGGAGAGCAGCAGCTGGTAGCGGCTCCGGCAGCCCAGCGGCGGGGCGGGCAGGGCTCCCAGCCCGCCGGCCGAGCCCTCCTCGGGCCCCATGGCCGGAGCGGCGCCGCCGGAGGAGAAGGAGTAGCCGCGTTCGGCCCCGGTGCAGGCGGCGGCGGCTCCCGCAGAGGCGGCGGCGGCTGCGGCGCTGCTCATCCCCCTCCCCGCCCGCCCCCTGCTTGCGGCGGCGCCGCCTCCTGGCGCGGCGCGGACACAGGCGGCTCCCGCTGCCTTCACCGTCGGGGCCCGGCCATGGCGAGGCCGCAGGAGGCGCCGCAGGAGCCGCCCTTCAGGCTGCGCATCCACCCGCGCTGCGGGAACACCCCGCTCTTCCCTTCCTCCAGCGGCGGCTCCAGGCCCCAGCTACCCGCCGCTCGCCTTCCGCCCCAGGCACAGCGCCCGCCGCCACCGAGTCCCGGGAAGGACCGTGCACCGCCGGGACCGGGGGGGGGGGGGGGGGAGGGGGCGGGCTGCTTGCTTCCCCCTTCCCGCTACAGGGTGTGTGCGTGGGGGCGGGGGGCGGAGGCCGGCGGTGCCGCTTCCCCTCCGGAGTTTGTGCTCGGCGCTGCCGCCGCCCTCTCCCGCACGGCCGCCCCGGCCCCGCCTCCCTCCCGCGGGCAACGCGGCCGCCGGGCGCATGCGCTGCCCCGCCCGCCCCGCGCGGCCCCCGGGAAATCCGGGATCGGCGGCGGGGAGGGAAGGACGGAGGGAGCACCTGCCGTGTGCGGCCGGAGCACCGCGGGGCCGGCGCGCCGAGCCTCCCACCCCGCGGTCACGCCCGAGAGGGGTCGGGCTGCGCGGGCCCCGGAGGCGGGTATTGGCACGGAGCTTCTTCTGCGCCCTATTGGGAATGGGTATCACGGGATCAGCTGGGTTGGGAAAGACCTCAGACGTCCCCGAGTCCAGCCTATGACCGAACCATCGCCTTGTCAATTACACCATGGCATCAGCTGCCGTGTCCAGTCTTTCCCTACACACCTCCAGCGAGGGTGACTCCACCGCCTCCCCGGGCAGTCCATTCCAATGCCTACTCACCCTTTTTTCTGTGAACAAATTCCCCTGATGTCCCACCTAAACCTCCCCTGGCGCAGTTCAAGACTTGTTCTCACCCTAGCGCCCAGGAGAAGAGGCTGAACGCCGCCTGACTTGAACGTCCTTTCGGGTATTTGTATAGGGTGTGTGTCCATCGTATTTCATTGAGATCTCCAACGCCTCACACCTCGCTTCTGTGCTATGTAATGCTACGTAGGAAGGATCTTTTCCCAGCAGCAATATCCTCCGTGACTTGAGGCAGAGTCCACTAAATGGAGTTGCCATATTAGGTACAATTTTCCTTAAGTTGCCTTTGCTGTCTCCAGGGCAACTTACCTGCTTTTAGAGGATAAGGGAGGCACAGCAGCAGGCACTTGCTTATCTTCAGGTCACTTACATTATTGCTTTTTATCTGTTGGAGTTGTAGCCCTGCAGTTTTGCCATACTTTCTACCACTTTATACAGCTGAAAACTTCAAGTATATAGGCCAGAATATGTAATAAATAATAATAATAAAAAAAATTAAAAGCCTTCATGCCAAATGTGGTTTGCATTGCAGTCTGCAGAAAGCTGTCATCCAAAGAAAGTATGAGCTTACATATTTTCTTATTTTTAATTCTACATTCCAAAAAAGCCCTAAACAAACCCTGGAATTCCCCTGCTTGTAACTACAGATAAATATTTTTTGCCAACAATTTCTGCATAATCATAGAGTCGCAGAATGCCTGGGATGGATGTGACCCACAAGGATCATCAAGCCTCTTGACCTGCTCAGGACAACCAGAAGCATAACATGTGCCTGAGATAGATAAAATAATAGCAAATATAAGAGAACTATGCAATTGCCATCTTTCTTAAGCTTGTGTGTTACCCACCAATGCTTAATCTTTGAAGCTAAATTTCAGGTACTTTTTTTTTTTTTTTTAACAGAGAACTAGAGATGTTGAAACTAGTAAATTCATGCAACAAAGGCAACTGTTCAGGTAGCAGAAAGACAGCCAGAATAATGCTGCCACTGAAGAAAAGCTACTTTCTGATGCATTTAGAGGCAACTAGAGACCATTCCAGAAATATTTAAAATATTAACTAAAAAGCTTTCGATTATACTTCCTATACTGTAGTGGGTGGGAGAAAAAAAAAAAAAAAGAAAAATAATAATCCAGCAGTGATTAAAAGGAGCCATGAGAAAAGAAGTACCATGTCTTATGGTGTTAACCACCATCAAAGCACATTCCCTATGAGAATCAGTGATAAGTCTTTCTCGCTCCTCTTCTAGGAGTTACCTAGAATCATTCCTACAGGCAAAATCCATAAAACCAAAGAAACAAAAAGCAGGAAAACAAATGCACCCCAAATGAACAAACACAAACAGAAAAAAAAAAAAAACAAACCCGAAAAAAACAAAACCAGCAAATCCACACCCTTTTAGCTCATATTTTTGTTTTATTGTAAGCTGTTACTTTATATCCAAATAGTAATTTTTTCTTCACTAAACACATGCTGCCTGACAAAAGGGTTGTGTTCTGGTTGTCTGTCTCATCTCAGAATTATTCTGCACTGCTGCCACTGTAGCCATCTTACTGCATGGGCAATAAGTCCTGGCAAACTTTTATGAAAGTGATGCAATTTATTGCAATTCTTGCATATTACTGCAAACTCTAGAATTTGTCTGGGCTTGTGTTTACAGAGCCACTCACAGTGGGGTGAGCATTATTTGCAAACTGCAACTTCTACTCCACATCTGTTTTTATCTCAAGTGTTTTTCAGTTTGGGTGAATCTTGCAAGTTGCCCGGAGTGCAGAGTCCACCTTCCATAAGCTTCAGTCTGTGATGAGCAATGGAGTTTGAAAAGGATTTGCCAGGCCAGGATAGCGCTGCCACTTCTTCTAGTTCCCCTCTAACCTCTCTTCACTCAAAATACAAGCAAGTGTCCAACTTGTGAGACTCTTAATGGCACAAAGTGGGAGCTGCGTTCAGTCCTCATTCACAGCCATATTTTCACTCCTTGCTTTGTCCTCCAAGGAAGCCACCTTTTCTTTTTCTTTTATTTCTTTATTTATTTGGACTGTGGTACTCTTGTTTCATATTCTGACCCCGATTCTAGGCAACAATATCACTACTGTGCCATGTAAGAACATTCAGGAGTACACATTTCATCTGGTCCAACCTTATACTAGATCTGATATTGACTATACTCCTGTAGTTAGCATAAAGTCTATTCTGCAGTTCTGGGATGAAATCATTACCAGTTCAAATCTATTTCCTTGCTTGTTAGTTGGTGGTGTTTTATGTTGTTTGTTTCATTTGTTTTTTGTTTTTTTTTTTTTTTTTTTTTTTTAGGGATAGTGTCCTTTTGGAGACTGTTTTCACTGGATTAGCCCTTTGCTTTCTGTGGCTGCAGAGGTCTAGCAGTACATGTTTGAAAGATGGATTTATTATACCATCAGAACAAACTCAGTCAACTGAGCAAAGCTACTTTGTGCAGAATAGATCTTGCTTCTGACAACACTCAGCTCTTTTCTTGCAAACATCTTCCTGCTGAGACTGAAAGAAGTGCTTTGTCCATCAGCCTCTCCCTTTTACTTTAAGGTGGGGCTTACAGCAGTTGTGTTCATCCACTTGGCACATTTATAAATAAGTTTTAGCAGAACAAATTGTTTGCATGTCATCAAGAATCAGTCTGACAGTCTATCTTATTCACTGTCACGGCTCACATGGATCAGCATTGTACAAATGCGAGTTTCAACACCGCAGAGCTAGAATTTCCACCAGGTAATTCCTGTACCCTGCATGACAGAACGTAAAGTAAAAAGTTTCATGGTTTCATAACCTAACCCTTATACTATTTGATTATATTTCCAGGCCTTTTATTTTAAGCTTTCAAAATATTATGCAAACCAACGCAGTAATTTTTTCACAAGCAAGCAGTGAATCTAGAGTAAGACAACTTTAAAATTTGTAAACTAGACAGTTTACATATCACATTGAAGCCAGGAAGTTATGGACCATGGAATTGTAGTTTACTACAGTCAGGTGATGCTAGAATTCTTTGTTTGCCTGAAGCAACTAGCTCTTGCCAACACATTTGCTCCAGAAATAGGACTAAAATCAGTAATAACAACAAAAAAACCCATAATAATCTTTTGGTCATTAAGCTTATGTTGCTGTCAGGATGTGAGGCTGTTAACATGATTAGTTAAAAGGACCATTTTTCACCACATTGTTCCACCAAGCTGGCATCTGTATTGGCTTTATTACTCTGTAATGGAAATCTATCATTATTTAAGTTGTCAGCATTTCTTTTGAAGTTTCATTATTTTTGGAGACATACACACACACAAGCACCAAAACCCCAAAGTTTCACAGCACAATTCTTGTCCTGTGCGTTTCTATTATAAAGAGCTCTTTATTGATAGAAAGCACAGGACAGGCACTATACTGCCTCCATATTGCAGACAAAGCTTTCTTCTACATGCTACAATGGAGGTGCTTATTCCTCCCTATGCATTTGTTTTCCAGGTCAAATAGTGCCACTAACTTATGCTTACCCAGGTTTACTTTTGGTATGCAGAACAGATGAAGGAAAACAAAATGCACATATTTAAAAAAAAAATTAAAATGCAACTCACCAAATTTATTTGCATTGTCGTTTTTTTTTTTTTTTTTTTCAGGTCAAGTTTTTCCATTCTGAATTGTGGAGACATGCTAAAGGAAAGCAATCAAATGCCACTTCATTTTTTATGCCAGCTGTCACAAATACCAGTGTTGGATAGTCAAAAGGTACTTCCATGCACCCTTGAACCCACTTTTGTCTTCATATTACTTATTGTGCCAATATTTAGACTTTATTTCCACCTTAGAAAAGCCCTGTCTTTTCCTTTAAATGCCTTCTTTAAAATTTATTTAGTATGCACAAAAAAAAATAGTGTGAAGTAAAAGCTTAGAGTTTAATGCTGACAAATATATAAGCTCTTCAGTTAAGGTAATTACTTCTTTTAGGTGAGGAGACCAACAAAGAAAACCCAACAACTTACTGCTGCCATGGTAATATAATTGGCATTAGTCTAAACAAAAATAGGTACGCATTGAAGTAAAAGAGAGTATTCATAACTTTTTCCTTTCAAAATTTCAGTAATTGTTATTTAACAGTATTCCACCAGATTTCCCCTTATACAGAAATCCAGAATATATATATATACATACAAATTTCTGAACCAGCTAAGCACTACATGAAGACAAACACAGTTGAAGAAGTACTACCAGGATATTATCTTCAATCATCCTGAAGAGCAAGAAAATTTGTGCAGAACTTTTTAGCCAACAGCACTGAAGTTGGTGAATGAATGCAAAAAGTCAAAAAAACAAACAAAAGTATTAGAAACCCACAAAAATACATACTAGAAATGTTTTATAATGTATTATTGCCTTGAAAATATTATATAGGTTAAAAGAAAGAGCTAGTATGGCTCGACATTCAAATCTGTGTATGTCAGGAAGCTTTGAAACTGGATCCTGGCCTGAAACTGTTCTTAAACTTGGAAATTTCAAGTCCTCTTGAATATAACATATGGAATAATGTTTACTGGATTGTCACATAGGATGAAAAATCAAAGACTAGGATGTAAAGCCATGGAAAAGTTCTATCATAGAAACACAGGACTGGAAAAATCCACTTGGATCATCAAGACATCTTCTACTGAAATAATGCAATGTACATGAGAAACAATAAATCCTACATCCTTTACAAGACAGGGAACACCTGAACTCTGTTGAAAACTGCATTAGCTTGTCAGGGAAAAAAATTACCTAGCAGTTCAAACATGTTAATCTGCAAGCAATAATCTGGGGTATCCCCAAACCAATGGAATCAGATTATGATTCCTTTTTTTCCATTTCCTTATTTCCTACACAATATCAAAATAATTTTATTGAGTCTTCTCAAATGGATAAAGCAGGTCAATTTTAAATTCAAACTCCAGACTCAGAGCAGAATGCCAGGGATATATTTAGAACAATCATGTTGTCAGTGAAAGCTTTGGAAGTCTAGCTAAGAAACCGAAGGGATGGTGCTGTGATCACAGGGAAAAAAAAAAAACAAAAAAAGAAACCAACAAAACAGTCTAGGATGCAACTGCTTAAAACTTCACACAGTTATCCATGGACATATTTTTAGTAATTGTAAGTCATTTAAAACACTTTTTTGGAGCAACTGTAAATTACATTAATACCTTTCAGGCTTTTTGTTTATTAAATGCAGGGTCCAGGGGTTCAGTTAAATTAATAGCTCAGTGAACTTTCTCAGCTCTTTAGTTAAAACACCCAGAAACTTTCTACACATGAATCATCACATTAGATTGACTGAACTCTGAGGTATGTGCATATACCTGTTGCTGCACTAGCCACATTATTCCCTGTGGGATCTCTTTTTCCTGTAATCTTATAATTACTAAGGACTACTACATTAGTCACTTAAGAGGTAATTTTCTTACAAATATGTATCAGTAAGGCAGCCAAAAGGAACTTTCCATTTCAACTAGTCCTGAGAACAAGCACTTTTCCCAGTATTTCTAGGAGCATATATTAAACAGTTAGACCAAGTTAGACAGTTAGTTGGCAAGCACTCAACACAGAGTTTATTATTCTACTTACTTTTTTACTATTTTTAGATTTTCAAAGCACTTGGCCAAAGCCTATTTGGCCATTATTTGTGGGAGAGTGTACATCTCTATTGTTTCCTGTGCTAGACTCTGCATCTGAAGGTATGGATTTTGATGAACTGAAGTTTATCATACAGTTTAGTAGCATGCTTTAGTAACATTGACAATTGGGTCTTTGTCCTGGACACTTGTGACTGACCTGATAAGACTAGGAATGGATCTCACTCAAATGGCTTCCTCACTTGTTGATCTCCTTTCTGCTCTTATTTCCACCTAAAGATAGAAAAATCAAGAAACTTACCAAAAGAGGGGTAACATATCAAAGGAATACCTAAAATTCCTGTAAATGGATAAAATTCCCAAGGAATAAATGGTACTAGAGTAACCAGAGTTATGACAAACAAGACAAAGTAAGCCACAGCAGAGTACAGTGTCACAATGTCCTGGTTTCAGCTGGGATAGAGTTAACTGTTTTCCTGGTAGCTGGTACAGTTTTGAATTCAGTATGAGAATAATGTTGATAGCACACTAATGTTCGAGTTCCTGAGTGATGTTTACCCAGAGTCAAGGACCTTTCAGTGTCTCATGTTTTGCCAGTGAGCAGGTGCACAAGAAGCAGGGAGGAGAATAGTCAGGACAGCTGATCCAAAGTGTCCAAGGGGATATTCCATACTCAGAACAGCATGCTCAGTATATGAACTGGGGGAGCTGGCCAGGAGCTGCTGATCACTGCTCAAGGGTGGGCTGGGCATCAGTCAGCAGATGGTGAGCAATTGTATTGCACATCACTTGTTTCTCTTGGGATTTATTCCTCTCTGTCTCCTTTTTGTTACTATTATTATTGTCGTTGTTACTATTACAATTACTATTATTATTATATTATGTTTAAATTGTTTCAGTTATTAAACAGTTCTTATCTCAATGCATGAGTTTTACTGGTTTTTTCCTGTTTCTTCTCCCTAGCAGGACAGGGCAGGGAAGTGAGCGAGTGGCTGTGTGGTACTTAGTTGCGAGCTGGGGTTCAGCCATGACATATACATACACTCAGAAAAATGTCTTCATCCATCAACATTTCTCACTTATTATTCAAATGCCACTGACCCACTTACAGAAAGTTATTTTCTTGAAGTACTTGCATTACCTTGAAGCAGCCAGGCACTTTTCATTCCATTAACACTTAAGACAGGTGTTAGAAAAATCCACAGGACTAAGTTTTTCTAAAACTAACTGATCACAGAGGTAAGCCACATCAAGAAGTCTAAAACCTCTGACTCCAGATTCAAAGAGTTTTTGGTTTTTTGGAGATTTTGTTTGTTTTGATTTTTTGTTTGTTTGTTTATGGTTTGGTTTTTGATTTTTGGGGTTTTTTTGCCCCCTAGAACTGTCCTGGTATTTAGAGATCTTTTAAAAGAACTAGAATACTAAATTTGTGCTTTTATGAGGTACCAACAGAATGACAACAATAATTACTCTGTAATTATTTTAACGTTACTCCTTAGGTAACAGAAAGGAGTGCAGTGCTAGACAGTCAAAGATGAAATAGCTTTAGTTATGCTCTTACACAAAAGTAGGTCTCATTATGTAAATCTTCTTTCTCTCTTTGACAGAAATACAGGTATAGGTTTCTAGGTTAGTACTACACAATATTCCAACTCAAACATCAACACCATACAGAACATAAAATAAATAGGTTATTGATTAGATGATGAACAAGTCCTTTTTGAGATGTATCAGTATATGTGCTTTATCCATGTTAACTGAATTTACTTCTACCTTCTCCTGCAACTGATTAGCTTCCAATTCTTTCTACACTACAGAGTAACTTAAAGATTAGTCTTGTAGGAGAAGAAAACAAATATAAAAAACCCACCAAAAAAACACGACACAAAGCCACATAATATTTTAATTTTTACTATCAAGCTACTTAATATTCACAGGTAACATACATTTTAATATCAACATTAAGAAAGCCAATACTTACCTCTGTTAGACGTTTTTTTTTAAGAGAAACAAGACCACAAAAGTAGTGTAGCTGTGACAGCTTCCAGCTCTGTACTACTGCTGCTATTAAACAGATAGGCTTTATTTCACAAACTCAAAAAAAAAGTGCTCTTCAGTTCATTCAGTTGCCAATCAGACAAAATCCTCCTGCTAGCCTCCTGTTCACACAGCACCTCTCACCTTTCTTTCCTTCATCTCCTCACCCCCAATAACGTTGTTCTTCTCTCTGAGCTTGGACTGCCTTTAAGATGGGACTGCCTTAAGTTGGGAATCATATGCCTTATCACATTCACAGCTGTGTGCTACTATTTCTTAAAGTGAAGGGGGCTAATTTCCTAAGTCTATAACATCAAAGCACAGTGTTATCAAAAAGGACTAAATGTGATCTTCAATTACAGAATGGAGAAGTGAGAAAGAGAAGTCATTCTATCATTTTATATCATGTTTTTGAGTTACACCTATTCCTTCTGCCATTGCATTGAGTAGAAGCACTCTTAAATGAGTTTAAATTGCCATAAAAAAGCTTGGATAGTGTAGGGGGATACAGTATGGGTAAATGAAGGTGGTATAGAATGTAATCTTATCCCCTAAAGAGTTGCTGCTGAACCAATTGCTAAAGATTAGGAGCAGGCCTGACTTTAACAGGCCACAGCTGTAGCCAATGAGAAGAGTGTTATAAAAGAGTGGGTTGGTTGGTTGAGGGAACTGGAGTCAGGTGGCTGCTGTGAGGACAAGGAAGAGTCAGTGCCTGGAGGAGCTGCCTATGAGAAGCATCAAGGAGGTACAAAACTCTGGCAATATGAAACCCTTGCTATGTAATCACAACAGCATAGAAACACCCTTCAAGTTACAATACAAAGAGGTGTGTAGCTAGAGCAAGGATTATACCTGACCCTATGTGCTGTCCATGCCCCAAGAGCCAGAGAAAAAATGCAGGTTCTTATAATACTATTTGTCAGTATATCAAAACCACTAATCGTTTATGTATTTTGTATGTTTCATGAAGACATTAAAATATTATTTAGAAACAACTGACTCATCAGCAAGCATTGACATCGCCATCTATAAGGTCACAAAATTTAAGGTTTTAAAAATAATAACTTTTAAAGTAGCAACAGTATAAACAAACTACATTATTATGCTTGTTCTGATGGTGCACTAGGAATCAAATATTTTGTGGAAAGAGTGTTCACCAAATTGCATTCTTGTAATATAAATTTAATGCCAGGCTAATGTTCTGTCTTCTAGAAATCATTAGACATCAGGAAAGGAGCTGCTGTGATTTTTTAGTAGAGACTTATCTATTTGGATTACATCTGTACGTGTTTACATATCTTACATTTTTATAGTCTACAGAGCAAAACTAGAATGAATATTAGAACTTCTTATTTTATGATTGGCTGACTACTGGGTGTTTATAGAGCCGGTCGATTATTAGCTGATTTATTTAATTTTGAATGTTCTTTTTTAGAACTGGTATAACATATTTACTAACTAAAAAAAAAAAAAATCACCCAAGGAACAGAAATACCAGAATAATATTCAATGAGGCTTGACCCAGAAATTAATCATCAGCTTTGTGAATGCTATATTTGTGTAAATCCATATAGGTACAGGCATTTGGAGCAATATACAAAATAAGTAGTCCCATGGAGGTGTACTATCCCCACCTCTTTCTTCCAGAGACACTTTACAGGTGTTGTGAGACTAAGATTGCTTGCAGTGTAGTGCTCAGACATAATCTGGAAGCACCATGTATAACTGTTGAATTTAGGACAACCTTCTTAACAGTCCATTCAAAAGACCAATTGGAATAATGGTTTTAAAGCAACTCATTGTAATATAGATTTAGTTAGTTACATTTTGATGACAATTTCAATTATGTTCTGCTCACAACAGTCACACCTTGGAATGATGACCTATAACCCCTTCTTTAGAGTAGTCATTCTTGCCATAAAAAAGGGAAAACTTACTTTACCTAATAATAGTCATTTAAAGGTAAGGCATCTCAGACTGATCTGGCTTAAAATCGAACAAAGTACATATCTCAGTCTATCACAAGCAGCTAATAATCAATATCCTTCAGGCAGGATTCCCTAGTTTTAACCACCTGTTTGTGTTAGCTGTGTTGCTTACACTAGACAAGCTCTTTCCTTTGTAAATGAAAAGACATGAGTATCTCCAAATGGCACTACATCCTGCTTGTTTTTAAGGTGGAAAGAATTGCCCTTCAGATGTGCCCACCATATTTTAATTAGAGCTTGAAACAGATAAATAGCACGTAAAACTTTTATCAGCAGTTATGATGTGTTTTCCAGTTGCTTTACTCATCTTAATGCAATGCAAAGCAGCAAAATAAGAAAGCAGATGTGCCTTGTGGTGCAAGTCTTTCTAAAACATGTTAGAAGGCCATTTACTTTGATTACAGGTGAGCATTGAATGCAGTTTACCTTTGACTATAGCTCTGTTCTGATGTAAGAACAAGTAAGTTCAAAATATATTCATCCTCTTTAGCCCCTAAACTCTTCTTTTACCAAAAGTCTTCCAACAAGCCTTACTAATCTCATTCCTTGACCTCAAGAAAGGAAAAAGTTGTTTTACAGAGTTCAAGAGTTTTGCCAATCAACTGCTGTCATTTTGTTTTCCACACCAAGTCACCTTTAGCTGAAGCCATATCCCACTGTAGTCCTGAGAACTTAATTGCTGGAATGCTTCTGCCTGCATCTCATCCAGTTAATTTTTCCATTGCACTTAAACAAGGTATGGTTTGGGTTTTGGTTTGTTTTTTGTTGTTGTTGTTGCTGGTTTGGTTTGTGGTTCTTGGTTTTTTTGGGGTTTTGGGGTTCTTTTAATAGGAACTGCTTTTGACTGGTGCTTTAAGGTGCTGTGTCAGCTGATCCCTTAACTTGTCCCAGTTTTAGGAAGTTCTGCAACAGGTTTTCTTTGCTTGTAAAATTTACAATTTTGTTTCTGCTAGATATTTTTTACCTCATTAATTTCCCAAGTTTTACTTCTGCTATGGTCTGAGAACAATAGAAAAGCTGGTATTCAATTTATTGTTGTCTAAATTCATACCTTGGTTTAGATTTAGGAGGCTGTTGGCCATCTAGTCCCATGCAATTTTTATATATATACATAGATAAGGTGAGCCCTCTTATGGAGTCAATTCTTTCTTAATTTTAAAGAACAGTGTAGGAATATCTCTTAAAAATTTAAGGCTTAATTAATTAATTTTTTAATTAGCAACATTTCTGTATAAAATTTATGATGAAGCTGCCAAGGCAATCTGGCTTTGCAGAAGTGAAATGAGTGAAAATTTAAGTATAAGAAACTTGATTTATTTGAATAAAATTAACTGAATTATGCTGATAAATAAAAGTTTTCTAGCAGAAGGGCACTAGTTGTTATTTTAAAATCTTATTCTATGCCTAGTAAGAAAATGAAAGCTATATTTTTATGAAGTTGGAATGTCTTGGATGCTTAGTGCTTTGTATCTGAAAGCAGCCAAGTTTGAAGTTAAGTTATATTAGTAACTTATCTATGGGGACTTGGTAATAAAAGCTAATACAAATTCAGTTGAAATGACTAGCTAATAGCAGATAATCTAATGTTTTACATATATCATAAAAGTTGGTGTGTTTGGTAGTTTGGGAAATCGAAAAGGTATGAAGAGGAGAGAAACATATTTCTCTTAAGAAATATGATTCTCCATAATTTGTTTATTAACATGAAGCTATGCTTTCTGCTAGGGCTTTTTAGAGGTAAACAAGCAATCAGGCTGGAACTTTGATTCTAGTAGTTAAATAAATTTCAGATTGCTTTTTGATTTCTACTGAATGAAACCTATAACATCCTCTAAGAATCCTGAAGTGGGAAGTCCAAACTGAATGCAGCAAAGAAAGGAGTGCTGACTGAGTCAAAGCTAGTCAATGTCTGAACTGACAGCCAAAATTTTACAGCTTTAAACTTTGGTCATGGAAAGAAGTGATCAGCCATGACTACACTCTGGGAAGGTAGCCTCATAAGAAAAACAAATTTCTACTCTTTATTTTTTTATTTGACTTCCTTTGGGCTTTACTAATAGCACATAGGGCAATCTAAACTCTGAAACATCAGGGCATGTCCCAATGTCTGTGTCCAGCTACAAACTCCAGCTGCATTCCCACCTCCTATCAGGTAGAGAGCAAACCTTCATCCCTCTCCCCTTCTTGTTTACAAAAGCATAGGGAACAGGAGGTGACTTATTTGTGTATCAACCACACAGAGAGTGCTCACAAATTCTGACATGCAGGAATTTTTTAGAAACTATGAAAACATGCCTTGCAATTTATCGGGCAGTAACAAGAACCAAGGGCACACCATAAGAAATAATGATTAAGAACAGACAGAGAAATGGATCAGTACAATGTTAAGAATACTAGCAAATAAAAGAGAGTAGCCAGTTAGTCTCATAAAATTAACCAAAGGAATATAGTTGCAAATGTGATTAACTAATTTTCTTTGGGCAAAACTGAAAGCAATTATGTTTAAAAAAAAAAAAAAACTTGATATTCTAATTAAGGTACTCCTTTTAAGATTGATGTTGATAACAAGAATGGAAAACTCTTAAGAGGACTGCTGAACTTGAAACTGTGCTTCATCTGATTATTTGGTTTACTTATATAGAAGAAATAGAGGTATTTCTGCTTTTCCCAACTCTGCTTTCTGCTCTGCGGATTGCAGTTTGTTCTGTGAGAGTCAGCAGTAGTTTAACCAGCCAGTGTTTGAAACATTTTAGAGTCCAGATTTTTCCAGACTAATTTTAGGCAAGTGACCAAAGATTCTGTATTGGGAATGTAATTGCCTTGACTCTTAGGTTTCATTGGATGACTCAGCTGCAAGGAGGGCTAGCCTTTGCTATCTGGAGGTGCTATGGATAGTACTTGAGTCTTCTCTCTTCTTCGATGTCTCTAAACAGAAGCCATGATGGCATAAATTGCAAGCCTGTTAATAGATACAAAAAATTCATAGACTTTTATGGTGTCATTCAAGCTACAAGACCTTAGCTTGGTTTCAACACTAGCAACAAAAAATCTTTGTCTGATTAGAGAGGGCTTTCAATTAGCGTCACAACAAAAGTCATCTTGCTGGAACGTTTCCCATGAAAGAAGGCCTCTCTTTCCAATCAGAGTTTGAGTTGATGAGGAAATCTGCATGATGAATCTGTTCTTCAAAACCAGTGATATACATGGGGAATTCTAGCTTAAACACACAAGAAGTGGCACTTCTTGCAACTGTATCCAGCTTCTCATACCTTATATCTATATCTGTATCTATATACTTTTGTACATATCACTTTATATAAAATTATTCATCTGTGTCACTAAAAGGCTTATGGTCTGGACTCTGTAGTCCCATATAGAGATATAAGGACCAGATTCTCCTCAGCACCATTTTGTCGCTGTTGTTCCATTTGGAGGGGAGAGGATGAGTTTGTCTAGCCATGCCCATCCACAAGATACATGAGAGGAAACAGCAAAATCATAAAACCATGAATGTTTTTGGCTCCACATACTCTCCTGTATTCTGTTCATAACATATTCTCCATAATTTTGTTTTTAGCATTAATATTTATTTAAATGTTTTAAGTGAAAACCTGAGATGCTACTGGCTCAAGATTGTTGCAAGATTTGCAACAATCCCTTCTGTTGCAAAAGTACTGAAAGAACTGACAGCCTTTGCTAGGAGTGAGTGGTCTCATGGCAGAAGGGCGGAGTTTTTGCCCAGCATAACTGTTGAGCATCACTGGAGTTGTCCCAGAGAGTTCAGGATGTCTTTGATATCCAATACAGAGGACCTGCAGGTATGACATAAGTCCTAAGAGAGACCTGCACCTTCTGTGCCTTTGTAGAGCTGAGTCAGACCCTTGTTGACCACTGAATTGAACATGTTCCAGATGGATTTCAAGTCAGTGGACATGGCAGAATTCTGTCATAAGCAAAATCTGGACACTCTTTCTGGAGCCAACAGATCACTCAGCATGCATCAGAGATAGGGAAGCTGAAGTACGGCTGAGTGGTTGGCACTGAGATAAGTATGCTTCAGGTGATTCTTGCTGCAATTCTTATCCAAAAGATGATGGAAGACTGTGAGATAAGAGGATTTGATATTGTGAGTGGGTCTATGAACCTTATTCTGTGCAGGTTGCTCCATAGTTGGGAGAAAAATGCAATTTGCCAATGAAGACACAGAACAGACTGCTTTAATGGAGTTGAGTCAGTTAAAACCTGAAAAGTTAAACTAATTGTGTACTAATGAGCTTTGTGAGGAAGCCCTTTGTCTAGTCCCAGGCAAGTTTAACATAGAGTTTCTGATACTGCTGGGTCTGTGTGGAACTAGTCACCTCAGCACTGCTCAGGATGGGATTTAGTAGTCCAAAAGCAGTTTACTCAAGATCTTTTTTCCATTTAGTGGGCTGAAAATGTCAATCTGATAAAACGTCAATCTGGCTCTTTTACCACAGCCCGAATTATGCAACAATTGTCCAGGAATGCAAGGAAGAGGGAACCACTGACTTCTCACTCCATATACCCACAGAACTCAAGGTTGAATTTGGTCATGTGGATGTGTGTGCTGTGTCTACATTGCCTGCTGAGTCAGGAAGCTCAGTGCAAGCCATGCATCTTGCAAATGCTGCAAGCCAACTCCTTCCTGGCTTGGCAATTATCTGCATTGCTCTTTAACCCAGACACACAGCGTGGAGCTTAGCTCAGGGATAAAGTTCAAACGATCTCTCTGGACTTCTTAAATCTATCCATATCTTAAGGGACATCCTGCTGAAACACTTAAAAAGTACACAACTAACCTCTTAGTAAAAGATTTAATATTACCCACAGACTTGTTGCTTCTTTGACTGACCTTGATGGTTTCAGGAAAGTAATAAAGCAGGAAGACTCTGTTAGAGCTTTAGAAACCTTTCTTGAAAAGCTTTTCTGTCCACAGCTACATAAAGCTTTCCAAAAGAGTTTGTCTTCAAGGCTGTCCCTGCAGAGATAGGAACAGCACATTATCCCAGAAGGTTAATGGAGAAGGGAACCTGATCTGTTTGTGAATTAGAGGCTGTTCCCATGGGAGAATACTTGCTGAAGGAGTGTTTAGATATTAAGTGTGAAAAAAATTGGTAAAATATTTTTACTGAAGATGTAAACTGTTGTCCAAAATAACCACTTCATTTCCTGAAATTAACAAGTGCAATTAGGACACTAATAACCAGATTAATAGGCAGTGCTAGGAAGGCTCCTGGAAGCATACCAAGTATTGTGTGTACCACTGCACATTCAGTTAGAGGGAGCTGTCAGACTATATGGGCATTTCAAACAGAAGGGCAAGGCATACTGCATGTAATGTTAAGAGCAAAGAGACTGCAGAAAACTACTAAAAATAGTGTTGTTTTGCAATGTGCTTATTTTGTGTGCCCCACTTGGAAGGCAGAAGTAGCACCAGATATCTGGAAGACAGCTGGGAGCAAATTGGTATTTCTTCATGAGAAGGTAAATGGGAAACAGCAGGAAGGCTGATGTCAGTGTCTGTGAAAGTAACACCTTCAGAGTCCTGGCACTGTGGCTTAGTTCAGCCTCAGCTCTGTTCAGAACCTGAACCCAAACCCAGGTATTTAATTTAGAGGGTATGTGAAGATTGTGGGTAGAAGCATGGTGGGTAGCTTTTCTTTCTGTAGTGATGAGTCAGATGTTGACTCTGTACTTCTGATTTGGTCTAAACCCCAGAAACAAAATAACATTTCAATATCTTTATAGGTTAATAGGGTGTAATAATTTTTTTAAAGTCTGTCCTATAATAAAAATGACATTAGAAATGTCCTACAAGTTTCCTTTTTTCATTAGGAGATAGACTTATTTAGGACAAGTTTTCAGGGTGGTAGGTTCTTTGGAGTTTGTCTTTTTCTCATTTCCCTTTGGGATTCATTAATTCACAGCTGTTGAGTGTATCTTCCTCATAGTAGTACCTCCAAGAAAGACAAATAAACAATGTTTGTCAGTTGTTTTTTTAAGAACAGGTCATATTTTTTACATTTCTCTACAGCTTTGTTTCCTGAGACAGCTGTCAGGTAGGTTTCATGTTCTATTATGCCTACTACAGTTTTTTTCTTGCAGAAGTGACATCCCTTAGCCATAGAAAAATCTCAGCTTTTGCACTTAAAAGATGACTGGGAAGAGATTGCTATGCTAAAAATTGCATTAGATTTAAAACTAGTGAATATGATGGTATAAATTTCAATGTACCTCACGCTGGCTCATTATTCAGTTGTTTTTCAGAATAAATGTAATTAATTTTTATGTTACTTTGAGAATAATTCAAATGCAAACTAGAATGTTTTCAAGGTGAAATGAGCCTAGGTGAATATAGGTTTCAGTGTAATTTTAATTTGCTGTGTTTGTACACACATCTGCCAGTTGCCTTTCCTGTTACAGAGTTTAGGAAAGTATTTGCCTTGGAAAGAAGAGACATTCAGCCACCATCTGGAAACAAGCTGTGAGAAAGCACCTTCTCTACAAAAAAATAATAATTAGGAAACAGGAGGCCGACTGATTCCAAAAACCACATCAAGACCGCTCACTTAAATAGAGAAGAAAGGCAAGTGAAAATTTTGCATGAGACAGGACTGAGATATAGAGGTGTTTGTTCAGCATAATAGGTTTTAACCCATGACACACAGACTTCTAGGGACTGTAAATTCCTTCTAAATAATATAAACCCCAAGGTAATTAAGAAATGCAGGATGATTATTTCTCAGTGAGTTTACATTGTTCCATACACTACTGGAAAATGGCCAAGCTTCCAAAAGTAGAAAAGGTTGAAAATGACATTTCTAGTACATTAGCTCACCATTGTGGGAACATTTGAACTGATCTTGTCTTTGGAGTAGCTGTATTCAGTTACAAGGTCATCCTTTGACTGCAAAGCACTTTTATGACCCAGAAGGCTCTGAGTTTGTTCCAGGTAGGACTGCTGGTTTTAAAATAGAATTAAAAAAAAAAAGTAAAGAGAAAAGACAAGGATTAAAATAAAATCTAAAAAATATCTAACATTAACTCTTCACAAAATACTTTTGGAGCCTTTGTAAGACTTTGAAAACTTTGAGGAAATCCAAACAATAACTTATGTGTGTTCTTGTACATCTGTGATGAAATAGAAGAGGACCACAGTAATCTTGAGCATGGTGCTTAAATGTTACCTCAGTCGCTGTTTTTGCGTGGTATTGCCTCCACATCAGACAAATCTATTCATCAAGGGGCCAGAACTAAGCAGATCAGATTCGAGGTGCTTAGTGCCATTTGCCCTTGGCTTCCCACCCCTGTAGGTGAGTGAACAGCATGGGCCAAGTTATTGTTTAAATAGATTTATTTAAATGGTTTTAACAGCGGTCTTAAATACTCGTCTGTTAGTGACCAGGCCAAATACATCATATATATTTTGTGACTGCTTTTATGGTTTCCTTTATCATCTTACCAACTTGCAGTAAAATGCAATTAACAGACTGAAAGCTTACAGGGCAGCAGAGAGAACCTGAGAAAGCTTTTACTTGAAAGTAGGTACCAGCAGTCTCTTCCATAGAGAACTCTGCTGGACTCATGTTTTTCTTTCACAGAATAACCTAATGATTAGCACAGTTGCCAAGGAAATGAGAGACCCATATCCCATTACCTCCTCTAGCTGAAAGAGCTGTAAGCAAAAACTTTCTGGGAGAATATACCAAAGGACTGGATATTTGGATAGTCTTCCAGTCTATCTTTTTTCTATAGCTTCCTTTTTTCAAGACCTATATGAAAACAGCTGAAGGATATTTAATTTTGAAGCCTAAGGTGTAAGACACCCTCTGGTATGGCAGAATACCACAGTTCAAGTCATAGGGTATTTTCTGCATTTTCTTTAATGAATGTTTCACTGAAACGGCATGTCTTGAAATAGACATGCCATTTTGTTGGGTTTTTTCAAATCTTTCCTAGAATATATTAAACTACTGAAACAGTTTAGTTAACTAAAAATTTATTCATTGAGTTTTGCATATATGAAATATATGAATAAACTAAAATTTATTCATTTGAGTTTAAGCCCAAAATCCCATGATGTATCATTTCCCTTGCTGTGATAGTTCTTGATTTCTTCCTCTTTGTCTCATGTCTTGGGTAGTAACTGAGGAGAACTTTGGTGGATCTCAGTTGTTTTGGGAACTTAATTCCCATTCTCAGAGCTCCAAAAGCTCTGGCCTTCCTCACATAAAATTCACTACTGTAGTGAAGAGTTAGGTAATGTCACAGAATGTCACAGCCTTTTCAGCCTTTGTTTTAATTGTGGAGCTGTAGGCTGTGTCCAGAACTCCATACCTTGGGTTCAAAATAGATAAGAGACTGGGTGGGTGAGTCGTATCTATCCTATGCTACTTGCCAATAATGACAAAGAAAATTGTCTGGTAACTAGAAAATACAACACTGATGATGCTGCAATATTAGCAGTTATCAAGAACAAGTTTTCAGAGTGTTTTCATAATCCAAATAATTACAAGCAATGGGAGAGTGGAGTGTTTGTTACAAACTTTACTTAATTACAGTCCATTTCCATTTGCATGCACACTATGCCCTAGACTTCAGTGAGTTTCAATTAAACAGAACATCTAAAGATTGCAGTGAGTGTTTTTCAGAAAAATTCATGAAGGAGTGCTGCTTTTGAGAAGGCTTTTTCCTTTCCACAGTTTCAAGAGCACAAAATGCAAACTTGTTCATAGGTAAAATGGCAGGTCTTTACTCTTTTGGAGGATAGTAGTGGAATCAAGAAAATGGCTGTCTTTGCTAAAATAATTGTTGTGTCTTTCCCATTCCGTACAAAAGAACATAAAAATTCCTAAAGAATAGGTTCTTCTGTGAATTCATTGGGAGAAATTTTTCTCTCCATCTGTGCTAAAGAAGAAATTAAATATATGAAGGAGAAAGGTATCATCAATAATATTTAGGTATTACAATAATGCAGAAGATTTCAGTGAATTTTAGCACCCTGGAAAGTTTCAACAATCTGCTGTTAATATGACGACGAACAGGGATGAAGCATTGGGTGCTATATTTCTAAGGGTGCCCATTTGAAATAATTTTCTGTCTGCAAAAAAACACTGCCTGCATTTCCTTTCCTCACAGAAACTGTTAAGCTCAGAGCGAGCATTGCTATGGTGATAATGTATTGACTTTTTCTCACAGAGCAAAGAAATGGAATCCCTCCTATGTCTGAAAAAGATGCTTTTTTTACTGCTTACCTGTGACTGGTGCGTTCAGTCCCTGCCAGGAAAGGCTTCCAGAAACAGCCATAGTTATATTTTGTTTTCAACCCAAAAAAAGTTGGGTCACAAGCAAAGAAAACAGTATTACTAACAATTTTAAATATTAAGGCCAAGAATAGCTGTGAATAATGAAGCAGTAGAAAATATCATTTAATTTTTCAGGTTTCACTGTGAATCATTGTTAAGAAATTAAAAAAAAAGAGAATAAATCAGTTTATGATACAGATAATTCATTTTGATCTCAGGAGAAAAATACTTTAACAAAGATGAATGTAGCAGGGAAGAGGCATCCATTGTGTAAATGGGAACTCAGCTGCTCTCCACCTTCCTCATCAGGCCTGTTTCCATCTCATACCAACGTAATGAAAAACCACTGTGACACAGAGAGGACTAGAATATATGTTTGCCACAAATATGTTCTTGCAGCTGTGTAGCAATAGTTTCTGGGCTTTTTTATTATTTCTCATCTTTGCTGAAGTCAGAGAGATGCTTCTGTGCTGTACAGGAAAGGGGATGTGCAAATTGTTAACTCAGTGGCTATTGAGATTGGTGTTTCTGCTCCTGAATCTTCCCACTGTAAACCTACAGCTGAAAATTATTTAATATAAAGGAAGAACACCCTGTGAAAAACAAGAAACAAAGAAAAGAAGTAGTGTTTTTGAAAATTTTATTATGTTAATATTTTTAAATTGCATCAGAAACTGATCTACCTGGAGACTTTCCATTCTTATGCAAAACAATTTGCCAATTTGCTGTTTGTTGAATAGTGAGAGGAAAAAAATATTCCTTGTTCCTGCTAATTTCTAGTAAAATGATACTAGTGGTCTTCTTAGTGTTTGATCAGAGACAGATAAAATATGATGGTGTGTAGTTGGAAAGACTGTTTAGAATTAAAGTTTCTAACTATTCTAACTATAGAGTATTCTAACTACTTAGACCATTTTGAAAATTTTAGAGGGGATTTTTTATAATTATGGAGGACATGGACCCAGAATATTTCACAAAAATGCAGAAAATCATTTAGATGACAGGTCTAGATCAAGTTTCTCTCACCAGAAAATAGGACAATAGATAAAAAGTGATGATCTTATACCACACTATTTCAATACTATGTAAAATATGATTCCAACTGTTTCTCGTATGTTTTCCTTTGAAACTGTGTAAGAGTAGAAAGTTGGAGGAATAAACCATAGTAGAGTTTGTTCTACATCTTAAATAAAGAAAATTCTAAAGAGCATTTTATTGAAAATTAAGATTTATTTGAATATTATTTTGGTTTGCATCTGATAGTACATTTAGAAATAAATTATTTAGAAGCAAACATGAAAGAATTAATATCTGAATTTTACATGACCTCATTAAAATGCAGTGTAGATTATACTTTCTAATAACTCGCAAAGTACTGATATTTCTTCATAAATACGCATGAAACAATTTCTAAACACAGTCCAAATCTAATTCCCCAAATTTAATATTTGAGGCAGAGAAAAATTCAATGAAAAACTACTTAGCAGTAGCCATAATCATGGAAGAATCAATATTATTAGCAAATGTAAGAGAAATCAACCTTTTTTATTTATCAGTATAAGTTCAATTTTAGTGTAAGCATTTTAAAATGCATTGTCAAACCCATCTATAAGAAAGTGAAGACCTAGGAAACTCCACGCTCATGAGTCTTAGTTCAATTTTTGGGAAAATAATGGCATTAGTCCTCCCAGAAACTACTACCCTCCGAATGAAGTAGGTGACTGGGAAAAATCAGCACAGACTTACCAAAGGTGAATCATGCCAGATTAACCTGAACACCCTCTACAACAACATAACATCTTCTGTCAACATGGGGAGTGAATTGGATGTTGTTTGCCTGGACCTCAACAGAGCATTTGACGGTGTTTCCAACAGTTTTCTCCTAGGCAAACTGGCAAGATAGAGAGTGGATGTGTGATCTGTGAGATGTGTAGCAAAGTGGTTGACAGGCTGCACTCAGAGGGGGGTGATCAATGCTTTTTACTCAGGCTGGCAGTCTGTTACCAGCAGGGTATGGATCAATATTGGGCTCCAGGCTGGTAAACATCTTCATAAATTATCTGGATGAAGGGATTGAAAACACGCTCACCAAGTTTGCTGATGATGCCAAACTGGATGGTGAGGTGGACTTGTCAGAAGGGAGAGCCATTTGTCAGACAGAGGCAAGCAGGAAAAGTGGACCAGCAAGAACTGTATAAAGTCTAATGAAGGCAAGTGCAAGGTCCTGCACCTGGGATAACATAACCAAAATAAACCCAGGGCAGGCTGGGATCTGTGTGGCTGGGAGCAACCTTTCTGTGAGAGACCTGGGGATCCTGGTGGACCACAATATGAACACGAGTCAAGCTGCAGCAACAAAGGCAAATCAAGTCCTGGGCTGCATCCATGAGGGCTTTACTCGCAGAGGTAAAGATGTGGTCACCCACTGTATTCAGCATGTCTTAGGACATGTTTGGAGTACTGTGTCCAGACCTGGTACTCAGCATTCAGGAAAGGTGCAGACAGGCTGGAGAGGGTCCAAGGAAGGGCCAGGAAGATGATCAAAAGGCTGGAGAACCTGTCCTGTCGGGAAAGATTGAAGGAATTAGGTCTTTTCACCCTGGAGAAGAGAAGACATAGGAGGGACCTCATCATAGTATTCCAGTACCTGAAGAGCAGCTACAAAGAGGACAGAGTCTCTCTTTTCACTAGGAGCCCCATGGAGAAGACCAGGGGCAATGGGCACATGTAAGACCAGGAGAGGTTTCATCTTGACATCAGGAAGAAGTGTTTTCCATGAGACCAGTCAGTCACTGGAACAATCTCCGCAGGGACGCAACAAGAGTCCTTATCACATGAGGTTTTTCCAAGATGCAATGCAATAGGATTCTAGACAATATCTGTCGCTGCCTGGTCCAGCCCCAGGAGTGGCAATGGATCCTTGATGACAAGGACTGGTGACATAGCCTGTCTGCAGGAACGTCACCTAACATCGGTGATGAAGAAGCAGGAACAGTGAAGTACACTCGGAGAGCAAAACTTTAATAATGTACAAATAAAGGGATAGGCTACACACAATTGTTGGGGCCCAGGACGTTCCTCTGGCTGCCCTGGGTGATTTGAGACCCTGGCAAAAAGCTCCGAAACCTTGGCACAAAGTCAAAAACACCTGTGCCTTCAATTTTAGTCCATGGAAAAAATTATAACTTTATGTGAAGATTTGGAAGCCACAAAAGTTTGAATAGAATGATAGTTAATTTGTCACAAAGTAAAAAAGTAAAATTTTAGAGTTTTAGAATAAGTGTTCAAAATAAAAAAATCTATGTGTATCTTGTCCTTCTTCTTCTTGTCCTCCATCTTCTACTATAATAGTAGTTTAAATTTTCAATTAGTTTAAAGTCAAAGCAAATCGTCTAACATAAATAATAGGTATTAAAATTTATTGTAAATAAAATGTACGTACTACTTAATATAAAAAGTTAACACCACCCCAAAAGCAGACAGCGTACCACAACCCACTCTGCTAAACAAATCTCAACAAATAGAGAAAAAAATGTAATAAATTTAAAAAATGAACAACCTTGAAAAGCAAAACCAAGGAATCTCAACTACTTCCTTAGTCACAAAGCTAAGAAAAAAAACCCCTTTCTAATACCTCAAGAGTCATTTCAACCACAGAAACCCAAGATACAATATAGGTTACTTCAAAGACCTCCGAATGGGGAAAACAGGACAATACATATGGTGCTGGCTGAGGGAACCAATGAACAACAAGAACTACAAATATTACCTTATATGGAGAACATAACTAACCAATCACTAACAAGAACTCGGAACATCACCTTATTTGGCATGAGCATATTAACATAACCTTTCCCATGATTCCATGCACTTCTCCATAACTTAGCTGGATGTTACCCTCCTCAACATCCTGTTTCCCGTGGTCTCAGCTTGATGGCACCTGTGTACTCTGTCAAGGCCAAGTCACTGTCCGTCCCTGCTGGTCAGCCTCCCATGAATTCTAGGCTCCCTTTCCTATAAAAGGCTGGATCAGGTAATATTTCATGTTCCTTTCCTGCAGACTGTGACAGTCTGCTTATTTAGTTGTCTTGTATAAACATCAAGTCAAATTATTTCCAGGTATCTTGTAACTGATAGTATGTTTCTGTGAGAAATTGAAATGTGTTTTAATTAGATGGTGAAATGAACATCTGAAGCTGTCAGCTGCAGAGCAAGGATTATAAATTCCCTCCTTCCTTTTCTGTTTAGCATTGAAAATTTAAAATTTGTATTTAATAAATGTAGGCACTCTGACGTTCAGAATAAGCATTTAACATTAGATGCAAAACTATCTGAAACAGCTACTAAAATACTTTTGTGACCTAGTTTGGGGGAAGAAATAGAATATTTCCACATTTTATGGTCGGGCAGACATATATAATGAGTCTAATATAACAATGGATTTATTTTTATTAGCTCATCTGTAGTAATTCTGTGTCACAAAATTCTTGATCAAGGACACTGAATCTTATCATTCTGATCATGATGGATGCTATAAATCATGAAATCTCACTGAACTCAATATATTAGAAACCTGAATCTCTCCTGAGAGAAAGGCATTGCCTGGTAATGTGAGCTTTTTATTACGAAATAATACGAATCAGAAATGTCTTTGTTTTGCCTTAGTGGACTTCAGTGCTTTCCACTTAGTCAGTATGGGATCTATCTTGAATCAAAACAGAGCATTTGTCAACAATGCAATGATGCTCTTCATTTTAAAGTGCAGCGGTATGTAATGGTAGGAGCACCATGTCCTTTGTTGGTCACTGTGTTCTTAAAAAACTTCAGTGAACTGGAAAGTGTACAGAGGAAAAGAATGGTAAGAGCGTTAAAAAAGTTTAACTATGAGGAAAGGTTGAAGAGCACAGACACCACTGTAAGACCACTGATGGTTATCTTTGAATGCTCATGGTGCTTGAAGGAGGTCCCTGATGACTGGGAAAAGCAGATGTTACATGCTTTTCAAATAGGGCAGGAAGAATGATCAAGTAAACAATAGGTCACTCAGTCTCCCTTCACTCTCTCAGAGGATTACAGACAAAGACCTCACGGAAATTGTTTTCAAGCCTGTGACAAGAATGTGTTTGGGAACAGACAGCATGGATTTACCAAGGCCAAAGTATGCTTGACTGATTGCCTTCTTAGATGCAAGTGACTCTTTGTACGGGCTGGAGGGAGTGCTGTGTGTCCTTTGTCTTGGAACAAGCAAGGCCTTTGACAATAGTCTCCCATAACAAACATGTAGCCTAGAAGAGGAGATGCAGACTGGATGGAACACAAACTGGATAGAAAACTGTCTGAAACAGGCTTTAATGTAGTGGTCAACAAATTGAGCTCTAACTGGCAGTGATATTCCTCAGTATTGTGATTTAACCCCAGATGGCAGCTCAGTGCCATGCAGCTGCTTGGTCACTCCCCCGTGCTGGGATTCTGGAGAGAACTGGAAGGGTAAAAGTGAGAAAACTCATGCATTGAAATAAAGGCGAAGGAAAAAACTGCACATGCAAGCAAATCACAACAAGGAATTCATTCACCATCTCCCGTGGGCAGGCAGGCATTCAGCCATCCCCAGGACAGCAGGGCCCCAACATGCATTATGGTGACTTGGGAAGACAAACACAGTTCTGCCAAACATCCTCCCCTTCCTTCTCCTTCCCCTAGCTTTATATGCTAAGCATGACACCATATGGTGTGGGGTATCCCTTTGGTCAGCTGGGGTCAGCTGTGTCCTCTCCCAACTTCTTGTGCACCCCCAGCCTCCTCACTGGTTGTGTGGGGTGAGGAGCAGAAAAAACCTTGACATTCTGTAATCACTGCTCAGCAATAACTGAAGCATCCCTGTGTTATCAATGCTGTTTCCATCAGAAATCCAAAGCATAAACCCAAATCTGCTACAACAAAGAAGATCACCCCAGCCAAAACCAGCACAATCAGGGGACAGTATTGGGATGATTCTACTTAATACTTTCAGGAGACAAACATGATGGAGTTTAGCAAAAGCAAATGCAAAATCCTGCATCTGAGACAGAACAAATGCATACAGCAATACATGCTGCTGAGGCAGCAGTACTGCAAAAAAACCTTGGGGCGTTGGTGGCCAAAAAATTGAATGTGAATCACCAGATTAGAGTGTAGGTAGCAGGTCAAAGCTGCTAAAGTATTTATTCCCTTTTACCTGGCATTTTGAAGGCTACATCTGGTATATTGTGTTCAGCTTTGCATGCCCCAGTACTAAAGCTAGTCCAACAAAATGTCGTTAAGAGGACTGAGTGACTGAAGCACACATTGTATGAGATGGAGTGAACTGGATTTGCTTGATCTGGAGATGAGAAAATTAAAAGGGGGTTAAATTTCTGTCTTCAGTAACCCGAAAGTCCCTTGTAAAGCCAGACTCTTGTCGGAGGTGAACAACAAAAAGACAAGAGGTATTTAATTGTTGCAATAAAGAAAATTGTAACTGAATATGAGGAACAAAATTTCAGGGTGAAAATTGTTAGGCACTTGAATAGATTGCCAAGAAATGTAATGAAATTTCCATCCTTGGAAGTTTCCCTGAACAGCCCTATATACTCTTCTATTCTGTTCACTCTGTTGTTAATGCTTCTAGAAAGAGAAATTCATCAATATGTTTTTGGTTAAAAAAATAAAATCTAATATTCTCTATGAGCACGAGAAAGATCTTTGAGGTGCTTTCCAGAACTTCACTTACATGAATCATTTAAGACTGGCCCTACAAAATAGAAATTGTGTTTTGCAGCAGCTAGATGTTGGGTTCCTCGATAAATATTGAAATTTATGTTTGCAAATAAGACATAAGGAATAAAGCTTTGTCTGGAGCTCTGGAATATTCAGGCACCTAAGAACTGGAGTCACAAAAAACAGTGTGTGGATGCACACTGTGAAATGTAAATAAGCATAACTGTATACATGACAGATAAACTTTTAAAGTTTAAGGAATTTATTCAGCTATGTCTACACTTATGATATGGTCAGTTTCTGCCCATAGTTGTGTGCTTATGAAAATATTACAGAGCACAGGTAGAAACTAGACATTGAGGTGTTCTCTCTTGGCCTTTTTTGGTTTTGGTTTTTTTGTTGTTGTTGTTGTTGTTTGTTTGGGTTTTTTTTCCTTTCTTTTTTTTTCTTTTTCTTTTGAATCAGCTGTTCAATTTTTAGTATACTCAGCAAGGTTAGACAAGACACTGGGTGAATTAATGCCAAGTCAGCATTTTTTAAGTGCTTTGAAGATAAAAGACAATATAAAGCATTAATTATCAGTACTAATTAGCATCCCACCAAACATGACTCACTGACTGGTTTTTCAAGTCTTTAAAGGGTTGTCAGCAATCTTCTGGAAAGCTTGAAAATCTTTTTCTCACAGAGAGAAAGGGAGATCTGGAAAGCACTGATGTAAAGCCAGTGAACAGCTCTGGGCTTGTCTGACTCCAGTCAGAGTAAATTCAGTGAATCAGAGGCTGACCTTCAATTTCGGACCACTATCCAAGCCATGTAGGTAAGCCTTAAACAAATGTATGGGGTCAGGCTTATAACTCATACAATTCTATGAAATTAATATTCTCTTATCCAGGATACTCAGTGAGTCAGCTCAGTAGACACAATTGACTCCCTGGCTTCTATCCCTGAGGATATTTTTTTAGATGATAATGTTGCATTCATTCACATGCAAGTCCAGTTGCATAAGAGTCCTGTCTCTTTTTCATCCTAGATTTTTTCTGCAGCTAAGGTAGGATACAACCTATCAGTTTTACGGGTGTTTTCTGTGTATGAACTAGGGGGTTTAGATCTAATTATATTATATCTAGAGCTAGATAAGATTGATAGCTATCCAGGCCTGGAGATATATTCAGATGATGAAGTGTGGGTGTCCACCCCAGGATGACATCAGCAGCTTTCTCGAGTCCAGTGACTGGGCCAATCATCTCTCTGTTAAAGTAATAGAAGCTCTCAACCTTCTTTTAAATGTAGAACATCTACATTATAGAAATAGACTTGAGCAGGCTGAATACCATCTGTGTCTATCAGCCAAGTTTAAGTTTGATGTCCCCATTGGCCTAATCAATTACAGTTGAACTGAGCAGGCCTAACACACGTGAGAAGAACTAATCCCTTCTCAAAATGTGCTAGAAAGGTCTTAACGAGACAGAGAGTTGTTAGTGATGCCTCTCCTTGCTGTGTTGTCAGAGTGTGCTGTGTGATGTTACCCTTCCACGTTGGAGCATTTGGGAAGAAGCAGCTGGTTGGCTTGAATACCATCATCTCCCTGAGGGATTCAAATCTGTATCTCTAGAGAGTCAGCCTAAACAGCGGATGGTCTGTTTTGAGAGCAGATGCTTTCCATCTCATTTCCCAAAGAGGTGCCAGCTATTGCAGCAAGAACTTCAAAGTTTATTGCACCATAAAAAGTTAATTGAGTTTCCTCCTGTGCAAACCATATAACCATTACGTTGTCTTACCGGAAATGTCATTCCATTTTGTGAGGAACCTGATCCCATCATTTATCACTGGGCAGGTGTTTTTTAATCAATTAACTGTTTCCTGATATAACATTTGATAGTCTGACACTTCCACTGACCTATTTCAAAGGACAGGGATTGCCACACCTGCATTTTGTGCCTGCACCTAGCTTTCACTGCCTTGGAGAGCCTGTCATGGACAAAGGCGGAGGACAGCTTAATTGTTGGTCACAGGCAGGCTTGGGCCAAAACACTTGGCTTTTTAAGACTGTTGCTCTTTTAGACATGCATTTAAATTCAGGACGTGGGGAACATGTCGAGTTTAAAGAGTTATGCAGAAACCGAGGAAAGATTGTGAGAATCTCAGATTTGGATTTATATGTACAAGCATATATGCAAGTGCTTTTTAGGCTTCTGCCCAAGATGTTATTGTAACTACTAAAAATAATTCATGACATCTGTCTGCAGGCACAGTTTTAAATTGCAGCTGCTTCTCATTCATAAACTTTCATGTGTCTGTGTTCGGGGTAAATACATTCTTCAAACCTTTATTGATTTCTGGGATGAACAGATCTGGCAGAAAGAGGACACAGAACTGCTAACTTCTGCAAGCTTCCAAGATTTAATGTACTTTCTATAACCCATGAGAGTATGAAAAGACTGGCCTTAGCCTATTAATTATCAGCATTAACACATAAAATATAAATTAAAAAACACAGAATGGTTGGAAGGGACCACAGCAGGTCATCAGGTCCAAGCTCCCTGCTCAACCAGGGTCATTCTAGAGCACAAAATATAGAACTTAAGATATAACTCAAATTATGCATTTCCTTAGACAAGTGGTTTTCCAGAAAAGTAAATTTTTTGGCATTGTTCCTGAAGGAGAAAATGGAAAAAACCCGGAATTACTGTAAAAGGAGAAGTTCAAAAAACAGCTTACAATGTTAAGACTCTAGAGGCTTTGGAAGGAAATGCTGTTACAGGCAGAGGCTGTAGGCAATAAACATCTTAATTGTTTAGAGTTAGAGATCTTAGATGCTTTTAGGCATCTGTGCCTATGAGCACTGTACAAGAAATTTGGGCTGCCGACCTGGAAATCATGTGCTCAGAAAGGAAGGAATTTGGAGCTTCAGAATAGAAACCAATGTATCTGACTTCATGGAGCATGCTGCTACAGAGTAAAAGCATTTAGAAATGTACCCGAGTTCTGCCCTTCTCTGAAGCTCTGGTGCCTTCACAGGCTGCACAGAAATGTCTTCTTATGCCACAAGTACGCAGTCTTGAATTCCATGCAAAAGACAGTGTATATGTCTCCTGTGCAGGGCCAGGAGCTGGAATCAATAATCCCTGGAGGTCCCTTCCAACTCAGGATATTCTATGATATCTATTTTCTTCTAACAGTCACGTAAGGCAATTTTATTTAAATAGATGTATAGGCTGAATTATTTTACTTTTTCATATTTTAACCCATAATTTGGGATTATATGCAAGGCCACCTGGAACAGGAAAACTAGAGTTGGATGGATTTATCTTTGTAGATTAATTAATGTCTTTTTTATATGTGGTAAAATATATATATTGGTTTTGTGATAGCCACCAAAATGAAAACCAAATTCCACAGTACCAGCTTTGTTGTCACAGTTTCTATAACCCACAGCCATTCATGTTTTCTTACAAGTTGCTAAGGGGATTCTTGGGATTTTTATTGGTTTGTTTTTGTTTGTACTTTTTGGGTTTTTGCTTGCTTCTTTGTTTTGTTTTTGTAGTTGTTGTTTTCTTTGTTTTATTGGGGGATTTTGGGGTGTTGCATTTTATGATCCTATTTTATCATAGTTTTGAGCATACATGTCATATCTGAGAGGCTAATCAAAGAAGAATGAGTGCAGAAGGCATTTAACTTACACAAGTTCTCATGATGCAAGTGTTAATCCAGATTCCTGACAGGCTTTTCTGGGAACTGTCTGGATCTTCAGTCATATTCCAGTTCGGGATGCTGATGGAACTTGAACAAGATTAAAATATCTGTTGGGAAAACTGAAAGTATATAAACTACTTGAAAATTTAAAACATAAGGTGTTGAAAGGAAGAGGTGGGATGATCTTCCTGTTGTCAGTGAGGCTGCAAAAGCATAATATCAAGCATAACATTAGAGGCAAAAATAATGATGTCAAAGGGCTGTTCATTAGTCACTTGTTTTGAAATAGAAGGAGCTGTGTACTTTGAATGGCTCTTAGCTTACCTGGAGGTGATAACAAGGATTGACCTTATAGCAAAACAAAGCTTCTATAGAGACATGGTGAAGTGAGCTGCTAAAGAATTATTAAAAACAATCTCCATTATTAGCTAAAAAACAAGATAGTTGAGATATGAAAGATAAAATGAATTTTCAGTGAAGAATGAACAACTAATTTGCCTAAATTAAAGAAAGACGAGATCTGAGATGAGCTTGAATCTTACTGCAAAGGCCTTCTAGTACATGTAATGTACTGCCATAAAGAAAAAAACCTAATATTCATGGTACATTGCACTTTTATTTCTTCAGCTTTCTACTTAAAGAAAAGATCTCTTCCCCAAGAAATACATAAAGATGTTGTATTGCAAATACATGTTTATATAATTATGTGTATGCACATAAATATCTCCCACCAGAAAGGAAGGTGAGTCATTTAGATGCTAGTATTATCACTTCTGAGCAAAAGTTTTAGGCATGTATGTCTTAAAGAATCATCATCAGATTTCACTATCTTGACTGCTGCTCCTGTCTCAGATTTCATGATCACTGACTCAGTGATTCAAGCCAAGAGCTCCTATTTCTGAGAGGTGACCTCACTGTCGGGATGTGAGGAAGATGGTGGCAAAAGGCATTTCTTTCAAAGCTACACTATTTGCTTGGCAGAAAATAATTCAAGATTTATTACACTGCTGAGGAATAAATAAAAGAGCAATTTTGAACTTAGTAATCTTGTTAGGACCTGGAAGGCAGAGACTGGTATTCCAGTGACTGAACTGCTTATGTAGGTGTGGGCCAGTTCTAGGTGTTTATGCACCTCTGATAGTCTTCTGAGCTGGGAGATGGTGCTGCTTAAAGAAAAAGCATAATTTTACTCCATTATTCAGATTGAAGATGGAGGTATGGAGAGACAATGTACTGTGAATTGAATCAGAGCAGTTTGGAAAATTAGTACTGAGCCCTAAGAGCAGCAGTGTATTTTCCCAAGGTTTCTTAGAGTGAACTAAGGCAGGCTAGCTCAAGTAAACTAGAATTCAAGTGTGTTTTCATATAACCTTAAATTTACAGCTGAAGGTGGCATCTTCTTAAACAAGTATATTTTTTTTCTGTAGGATTGCATATGACAGTCAGAAAACTTTTATACCATTGTTATCAAACAAGTATTCATAGTGATTAACACCAATTCATAGTGATTAACACCAAAGAGCATTAACAAAAACTTATTCAATCATCTCTCCTAAGCCAGGTGTTGGGAAATGGTCTTTGTCTGTACAGCTCATGTATTGGGCAAATTAAATTTTTTCACTTGGAAAAATATTTCTCCATTTTTCATTCAACATGAGCATTACATTCATTACAGCTAGCTTGGCTGCCTTGGCAACACTGAGATCAATATACTTCCCTAAATAAAATTTTCTGGGTTAGTTCTTCATAGGTCCTAAAGAGATAAATAAAATGCATTGCAAAACAAAAGAAAATTCAGGAAATTGTAGTTCCATATGATAAGAAACCTCACCCTCATTATGCAATGTGTTTAAAAGTTAGTATTAAGTTCAGTGATACTAAATTTTGGTTTCTGAGCATGATCAGTTCAGAACATTTTGTACAAACAACATTAGTATTTCAGATTTCATAAAAAACGCCAACAAGAAGTAAAAAAATTATTTCTCAAAATTCCTTTGTCAGTCAGAAGTGATTAAGGCCACTGGCTTAGGATTCTTACATTTTCATTAAACCATATGATATAAAAATTAAAAATATGTTGCTTACAAATAAAATATCTTGCTTCTGTAGCTGTGAGAACTAGAGAGCAGTAATTTCAATAAAGAAATAAAACACTGTACATCACTCTTCAAAGCATTTTGATACATTTTCATTATTCTGTTGTGGCTTAACCTGAGCCAGTAGCCAAGCCCCATGCAGCCACTTGTTCCCCCACCAGCAGAGAGACTGGGGAGGGAATAAAAAGAAGACTCATGGGTTGGGATAAAAACAGTTTAATAGGGAAAGCAAAAGCCTCACATGCAAGCAAAGCAAATTGAAGAATTAATTCACTGCTTTCCATGGGCAGACGGATGTTCAGCTCTCTCCAGGAAAGCAGGGCCCCCTCACATGCAAGGGTGACACGGGGAAGCAAAAAACATACTCCAAACATCCCTGCTTTTCCTCCTTCTTCCCCCAGTTTATATACTGAGCACTATGTCATAAGGTGTGGGATATTCCTTGGGTCATTTGGGGTCACCTGTCCCACCTGTGTCTCCTCCCAGCCTCGCAAGCACCCCCAACTCCACACCAGTGTGTCATTATAGAAGGCAGAAAGGGCCTTGGCTCTGTGCAAGCCCTGCTCACAATAACAAAACCAGCTCTGTATCACCCGCCCTGTGTTCAGCACAAATCCAAAATAGAGACCCATACCAGCCACTGGGAAGAAAGTTAACTCTACCCCAGCCAAAACCAGCACAAATGCCTAAAGAGATACATGGAGACTTGAATATTTCATGTATTTCCGAGCTATGAAATTAATTTGGAAATTTGTCAATCTAGGCAAAACTGACCTATGTGAAAGAGTTTACATGTGGGAGAATGATGAGAACCCTCACATAACTTCAATGTTATGTAAAAACCAAAATTTTCCCCTCTTTAGTACTTAGTTTTTAATTGTGAGTTTGTGATAACTGGTGTTCTACAAGAAGTTAGTTTAGTTTGGATTGGAAAACCACCTAAGTGGATGTTTTATTATAAGTCTATATTTTAAAATTTTAATGTGGAAATTAATTTTTCATTTCTACTGCCACTGTTTTTATTGGTCTCATTTTATTTTTTGTACTTTCTCACATTCCAAATAAGCCTTCTGTGCACATGTTAAAAAATACAAGTTAACAAATACTGGAATAACAGAAGTGTTCTTGCTTATTTTCACTTACCCATATTCTGAGTGGAACCAGTTAATAATTTTATCAAAAGTAAGACTCAGATATCTGAGTTCTATGATTTAAGAGATTTTATTAATTTTAAAATTAATAATTTTGTTTCTTCACAATTCATGGGAAGTCAACATATTACTGTTCTTTTCATGGATAACAGAAAAATAAAGTTGTTGTGGAAAACATAAGCAGAACTCTAAGGAAACCCCCATAAATTAGATAAATATGGTAGACTAGATAAAATGATGAGCAACTTAAGTGCCTGAAAAACACCTAGATTCAATATATTTGATGTTTAAAAATTATTTATTTATGTATTAATTTATTTATTTTTTAATCCTCATTTACTGCACATGCATCTAAGAAGCCCATTCATGAGAAGAGGACAGGTTGAACTATGGATAGTTAACATAGCCCTGATTTTGTTTTAACAATGCAACAGAAGACATTTGATCTTGCGCCATCTAATTACATGATAGGATTGCATCAGGTCTGTACTCTTGTACTAGATTAGGATGACAGCATAAAGGAATAAAAGTGTATCAACTTTCACTTCTATTTTTATTCCCACAAACTAACATTGCAACATACTTTTACTTGGATAAAATTGTATGCAAACCAGTGGGGTTTTTTTTGGGAAATGTTATATGTCCTAGCAGTATTTGAATAAAAGATCTGCATTTTAAATACAGATAACTAGCAGCTTTTCACTGGTGTCTTTATTGGTAACTTTTCACTGGTTTCCCAGTAAAAATAGAAATTACTAGTGAGGAAATGGGGGTGATAGCCCCTGAAAATTGATGGTTTTATAGATCCTTGACTCATAGAAATCAGATGTGGAAAAGACTTCTCATGGTGAATCATCTAGTATAGTTTGCTGGCTGTTAGAAATTTTTTTATTCTTTTATGTTGCAGCATTTTGGTGTGTTAAGTGAAGGAGCTGGTAATTGGCTCCCTTGGGAGAATATTTTGAAGTAGAGATTTCATTGGGCCTCATTTTATTTACATATATAATTGCTCATTTTATTTACACATACAATAACAATGAAATTAATAGGATGAGATATGTTTGCTACCAAGGAGTTTTTTTCATGATATCCACTGTCATTTCTACTCTTCAGCTTCAACTGTTTTTCTTGATAATTTTTGCAAATTGAGATATGCTCAATTATTTACCACTTGGTGGGTTTTTTCCTTGACACAAAAAATTATATAGGCTAGTTTTGAGTTTGCATGATCTTTGAAAGAGGCTTGAGGCAGGGGACAGTTTACTGTCATTTCCCAGGGAATTATATAAAAGGTAAATATGTAGAAGTTACTAGATTTGAAATTATTCACTTCCTTTATTTCTATCCCTGCCTCATATTTTTCCTAATTTTCCTTTCTTTAACATTTCTTAACAAGTTATCAATAACTATCTGACAGCTTCTTGGTGTCAATATTTTTAATCCATATACAGTTTAGAAGCTGTGACTGTGTAGGTGACTTATTGTGGATATAATCAATAGGAGCTGAGGCATGTGAGAATAGAAATCTGTCTCCTGAATATTTTTATCTTTCTCACATTCATTCTTAACTTTCTACCTAGTTTTCTTTTTGTACCTTCCCTAGAACCATTTTTTTGTTTGTCTCTTTGCTCTCTTCCCCAGCAAAGCTGCAGATGACAGTATATTGCAGCTGCAGGGAGACAAGGAAAATATTGCAATAAGGCCACTGACTTACTGTTGGAGACTGATTCCTATATTGGCTTCAACAGCTTTGGGAACATGTACCTGGATGACAGAGTAAGAGCTGGAAACCCAAGTAAAATAACTGTGAAACAGAGAAAAAGAATTTCTGAGAGTGACTCAGATTTGTGAAAATATCATGGATGATTATGCCCGAGAGGAAAGCGATCTATTCTAAAAGCACAGCAGGGAAAAAGGCATTTGTTGAGTTTGAATTGCCAACAGAGTAAGCTAATGAAAGGAGTTGGCCAAATAGACTCCCATCACACATAGCAGTGACTTGGGAAGATAAATCCCAATAATCAATCTGAATGTGTGACCCTGAGATGAGCTCAGCTGGTCAGAGCATGGTGCTAACAGCACCAATGCTGGGGGGTTGATCCCTGGGTGGGCCATTCACTGAAAGGTTGGACTCAGTGATCCTTGTGGGTCCCTCCTAACTCAGAATATTCTGTGATCTGGGAATATTTATTATGCCCCTCTTCCTCCTTCTTCCCCTGGCCTTATATACTCACATGATGCCATGTGCTGTGGGGTATTGCTTTGGTCACCTGTCACGGATGTGTCCCCTCCCAAGCCCTTGTGCAGCTTCAGCCTCCTCGCTGGTGGTGTGTGTGAAAAATGGAAAAGATCCTGACCCTGTGTAAGCACTGCTCAGCAGGGACTAAAATATCTCTGTTGCAACACTGCTGCCATCAGAAATCCAAACCACAGCCCCGTACTGCTGTGAAGAAAATAAACTCTGTCATTACCCAACCCAAAACATTCAGGGGCCAATGACTAAGGATTATTTACTATTGTGTTCAAGGTCTCCAGTGGAACATAAGCAAGTGTTGGATGTTGTGTTTTTAAAAGGGGAGCTACCAACTAAAACCAGGAAGGTTGCTTTTTTTTTTTTTTTTTTTTTTTTGCTAGTGATAAAACTTTCAGGTCTTCAGGCATCAGCTAGCAAAGAGGTAGAACAGAGAGGTTTAGGTGAGGTGATGTACAATAATACTTGTTTGAACTCGGTTGTGGCCAGTTGGGAAGACCTAACTGAGAGAGTGAAAGTGGATGGATAGGGGGTGATATGATAATATGAATTTTGAGCTTCTTTTCTCTTAAGATGGAGAAAGAAAGTAATATGACTTTTTTTTAGAAAAGCAGACTTCCATGGATTCAGAGAACTGATAGATAAGAAGCTAGGGAAAGTGAAGTTACAGGAATAAAGAGCACAAAGTCTGATAGATTCTTAAAAGCTATTTATGGGTCACAAATACAGAACTCAGTGCAAAGAAAGACTAGAAAATATGTTATGCCATAAATTTAACTGGGATATGAACTCTTGAGCAACCTCAAACAACAGAGGGGATTTCTCAGAATTTGTTAAGGGTGAGTATGAAAATATAGACACAACATGAAATTGTAGACACAAAACCAAAAATGTTTAAAATTTATATAAAGTATATAAAAAGTATATACTTTTATAAAAAAGTATAAAATGACATGCAGTTATTAGGAGGCAAAATATAATCTGAAAGCATACTGGTATTTTGAAGAGTCTCTACACAAAGATCTCTGCACAAAGAGAAATAGTGAAATATCCTGAGAATTCTGAGTGTTTAAGTGTCTTTCCTTTTTTCATTCTTCAGCAAAATACCTAATTGGCTAACACAATTAAGACATATGGAAATAGATGTAAGAACCACTGTACTATAAGTAAAAGAAGAGGGAAGAGACTCATGAGTCTTTTTCAAATCTGTTCAGTCAAGTAAAATTCCCAGCAGGAAATTCAGCAAACTGAATGAGACCATCTCAAAGCCGTTAGCTTTTATATCTGAGAACTCATGCAGAATGAATGAACTCCCAAAAAACTGTAAGAAGGCAAAAATAGTACTGTTCCTTGAAAATTGGGGGGGGGGGGGGGGAGTAACCCAAGATACAGTACACAACTAATCAACTTAAATTCATGTAAGAACACAATAACAAATAAAATCATTGAAAGCAAGATGTAAAGTAAGAGCTCTCATCAATTTGTCCATTCCAGATCATGTCAAACCACATTATTTGTCTTTTTGACAAGGTAATGGGCTGATGGGTAAAGAAGGAGCAGATATGATTTATTTTGACCATGGGAAGGCTTCAGGCACCATTTCACATGACAGTTTCATGCAGGAGCTAGGGATCAAAATAATCCTACTGCAAGGCTGCACAACTAGGTGCAAAAATAAAGCTCAGGAGAATGGTTTCAATGGCTTAGGGATGGATCAAGAAGGGCTGCACAAAAGCCTATCTAAGCCTGGATGCTACTTAGTGCCACTCCTAATGTCTTGTCTCAAGGACAGAGAGGGTGTTTTCTACATTTGTAAGCAATATAAATTTGTCTATGAGCATTAAGGATAGCTCAAAGTGATATTGACTGACAGGAATCAGTCAGACTGAAATTGTTATGTTTGAATTATATAATGAAGAATGAAAGGCTTTACACATTGATAGATAAAAGTCAAGTGCAGAAATATAACATGGAGATGCCTGTCCTAGCCTTAATTTTTCTATGAAACAACTGCCTTGCTGTTACCAAATGTAACTTAAAGTAATCCTTTATATGTTAAGTCATTTTTAAGGCATGATGTTAAATAGATAATATTCATTGCTGGAGAATCTCCCTGTGTCCTGGCCTTTAGTCAGATATCTTTTTTCTTCTCTTCTCTCTTCTCTCTTCTCTCTTCTCTCTTCTCTCTTCTCTCTTCTCTCTCCTCTCCTCTCCTCTCCTCCCCTCCCCTCCCCTCCCCTCCCCTCCCCTCCCCTCCCCTCCCCTCCCCTCCCCTCCCTTTCCCTTCCCTTTTTCTTCATTTAGCAGTGGATGCTCCATTTTTGCTGGTCTTCTGCTGGTATCATAGAACCATAAGCTTCATTTATTATTTCTTCAAAAAAGATTAGACGAAATGAAGCAAAATCTTTTATTCTTGGATGGACCTTCTTCAACAGCCAAAAAAGGTACCTTGTGTCAGAAATTCAATGCCCTATTTATTTCTACTTGATGGCTACTCCAGTTGCTTGAACCTCAGGCTACTTAACTGGTGATACTTGTGAAGTACGGCTGTGAATATTACTGCTTTCTGTCTCCAGGAGAGTGGAGCCACTCCCTTGTCAAGCATGTAGAGTGAATTAGGCGTAGCTGATAATTTCCTGGGGTTTAGGAAAGGATTAGGCAGTTGCTTGAGGTCAGGTCCAGGGGCCTACCCCTCTATAAAGTTCCAGACCCTGGCCTTAGAAATGTATTTGTATAAACAAACAAAGAAAAAAGTAAATATATGCATATCTAAGTAATTATTCATATACTGTATAAATTTGTACAATTTCTAGACATCTATGTATTTAAATTTTCTTATATTTGGCATATGGAGTGTTTAAAATTGAGGAGTTGGTTATCTCTAAATATCGGAACTGATTGAAATCTAGAGACAGAGCTACTCAGCAAAATGAAGCAAAATTAATCAAATTTAAGAAGATTATCTGTAAAAATGCCTAGGGTTTGAGATCTATTGCACTACAGTGGTCATTCTTAAATTAGACTAGACAGAGTAGTAATAAAAGCATTTTAGCAAAGTGTTGAATGCTTCAGTGTTAGGTCCATAACACATAAATATGTGAGAGGGTATGAGGGAGCTGTGAAGTTACCCAGCTGTCATTAGAGGAATGAAAGTGGGTTTGCACCATACATAAGCTTCCACAGACGACAGACTGCCTATGATCTCAGACCAACAGACCTAGAATTAAGCTAGATTTTATCTATTTCTGGAATTAAAAGTCTGCTCTTATGAAAGCTGTCATGTATTTAAATGTCAGGCCTTTGCTACCATAAGCATTTTTACCCCTTGTGTTGATGTTCTAGTGAGAGTTCTTCCTAGAAAAATGAGTTTGCTCCACCATGAGTCACACAAGAGCCTGAGGAGTGTAAAATATTTAGTATGAGCGTGATTCGCTCTGTATACAATGGCATAAAGATGAAGGTGAACTGCACACAAATTATTGAAATTGTTTTAAGGCAAGTATGAAGTATTAGCATTTTCTTAGTTAGAACAGAGATTGTATTTACATAATTTGTCTTGATTGTAAATCTTCTTGCAAGGCTCTGGGAGATGGTACTGAATCATCTTCAGAAATCTTTCACTGAATTAGTATTGGGAAGTATAGTAGACAGTGGGAGGGTGTTCAAACAAAGGTACAGCCTAGACAAGGACTCAGTGAGGTTTTAGCTTTTATTGAGGCTTTTCTATTTCTGTTTCTATTGAACTATTACCAAGAACTATCAAGACTGGCATATCCAAATAATGAACATTTCACATTCACAGTTAATCCAAATGGAACAATACTGAATTGTGATTGTATAAAAAGTATATGCATTTGTAACTAGAATTGAATGGCATTTGTCTGTGAAGTCTGTTGTGTTCCATTTTCTTTGTAAACATGTTTTAGCTAAATTCCAATGGCAGTTTTTTTAATGAGCAAGACCCTTCCTTAAATAATGACATCATAATTAGGATCATATGCACAACATGGTAGTGTTTCAATTCTGATATTCTTTTTACACCTAACTTCCATGTATATTTACTAATATTTTTTGTGTTGAAACTTGCCTGTGAAGTTGAAACTAGTAAAATAAAATACAAAAACTGAAAAATTATCTACAGACTGCTTTTGTTAGTGAAGTCTCTGAATCACAAGCTTAACATTTGACAGATCAGTGACTTTTCTGATTTTATAATATGACATGTAAGGAAAATGATGGTCAGTTGACTGCTTTGTTTTGTTTTGGTTTGTTTGTGGGGTTTTTTTGTTTGTTTGTTTGTTTTGTTCTGTACCAATGCTATGCCACTACATTTTGTGAAAAATCTGAAAGAGACTAAGTTCTATTTCCTTACGAGGAAAATATCCTAATCATATTCTAAATGTAAGCATAACTATTATGTGTATAGAAATAATACTTGTAAGTAATAATCAGTACCATGGACAATTGAGACTGTATTGTCCCAAGACTTGCCTAGCTCCTAACAAGAACTGAGTGAAATTTGATGAGACAAGAGCTCTTTAAAAAATGTGCTACCCAGGACTTACATGATGGCTCTGTCTTTAGGCTTGCTATCTAATTGAGATACTAGACTGTGAGGTCACTAAACTGTACCTAAGTCCCCTAGAGAAACCCAAGCATCCAAGCATTTTAGTCAAACCTAATCCATGCAAATTGTACTGAGGCATGCACAAAGGTCAGTGTTTTCTTTCTCAAAAACCACAATGGGCACAACAGGGCCTTTTGTTTTGCTGAAGGCTCATCACTGTAACATGTACAAAAGAACTGGGAAACCTGAGCTCCTATCATCTCCAGCCTGAGGTGATTCATTTGCACACAGGTCCTTTCATGAGGACACCTTCACCCCTATCAGTGTCTTATTTTGTCTAGGGAGTGGTGCCTCCATTCTTCTTGAAACCAGAATATATTGCAGCCAAAAAGGGGAAAGGTATAGAAGATGTCAACTCAGTAATCCAGGGTCTGGAGGCACCGGTACAGTTTTTTAATCAAAGACCTATCTAAGGGGAACTGTACTGGTGGTTAAGTTCTTATGAAAAAGACAAGTTTCCTATCTAATTAGCTGCCTACTCTGTAAGAAGAGTCAGATTTTCTAGGTCCTTTGTGATCATATCTGTCTGATCTGTAGTGTGGAAGATATCTTTTTTTGTGTGTGCCTTTACATGACTGTCTTTTCACTCCTGTGAAAGTTATTTATTCCCATCAACTCCACAGCACCCATCTCACCTCTGGCACCCTGAGTAATTCCAGTTGATCAAGGTGCTGAATTGCTGGACAGTATCAGCCAAAGCATCTCTGATCTCAGGCACACACGAGGAAAAAACCATGGGCCTTCTACATCTAAAGGCTCCATCTAAAAGGTTAATACATGGAGACACACACTCTTGGAAACACTATACTGTTACTGTAAAGGTCTGGACTGTGAATCCCATGTGGATGCATGGGATTTCATGCACAAAAGAGCAGGGTTTAAAATATGCAGCTTTTTTTAGGATAGCTGTTCACTGCTCTAAATTCAGGCAGCTCTTCCTGCACTCTGCATCAAGGTCTGAGCTCTGTTCTACTTAAGGGTGACCTGCTGCACTGAAGCCCTTCCCCTGAATCTAACCCTAATCCCCTTTTCATAATATAATAAATATGATATGATATGATATGATATGATATATGATGATATTATATTATGATATGATATTATATGATATGATATAATATGATAATCCTTTAAAGGAGCTAGTAGAAGTGCAGAAGCAGAGAGGTCTGTCCATTGCCTGAAACTATTTCTAAATGTCTTTTGAAAGTCAACAAGAGATTACATTGGCAGTTATCAATTGCTCAGATGTTACTATTTTTAAAAAATCTCATGAGATTTTTTAAAAAATCATCATGAGATAAAAAACAGACCAGGAATCTTAAAATAGTTCTTAGAATTTACCAGGGTTTCCAGTTCCTTGGTATTAGACAACAGGCTTAAATCGGACTGAGCACTAGGAAAGCTACAAAACAAAAATCTGTAAGGGTGAATACATGAAACTTTTCAAGTGTATTGCTATTTGTAGTAATATTATTATTACTCATAATGCAGTAAGTGCACACTGTATTTGGTGATGTATGAAAAAACCCCCATGAATAAGTTAAAATAATTACCTAGGAAATTCATTTGTGCCACACTATGGATATCTTGTAGATTAACAGCAAAACAAAGACATCTTTTATCGCTCTAAATTTTTATTGAGTATTTGGATTTCACAAGTTTAGTCTGGTCCTGGCTCCTCTCTCAGTGCAGCCGATTCTGTCCCTATTCCTTTGATTGAAAGAAGAGGTTGATTGTGTTATCCATATGAGCAGCAGGCTGAATAACAAAGATTAAAGGGCACATGATTGTGTTCTTGCCAGTGACAACAAAAGAATAGTGGCATGTTGCCACCTTCTATCGTTATAAGCCTGCCTGTGATTCTCCCTGCTGCAGTTTCAAAAGAGGAATTTTAACTTTAGTTAAAGCACAAGGTAAGATTTTATGGACTTACTCAATAGTACCAAATAAAAATGATTAATGTAATTCAGAAGTTGGTTTATTTTCTTTCCTTCAAATGAAGGACATTTTCTTGCAGTTTTTAATCAGTTTAAACAGACCATCCTGTTGGTAAGAGGTTGAGCTGCTTTTACTGGAATGTAGTGCAAAGGAGATGTGATTGACTCCTGTAATCTGATCAAAGCAGGTGGAATTTTTTAAAGATACTGTGGAGACTAGAGCAGGTAAAAGACTGTTAGACTGTATGTATAAAATATGTTGATACTTGCAATAATTCTGCCCCTATCCAGCCTGAATTAATTTGAATTCTCTCATGCAGTACCTACAGAATAGTTTCCACAGTTTGTGAGATGGGACACAGCAGATTAGGGTGTTCTTGGCATGAAATGCTACACACATTCCTGGTGTGATATGTGCTTTGTAAAGTTTGTTAGGAGTAAGGTGCCATGTTGATATCAGATTAACATCTTCTGATGATCCAAGTATCACCCTGTGAAATGAGTTGGTATTTCTGTCTGCTATAAATAAAGGTTTGTGTGTTTAGTTAAACATTTTTGTTGCATAACAAAAGAACTTTTTTCTTTCTCATGGCTTTATTTTATTAATATATTCTTGGTTGGTATTGATTTATATTTATATAAACTGTCTTAAGCAATTAAATTTTAGATTAATTTTTTTTTCCATCTTTTTTTTATAAGCATCATAATTTGCATAGGTGAATAAGTCAAGGTTAGCCAAGCTACTGCCAAATTTTCTGACATGCTGCTCATGATTGTCTATGATGCTGGCAACTCAAATCATAAGATGTCATTTTTGTTTCCTAATTAAAGTCTCAAGAAGTAACAAGTAGTTGCTGCCCACAAATTAGTTTGCTCACACATGCTTTACTGCACTTGTGATTAGAGAACATGTCATACATACAAATATCCATTCTAATAAGAAATCCTTCATTAAAAGCTTCATGAACATTGAACCATGAGATAAAAGCTTGACTGAGCAAAACATCTGTTGATGAGTGCCTTCTAGGTGCTTGAAAAATATTTGACCGAGGTAAGCATCCACTGTGAGATCTAATTTGCAAGAAATGTAAAATGTAAATAAGTCTGCAGTTTAATACAGAGCTTGCAAAGAGACTGTTCTTCAGTAGCTGAGTAGAGTGAATAGACTAAATAGGCCTATCTTCAGGAACCTGAGCAAAGCAAAATCTTTGGTTAAATATTTCTTTTTCTATGTAGATTTTTGCATGAGTTACTATTTACCTGTTAAAGCCTCAAATTATAAGATGTCTGTCTATCCAGCTTCTCTACCATTTTCTTATTAGATAAGGGAGTGGTCCCTAATATCTAAAACTTTGTTGTGCTAATAATTACTAAATAATTGCCTTTAACCTTTTATTTATGTAGCTCCCAACTACAAGGAGATTTTAAAGAAAACTAGAATCCAACAATGTTAAGATAGATTATTTCCTATTACATCTTGGAGTTGAAAAGACCAGAAAATACAGTTACTTAGTATCTCTCTTCAATTTATGTCTGTTTTGTTATTCTATGTACAGAGCATGTTCTTGCTAGGCTGGGATCATTAGAAATTAAGTAATATCTTCAGTAATTCTCTTGAAACAATCATTGCATTAGCAGTTAGAAGCAAAAGGTGTGGGAGGCAGCTCTTAAGTACCCAGAGCTTGGGTGAGAAAATGTTGAAGAGCTGAGCTGGGAGATTTGTGGGGTCCCTTAGGCAATTCAAACCCATATCTCCCCTTTTAGAATAAGGCTCACAATACCCATCTAGAATAGTGAGCAGACCTGTATCCTACCATAATCCCTGGTGCTGGGTCAGAATTACCTTGCTGGTTAAGGATTTGCCTTAGGAGTCCTTGTATTAGGATTTTTGTGACAATGCCAATGTTTAGGAACAGAGAATGTTTCAGAGTACATGTTTATGGGTTTGCCATTCCCATAGTTACTTCTTCTGATTAATTAGCTAGCAGGACTTCATTAATGACTTAGAAGCCGGGTAGCTTGTACCTTTCTCTAGGAACCACATTAATAATGAAAAAAAGCAGAAATTTTATATACAAGATACATAAAATATTTATATTTTATGTTTCAAATCTCTGAAAATCTTATGCCAAGTTTCAGCAGAGAAGCTGAATCATGTTGCTGAAATAAGACTTGCTGCATGTGGCATCCCCATATCAAATAAAACAAACACAAATGAAAATATAGAAATAGTAGCTTATATTAATGAACCTTATTTATGTTCATTTATGTTTAGTGAGAATTTTGCATGAAGTGCAGCTAAAAAGCTGATCTTCTTGAATGGAAATCATTAGTCCCTACAGAGGAAAAGAAGAGGAAGGAGGGTCTTTTAAAGTGACAGCTGATTTCTGCAATCTATTAATGATTCCCTTGGAGAGTTTTTGAAAGCATCCTGGAGACAAATGAATGAAATTACAGCATCAATAGTTTTCTCTGGGAAGGCACTGTTGCTGCAAAATTCCTTGTTCCAGGCAGAGTGGGAGGTGTAATTTGCAAGCAGCCTTACTCCCTGCAACCTGAGACCCCATAATGTGGACCACATTAGCTGAGGAAGAATGCCCACATCCCTGTGTGCTGAGCTCATATGTCAGCAATTACTGCATTGCCAGTCTGCTCAAGTTTGGAACACAAGTAAATAAGCAGATGTGATAGCTCTGCTTTAGTCAGGCTTGCAACTAGAGGCCACCCTGCTCAGCATCCTTGATGGGCCTGAGTGAACCAGCATGAGGGTAACCAAATGAAAATTCTGGTGTAATGAGAAATCACAATTCTTTTTCACACTCAGATTTATTACAAAGCATTTGTAAGATGTATCAAAGACCTCTGGTAAAGTCTAATTAATCAAAAACTATAAGAATGCAAAGAATGAACTCTTTGGGTAAAAAGTAGGGGGGAAAAAAAGCATACCTTTGTTGAACACATTCTGGGGTATTTAACTTCTGGAAGTTTAATAAATAGATAATTTTCACGTCTTGTTCCTATCCATCTTCCTGAAAGGTACTGTAGTCTAAAAACTCACCTGCCCATCACTTGGGGAAATGAATTGTCACCTTCATCGCACCTAGTTTGTCAGAATTTGCCCTGTGGGTTTGTCACGAAGTTTGCCAGCATTAATAATGAAACAATTTCATGGTGTATTTTTCTCTGGGAGGTTTCTGACATGATGTTTATGCAACAAAATCACCTTGAGTTATCATAGTGTGTGGGCAAGGTAACCTAAATAATTTCCAATTTATTTTCAGCATCTCTTTCAAAACTTGCAGATGTCTTTCTGTCAGTATTCTGCATTATGTTCTACAGCAAAAGTTTAAGATGTATGAGTGCCCAATTTACAATATTTTCATGCTGAACCTGACAGAACTTGTTTTAAAGTTCAGCTGAAATGTTCTGCATAGACCTAAAAATCTGCTTGGGCTGTGAGATAGTTTGGAACTGCATAGTTGAAGCAGAATTCTTACAGAAGTGGTCATTTGTGCACTTGTATTTTGTACCATAACTGGTCCATATAGCATAACCTGTCTTTCCCATTTTCAGGGGGCTTTGATGAAACCCATGTAATGATTTCTCCTCATTTTCAGCTAGCAACTTGAATTTAAAATTTATGTAAAGTATAATAACAATTTCCCTTTTTTTAAGTTCAATGCAGACAGAAAACAAGAAAAGAGAACTTCTTTGTGATTGTAACTGGGAGACAAAAACATCCACAGGATTCATCTATAAAGCAACTAAGCATCTATTCATAGTTTCTCTTCTAAAATGTAGGTCATATTATTAACCACTTTGCTTATGGTTTAAGTTCCAAGCTCTAACTCAACAGATTACTGCACTTTCAAGAAGTTATCAGTAAATTTGAAATATGTTTTAAATATGCAAGTTGCCTTGGGATTTGAATATTCATATTAATACTCAAAATGGAAATTATTTCAAATACTTAATTTAGATCTATGAATATTTAAAAGACTAATTTAATGTGTAGGTTGTACTACAGTGCCTAAACACTGTTTGCAAATGAGTGAAGTTTAATGAGATGGTCTCTGTGTTTTCATTTGCAGTCATTTTAAAATATAGGTAATTTCTATGGAGTACCACATGGAGTTTTTAGCCTATGTTTTGTTAATTATAGCATATATATAGATATATATTTAAATAATACAAATTACTTAGCATTTATTATTTTCTTAACACAGTAAACTGATGAATCATGTCTGCATGGGGCTCTGGCATGCTGTTTCAACCAAAACTGAGCACAAAACCACAGACAATATCCATATAAAATATTCTAAATAATCATCCATACAAAAATATTTAAATACTTTTTGACATTAACATGTTAGGAAGAGGCACAGGATTTGGGGAATTTATTTTACAATTTTTACTATGAAGGCCTCAATCATTCTTCCAGGTTGCTACTCATGCTGTCAATAAATTAATGTTTGTCTGTCACAGAAATTGTTAAAATTACAGTCCCAAGACTTTCTTTCAGAACTGAAACAGTGGTATATAATTACTAGGATTGATAGACATGTTTTATGAAATAAGAAACAGAAATCTAAAGCAAGAGTACTGAATTGCAAATATTATATAAATCATTATGAATTACAATTATAATAAATAATCCAGGTATTTGACTTTTTTATCTGCACAGTTGTAAATGCTATCGATCATGATGGCATCCATTTCCTACTGTGAACACAAGGAAGGAAATAATGATCAGCCACAAAATATGAGTTTTTCCAGCTGCAGAGCAGAGAAATGGCTGTATGGTGTTTCTATAATCTTGGGCCATGCAGGTGACAGCACTGTGCTGAGTACAGCTCTGGTACTGCCTGGCTTTCCTCTCTTGGTCCAGCAAATGCTCTCCTAGAAAACACATGGGAATAGAATGTTTTGGTTATGGTGGTGAGAACTGTTACCATGCACATCAACCAGGAGGATGCTCTCAGCTAACTGGCCTTGCCCTAGAGCCTCCTTGGAGTCCCATGGGATTCTCCTTTCTTTGTTCACAAAACAAACCCGATCATTTTCCACGCCGTTTATTTTGTTCTTAGTTGAAAAAGTCTGAAACCGTGAGAGTACTGCATTTGTAAAGTATGAAACCAAAAGCATGAATCCAAGCAGTCCCACAGAAGGCTTTTCAAAAAGAAGCAGCCTTCCAAAAGGTGTGTGTCATACCTACCAACCTGCTGTGGATGCAGCATATGCTATAAAGCAGGTAAAATGGCATTACATGCTAATGGTTCATTACCAAATTCTCTTTTTTTGAGGGAAAGCTTGTCTTCAAAACTGTGTTCTAGAAACTGGCATGCTGCATGTGCATATTCTTGCTGCATTAAGAAAAAAAAGAAAACAAGAGATAGCCAGTAAACTTTGTCTTTTAAAATAACAATGATAACATACTTAGTCACTTGCTTCATTAACCACGAGATATTATAAAAGGTAGAACTAATAGCTACAACACAAAATTTGTTTTTAGAAAATCGTTCTGATTAAAATCCCATTTCCAAATTCTGACCAACTCTTCCTCTGTTTTCTGACCAAAATTTGGTTAATATAGTATGTTAAAAGATGTAAGGGAGCTTTTCAAAGCTACAAACCATTTCAAACACAAGTGATTTAAACTCATATCAAACTCAGATTTCCTCTGCCTTTGTATTTGTACTCCAATAAGAGAAAGCATGGAGTGTAGCAAAATTAATTGAATGAGTATTGAATACTTCCTTGGTATTAACTAGAAAGCAAACATAAGTACAAGTATGTTTTTGGTTTGTTTTTACTCTAAGTTAGATAAATACTAGGACAGTATCATTGCAAGTAAGCCATCCATATAATAAATCTTAGATTATGAGCAGATGTGTGTTTGCCTTTTTCTTATTTCATTTGCATCAGATTTTCTTTTATCTCATCATATTCAGGATGCCCTATTCTGAAATGAATACAATTGGAATCTTTTTGGTTTTTTTGGAGATAAGTGCATATCATACCCTTCCACCATAAAGCAATTTCAAAGAAAATCTTCCAACTTTTTAAATGCAAGTGTACCATTGCATATATCTAAATGCCTACACATATATTTCCTTGCTGCCTACACTTTTCTCAAACCATCTGATTAGAAATGGTTTCCATTTAAGATGCATTACATCTAGCAGAATTTATTACCTTACTTGGAGGCCCTAAAAAATGGGTTCTCTTGTCCTTTGCATATCCACTAACACACAACTCATATATCAAAAGAGCTTTTGGAGTAGTTCCAACAAACATAATGAATAGGGCTTCTCTTAAATCTTGGTTGAAAACGTGTTCTTTCTTACTGAAGAGAGCTAGAAGAAGGAGAGGAAATAATTCTTTTTGCAGTAACCCAGAAGAGTTGCCATCCACTGAACCTGTGTGACTGACTCAGTGATGTGTCTGAAGGAGGCAGAATCTATTAGTTTCATGGCAATGTCTTAACAGCAAGCTCTATCCTGCCCCATGACAAACCTGAAAGCAGTTCAAAGCTTTGGGAATCAAGAAACTAGCAGAAAAAGTAACACTCCTACACAGAAATGCCAAGAATAATTATTGAAGGTTCAAAATCTGGCTATTGTGCTCTAAAGCTGACATGATTTTACTTTAGCAGTCAGGTAAGTATGAGTCCTGTTGAGTAGTGACAGTGGTGTCACTGAAAGTGCCATCATTTTAAAAAGTCATTTGCATTCATACAAAGTTCATTGAAATAAATAATGTGAACCTATATTTTCAAGAGAACATTATGCAGATGGAAAGACCCTGAGCTTGAGCAGTGGGATTTGAGATGTCTTTTAGTTAAGTCTAGACACTTGCCTGCTTAGCATGCTGTCTGTTTTCAATTCCATTCTGAGACATCTCCCTTTACTATGACAATACAGATCATTCTCAGGAGACATTTTATTACATCACATTACTTCATCACATGATTTTTAGGCCTCTAAGCTCCTTCTATGGATTTGTCTTAAAATTATCATCTCTGACCTTTTAATGTGAATTATTTAATGCAAAATGGAAGTTAAGTATCATTCTGAAAGAAATAAAATTGGTTTTTGCCATTCTATTTCAAATATATTCTGTCATTGTATTGACAATCAGTTAAAGCAACCAAATCCAAACTATTTCTAAAAACATATGCATATATTTCAATATAAGGCAAGACAGCCTGTGCTGAACAGAGGTGCTATGATACTGCTGTCAGAGATTCTGAGCTATGGGCTAAATGAAGTCTCATCAAAGGAGCTCAGTAATGAAACCTATTCCTCCTTGCTTTGCTACAGAAAATTCATTTCTGAGGAGGGAAAACTCTGTTCCTTTATTCACAAAGATTTGTTTTTTGAGCTTATGGGTTATGGACTTTCCGAGCTTAGCAGTAAGGGTTTGAGAGCATGACCATGTGTCATCCACAGCTGTCAGATGTACTTTGTTGGTCACTCAACAGCCAGTGGAGAGAATTCTACTTCACAGAATCATAAAATGGTTTGGGTTGGAAGGGACCTTAAAGAAAATCTAGTTCCAAGTCCTCTGGCACAGAGAGGGACATCTTTCATTAGACCAGGTTGCTCAGAGTCCCATCCAACCTGGCCTTGAACAACTCCAGGGATGGAACATTCACAACTTCTCTGAGCGATCTGTTCCAATGCCTCGCCACCCACACAGCAAAGAATTCTTCCTCATGTCAACACTAAACCTCCTCTCTTTCAGTCCAAAGCCATTTCCCTTGTCCTGTCACAGCAAGCCCCTGTAAAAAGTCTCTCTCCATCTTTCTCATAGGCTCTCTTCAGGTACTGATAGGCCCCAGTTACGTCACCCCACAGCCTTCTCTTCTCCAGGCTGAACAATCCCAATTCTCTCAGCCTTTCCTCACAGGAGAGGTGTTCCATCTCTCTAAACATCTTGGTGGCCTCCTCTGGATATGCTCCATCAGGTCCCTGTCCTTCCTGTGCCAGTGACTTTGCTGAATCATGTCAAGCCTCCCACCCACCAGCATTCCCAAAGTCCCTCTCAGCAGGGCTGCTCTCCATCTGTTCATTCTCCAGCCTGTGCTGGTACCAGGGGTTTGCCCCAGTCCAGGTGCAGCACCTTGCACTTGGTCTTACTGAACCTCATGAGATTCCCATGGGCTCAGTTCTTGGGTTCTCAGGCCAGGTCCCTCTGAATGCCATCTGTCCCTCAGTGTGCCAGCTGCACTGCTCAGCCTGGTGTCATCTGCAAATTTGCTGAGGGTGCACTTGAACTCTTTGTCTATGTCATTAATGAAGATATTAAACAAGTTTAAACAGTATGGGCCCTTCAGGGCCACCACTTGTCACTGATGTCCATCAGGACCCTGAGCTGTTGACCACCACTCTCTAAATGCAATTTATTACTATCCAAGATCTACTTACAATCTAGTTACTATCAAATGCAGTGCCGGTTGGCCATGTATTTGTAAAGTCAGTTGCCTGGGCCCAAATTTAATATTAGTGAAGTTCAGCACTTTTTTAATCCTCTGAGCCATGCCAGACCTCTAGCAGTCCTACCATTAAAGAACTAATGCATTGAAATGAATGTTTTATTTACAGCCCATTTTACCTGCAAAATGTTTATTGCAATACAGCAAAGACTTGGGTATCTTACAGAGTTAAGCATATCTTTGTTTTAGCATTTGATTTGTGACGTTGTAGTATTTCTGTGAAATATCACCGGGAAAATAATCTCTTTTTCACTTAGCTCTATTACCTCATTTATAAGCCTTTGTCTGCCCCATGACCTTGTAATAAGTGTGGTTAGCTGCTGTCTGTTGTCAGTCTGAACAGTTCTTTGAAGAGTAAAAGGAAGTGTCTAATTTGTAATTTATTAATCTGCTGTATTATTGTGTCAGACATCTTTCCAAAGTTTGTGATGTGCTGTGGTTTAACCCCAGTGGGCAGCTCACCCCAAACAGCTGCTCACTCCCTGCCCCATCTGCAGGATGGGGGAGAGAATCGAAGGAGTAAAAGGGAGAAAACTCATGGGTTGAGATAGGACAGTTTAACAGGTAAAGCAAAAACCACCCATGCAAGGAAAGCACAGCAAGGAATTCATTCACTGCTTCCCATGAGAAGGGAGGTGTTCAGCCATCTCCAGGGAAGCAGGGCCTCATCACACAAAATGATGACTTGGTGTGGAGAGGTAGAATGTAAGAGAATAGTGCAGAAGGCAGTCTCACCCCTGAGGAGTTGCAGCTGCACTAATCACCAAAGAGTAGGAACAGGCCTGCCCTTAATAGGCCACAGCTGCCTCCAATAAGAACACAAGTGCTACAAAAGAGTGGGTTAGCTGCCTGAGGAGACAGTTGGAGTTTGTTGGCTGTGCTGTAAAGAAGAAGGAGTCAGTGCTGTGAGGAGATGCCCATGAGAAATCACCAAGAAGGTATGGAACTTTGTGATAAGATGATAACAACTTGGGAAGACGAATGCCATCACTCCAAATGTTGCCCTTTCTCTTCTTTTCCCCCAGCTTTACATGCTGAACATGACACCAGACAGTAAGGGATATCCCTTGGGTTAGCTGGGATCAGCTGTCCCAGCTCTGTCCCTTCCCAACGTCTTGTGCACCACCAGCCTCCTCGCGGGTGGGGTGAGGAGCAGAGATGGCCTTGGCTCTGTGCAAGCACTGCCCAGCAACAACTAAAACATCATGGTATCAATCTTGCTTCCATCAGAAATCCAGAATATAGCCCCATACCAGCTACTATGTAGAAAATAAATTCTATCCCATCCAAAGCCAGCACAACATGTTAAATACAAAAGTCAAATCCTAATTTCACCATATTTCTTATGCCTCCCTTCAGGAGCTTCTAACTTTTTAAAGTCAGATCACATATTTGACTTTGCATTTGAGCTATAAATTTATCCAGGGTATTTCTTGCTGCAAAATCAGAATTGCCAGATAATTGGTTGGTTCCCGCCCCCCCCCCCCCCCCCCCCCCCCCTTATTGAATTTGATCAAGATTTCGTATCCTAGACTCCTGTATTTTGAGACATCTTTCCCTCAAATGAGTCTTACTGCCAGTTTGGGACAATGCAATGATAAAGCCAAAGCAAGAAGGTTTGAGCTGGCAAGACATTAAAGAAAAAATCAACAACCTTAAAGCTTCAAGAAATAAGACCTGAAATATTTACTCAGAAAAGTGTGCCAACTTTTGAGCTTTTGCTCCTCAGTCAGAGTTGGAGGTAGAGGTGGCACATACCCAGGAGAACTGACTTCTGTAGAATCAGAGTAGGCAAATGCAGCTGTAAGCCTGCTGTCCAAGCAGTAAGGTAAGGCACCTCAGTTTCTGAGGGCTACATAAATATACTGCTTCTAATGAGCACCATTTTTCAAAAAAATTTTAGTTTCAGAAGGCTGAACATTTTCATATAAGTGATCACTCACACAGTGATCTTTGCTGCAAAGTTAGAAGTGCTTAAAATAAACCATAAGGGTTTTTAAAATAGAGTTTTGAGACACTATAAATGCTGAAAAATGGATCATATTTTCTTAAAATCAGTTTCAACATTTGAATATGCTCTGCTAAGCTGTATCCTTTTCTGCATTTTTCCTCATTTTTTAGTTTCTCTTTGCAACTCAACACCTTGGTATGATATATAACCTCATGATATATTATTATTTTCCTTTTGTAATAATTTTCAGTGATACATAATATCAATTTTCATTTCTTTAAAATAAAAAATAAAGAAATTATAACATTGTCTTAATGGTTTTATTTGAGTTTTGGGTGGGTTTTTTTGTAGAAAGATAAAACAGAGGTTTGGTGACAAATCAAATAAATTATAAAAAGAAGCTCTTGAAAGATTCAGCATCGCTGTAGAGGTAAAGGTATGCAATTAGGAATAATTTGGTGAGGCTTCTGATAAACACAGGAACAGTCTCCTGTACTGGATCTTTCAAATAATTTAAATAAAACAGTAATCTGTCAGTTGTGCCCCATTCAAAATAACTAATATATATGTTAAAATGACAAGCTACATATTGAAATTGCAGCTCCAATCAAAATATGTTCTTGGTTACAGATGAGTTATTATTGAATAATGTATTTAACTTGCTGAAGACATTCTAATGGAAGCAAGTGTAAAATGGTTTCACAGGATAGTGGCATCAGTTGTAAGATAATGTGAGACTTCCCATATTTCCTGTCAAGTCAGAATCTCTCCCTCAGCAGTACAGTGGGGTCAAGAGGTGAGAAAAACTTGTCCACATAAGAGATAAAGTAGGTATAAAACCATGTTGCAAACTGAAAACTCAGAGATTCAACTGATTGAACAAATTCTCTATGAGAAAGTTTTTTGGTCTAGTTTGAGATATAGTTATGTATCAATGTTTAGGTATATATTTTAAAAATTGTAGAGGACTTATGTTCCACTTCCATCTCAGTTCGATGGAAGCTGAGTATGTTTGTGGTAGAGAGCAGCCTAGGAGAAACAATCAGGGGGCAGAATCAGCCTCATTGTGCTAAACAACCAACAGATGAATTAAACTGACAACTGAGAGGCGACTATTTGCATTTGAAAACAGAGTGAAATGAATTTGCTACTCTGAGGTCTTAATCTTTCTACTTCTAATCCTGTAGGTAGCTTAATTCAAGTCAACGGCATCACTTTCCTGAGTAAAACAAGCAGAATTATGCTCTTCCTCAGTGCTGTGCATCAATTAAATGAGGGGCAGAGAGCACGGAAACGGACATACAACAGGCTTGCCTTCAACTCCTTTGTGTTTGCCTGAGGAAAACAGACACTCAGAATTGCTGTTTTTCCTTCCAAAGGGCAGATTGTGCATGCAGCTCTTTTTATGTTTTAGTCTTTCATCAGGAAGTAATGAAAGACAATGCACTTTCCTCTACAAGGCTTGTTTGCACTGGAAAATTCACCTGCACATTTGTGGTGGGATATAGTCAGACCAGTGTGACAACCTAATACTGATATGCCAGAATAGTTACATCAGAAATTCCTCCATTTTAGACAGCACTTTTGTTCTGAAAGTATGCATATGTGACATGTGGCTGCACTGCAGAAGTCTTCACCCACTGCCTGGGATTATTTCGTATGTATTTTAAGTGTCCTTCTGCAGATTTGTTGATGCTCTTGTTGAAATACTCAGTTCTGTATTTAGACAAAGAGCTCCAACAATTGCCACGAAATCCCCTCTAGTTGAGTTTATCACAGGCACCCACAATGCCTCCTGCCAATATAATTCAGGGATTAACCCCCATCCAACAGGGAGTTTTGAATTGCATATGACCACCATTTAATCAGGGCAATTGTATGATCAGCCTTGACCTCTCTCCACTGTGATGCTTGTTAGACCTTTCCCTTATCTCCAAAGCCACCACTTCCCTTCTGGCTAAGGACCAGAACTAACTCAAATCTTGTGACAGTGACAAGTTTTACCAGAGAAGAAGGTTTCTAGGAAGGTGGTGGGATCCCATGGGGATAAGAGATGAGAGATCTGTAAGGTTCTAAGGAAATGACAGGTAGGACCAATAGATAGCAAGAGAAAAGAGGTATGAGATCCTGTGAAAAGGAAACTCTTTCCTCCCTGTCTATGGCCAATGCTCTCCTTCAGACTTTTCTCATTCCTGTGGCGGCCTGGATGACCATGTTGCTTACCTCTTTTTACCCTCCAGAGCCTCTCAAATTGTACAAAAAGCAAAAGAGGCAAGGCTATTCCGTGGAAGAAGGAAAAGATGTGAAGTACAACAAAGTCAGAATGACACCATATAGTTGTAGGCATATATTCCTCAGGTGGAACAAAAGACTGTATGGGAAGAGACAAAATTTTCCAATGTAGTGCAACTCCATGGCCTTCTCAGTAACAGACAAAACAATCCATCCTGCCATAAAATAGCTGCAGGATAGTCTGTCCTGGAAAGGAGCTGTGTAGAGAAGGACCTGGGGGTCCTGGTGAACAACAAACTGCCCATGAGCCAGCAGCGAGTTCTTATGGCCAAGAAGGCCGGTGGTATCCTGGGGTGCATTAGAAAGAGCTTTGCCAGAAGGATGAAGGAGGTGATCCTGCCCCTCTACTCAGCCCTGGTGAGGCCCTATCTGAAGTACTGTGTCCCTTTTGTGGCTCCCTGGTACAGGAAAGACAAGGAATGAGAAGAGGATCCGGTGGAGGGTTATTTTAGAGGATTGGAGCAGCTTTGTTATGAGAGAGCTGGGCCTGTGTAGCCTGAAGCGATGACTGAGGAGGGGATTTTATCATTGTATACAAACATCTTAAGGGGAGGGGTTGAAAAGGTGGGGCCAGGTTCTTTTCAGTGGTGCTGTGACAGGACAAGGAAAAAGGGGTGCACACTGAAACACAGCAAGTTCTATGTGAATATGAGGACAAATTCCTTTGCTCTGAGGGTGACAGAGCAGTGGAACAGGCTGTCCTGAGACATTGTGGAGTCTCTTTCCCTGGAGACATATGAACCAACTCCTGGTCACAATCCTGTGCAGCCTGCTCTAGGTAGACTGGCTTTAGCAGGGGGTTGGACCAGATGAACTCAGAGGTCCCTTCAGCCCCAACCAGGGCTTGAAATACTCTGAGATACAGCAGAGCCAGTACCAGATCCTACTTGAAACCACAGGGCAAGAACTTCAAATGCAATGATAAGAAAAGTGAAAAGAAGAAGAAAAGAGCCGTACCTTAGCTGACCCTTATTTATCTTCTCCACTCAATAATTTTCTCCTTGTTAATTTTTCTACTTCATCTGCAATGCCAACTAAATATCTCCACAGCAAGCTTCACACCTGCCAACACCTGATTCCCCCCTTTACTAGCTCCTTTTAAATCTTGGGTTGGGAACAAGGGGAAGAGAAAATTAGAACCATCAGTAACTGTTTCTGGGTTGTTCCCTTATGAGAGATGCAAATTGCATCATATGAGCCTACATGTAGTTTTCTATTAATTTTCAATGTTATAATAATTAGGCTAAAAGCAATAAGCTGGGACACTCAATGCTGTTATCTAATGTGATGTCTCAGTGCTGTAATTCTAACAAAAGGCAGGGTGAGAGGTATTGTGAGTAATTTTAAATAATTCTTAAATAGGAGAGGAAATAAAACACTGGGGTTTTTTTGTCTTGCCTTTTTTTTGTAGTAAACAGCAGAGCAAATGTTCTTCTAACCTAAATGGGAATGTAAAATGAGTGCTGTATCATAGCAACAGCCAGAGGTTTGTCTCAATATTTGAATGATTATGATCATCTTTGTTAAGTGTGTAGTATACTGCTATGTCATAAGGAAAACCTAGTAAATTACTGCTATAAAAGTGATCTGTTGAAGCTGAGTATCTTAGATTCCTTAATGATGGTATTTATTTAGCACTGCAAGAGTGAATTTTTATTCCCTGGCAACCTTTTTAATGCCAGGAGACAGATCATAAGAAGATGAATAATAAGTCCTGATTTAGTGGGAGCAAAAACTCTCAGATGTGTTTTGAAATTGTGCTTCACAATTTTCAAATCAATGTGCAAAGTAACCTTTTTCAGGAATAAGTTTTTGTGTCTACTGTTGAAACTGGGTGCAGTCAATGAGCTGTAATGGGGAAAGCTTGTTTTATTGATTTTTGTGGCAAAAATAGCATCTTTATTAGCATTTCATCTGTATTTGTCCAGAACAGGGGTTACGTGGTAGGCTGGAGTTTGTTTTTTAGATGATTTCTTGCGCCAGGTTACTTAAGTCTGTTTTGTCCAGTTCTTAAATACTGTGTGTTGCAACCAAGCAACACTACTAACGTTTTGAAAAGCACCTAACTGGGTTCTTACACCAGGGCTGCATTCACAGAAAAATGTGCTGTTACAAAATGTGCCTTGCAAAGACACTGCTGGCAAGGCAATTCACTCTGTAGCACCATGGGATGAGAGCACCATGCACACCAGGAGAGGTATTTCTGTGATGGGTTTGTATGTGCATGTGTGTACAGAATCAGGGCTTTTGAGGGGGAAGCATAAAACCTCATCAAGTCAGATAAAGAGCTGTTACAGCTGCTGGTCAGTAAGACATAGAGGGGAAGGTGTCTTTAAAAAGATAGTAACATGACTCTGCATGCAGTACTTCCATTATCTAAGATCCAGAGTAATGAACCTAATTGGACAGCAGGCTTCATTTGTGTGCTGACCCTCCCTGTCACAAGTTAGTTGTTTTATTCAGGGTAAAAAAGATTCAGCAGGAAGAATTGAGAGTATTCCCTATTTCCAGGACAACTTTCTTACTACCTGAAAAATGGAAATGGTTATGAGGAGCATGGAGAGTACAGCTGAAATCATGTAACACAGCTCATTACCCTTCAGATGCACTTTAAGAAACAGGAATGGGTTTTGAGATGTGCCTTTAATGTGTAGGAATCAGTAAATATTTCCCAGTGGTGAATCCTAACTGGAAGGAGCCACTTGTTCCAGCTGTGACCATGCCTCTGATTGTTTGACTCAAAGAACTGTCAAACAAGGTTGCTGTTCTTCAGTGGGAAGTTTGGAGGAAGAAAAAGCATCCCCATTCTTTAGCCCCAGCAGGTTAATCAGTTTTTCCCTAAAACTTCGTGACAACTGGTACTCTGGCCACATCAGACTAGTTAGGGCTTGGCAGCACCACCATGGTTAGCCCATGAACACCAGTGTAGGGAAGGAACCTCACCACTTCATCCCATTTTGGTGCTGAGTGCCAGTCTCTAAATGCTAGTCTATGGATGTGTTTGTTTTGTGAAATACTGATTGCTGATTTTGGGGATTTATTTGCCTTAGCATGAACTGGCTGCTCAAGGTTGGCTTTCTCTGTGGCAAATGTGTTTTGGTTTTTTGTTTTGTTTTTTTTTTTTTTTTTTTGAGCTACATTATTTTGATCTGATTCTAAACTAAAAAATACTGATTTTGCTAATGATGTGGGCCAAAGTCATCTAATACACTCCTTTATAGAAGCTCTGACAAATACAGAGAGAACGTAGGGAAAGATAATAGAGAGGCTAAATAGGATATGCATGGAATATCTTAATTTTGCTACAAGCTGGGCTAATTAACTCTAATTCCTTTTAATGAAAGGGTGATAAATAAAGCTATATTGAAGCTCTTGTCTCTTATCCTTTCCTTGTTTCAATGCTGGTATTACTCTATTGTCTTTCTCCCCTAATTTCTGTAACTGTATGAGAAGAATCTGGCCCTTTCATTTTAAGGAAGAAATCCTTGAAAGCAGAACTCTACTCTGGCACTAAAAACTAGTGCAGAGTACAAAAGACAACAATTTCCCTGAGCTGGTTTCAGGAGGCACCTGAAGATATTACCCCTCAATGGAAACAGCTTGTCTGCGCTGTAACATTATTTCTTTTGGGAAAATGGGTATGTTCATTTCTCCTGAACGTGAAAATTTGACATGTTTGAGTCAAGTTTCTTTTCCCTGTAACCATCCTCTCCCCTCAAATTGCTATGGTAGAGGTAGATTTTTCTTTAAATTAAAATTAGACTTTCAGAGTGCCCCTCTATTGTGTAATAGCAATGGATAATAGCCTGTAGTCTTTTGTCACTGAAAAATACATGCTTTCCACTGAAAAGATGCATTTTTCTTATCCTTGGTCTCTCTTCCCAGCCTCTGTGAAATCTGAGAAATTATGTGGCAGATGCTGAGCTGCAAAGTAGAAGACATATATGATTTAAGTGTCAGTTGCCTGGTATTTTTTGCCTGGTTCTTTTAGTTCACTGTGATAGAAGACTGCAGCTGTGCAAATTAAAATAGAAATCTTAAAAAGATCACAATTTTTATTTCTTTTTTTTTTTCCCCAGCTATTTTTAAAGTTTTCAAAACTATATATTCTTCGTAGAATAAAATCAATATTTATCTTTTTCTACTTTTTTACATGCTAATTTTATCATTTCCAGGGGCAACTACAGAAGAAATAAACACAAACAGACAGTGTATTCTATGTTTGTTTTTTACTTATTACTGTGTCATGGGCAAAATGTTTGGGAGGAAAAACTCATCATCAAAATTTTGCTCTGTTAAATTGGCCGATTCTTGGTTCTGTTCACAACAGCCTCAACAGATTCCAAGGAGACAAAAGGGTTGGTGGGCTACATTCTACCTCTTTTCCACATGGGAATTTGGGAATGAGGTGGGGCTTTATAGCTGATAACATCACCTATACCAGCACAATGATCATAGGTATTGTTTAACCATGGGCCCTTAGCTATTGCTTGGGAATGTTTTAGATATTAATATCCTGGACACCACTACTGTGTGGGTTTTCTTGGAACTCACCCTTCTATATAAAGAGTAATATATAAAGGAGTCAAAGTAAATAATTTGGCTGTGCTACAGCTAAACGTTCTATGTTGTATACAGGAAGCTTCCTGTATTGTTATGTGCTTTGATGATTACATTTCCTTTTAATCTGTTCTCCTAAAACTGCTACAATCACTACACCAATTTGGTTTCAGTGTCACGACTCAGTCCTATAGCTCAAAAGAGAGAGTCCAAGGAATGATGGTTTATAAAGGTGAAAATTAATTTCAATTTTTACAAAAATTACTTTGTAGCCTTTGCAGTTGCTGCTTTCCTATTTCAGATTCTGTTTTAGGGTACAATCCAACCTGAATGCATTAAGGTCAGACTATTTTTCTCACTTAATTCACCTTTTCAAATTTGGAGCAGACTCCACTCCAGAAACGAGCAGCCCAACAGGATATCTTACTAATATCAGAAAAGGCAATGCCTGAAGGGGTTGCAAAGACCAATGAGGGAGCTTTGGAAAGATGACTGATATAAACATTTCAGCTATGGAAAGGAATAAAGCTCTTGAAGAGGGAAAAAATCAGACTAAGGAACCAGAAACCTCTAAAATAAAATGTTTGGCTCCGTTTCTATTGAAGATACGTTAAGTCATCATGATTTTTCTGTAGGTTACAAAGAAGGGTTAGGTTTCAGTTTGTTACTTTGTTAATAAAAGCCAGTCCTCCACATATAAATAATCAAATGTTTTAAGAAAGGTGAAATATTTTGCAATATTTTGGTGCTCTCTTGAGGCATTCTCACATCCTCCATGTGTAGGTTGATTTTTCCCTCCTGTTTTCTACCCATCACCTGATAGTTTTATCCATTGGAAGGATTAGAGAATATGTTGCTGTGATGGTTAATCACTTGTAAAGGATAAAAATATCCCAGTGGAGCTGGATGAGTTAAATTTGACGGTGTGTAACTGACAGGCATGTACAGGATAAGCACTTTTATTACGTACTTCTCAGCGCCACTCATTTCGCAGTGTGCTCCACAAATATTGGCAAGGAAGTATGTCATGTGCCAGGGAATGAGTAAGAGAGATTTGTGTGAAATATGGATGCCAAGAATGTCTATTTATAGCTCATGAAAGACCAAACAATAACCAATAACAAAAACCAACAGAATCATTCCCTCAAACCAAAGGTACATTAATGATTTTTGCCAGCAACTGACAATACCAATAGCCACTGAAATTCCTATGTTGTCAAGAACCCATGGGTAAAGAAGTGGCCTAGATCTGCGGAAAAGAGGTTCTTGTCATGACAGAATGCAGGATGAAATCATCTTTACTTGTGCAAAAGGCACTCCAGCATCTTAAATATAAAACTGTGTGTTAAGCTATGTTGGAATTGGGGAAGGAGCAGCTTTTTCCCAACTAGAAAAAATAAATCTGACTTGTACTTCCAACATTCAAAATAAGGCAGCAGATGGAGTTGCTAGGAGACAGAAGGCAAAGAACAAGAGCATGAATGTGCTCTAGTGTCTCTACACAATAGCAAAGAGTATATGAAATGAGCTGGAGCTTTCGATCTCACCATCAGCTATGACTGTTGCAAGTGATGAAATGCAGTCTTTGTGCTAACCAGAATGCTTAATCTGAACAATTTTAATAAGGAGATCTATGAGAATTGTATTATGTGATATTTAATGCTGCTCTGCAGGCAATCCTTGTAACCAGGGAATTGCAGTATAATTTGGATAGGACGGACCTTGGGAGGTCCAGCCCAACCTCCTGCTGAAATCACAACCAGCTCTGAGGTCAGACCAGGATGCTCGGGGATTTATCCAGTCATTTCTTCCATGAATGGAGATGGTGTAACCTCTCAACACAACCTGCTCCTCCTGACAACACTCATGGGAAGAAAGGTTTTCCTCATATCCTCTCTGAATCACTCTTGTATTAATTTGTCAATTAATACAAGCTGGCTGCTGCCTCTCAGCCTCACCCCTCTCACTGTGGCTCCATCTCCTTACTGACATCCCTGAAGGTACTGGGGGCTCCTTTCATGTCCCTCCAAAGCCATCTCTTCTCCTGGCTGAGCAAGCCCCAGTCCCACAGCCTTGCTTCGTGGAGCAAATGGTCCAGCCAGAATCATCCTGACTGTCCCTGCTGAACTCATCCCTGTTTATTGCTGCTTCCTGTACTGAAGGCCTAAAACTGGACGCTCTTATTCATGTGACCTAAGAAATGCTGGCTTTTCTCCTGCCAATACATTTCTGGATGATGTCAGCCATCCCTGGCATCTTTTGGCAAGGTGCACTGCTGGCTCGTGTGTGGCTCATGCCTAATTTTGAACCCACCAACACAGGAGGTCAGCAGGAGCCTGCTGCCACTCCAGGGATTTTTTTTGACTGGCCAATATAAATACAAAGAGACAGTGCAAGGTGGAAAGAGTAATAGGGTCATGTGCAATGTTGATGAAATGTGAAGTGAAAGTAAAGCCTGTCTGAGAAGTTGTCTAGGGCAAGATGAAATGGGTGAGGAACGAAAGAAGTGTCAGTCGGCTTTGATTATAGCACACTTAGAGTAAGAAAGATTTTGTAACAAATAATTTTCTTGTAGAAGAATCTCAGGTAATTTTACCACCAGTGAATAAGAAACCATCATGAAATGGGCTTTGAGAAATAGATTAGAGAACAAGTTTAGAATATAGGTATTAAAATATCCATTGAATGCTTAAGTTCTTAATCTACTTTTTATGATCATTCTAATTGGTGAAAAAAATGAAAAAATATCTATCCAGTTATAGAAAAATACTTATATTTAATAATAAATATAAGAAGAAAAGTGTTTATCAGTTATAGTATTATGACATAATCTGATTTTCAGACAGATGTCTGTAGAACAAAGAAATACGGTGAGCAATATCTAAGTCAGTACTTAATTGGTTCTGAGTGGAGAAAAATTGCCAAAGAAAAATGTTTGCTGGAAAAAACACTGGGTAAAAGCATAAAGAAATATAGCTCTTATGTGAATTTTAATAAATTGCTTGAATAACTATCAATTATTACTTTAAATATTTATTCCAAAAGCAATTTTCAATAAAATGTCACTTTATTTGAATATAACTCATAAAACTACAAAGATTTCCACTTTTGAGCAATTTATTGAGTGTAGATGATGTAGAATTCTACTTGTCCTGTATAGAGTTCAGAGTTATCATTCTAATCATAGTTGTTAATGATCAAAGAAAATCCCCAAGCTTGAACTGTGTTTGTGTTCTTATGCAATAGGTTGCAGGTAATCACAGAGCTGACATAAAGAAAAGGAAAAAAAACCAAAACACCTAAAACCCAAATTAAAATAAAAGTAGAAAAAAAATAGCAAAATTGTTAACAGATCCTAGAAAATGCAGATAGTAAAGCATCTGGACAGAACCACAAGAAGGACAGAAAATAGAAACAGACATTGGGGTGAAAGTGGACAATGAATCCGGGAGGAGTCACCAAACAAGAAAAAGTAGGGTGTGCATGAATCTGTACACAGCCTGAAGCCCCAGGGCAATGCTGGTTAACCAAACCTGATCTACAGCATTCAGCACTGCCTCTATCAGTGGTTAAAATAAAAACAAACAACAACCCCCTCAAAAAACAGGCAAGAAAGTAAAGTAAGTAGGGCATTTAGTGCATGACTGGCTGATACTAGTTCTCAAGCTGAGACTTAGCAGGAAATGAGCTTCAAATAAGCTTCAGTATTTGGCATAACCAGACTTTTCTCAGTTGCAGCTTCTCTGGGTTTGGCTTGCACACAACCTCTGTCTGAAAGGATTCAGAAGGGAAAGGATGATTGTGTCTGTGCTGGTTCCACCACCTGCTCTAAGGATGGATTCCCACTTCTTCAATCAGTGAATTGTGTTCTACAACTTGCTGCACGCCTCCTCGAGCAGCCTGGCCCTATCTATAGCACTAGGATGTGACAGATGCAGCAGCTATCCCTTGCAGCCACTTACTCCCAGGCATCTTAAACACTGGTGTATTTGTGCAGGATGCCAAGGGTGTGTTTGCATAAGGAGTTATGTATTATGACAGCTCACTGCCTGCTAGGAAGGGGTTTGAAGGCTGGGCCAGGTGGAGGTGATGGGAGCTGGCTTGCTTCCACTCATAATGCTTATTGGAGCAGGCCCTGAGCTGGTTTTATCATTGAGTCATTTCCAGGTTTAGCTGGGTGGATACCAAGTTGCTCCATGAAGGATCCAGCATGTGCACGTGGGCAACAGGAGCAGGCCCAACTGACAGCTCAGATGTACCAGAACTCATGGTTGCCAGGTGCTTTAACTCAGTCTTACCACTTCAAAGTGAAAATAGGCACATCTCATCTAGGAAAGCAAATGTTCACAGTCTTCACTGCAGTATGGAAACCTTCTTTCTCCTAATTTTCAAGTCTCCTCATCCAGAGTACTATAAATATTTACAATATTTTCCCATGCGCCTATAGAAGGTAAATACCAAACTTGTAGAGAAATAATTTAATAAGATTCAGACCCAGCATGTGCATTTTTAATACCAGTATAAAAATAAATAGCTGATAAAATCCCTGCTCTTATTATCCAGGGACATTATATCTGTGCTTTCCAAGGCAGAAATTCTAGGATGAAATTAGACAAGAAAAAACATTAACTGAGCGGTGAGAACACTTTGTGCTGTCTGCATGCTTTGTGAATGGAACAAGTTCCCTAAGTGCTCAACAGAAGGTTCACCGAGTCAGATTTGAGGGGAAGAACAGGGCTCTGCAATTTCTTTATGTCTTGGCTGAAGGAAAGGTAAGAGGGAGCAGAAAGCAAAGGATGGGCAAAAACTTCCCTCGTTGCACTGTGGTCCAAGAGTTCCCTGATGACTTTGCAGCCATGCAAAGGTGGTGCAGATTTTCCATTCCTTTCCCAAGGGTAATAGTGGTTCTCTGCATTGCAAGCCAGATTGACTAGCACTTCATGGTATGGCACCACCAAGCCAAGTACAGAGTCTGAATTGGCACAGCCTGTGCTCTGAGTCTTTCTGTGTCTTGCTGCTTTTTACAAAGCCTTTTCCTACTTGTGATGTACTACTAAAAGTCTCCTCCTGAAGACAGGTTTGGTTTTCTTTTTCCTTCAGGGTGGGCGAACTCCTAATTTTAAAAGTTGAAATCACAACATGGAGTTGTTCTCTTTGCTTTTTCCTTTATAATTTCAGTTCATGCTCAAGCATTAAAAAAAACTAAGATTCAGATCACTACTCTGCTGATGGAGAGCTCAACCCCACCTTCTCCACATCCTAGAAAAATCCTTGCTCTTTGAGGCTACTTTGGGTTCAGATGCTCCTTTCTTCTGTTTCTGGAGCTATGGCGCTATATAATTCTGCCATTTATTAGTTTCTCTGTATGACTAATAACTATGGGACTCTGTAGCCCCATAGTTAGATTACCTTTTCAGAGAAGGGAGATGTGGATTTGAGTCTCCATCAGTTTCAGCACAAAAGGTGGATTATGTTCCATGTCCTAGTGAGTGTCCTAATATTTGTATAATTTGATACAGAGTGGGCAACGCCATCACCTTTGCCTTTAGAGGTACATAAAGAATAATTACAAAGCCCATTTGCTATTTTTATGGAACCTCACTTTATTGCAGTTTGTCTTGTTTTTAGATCAGGTACTAGATTGGGGTCTTTGTGGAGGTGAAGCAGATGGAAGTATCAGGTTATGGTCGGTGTTACACTTGGGATGTGTATGTTAAATCAATCCTCATAAAGCAAATTAATATCAAACAAGAAGGTGATTGGTGAGTCTGTGTGATTTTGGGGGTAGAGCACATAAATCAGATTTCTTGCAATGTTGGATACAGTGCCACATATTCATTCCCAATACTGCTTCCACCCCAGGCCCTTTTAGGTAGAAAGAAATTGGATCAGCTCTGGAGGATGCCTCTGTTCGTCTTTCTCTTCACATGCACATCCCTGGTGTGTCTGTGGCACTTGGCACATTGTAGTCTGTCATCATTCCACAACTTGGCTTCCTGTGGTGTGAAATCATTAGCTGATTTAGACTTGTCAGGATTAGCTCTGCCCCGTGGTGCAGTGGGAAAACATCCCTGTAGAGGTGAGTTCAAAAGCAGTGCTGCCACCTAGACAGCAGATGCCACGGCAAGTGGCACTGGCAAATTAGGACGCAGACTTTTCTCTCCTCTGACCATCTTAGCAAAACTTTCAAGGTATCTCCATTATATTGTCACTTTCTTGGGACTCTTGCTGGAAAAAAAATTTGCTTGGGGGTCCCTACATTCCTTAAATTTGTGTATTCTATATGTTGTTGTCATAAATTGTTATATGGGTGTGGCAGTTTAATGAAGATGTGGTAAGGAGGTAATGGGTGAAACAACAATTTCATAAGGCAGTGAGAAATGCTGTAGGATGATCTCCTCTCTTTCATTAGAATCTAGTGTGTTATTTATCAGTGAAAATGCCATTGCAGAACAGGTTCATACAGGAAATGAAACTTCAGCAAAAGTAGATGGCAGATAAAATCAACATTCAATTCAGCTCACTCTATGTAAAAGGAAAATACCCACATCATTTTGGGCTAAGGGACATGCAAAATCTTTGCTGGTTTGGGGTTTAAATTAATAACTACCTAAAGCAGCTGTTAATATGCTTTAGTGGTTCCGTGTACCAAAACTAAATTTATCTTCTAATTAAATAAGATAGTCAAAGCCTAGCATTTAATCTATCTTAATGAATTCCTAAAGAAGGAGTAGTGTTTAATAGCCTCTTTTGACTTTGTTGTATTAAGAATGATAAAGGAAAGGAATTTAAAGCTGGTGAGTCTAAAAGAGGTTTCTTTCATTTACAAGTGCAATTGAAATAATCCTTATTTGTTTCAAAGTAATTTTAAAGGTGATAGAAACAGGTTTTTAACCTTGGCAATTGGATAATCTCAAAAAGGGGTAATGATATAAAGTTACCACTCCCTCCTCCAAAACAAAGCAATTATTAAAATTTGTCAACCTGACTTCTTGGGATTTCATCTGACTTCTTACTACAGAGGTAGTGAACCTAACCAGTAAATTCAAATTAATAGAGGGCTTATTTTTGCTACTGAACTTGATGGTCAGCTTTGTCTACGGATAGAAAATCCATTTGAAAATATTATAAAGCATGATAATTTAGTACATGTGCACTTGCTCCTTTCCATTCAGTTTGATTAGCCTTTTATACCTCACAATAGTTTGTCTAAAAGAATTGGCAAATTTGAGGGAGTTTACTCAGCATTTTGGATTTATAACAAAAGCCCATGACATGGAAAGCCCATCTTGGTTTGCTGTAATGCCAACAGCTCTCAAAGCCGTGAAATATAGTTGACCAAGATACAAAGAAACACAAAAAAATTTTTGAATTCTGAAAATATTGAACAGATCTGCAAACACTGAGAAATAAAAAAAGAATATCATTGGACTTTTAATGTCAAAAATGTGCTGGGAGGAGCCTATTTCTCCCTTCTCCTCTGAGCAGCACATCCATTCACTCCATCTGCTTTCCTCCCTACTCAAATCAACATTACTGTTCTACAGGATATAAGCTGTTTTTCACCTCTCTGGCTCTCTTGGCTCTTCCACAAGTGATATTAATGTTGGGAGTCATGCTGATTTCATCCCATTCCTAGTAGTAAACACCACAGATTTTGTCTCATCAACACAGGGCTATCCCATATTTGCAAATACAGCAGTGCCAGGATCCTTGCTTCAGTTGTCTCTGGCCAGCTGGCACGGACTAGGCTTGTTCTTACCACTGAAGGCTCATAAACAAGTTTGCTACATCCCAGATAACTATTGGGAAATAGTGCATGGCTTTTTCTAAGTCTGGGGCTAAGCTGAAGATTTATTTGGGAACTGGTCAGGGCCTCATACCAGGGACTGTTTTACTTCTTTAACAATAGAGAAGGCAAAAGCACAATGTCAGCGTCGGTCTCCCAATATGGACATAACCAGGTGGACTTCTTTTTAAGATCTTCCTGGATCTCTTTCTGGATCCAAAGTCTCCTCTGGAGCTGGTGGGAAACCTTCATCTCTCTGCTCCCAGCCCATGCAGTTGCAGTGCAAACGCGTAGGAGGTTCCCCCCAAAAATATTTCTTTAGTCTCCTTGTCCTGACTGTGAAAAAGGGAGAGAAGTCTGACTTTTGTTGTACAGGGACAGTGTTGCTTCTTTTTTACAGACAGTGGCTTTACTGTCTGTCCCTTTTGGGAAATAAAAAATTTCTCAGGGGTCAGAGTCTGAAAATTTTTCAGAAGGGAAAACAGCACAGCACAGCAAAGAGGTTAATTTTTAGAAGATTCATTTCAACTAACACCTTCAACAATCTGGTAAAATCTTACATGTTTCCTAGTAAAAGGTACTATTTCTTTATTTCAGAAAAAGCAGGTTAACGGCCTGATATTTCCAACCCAATGCAAAGAGAGCATTATGAGAGCTGAGGTGGCATGTAAGTCCCACGCAAATCTGACTCTCTGAGATTTATTTCTGTAAACTGACAGCCACAAGCTCCAAATCATAAAACTGAAGTGTAAAAAAAAAAGACTCCTCTATTACAGAATTTCTTGCATAATATTAAGCTTTAAAGATTTCAATTTCTAATTTTATCATAGCTTTTTTGTTAAATTTTTGGCACAGAGCAAGAAGGGCAGAGTTGCCACATCCCTGCATCTTGTGATGTGGTATGTAAGTCAGCTGAGTCCTAGTGTGAAAAAGAAAACAAAGCGTTTCTAGTTTGCCCCAAACACTTCTTTTAATTGTAGTACATTTAATTCATCATGGGCCTGTCAGATTTCAGGCAACAGAATAAACAGGCTTTCTGAGATGCTGATCACCCCAAGCATGACTTTTTTTATATTGGAACAGTTTTTAGTTCTGTTTGTTTGCCACACAGTATTTTCCTCAGTGTTGTTTTTATGCTGAACTGAGACTTGGCAATGTTTCCATTGGAATGTAACACTGTCATCATGTAAGGTCAAAAGGGAAAATGCCAGTCGGTGTTTCTCAGTGATTGTACACATGTAACATTATTTCCTTTCATTGAACTCAGCTTTTATTTCTGAGAAATAACTGTTATTTTAGCTTGCATCACTGCAGATATTATTAGTCATAAACCTATCCAGCTACTTATGTCTTATGTTCAATAGTCAAAGAAATCTTCCTTCCTTCCTTCCTTCCTTCCTTCCTTCCTTCCTTCCTTCCTTCCTTCCTTCCTTCCTTCCTTCCTTCCTTCCTTCCTTCCTTCCTTCCTTCCTTCCTTCCTTCCTTCCTTCCTTCCTTCCTTCCTTCCTTCCTTCCTTCCTTCCTTCCTTCCTTCCTTCCTTCCTTCCTTCCTTCCTTCCTTCCTTCCTTCCTTCCTTCCTTCCTTCCTTCCTTCCTTCCTTCCTTCCTTCCTTCCTTCCTTCCTTCCTTCCTTCCTTCCTTCCTTCCTTCCTTCCTGCCTGCCTGCCTGCCTGCCTTCCTTCCTGCCTGCCTGCCTTCCTTCCTGCCTGCCTGCCTTCCTTCCTTCCTGCCTGCCTTCCTTCCTGCCTTCCTTCCTGCCTTCCTTCCTGCCTTCCTTCCTGCCTTCCTGCCTTCCTGCCTTCCTTCCTGCCTGCCTTCCTGCCTGCCTTCCTGCCTGCCTTCCTTCCTGCCTGCCTTCCTGCCTTCCTGCCTTCCTGCCTTCCTGCCTTCCTTCCTTCCTGCCTGCCTGCCTGCCTGCCTGCCTGCCTGCCTGCCTTCCTGCCTGCCTTCCTGCCTGCCTTCCTGCCTTCCTGCCTTCCTGCCTTCCTTCCTGCCTTCCTTCCTGCCTTCCTCCCTCCCTCCCTCCCTCGAAAATTCTTCCTTTTATCTCTAAACTCTTTAAGGAGTATCTGTATACAAATCTATCATAGTCTCTGCTAGAATCCCTCCAAGTAGTGTTTAGAAGCTTTTAGAGAAGGAGAGGATTGGATTCATTCATTCTCGGATTTATTTTGCATCGCAGCCTTTTGAATGACAGAAATGCAATGCCCATTACCTTGGAGATGGACACATCTGCAAATCTTTTAAATAACACAGTATTGCTTGCACAAGCTGTAATTTAAAGGTTGAAAAACCTTGCATCATCCCTGAAATATAAAACCACAGATGCTCAGTTTCCCAACACTGCATTTTACAAAGCTCTGAGCCAACTCCTTAAGTAAGCCCTTATGTAGTCCTGTTCAGTCCTTTTCAAGAGAAATTAAGGTGTTAAAAGAAAAGTCACCATTTGAGGAGGTGAAGGAGAGACGTGCACATCTTAGGGGTGATGATCATTGGTCTCTAATTTATTGATTAGGTTACACACTTTTATAATAGTGTTAATAAGCTCATACATATTCTGTAACCTAAGCATTCTATTCGTTAAGCTGAACATCAACTCTTCTTCATTCTTTCAGTCTTGCATTTTACTTTCTCACGCCTCTCTGACTCCTTGTTATCACATTTAGAGATGTCCAAGGACACAGTGTTTTCGCAGGTGCAAGAACTCAGATCAGAAGGCTAAACACAGTACTTTTCCAGCTTCTAATAATTAGCATTCCCACATATCCCCTGTTTTCTTTTAAATAAGCAAAGCTTCATTAGTTAATTACACTACACACTCTAAAATATAAAAATAAGCAATTCTAATAACTATTATAAACAATATTTCTTAACTAAGAAAGTTTTCTATTATAAGGAATTTAAGCTAGGAAAACAAACTAACAAAGCTTATTATAATCTATAGGATATGCTATAAAATAAACACAAAAATATTTTACGCTGTTACAAGGCTTAAACAAAACTTAGGTGTACTAATACAACTTACAAAAATAGGCTAAAAGAACATGTGTGCAAGTTTAATCTGCATTGATTGTTTGATAAGCTTGTTTCTTATTTTTAAACAACAAATATATTTTAAATAGGAATGATTCTACTTACAAATGCTTCCAGTTGTCTTTTATAATTAAAGTTTCTCTGATGTTCATGGTGACACCTTGCACACAAGTTATAAAATAAACATCCAACATAAATCTATCTAACATCACTTAAACCTAATAGCATTTAAACTTAAAACACTTAAACTTAAAACACTTAAAATACTTAAACTTAACAGAACTTAAACTTATCAGATTTTCAAATCAACAAAACTCATATGTGACATCACTTAAATCTAACAGAATTTAACAGAATTCAATTGACTTTAAATTTTACATAACTTAAACTTAATATAAATTAAACATAACAAAATGTAACTTCACTTAAACTTAATAACACTTAAATTAACAAAAATGAAACTTAACAGCACTTAAACTTATCAAAACATAAATTTAAAAACACTTAACTTTAAGAGTATTTAACATTTAATAGCACTTAATAGACAATTTAACTTAAACTATTTAACAACAAATAAAATTTACTATAGAAATAAAATATAAAATTTACTATAACTTACTTACAGGCCTGACTCTAAAATATTAATCTAAAACAACTCTCTTCATGTGTTTGCTTCAATATTTTTACACTTGCATGCATACAAACATAAGGAATTTGTTCAAGGTATACCTGTGGAAAAAATCTCTCTGAATTCAGTGTTTGCTTGTTACATCTACCACATTTAAGTAAGGCTTAAGGAATACGAAAACATACTTATTGCATCTCACTTATACAACTGTTTCAATACATTTCTAACATTTTTAAACTTTTCAAAATACAACTTGAGAGTCTGGTGTTCCACCGACTGAGCCATCCGGGTTTTTAATGTTCAGAGTCTATGCTGATCTTTCTTTTACAGTCTCTGTCAGGAAGATCAAAAGATCTTTTAATTTAGATGAGGAATGTCTTGATAGCAATGCTCCTTGGTGTTGTTTATTTATTATCACTGGTGTTTTAACTGCAGTAGGGATCCTTTTGTGGTTCTTTGTGGAAAAGAGTCACATTTATTACGGCTATTAGGTCTAACACTGAAGCTTTCGCCGGCTGCGGGGCGGAGGGGGTGAAGTAGTCACTCTGGGACGGTTCTCGGGGCTGCCGCTTGAACTGCTGTGGTGCAATGGGTTAACTCAGCTTCTGCCGCAGCACAGCACTCCGGCGGCGTGAGTCGCAGCCCCTGCGGGGGAGCCTCCCCGCGCCGTGCCGCTCCCTCCTGGCTCTGTCGCTGCCGCCGCCTCAGGCTCTAGCTGGGGACCCCGGGCCCCGCCGCGGGACTCGCTCGCTGCTGCGCCCCGCGCACCCAGCCCCGCCGGCGCGCACCGCACCGCGGGCACAGCGCTGCCTGCCCCGCTCGGGCTCCGTGGCTGTTCGTATTTGTTGCGAGCCGCTGACAGCCGAGCCGCCGCTGCAGTTTCTATCCGAACACCGCTGCTGATCTGTAACTCTATGTGCATTTCAAAGGCTCGATGTAAATTGCTGCCACTTAGTCTAAAACAACAACAAGTTCCAAACATGCTAGCAGTTCAGTGTCCGATACAAACTTTTTCTGCCGGCTGCAGCACTCTTAAACTTTCCCCTGGACACGCTGCATCTTGCAGTCCCTTTAAAGCACAGTCTATTGAGGATGCCAGGCTCAAACCAAGGCCTTTGCTGGCCACCGGGTGCTACAGCACTCCGAAAACAACAGCGGGAACTGTGCGCTCCGGAAAACTGCGGAAGCCTTTTCCCCAGGTTTATAATCTATAGTCCCCTTTTCTATGCCGCTTGTTGATAACTTCATCGTTTTCTTTCTCTATGGCTTTTCTGGCCAGCCCAGCCAAAGCTGTCTTGCGCTCCCTTGCAATAGCTTCTGCTAGGTTGTTTTCTGCTTCAGGGATTAGCTCATTGTGAGCTACCCTCCATAATTTACTTAACTTCTTGGCAGTTTTACTGTCGTCCAAAGTGGCCTCCCATAATAAATCACTAAATTCACGCCATCCCGTTAACTCGTAAACCGTATGGGGCTTAATAAAAACTCCCTTAGCATATCTATAGGTCAAAATCCCTTGTAGATTCTCCATTCCCCTAACCTGCCGTTTTTGTAAAAAGGCAGTAAATAAATAATATGTTGCTTGCCTTTCCATACCTAAATCGTCAGCGCTGTTTGCAGCTCATCAAGGTCTCGGCAACACGTTTCGGCCAGGTTCGCCTCTACGACACCTGGGGCACGGCGCGTCCAACTTGTCTGTTTGTCCCCCTTGTCTTTTTTTTTTTCCTTTCTCCGCGCTTTCTGCCGTCCTGGCTGCTCTCAGGACCCGACCCGGTTCTTCACCTCCTCCGTGGTGCGTCGCAGTATCACGTCGGGGTCACCAATTGTTAAAAGAAAAGTCACCATTTGAGGAGGTGAAGGAGAGACGTGCACATCTTAGGGGTGATGATCATTGGTCTCTAATTTATTGATTAGGTTACACACTTTTATAATAGTGTTAATAAGCTCATACATATTCTGTAACCTAAGCATTCTATTCGTTAAGCTGAACATCAACTCTTCTTCATTCTTTCAGTCTTGCATTTTACTTTCTCACGCCTCTCTGACTCCTTGTTATCACATTTAGAGATGTCCAAGGACACAGTGTTTTCGCAGGTGCAAGAACTCAGATCAGAAGGCTAAACACAGTACTTTTCCAGCTTCTAATAATTAGCATTCCCACATTAAGGATATATTTTTTATTTCAGTATGAATTCGTGTGAATAGACACAAGTAAGAACATATCTCTTTTGTTCTGTTTGATTGCTGGAATGTCAGTGGGAAATGAATCTTCTTCATTACAAAATAATTTTTCTTTCACACATGACCTTGTCTGAGTACATTTTTAAGCACTTTGCACTTACCTAGTGCTATATTACCATAGGTCTCTAGCTGCAGCAGCGTGTGGGTTTATATCAGAGGTGAGATGTCATAGGACTCTAACTCTCTATGATAATTGTGAGGGTTTTAATTATTCCTGAAATGTCCTTTAAATCCCATTAGAGACTGAGGTCCAGCTACAAAATCGAGTCGCACATCTCAGTTCTTGATAAATGCTCTTGATGTGATTACTCTTGGTGTTCAAACTCTTGCAAGCCAAGCAACTTTGCTGCAGGAATGTCATTAACCACAAATAAAGGAGGCTTGATTATTGTTTCTATTATGTTAAGGTATCATGTTTATACCAAGCAAACTCTCCAGTGAGTTTCAGTGATGCACAATGCACTTGGAATGGGCAGGTATGGCTCAGTAAATATCCCTATAGGACCATCAGCTCTGCTCCTACAAGCAGTAGATGTGTGTTAGCACGGCAGTGGCCCAGGGTGAGTATTCCCACCTCTGAGGAAGGGCTAATTCCCATAAGTGTAGTGCCACATTGAAACTGCATTGTATTGCAATTGGGCTAAAGCAAGCTGCAACATCTAAACACAGTGATGCATTTCAGACACATGCACACCCAGATATGTGCAGCAGGTAGAGACTGCTCATCTCCAAAAGTGTATTTACTCTTCAACATTGGTGAACCTTGTGTTTATCCCAGGTTCCAACACCTTGCATTGCAGATGTGTTATTTTAGTCTGATGTGGAGCAGGGTGATTCCAGCAGGGGGATGGGGGATGTAACTGTGAACTGCTTTGCACTGGAGTCCATATTATATAAAATGGGTACGGGCCTGTACATACTCCACCCCTGCAACACAGGAGCCTTCAGGCTTTGATTGGGGTAAGGAAGACAGAAAAACCACGTGCACCCCACATTATAAAGAAGCTGTCCTATGTTTGAAAGATTCCTGGATCAAACACCAATTTCTGCATGATGTGGCCATTTTAATTTCCTCTCCTCTGCCAAAAAGAATATTTTTTTTAATTTAGGTACCAGTGTGAGGCGGGTAGTTAGAAATACCTTGACTATTGAACAACTTACAAATGGAATACAAGTAACTTTCACTGATTTGGATGACAAAAACCTCTGACTTCTGAAATTTAGCTTAAAACTAGAAATCAGCTTCTCTGTTGCTACACTTTGCAGTGAAGTCATAATTGTGTGTTTGACATTAGTCAGTTGCCATGGATAGTAGGAATCAGGGTAGGATGTGATGACATTAAAAGGTCACTTCAATCTCTAATAGCTATGGTTCTGGAAATGACTAATGGCATTGTGCTGCTACAAATGTAGAGCTGGAGCAATATGATGAACTGTAACTGACTCTTGTATAAGCATAAATACCTCTGAGATTTAGAAGAAAGGATGACAGAGTCCTATTAAAAAAGTGAATGGGTTTGTTTTTCATCTTGTTCCTTTCTGAAAGAGATTGCATACCTGGTCATTGGAGAAGGTCATTTTGTTGGTACAAAAATGTAACAGCAAAATGGGTGTATCAATAAATGTTATTTCTGGTATAAACCCATGATTATATTTAAACTAGTAACTCTGGATAATTATTACAGGGGATTTTCTTGGACCAATAAACTATTTTGGTATCTCAGAAATTTCAAGACTCTTTTAAGATGCGGCTCTTCTCATCTGATCACAGGAAATAAGGGATAATGTTTATTTTCAGAAGGACATATTTGAAGTGTCTAACTGAAACCACGGAGTTCCTACTTGATTTGGAACAGTTGGGCTTGATCTGGCAGAAGAACATGACCGAGTCATTCTGGATTGTTAACACAGTCCTGGTGATTATGTCAGAAAATCTTTAGGGGATGGGAAAGAGATGGAGCACAGATTTCTACTACAGCAAAAACTGTTAAAACAAAAATAAACTCAGAATATGTAAATTGTGGAGGGTGTTTTGTAGAACTTCTGTGATACTCTAATATAATCTTTTTATTTACTCATGCACTTCATCAGGAAATTAGAAAAATATATATAAAATTATATATAAAAAAATTACAAATTTTTCCACCATCCCTCTCTCTTTTGTTTTATATTTTCTCACACTTCCCTTCCCTTCTATTCCCTTTCTCCCTCCTTTGCTTCCTCCCTTCCTTCCTTCCCTAAATTTTTGAAAGTGAAGGCATTCTATAAGCTGTCCTTCTGTTCAGCTGGCTGTTTCACCACTTAGTTGTGTAACCTGTGATGTATTTATTAATCATTCAGTGTTGCCACATGTTTCATTGCACATTTTGCATTCCTGAGAGCTGTTTGTAGGTGGCTTCCTGCGTTTGCAAATCTGGGCAATCCAGCCCAAGCTGCTCTTCCCTGCTGCTGAGAAGAGGGAGAATCTCCTGGCCATTTGCAGAGGCAGTTGCACTTTGCCTGCAGCAGGAGAATAACCAAAGGAAGGGTAAATCCTTTTGTTAATCTCGAGTGCAGAGGTAATTTTTTCTCCAGAATTAAGTTTCCTTCTGAGGGTGCACAACTGCACCATTGGAGCATCTGTCTTGTGTCTTGGCACATGCTAGAGATGATCAAAGCAGCAGCTTTCATTTAAAGAAATTGAAAGGCAGGGTTGCAGAACATCCAGGGATGGGTATAAAACCACAAAGCAAGGAAGAATCACAAGAGCCAAATTATATTAAATGTATTTTTTCAGCAGATTGCCAGTGTGCCAAATGACAAGGTAGGTCAGGTGACACAGTTCTGAAATAGTTTAGTTACTTGTATAGAATTTGGGCCTGTAGATTTTTTTCAGTATCCATTTTTCAGTTCTGTAGATAATCAGTCCAGCCATAAAAATAGCGTTGCTATTTTCCATGGCAGTGAGAAGCAGCATTTTTTTACCAACATTTTTTGTTACTTATGAGACAAATTTAAACTCTGCTATTAAATGACAATGAATAAACCTAGGCATCTGTTAATGATAAAAAGGTTCTCAAAATGAAGCTGATTCCATTCATACTCATCCTACTTTTATATAAACATAACATTGAATCAAGCAAAGCATTTCCATAGTATTTCTATAATTCATGAATTAATTTCATGTCATCAGAGATTACATTCTCAATACACAAATAATCATTGAAATATGTATTTTAGGCACCTGGTTCTTTTCAGGAACTTGAGCTCTCGAGTATTGCTTGTGAGCAATCATCTGTATCAGTAATCTCCACAAAATTTATTAATGCCTTGCTAAAAAGCACTGATGTAACTGTCCAGCACTGTTTTCCTTTTCATACAGGGAGATGAAAACCCCTAGCTCTGTCATCATCAGCTGGCTTGCATCCAATAATTTGAAATGAATTTAAGTGATCAAGAACTGGGCGTGAACTTCTCTTAAATATCAGGAGAGTAGGTAATAAAATAAAACCAATCAGTCAAATTGTAGCAGCTCTTTTCTCTGTCCTAGTGGGAGGAGAGGGTGAGATCACCGGTTCTGTGAAGCTGGAGTGACCAGCTGACTTCTTTGCTCGCCTGCGTGCTCTCCTCCGGCACAGCAAGAGACAGGCATTGCTCCCTGCTACTTGGTGAATAAGGGGTTTTCTCATGGAGCCCCTCTGCACAACGAAGCTCAGAGACCTGGTGACAGTTCTTGTCTCCATAAATTTATTTTTTCTTACGTCGCACCTGTAGAAAGAAACAGGTTAATTAATGGGAAGAGTGATGCACAGCTTTACTTCTCATTGTTATGGCTGTGAGCAAGGCCCCATGAGAGCACTGGGAGTAATTATGTTATATTTCCTTCTGGTTTAGCTACCAGGCCTGGATTTGTTCACAGCAGATTTTACAAGAATTTCTTGCTCTCTATAAGACTGGCATTCATCCTCTATGTCTTAGAATAGTTTAGGATGTGTCATTTCAATTCTGAAGAACAGATTTGCTGAGCTACCTTCTATGAATGAAACAATTGCACCTCTGGGAGTTTTCAATTTTTTTTTCTCCTAAAATTTCATGTGTCCATTCTGCAGTGTAATGAAAGGCATGACTTTGTGATTTCTTTATTCAAGACCAAAAGCAGTCAATTTCAATTTATATGCCACATGCATTTTTATTATTTGTCTTCTCTAGAGTGATAGAAGGTACAGTACAGTAGGTTAACACAAAATGCTACAAACTGAATTCCTAAAATACAAGTTACACTTCTATATATTGTGTGTAGTAAGACAAGATTTCCTTTTTCATGTGCCAAATAGGCTTCTATTTAGAGCACAGCTATGAGAAGATATGCTATCAGTCAAAATTCAGCTTGGTTTTAGATTGTTTATCTAAAAACCATCTAAATTAATAAATCTAAATAAAACAATGAAAAAGGAGTTGTGTCTATTTGTAACTGAAAGTCTGTTGTGATTTCCTGTACTTTGAGGAAACACCAGTTAATGAAAATTCCTCAATAGTTCCTGTAATTTCAGCTGGAAAAGAAAATATTTTTAAGGATTTTTAAAGGATCTCCAGTTAGAAACTGCAGAGAGGGGCTTAATACATTGTAGTTACTCTGAATTAAGATTAAAATGTTGCTTGATAGCCCCTGGCTTTTTTTAGTAGCAATTATTCTGAGTGCATGATAATACTTGTAAGTGACTGTGTGTGCTTTAAGCTCTCCACTCCTTGATATGCTCTTGAACTTGTGCCACTTTGCACGGGGCACTGAATCAAAGGTTCTGATGGGCTGACAGAGGACTGACATTATAAAATTAACACATCCTGAATTGCTATCCAAGAAACACAGACTCACAGACAGTGTATATTTTTAGACTTACACTCATGGTTAACTGACATTAAATACACTCTTGTCATATTAAAATGCTCTGAGGGCTGCTACTTAATGATTCACTGTGATTTTATGATGGCGTATGCTAAATATTCTAAGAAATTTTCAGTTATGAACTAGTTCAATAGGAAGGGTTGTATCAACCTAATGTATTATATGTAAGTGGTATTTTCAGTGCTGCTCACTGAGTATTGTCAGACACTGGTCTGTTTGGTTGTATAATATCATTACAGTTTATGATAGGCAAGACTGCTAAGAGAAATTTGATGTAAAGACAATTAAATATGAGTATGAACATGCATGTGCACACCTGTGTATGCAGAGCTCATAACTAATTGCTTTCAGTTATTTTAGTTACCAAGAGGGAGACCAGCATCCAAAAGCTAAGGAAGCCACATAGATAAACTACTTTTTCTTTAGGTAAGTCTTCTGCTTCTAAATATGCCTTACAAGCAGCTCTACATCTAAGATGCTTACATTTTAATCAAGTGCTGTCAAACTTTTTGTTGACTAAGGGAGAGATTAACCTATAGCTGTTTACTCAAAGATCCAATAGCAAATAAATTTTACAGTGTTAAAGGATGGAGGAAAATTATCTGAGAACCATTTGAGAATTCTTTCATGCCCTGCCAGTTTGATGGTCTAATTTGAGTAATGAGCAAAATTTTTTATGCCCTGTATATGGATTCTGAATACCTGGGTTGCAGATTTAGCATCACTGCAAGGTTCCAGTTTTCTGCTATCTGTGATAAATGTATACTACAGTGGCTTATAAATTATATTACCCACTTTACCTTACAAAAATGCATTCTAATATAAACAAAATTCAGAGCAGTTCACAGTTTACAGGATGCCAATGACCTTTACAGGATGTCAGAGTAAAGATCAAAGGGTTCTTTTTAATCCTAAAATATTTTAGGGACGAAAATGCACAGATTCATAAGTGGATAAGTAGGTGATAAGTAGTCACTCACAGAGGAATCCTGACTTCACTGGAGTCAATCTTCTTATTTCTTTCTGTCTTCTTTTCTCCTTGAATTTTCTTAATAAACATTTTTAAAACTGTGTTTATATCTGTTTGTTGTGCTTATTTGAGATAGCAGGATTAGGCAGAGACTGCAAAGAATATGGCCATGTATGTCTGTTTCTGTCTATGACCACCTTATTTCTAAACATTTGAAACATAAATTCCTGATGTCCCCCCCCCCGCTAAAGCACAGTAGCAGTTTGTCTATTGAATATATTTATCTAACATTCCATATATGAAATTCCATTTTTACTGTGTCAATTAGTAGCTTCTATGAATAAATATATCTTACTGCTGGTCACCTGCTTAAAATCCAGTCTGTCTGCAGAAGATATTCTCCACTGCCAAGACTTGTGTGGTATGTGTGATATTAAACCCAGGAAAGCAATTGCTATCCTCCTGATGTGTAGCATAAAGACATACTCTAAAGAACTCAGCTGAATGACTCTTGCTTTAACACAGCTACTCACCCAAAATAAAAAATTAGTATGTAAATATTCCAGATAACAGTATCAGCTGGAATTTCACTTGATCAAAACAAACAAGAATATATAAACAGCCTGTTTGAGGAAACAGAACAGGGAAATTTGTCATGAGGATTTTCTGGTAGAAGATACTGGCTCCAGATGCAGAAGATTTAAAGAAGTGGCAAGAACAGTACAATGAAGAGGAATAAAAGGTTCTGTGGGAAGTCTCCTCCAAAGGGATCTGCAGTGTCTTGAGGCACTGCCATTATTCTATTGAGATCGATGGGATTTTTCTCTTGGCTTTACAGCAGCCAGAATCTCACTTTTGATGCTTATCACTCATGCTTGACCTTGCAGGCAGGGAAGTCATTGCAATTTCAAGTGCCTCAACAAAGAACCTGTGCCACATGACTGTTGGGCTGAGTATGAAGCCAGTCTTTATGTGTCAGAAAGGCAGAGATACACTTAATGCATCTGAAGTGCTTTAAAGTCAGATTTCTCTATCAGATCCCTGTGTTTACAGAGCAGGAGGAAAGCTGGGCATGTCTGGATTTATCCCACATGTTGACTCACAGCTCTCCTATTCAGAGCCAAAACCACTCCTAGTAACACTTCCAGTCACCAACAGCAACTGCCAGCCAGCAACAGCAGATAACAGCAGAGGTAAACTTCCAGTCTGCTTTAGCCTGAAAATTTGAATCTTGGTGGAAAAGGGATTTTAGCTGTTGGAAGTAATTGGAAACACATCAGGCATCTTCTATTCAGTGGTCAAGTCTTCAAAGGCTTTGTGAGCAGTGGAAGTTTCTGCATCTGGAAAGCTCTCCTGAGCTACAGTCTTCAGTGCCAAAATTGGTAAGTCCGTGTTGTAGCAATAAGCTTACCTGAGGAACTTAAAATGGGAATGAATTTGAAATAAAAAAAGAACATCTGTGCTTGTCTTGCACTGTTTTCCATATAATCCCTGTTTAATTTACAAGTAGAATTTCCCCTGTAGTCCTGCTATCTGTAATGTGGGCTCTGACTGTCCTGAAAAGTACTTTTTTCTTTCTCATTTCAGAACCAATTTGTGAATTCTTTAAGTTGCTGTCATGAAACTGTTCAGTCATGTAGCTAGACTGCTAAAAAGTGCCATTGATAGAAAATCCAGTCTCTAAATACTTAGCAGATTTGGAAAAATAGGATAAATTGAATGCATGCCAGTATCTTCTGACACAATTTCAAGCAGAGATGTTAGTGAATGTACACAAGAACCTCTTAAAGATGTGTTTAACAATTCCTGTACTTTATTTAGGAATCCATCACCTTTCGGTTGTAAGTGAAGGATGAGTGACACTCTTTTATTAAATTGCAAGGAGATTTTCATGCTATTTAATGTGTGCCTTCTCTAAAAGATAAACTTAATTATAAGGATTGGGATGACCACCTCATGAGGGACAAAGGGCTGAGCTAGACACTATTTGTCTGATGGAATTTATTTATTTTTTAAACTATTTTCAAAAATCTTTGAGGAAATATACAGTATCTCACTGGCAGGTTTAATTTAATGGCATCTGGCACTGAATTCCTCAAAACCTTTACACAACCTAAGATTTTACTTTGTAACTGCATTTATATATTGACCTATCTGACCTTCATTGTACACATCATGCACAAACTTCCTTCAGGATTGTGGACAGTAGGTTTATGCACCTACCTGATATTAGCTCTTTGAGTTTAGCTTAGCATTTGCTCCTACAGAGTTTAGAGAATGTGTTTGAAATAATTTAATCTAACTAACTGAATATATTTACCCAGTAGATAGAAGATGATATTTTCTTGGATCTCCAACAATAGTCTTAGTTACCCCCAAGCTTCAACAGGTTTCAAGTTCAGTTCAGCTTTTGATTTGAATTCCATCAGTATGAGTACTTGCTCTGGCATCTCAGCCGATTGACTAAGTCACCCCAGGCAGTTGAAATCTGCTTCAATTCATAAAATTGGCTTGAGATATGAGTTGTCTGGCCTCTTCTTAGTTAAAAGGTGGGCATAGGTGCAGAACTTGGGCAAACATGCATAATGAAATTGAGCAGCTTATTGGTAATCACCAATGTTTCAGCTAAAGAAAAAAAAAAGAATAATTTGGAAGAAGTGCAAATGAAACAGGGTAGCAGTCACAAATGAAACAGCCTGTCATGAACTCCAAATAAAAGCAGAGATGTCCTTGCTATTGTACCAGCTTCTTAACCCAGACCTTTCAAGCTCTGCAGACAGAGCTGAAAGGGTGAGGGATGACTACGTCAGCCTCTTTTAAAGCTGCATAAATCATTACTATATCTTTTCAAATGGATGGTCTTACACCATTGATCTTCGAAGTAACATGAGAAGGCCTGGGTGTCCCATCCTGACCATGAATGCTTGGACCAGAACTGCTGTGGTGTGTCTCACTTCTGCTTTGTGGTTTCCAGTGTAATGCCACATCATTCCTCCTCATTTCTGTGGGCTTTTGCTGCAGTTGCATATGGACTTTTCTGTAGCCAAGTTTTCCACAAGCAACATAATATATACAATATGGCTTCCATCCAAAGCTAAATATTGTTCCAGTTCTCTTTCCTGAGATTAAAAAAAACCCCAAAAATATTATGATAGAACCTCCCAGAACTGTCTGATAAAAGAGCAAAATTAGGGTAACTTTTCTAGCTCTGATTTTCTTGTTGCATAAGCAAGTGAAAGGAAAGCATTGCATTTCTATTTTCACTATTTTGTTTGCTTAGAATCTATAACAAGGAAATGGGAGCAGACAAAAGCAGCAGTGTATGTTCAACATAAAATTTTGCAAAACTGCAATAGCAATAAAGATTGCTATGTGTCTAATTTCCATGGAAATATTTGAAGAATACCCAACAGAAATGTATCTGAGCACTCTGAATAAAGATATCCCAAAATGTAAAGCAAGAAATTAAAAATAAATTTTAAGAAGACTAAGGATAATATTTTCTTTTATTCTTGTGTGAAAGAAGAGAGTATGACAGAAGCCCCCCAACAAAATGAAGTGGATTTCAGCTGCCATTCTTCCCTTCTGGGATCTGTGACGTTTGTTGAGAAAAGCTCTTCCATTTGTTGTGCTGAAAGGTTGATAACCGGTCTTATTTTCATTGCTCTGTTTCCACCTAGTGCTCAAAGTGCACATTGCACCAAGCAATACGTATGTTCTAGAACCCAGAACGGCAGTTCGGTGTCGCTCTCTGTTTTCAGGGGATCTGCAGTACAAGTAAACAAGCGTTAGATTAAATATCACTTTTATAAAAAGCACAAAAAAAAATTTCCCGGAACAAAATCTGTCAAGTGCCTATATGGTCTAGCTGCATGATCTGTGCAGAAACAGGAGTGTCAGTTGTTTGGTGTAACTCTCAGAATCCCTCTTGTGGATGCATTTTTGGTGGTAGTTCTCTTGTTAACTGAAGACAAATGAATGCATGTGAATAAAAAGGACCACAGTAATTGAGAGACATTCATTATGCTCACAGGCAAATGTGCATGCTCAGGATGCAGACTAGAAAGGGATTGCTAAAACACCCAGAAGCTCTGAGCTGGACTCATGTGGATAGTCTTTCCCCAAATAGTTCAGGGTATAAAGTACCTTTCACAATTTATAACAATCATAACTTCTTAGTAATACAAATGGAGGGTTCAAAAACTTGATGGCGTTGCAGGATGAAAAAAAGGAGAGATTTTGTGATGGACTATGAAACCTGTATTTTTTTCAGGAGGTTGAAAAGAGCTAAAGACACAACTTGTGGATTTACTTTGTCAAATGTAGCAAGAGGCTTATGGACAGATGCAAGCATACACAGAAAGGACAAGTGAGGTTTTAAATAATTTTCAGGTTCCAAGAAAAAAATTTTATGGTATATATGGTTATAAAAAGCAAAATAGCTAAATGACTCCTAGCAGTACTATAGGAACCATCTGAAAAACACAGGATGGTTACTTCCCCTGGTGTCTGATGTGTGGGAAGATGGAACCTCCTGTTCCACAATTTGTAGTTTGAACATTTTCTTTAGGAAAACGGCTTGAGCTCCTGCATTTCTATTGTGTTTTTGCTTTGAGCATGTCCAAAATATGGATGAGTTAATGCCCAGACTAAGACACTGCCATGTCCTTGGTTTAGGAAAGCGTAGTAAGCTCTGGTTTAACAGGTAGGAGGCAGCACAGCTGCGGCTGGGTAAAAGCTTTTTCCACCACAGCTTTTTTCTGGGTAAAAGCAAGGTTCCAATCACAAATGAAACAACATGTCATAAACTCTGAATAAAACAAGAGAGGCCCCTTTGTACTACACCAGTTGTGATAACATTTGTGTTATAATAAAGCTTCTGCATCTCCTCTGGTGTATTACGTGCCCAGCACTGACTGCTGCATTAAGCCACCCTGAAAACCTGTAGTGCACCAAACTCCTTTTAGGTCATCTAGATACTCCTCTCCCAGTTTAGATGTGAGGCAGACACCAAGCTATTTGCTTCGAGCCATGCAGATACCTCTACAGAGGCATATATGTATGTCAGTAGGGAACTCCAAATACAGTGATCTTCCTACAAAATTTACATTTTTCTGGGTAGAGGCAACAGGCAGGCTGCGGTTTTTTTACAGTTCCAGTTTTAGATTTAAATTTCGTTTTGCAGAACAACTTGTTTAATCTTTCAAAAGACTAAGTGCATAGGACTGTATAGGTCAGTACATTTCTAGCAGAACCTCCTTGTTAAAATACTGTATCTCTTTTACCACTGTGGACATTGCTATGAACTCTGAGCTACAGAATCATTCAAGTTTACACCAGTTTCTGTTATGCAACCTTCTTGCTTGAATAGCAAAATCAAAACTAATTTACAGTCGAATTCTCCTTATTTGTGAAATAATATTAATTAAATAGTGCTTTTAATGGAGAATGCATGAGGAGGTATAGTGTACTGTACTATTGTATTATCCTGTTGCTACCTGAGCTCCTCATTCCTGAAAGTTTCCTGCATTGAAGCATAGGTTTGCTTTGGTTTGAGTCCTTAAATGATCTGGCAGGAAATGTAAACTAGGGAAGGGATTGCTGTGGATGTAACTGCAGTAGAGAAGGCAGCCCTTGAAGAGGGCAGGGTCTGTATGTGGGGTCTGTGAGAAAGTCCCACCCCTCTGGAAGCAGCTGGTTTTTTCTTGGATCATAGTAAGGTGAGGGGCTATTTTATTTGCCCAGTCAGGTGAAGACTATCTGAGTCTTGTGAAATTTCAGAGAGAGTGTGTCTTTCCAAGGGGATGGAACATGTGACTTTGTTACAGAAGAAAAACCTACTGCCTGTGTCTGAAAGCAGCTATCAACTGGTGCAAGCAGAATAAATTAATTTTTGAAAGAATGGGAAGCCTCAGTATTATCCAATATAACTAAAATTAGTACTTTTACTTCTAAATAATCTTTCTTAATAATATGTTTAGAGTTTCTTGCCGTATCATCCTTCAAGGAACTGCTCTTGGCAATATAAAAGATTATTTCCTTAGAGGACTGTATTTATGTAAATACTTAATAGATGATTAAATTAAATTAGCACTATGTCTCCTCTTCAGACTTGTCTATATAGTCCTGTCCTGTGATCTTTGCACTAATGAGTATTTAGATGAAAATATGATTTGTTTGTTTTTTTTTGGTTTTTTTTTTTTTTTTTTTGAGAGAGAGTATAGAAAATTAAATCAATTAAATAAATTATCACCCTTAAAAATGAGGGGTAACCCTGCTTCAATATTTGTAACACTTCAATGGCAATATCTTGGTTTGAATCGCTCTTTTCTGTTCCAAAGTGTGGTAGGATGAAGCGCACTTCTGCTTTTAATGTTTTTCTTTTGAGAGGCATGGACGCATTAGATTAGACCTACCCACCATCCAGGACAGTAATTTGTTTCTGACAGAGCCTGGAGGGAGATGCTTCAGAGGAAGGTGCAAGGACCTGCAGTCAGAAGTAAGGGCACTGCTCTTCCTCTAATATTAATATTAAAGTAATACATCTGTCCATGCAGCTTGAGCAGCCTCCTGAAAATTCATCTTGTGGTGCCAGAAATAATGAATAAACCCTTCACAGATTTTTCTGTCTATGCACTGAGTGATTCTGAAACAGCAGAAGCTCTCAAATCTGATCCTTCTTTGAAGCTTCAGTGTAACAAAATGGAATGGCTTCTGAGACTTGAAGGCACTGCATGGGGCTGGGAGGCAGGGGCAACAATAGCTGGGGCACATCCCAGTCCAAGACCTGTAACAATTCACACCTGGACATGCCTAGGTATGTTTACTGAAAATCACTATCCACTGAGAGAGGAGAGCAGATATTTCCTTGTGTCTGTTACAAGGGAGTAATCTAATCCCTTGTGTTTGGTGCTGCTTTGTGACAATTTCAGAATTTGCATTTTTCTTGGTCTTAATCTCAACTTTCTCCCTGAATTTATGGGTAGAGCTTTCGAAGGTCTCAACAATAAAATTAAAGAAGTTTGAGGGAGGTCAGACATAACCAGAGGATATGTGACCTCACCACACCAGTGACTTGTCTGCCACTTTACACTCAAACCTGAGTCAGGCCATCTCTTCCTGCCTTAAATAATGCATGGAGCCAGAGATCCCTAATTATGGAGCCACCTGCAATTCCCTTTCCCTTTGTGCAGTCACCCAGGAGTGGTCAGTGCAGAATTACTGAGTGCAGAGAATGCCTTACATCTGGCTTGCAGGAGCCTTATTCTGAACTCTAGCCATCTGGAACTGGAGACAGGTGGGTGTTCACCACCATTTCCTCAAGGTACTGACTTAGGACCACTCCATTAACTACAAATGAATGAGAAAGTAATAGAAGGGACATGTGGCCACCTTGGGATCAGAGACTGCATGAACAGCCCAGGGGCCAGAATTGGGACTCCTCTCAATTTTACGGTGGCACACTTTTCAGGACAACTGTAGAGAAAGCTTATAATGTGGAACTTTAATTTTGTACACAACTATATTTAAGCTCAATAAACTAATATTTATGTTATACATTCATTAAATTTACTGTGGAATTAAAACACATAAATAGTGCTTAAAGTTTCACTCATCTGCATACTATCTATGAAGTCTGCTTCTAGTGTGTGGTCATATATTTACCTGAATGCATATTCTGTACCTTGTTGATAAATCAAAGCAGTTGCTTATTGCTAATGAGATACAGTACATCTGTACTCTGATTAACATGGATGTTCATCACAGAACAACTTCTCTAGTACTTACACAAAACTGCAAGTGTTTAAATACCTCAGTGGAAATACTGCAATAAAACATGCCTATTTATTATGTTCATCTCCTTTGCTTCTAATACAAATTTATGCTTACATTTAAACATCTTCCTGTGTGAATTTTGGATTTTGGGCTTCTAATATTCTTTCTTTTTGCAAACTTTTTAATAGTAATTTCTGTCATAACAGAAGAATGAAAATAAATCAGTACATTTTAGTAATTACAAGAAATTATTTAGAAGGCAACAGTGAAGATGGTTTACATTTCATTGACTTTATAATTATAGAGTTGCCAATGTATGGGTGATTACCTCCTTCCTTCTTGTTTGTTATTAAATGAAAGGTTCAAGGAAGCCCTTAATTTTTTTTCTGCATGGTTGTCAGAGATGGGATGTGGCAAGAATGGGACAAAATGAGGAAGGAAGCAGGTTAATGCTGTCATATGAAAAGAAGATCTATATAATTAAAGAGAGAAAGCATGGGCTTCTTTTCAACGTTATTAATCTGGCTTGGTCTTCCCCCTGGGGTGGTAGTAATTTATATGGTGTACATGCTGCTTAGGGAGAAGAGAAATTGGCTTTCATCACAAGAACCAGGATGGTCACAAGTGCTTTAGAAGGTTGATTCTAAGCTGGTAAAGGTACTAGTGCTGTGTGCCAGGGCTTAGAGCTGGGGCTGATACTGCTCTCCATACTTATGAGTGATCAGGATGAAGGGGCCCAGTGCACCTGCAGCAGGCTCACAGCTGGTACAAACTGGGCAGACTGGCTGGTGTGCCAGTGGTTGTGCTGTCATTCAGAGGGACTGAAACAAGCTGGAGAGCAGGGCAGAGAGGAATCTCAGCTTCAGCAATGGTAAAGGCAAGCCCTTCTATCTGTGGAGAAATAATCCTGAGCACCAGTATATGCTGGGGACACATTGGCTGGAAAGTTGCTTTGCTTAAAAGGTCCTTGGAGTGAAAGTTTTCAGGAAATGGAAAACCAGAGGACCATGAGCTGCCAACACACCCTTCATGGCAAAAAGGGCAGCAGCTTCCTGGGCTGCATTAGTAAGAGCATTGCCAGCAGGATGAGGAAGAGGATCCTTTTTCTCTTCAGTGTTGGTGAGGCCACATCTGGAGTACTGGAACCAGTTCTGGATTACCCAGTACAAAAATGATGTGGTTCACTGGAGTGAGTCCAGTGCAGTGATAATTAAAGTACTGGAGCACTTTTGACCACTTTGGAGGTCAGACAGCTTCTTTTAAACCTCAAGTGACAATAGTTCCTGTCATTCAAATCCTATCCTCAAATTTTACCCTTCCCAGAAGTGCCTGAAAGATATCAAAGACCGTTTATATGAAAAAAGTGTTAATATCAGACAAAGATGCTCCATATGGAAAAGGACATGAATTGGTAATAACTGGCAAATCACCCATATATACCAAATTATGTTTTTACTAGCCCTTCCCATACATATGCATGCAGAGATCTGAACAAACTGTGATTTGTAGATGAGACAAAAGCTAATGCAGTACTTCAAGAAACTTTGGACATGCTCAGAAAGGCCATAGATGGTTCCTTCTAAGTGTTAGAAAATCCTTTCAATTGAAATCCTGTGGGACACCTCTTGTATTAAAAACACTGTAGCTGTGAGGGTAGGGAAATTACTAATAACAATCACTTATAACAATAGGACTGAATTTAGAGAGAGGTTAAAATATTGGTTTTGAGGGTTTTTTTTGGTTCCAATTGTTACTAAATTAAGGTGCTAACTTGAAAGAACTGGTTTCCTGACTGATATAAACCACCCAAACACACTCTGGCAATGGAATGGACTTCGCCTACTAGGAATATTTTTTTCTCCACATGCTTTGCTTCAGTCCTTTTAATTATGAGAATTGCAGTGAATTAAATCTTGATATTTGGTGGTCTGACCAAGGCAATCTAAGGGCTATTTAAATTTAAAAGTTGGTGAGCACAGCCAAAGGCAGGGCAGGCCAGGCACAACTGTTACTTTTGGTGGAAATGTGGTACTAGATCAGTTTAAACTGATAAAGAAACCACACCCTTGCTGTTCACTGCAAAACCTATTGTCAACACCCATTTACTGGATCACTGCACTGTACAGTTAGATAAATTATAGAGATACTGGTTCGTGACAATTTCTGTGGTGTTTCCTGAACATGCAGTCCCTGCAGTGATACCTTTGACTGTTTAGAAGGCTGACCTTGCAAAACCCTGAGAAAAAATTGTATTGAGAAGCTATAAATGCCCTTGCCCTCATGCCCAAATTTCTGAGTATTGCTTGTTTGCGGCATTGTCTTCAAATCGCTTGGTTCCCTTGTTTGCAACTCATCAACCCTCTTTCCTCATCCTCTGTGTTTTCCTTTATTTGCTCCTTCTGCAGCATAATTCAGATATTAATCTGCCCCAAACACAAGCCCTGTGGATGGAATAGCTGACATACCATGCATTGTTCATGACATAGTTCTCATGCAACACCACTGCTCATCCTGTCTCTCTTCATTTGATTGCAGTTTTTCTAAAGTGTACAATTTCCAGGCAAAGAATTTTCTATTTTTTACACAAACATCTCTACCATTTCTTAAAACAGAAGGATACATCAATCTTCATTTACAAGGACACTGTTCTTGAAAACTTTCATGAACACTGCCACGGAGGATTTGCATTGTCAGTATATGAAATCAGACTGATCTTTGACCTTTGAGATCCTTTCTTGCTTACTTCCATTTTTCCTTTGACATATTTTTCCTTCATTCTTATCTCAAATCCTCTTCAGTTACTTTGATACCTGCTTCCAAATTTCAGTCTCCCTCTGCTCCATGTCTTCCAAACAGTGGCACTTGCAAAACACAACTCCACTCTCCTTTTTTCATGGACTAAGTGTTGTTCTGGCAAAAAATGATCTATGAGCATGTCATGGTGCTGCCTTATTACCTTTGGAAGGGGGAATTTAAAAGATGTATTGACTCAACTAAATACTGAACAGGTTTCCTGGGAAGAGGTCATGACACAAGGCCTGCCAGAGTTCAAGAAGTGTTTGGACAATGATCTCAGTCATGGGGTGGGGTTCTTGAGGATGTCCCACGCAGGGCCAGGAGCTGGACCCAATGATCCTGTGTGTCCCTTCCAGCTCAGGATATTCTATGATTCTCCTGGAGCTTCTGGTATTGAATATTTTTATTTTAAAGAATTTTGAATAACATTGCAAGTACTATAGCATAATGCCACAAAAGAGAAATAAAATTAACAGATTTACTAGCTTTGGGAAGAAAAAGTGGTTTCAAAATGTTGCCTAGAGAATAACATTGAATCCTTCTGAACAAAGACTTCAGTGTTGTTTGCAATAATGGCAAATGGCTTTTTGTAGGTACAGAATTTTGTTCATACACTCTGCTCAGCTGATTCTATTCTCCTACACTAAACAAGCTATTGAAATGGATATTCCAGACATCGCTTGTGAAATCTGTTTAAGAAAGTTTACTCTTATTTTCAATTCAATTGGAATTTTGCTTACTTCCAGTAGGATATCCAGAAGAAGGAAATACCCACTAGGTCTCCAAGGCTCAAAATCAATGCTATATGTATAAAAGATTTAAAATTATGTCAATTCTCCATGCAAAACTTCAGACAAACAAAAAAGATTTAGGTTCAAAATAAGGTCACTTTTCCGAGGTTCCTGGGAACTTGCAGCCCAGACTTTGTACTGGGGGGTTTCAGACCTTGAAGTGGTGGGCCCAGCAACACTCTCAAATAACTATTGTACAACTCTGAGCAGAGAAATTGTTTGATCCAAAAGCTGCTTGTCCTCACCACAGCTATTTTTTGCAGAAAACCACAAGATTTTACTGGCTGAACTCAATGGTATGGGCATTGAGCTCTCCAAGGAGTGCAGAGAACAGCAGTTCTGGCAGTTTCGCTTCCCTGCTGATGGCAAAAATAAAGAGAAAAAGGAGAGCAACAGTGTGACACAAAACTGCTACACTGGATTTTGTGGTATTGTTTAAACAGAGAGTCAGTGTGCAACTCAGCTGTTTGTAACCACAGAAACAGAAAATGTTATTTGGAAGGAGGGAGGATGTACACCAAATCTACTATGTTTCAAACCTGACAGTGTTTCTTTAAAATGTTCTTAAACCTGTTTAACACACCCCTACTTTTCGCCACTCCCTGGGAACATGCACCACTTATAGCAACTTGTAAATCAAGAAAAACCAAACCCAGCAATTTATTCTCCAGTGCGCACTGGATATTTTCACACACCCAGCTTGGCCATATAATTAAGTTACAACAAAGCTCACTGGCTTGGAGCTTTCTGCTTCAACCTAAAATGAGTTCAGCACTGTGAATTTAGAAGTCTCAAATATTCTGGAGCAGAATTGCTTATTTCAAAGTTATATTAAGAAAACTAAGAAAAAATTTAGAATTTAAAGATTGTGATTATGTACAATGCTATGAGGTTCTATTCACAAATTCATAGAAGATGATGCCAAAACTCATTTATGCTGTTTTATCTGGAGGTCAGGGATGTGAACACAGTCAATATAGACACCTACAAGTAAAGCAGTTAAACACCAAAATTCAAGTTTTCCTGTTGCTACAGCTAGAGGAGTCAAATGCGGAAAAATATGACATATTCTTTCTAAGAATAAAAGTAATATTTCCTTAGTACCTGTGAGTGAAAGGGATGAAACTGTCAGGAAAGCACTTTTTTGTTTATTTGTTTTTCTCTCCTCTCTATTCTCTCATCTTACAATTTCTTTGTGTGTCAGACTCCTACATGGCCAAATTATAGTTTTCTAGACACACTTTTTGTGTGAAGGGCTACAGTGAGTAGGGGAGCACATTTTTATAGATGCAATACTGCTGAGGCTGCAGAATAAGCTTGAATTTTGTCCAGACAGAGAGAATAAAAAACCCCTGCATCCTTATTTCCTTTTCCTTTTAATATGACAATAAGCCATTGCTTTCTGCAAGAGAAAAAAATTTTGAAATTCTGCCATTACATGGAATTCATTTGACATGTATAGGTATCTACAGTGTAGGTGCCTAAATCTGACTTGTCATTTTTAGGCTTCCTTTCAAAACAATGGAGAGAAATAGTAACTTTCACAGCACAAGCCTCTGACCTACTTTAATCTGCTTTTGTGTGACATTATATTAGGGGTGTCTTGAGTGATAAATTTAGAGATAGGAGCCTAGCTTTTGATGTAGTCTAGGTTTTTTTTGCTAAATAGGGCCTGCAATGGAAAGTCTCGCCCAGCTCTGAGGAAACAAGTGTTTCAAAATTGCTGTCACTGCTCTGGCATCTCTTTCATTGAGTAAAATTCAAATTCTTTACTTACACATTAATTGGCATTTAGGTCTCCCAGGCTAATAGCCTGAGAGATCCAGAGAAGATGAGCTAATGGAGAGAGAGATCCAGAGAAGCCTACACCTGAAATCACTGGGTTCTTCACATTATGCTCTTACTGCACTGTGGCAGGATCTGGAACCTGAGGAACTTAGGCTCTGTGATTACATTCACATAATTATAATAATTCTGTTTTGATTATTTCCCTTTTAATATCACCCAAAGTATTTAAAAATCATCCAATTTCAAAACCCAGCCTTGTTTTAATTTCATTTAGCAACAGCAACAAAAACAAATTAAAAAACCTTCAATTCTTTTTCATGTACTGAACATTAAAACTCATATGAAAGTTCTTTTTTCTGCCAACATTCTTTCCTAAGTACTCACAATTTGGAAAACAATTTCTAGAAGAATATAATTTACTCAAAATAAAGGGAAGGAAAAATTGATATTTAAAATGTACTGACTTTGATACCAGTCTATTGGCCAGTTTATATCAAAGGACAAGTATTTTGAAAAGGCAAGAAGAAAGCTCAGTTATTCTTTCAGCTTCCCAGCTCATAAGGCCCTGTTTGCAGATGTGTTGATTAAGGAAATGTATTCTCCTTTCCTTCACATAGTTTGTGATTAAAATCTGCGCCTGAAGTTTATTCCTTGGAAGATGCTTGGAAATGCTACCAAACCTTCTAATTCTGTGGATAAGGGAGAACAACAAGCCAGCTGAATTATTTTACAGGGAAGGGGAACGTGGAGGGCTGATGCCATTTCCGTGATACCATTTTCAGTTTTACTCCTGCAGATGAACCACATAAATCTGCTTTGCTATTTTTTCTGTTATTTGAACAGGTGAAAAATTTTTACTGGATTGCAAAGGTATTTATTAGTAAGGAAAGGGTCTTAAACACGTATGAACAAAGTAAAATTCTCTCCATGTTTACATATTTGCATACTTTCCACATTTGTCATGTAAACAGAGAAGACAGTCTGAAGAATTAAAGTGACAATGCTCTATGACTCTCAGTTGAGGGTCTGAATGACAAGCCCTTCACTAAGATTTATTTTAATACCTGATGAATCGACATTCCACAGAAAAATGGTATCACTTTGATTGTATTGCTAATTGTTTGCATTATCATCAAAGAATTTTAATGCAAATAAAGTTATGTACATTGTACAAATTTTCACAAGAGGGGCATAACATGACAGTGGCACTCCTTGGTCAGCCCCATATTCTGTCTCCAGCAGTTGCCAAGAGCAAAATTCAGGAGTTCAGGAAAGAGTGGAAGAACAGGGAGAGCATTTAAGTTGCTTTCCCTAAGTGTCCTTAGAGTCTCTATCAATTTGCTTCTCAGGCTCCTCTTTAGCCCAATGGAATTTCTGTTTATTTAGTAACCATCACTGCTTTTCTCTTCCTCAAGCTTGTGTCTCATTCAGCTATTTGACATATGGGTACAAACACATGCCTATATAAGTACATACTTGCATACACACACACACATGCACAAGTACAGGCAGGCATGAGTATAAATAAACTATTTAATAAATTATTGGAGATACATCTTCCTGCAGCAAGGAGAGCTGACATCCTACATAGAGAAAAAAAACACCTCTCTCCTCTCCTCTCCTCTCCTCTCCTCTCCTCTCCTCTCCTCTCCTCTCCTCTCCTCTCCTCTCCTCTCCTCTCCTCTCCTCTCCTCTCCTCTCCTCTCCTCTCCTCTCCTCTCCTCTCCTCTCCTCTCCTCTCCTCTCCTCTCCTCTCCTCTCCTCTCCTCTCCTCTCCTCTCCTCTCCTCTCCTCTCCTCTCCTCTCCTCTCCTCTCCTCTTCTTCCTGTTGATGCCAAATAGCTCTTGTACTGGGGGAGAATTGAAATACACCCTTCTCATACTGTTTGTGATGTTTTTACACTTATACCTTCTTTCACCACACTAAGACAGTCTTAGCTGATGCATTTGTTCTGTGTGGGGAGAAGTAATTATGCACTTTCAATCATCTTATTTTTTCTTCTCTGAACCTTTTTAAGTTCAACTCTAACCTTTCCAATTCATGGTTTTGGGCTGTGTCTTATTTTTGCAGTTATTGATTTTAGAACACATTTTCTAACAACTCGTTTACAATAAGCTGTTCTGTGCTAACTATACCACAGCCAGTATCTTCTAGGAACCTTCCTTTCTTCCATGTCCACATTCAGCTTTGATGTGGATAGAGAACAGGATCACAATCTGTACCAATTGGCTATCATGCACAGCAGTTAAGTGAGCTGATAGCACCAGTATGGAATGTACATCAAAGGAAGATTTCATTAAGTAGGTGAGATATTGGTTCGTTGGGTTGTTTTGATTGGTATGGAATTTCCATGTAGGCTTTCAAATGACAATCAAGTTCTCAGTCAACTAATTTGATCCAAATAATAAAAGAAGGAATTATAAGAGAAGGCTGCTTAGCTCTCGCAGAAAATCAGAACACAATACCAGGGCAAGGAGAGGAGAACCAGTCTGTCACACAAGTGTAAGGTTAACTTCCCCACATGGATATCATTCTTTGGGGCAGATACATCTCCTTGTCTGCACCATAAAACAGAACAGCCTATGGGGGTTGTCTCCTACGTATTTACAGCGCCTATGACCAATTAAATGCTATAAGAAAATTTCAGATAAGGAGCAGGAAAAAACTTTTCTTCTTTTAACTTTGCCTCTTCTAACATATTTTAGAGATGGCTTTTCCTGAGATCTGCACTGTTTGTTCTTTCCCAGAGCTCTCTCAGTGGGGATTTGATAGAGATATTACAAAGTCACTTTTTAATGAAAAAACCCATCTAATCCTAATTCTCACACTCCCTCTACTACTCTAGGTCACAACCTGATTCTTTAGCCACCCATATGAATGTTCTTTGTTAATTCAGAAACTGGTAACAAATTAACAAATAAGCTATTTATCAATGACATAAACTACAAAACTGGTTACACCCATTCATCTGGTGCCACACAGATGTCATTGGACTTAGCCAGATTTTCAGCACAATTTTTCTCAAATAACTGATCTTATCAGTAACTGATAAAACTAGTAACTATGTTCTTTAGCTAAGGCAGTAATGGCAGTGGTGCCAGATCAAAACACTCACATTTAGCATGACATGGACCAGAATTCTGGGGACTTCTGAAATATATTTTACTTATTTGCAGAGTCAGGACCTATTCAAATTTTGAGAAAATCAGGCCCAATAACATTGAAGACTGTGTACCTCCATGAAATGTACTGGCAACTGCTATGAACAGAAGACACTGCTCAGACATTTTCTGGGGCAACTAGAAGATGTGAAAAGTTTGAGACATTTTGCATAATATTTATGACATTTTTTCTTCCTCCTTTAGTTTATGAACTTTGCCACACCCTTTGAGAGAACAATGGGCTGCAAATACGTCTGTATTGTGACTAAGGTTTTCTTAGCATTCAAAAAAATGCATATGAAAAAGCTCTGACAGTGCTCTTTCCTGTATTCAGAAAGGTGTGGTTAAAAAAAGATTGCATGCCTTAATTTATCCAGTTGAAAGGTCTTCCCCAGGAACATCTACCTACAATAACTAAAGGAAATCACTTGGCTGGCAAAAGTTAATCCATAAAACACAACATTATCTCTGGTGCATTATGGTATGTCATACCAGACTTTGTGAAATGCTGTTCTCTCTTTGACAGTAACTTAATCTAGTGAAAGTGTTTATAAGTTCTTCTCCCTCTGCACAACAGCTGTTGCTACACCATATTGAAAAATAATTCTTATGTCTACCTATTTTAATAATTCAAATGATAAAGTGCTGAGAAATTACAACATAAAAAGAAAAAATCATAGTTCCATACATATTATCTAAATATTCATTTTGACAGTAGTGAGGCCAATATTTGTATGCCATAGTAAAAGAGCTGTAGCATTATTCTTTCTCCGGTGAACATTTAAACTTTCAGGAGGTAAAAAACCCCAGGCAATTGTGTTCCCTTACACAAAAAAATTATAACTCAGTGGTTAAGGTAGTCTGCTGGTAAAAATAAGCTGTTATCAAAAGGAGGATTGATTTGAACTTGGGTTTAGTCATAAGCTATGTGACCTTTCCAGTTGGTGAGCTATTGCTTTCTTGTCCTGTTCTTTGAGAGTTAAGTGTGTGTTAAAGAGTTAAAGAGCACAGTTGCCTGTCTCAAACACTGTTAGGCCACAGAAGGAACCTGCCACAAATTAAGCCACCACAGTGGGCAGAGAAGGGACAAATTTGAGATAGGAAGGCCCTAATTTCAGGCCTGATAAAGGCCAGATCTGGTCAGCACATTCTGGTTAATGGATCTGGACAGAAATTTTCACCATGGCAAACTGTGTGAAAAGAAACAATGGCTAATAGGCATATCACTGGTCAAACAAGGATCACCCCAATTATGGGACAGATGGCATCTGAGACCACCAGTGCCCACCAAGGCCCCCCAGATTTGTCTGTGGATACCTGGAACTTGGGCTGTATAAAGGTGGTACTGTGGTCTGTGTGTTGGAGGATAAATTACTTGTTTGTAGAACTTGCTGAAGTTTAGGGCTTGACACACTTCAGTGATCTCAGGCCTAGGGGGAGGTCAGCAAAGCTTGGGAAGAAAAATGTATCACTGATTGTGAACACAAAGAATGCAGAGTCTACAGGCTACAAGGACATTTGGCATAACTCCCAAGATAAGAAAAGACTAATAAACACAATTCACAGGGGAGATCATGACAACCAACTCATAACCCACTGACCCATGAAACCCACCAACTCAAAAGAAAAGAAAGACTGAGCGTGCAGACTAATTAGCTTTAGAGTAGAGTGAATGGCTTAAGCAATAAAGAATACTAATTACTAAGAGATGTATAAATGGTGAAAAATTTTGAACAAGCTTGGGACCCCCATGTCTCTCTATCTCTCTCTCTCTCTTCTTTCCTCTCCATCCCCCTTGTCCCCCTCACCTCTTTTTTATTTATTTCTATCTCTCTACCTCACACTGATTGTTCAAATAAATCTGTATTATTGACTTGGGCATATGGTCTCATCTGCACATAAACCTGTGCAGAGGCACCTCTTAATCATTGGATTGCAACAGCATGAGCCTTGTGTGTGAATTAGGCAGAAGAATTCTAATTTTTGAACATAAAGGAAAGAACCAAGTTGTTACAATGTACCGCAGGTACTTGGCATTGTCAGTGGTTGCCCTTTGTGAGGCAGCCCAGGACATTGCTTATTTACCTTTAAAACCCATATCCTAGTAGGAGCAAGGAAGCCCATGAAGAAAGGGGCTTTCCATCTCACATTAGATCATTAGTATAAGATGTCTATCTAGAAGCACGAGAACCAGAATCTTCAGGGGGAATTTATAATGTTAGAATAACCTGCCCAAGGAAAAAAGTCATACTTCCTATTTCTCCCTCTCCTCTGTGTTGCAGCCATGAATGCTGCTAGGATTCATAGAGACATTCATAATCTGGTTCTGAGTCACACATACCTCTTGGTAAGGGTGTAGCCATAGGCAATATATTCCCTTGATTAATTATTTTGACCAGAGTGAAAGGTAACTCTGTATAAAGACATAGCACAGGTCTCAACCATCAGCTTATTTTATGTAGGACTGGACTGGGAATTTAGGGAGGAGCAGGCCTTGTGTTAGTCACCTTCAAGAGGAAAATGTCACCCTATGCATGAGCATCACTTCCTTTTCTATTTGCTGGGTTTTTTGCATAAGTGACCCCTTCCCTTTTGACTCAATGTGTTGGAACTGCTGTCTATGTACATAGGTGAGCTTACACTAAGCTTAAGCAAGAAAAATGTGCAGGTGGCACAGATGTGCAACCCATGTCACCATAAAGATCACATTAACCAGCTGTGTTAGCTTGCTAAATGCTGCCTTGCACCATCCACTGCCTACACCTATCTATATGTTTCAGAGTGTTTAGTTTTAGTCATCTTTTGACATGAGCTCTATTGAACGCAATTAAATTTGGAGAAATCAGGGCCAATTAATAGGACCATAGTAGTTAACTTGATAGGAATAGGATTTGGACCTGAGAAATAACCTCTGTTTGTCCATACTATTATCACACACAGTCCTTGACACAGTATTGTTCATGACAAGTATCTGTCTCTGAAAAAAGATTTAGGCATGGACAGATCTCCCTGTTACAAGCTCTGGACTGGTTTCAGGGGGAGTGGGGATGAGGCCACACAGTTCTTTTTGAAAAGCAACTTTAGTGATACAGGTACAGAACATGCTGTGCTCCTTGTCCTCAGGCCAGATAATGGGCTTTGGTATGTTTCATTTAATAGCTTAAATGTAGCTGCTTTACCCTATCTTGAAACTAAAAAAAATTAATATTATTTGCTAGGCTGTCTTCAAATCTTTTGGACATACCAGTTATAGAATCTCATAACCCATAACACTACAGTTAACCTATCTTACTTGGAAAGTCTGAAGTATTACAAGACTTTTCTTCTGGAGGACTGAGTGTACGAAAAAATATATTCAGTAAAGTATTCTTCCCTTTTTTGGGAGGAGTCACAGAACAATATTTGTCTAAAAATTTTCTTCTGAGTCACTGCTCATTCCCAACTCTGTGTTGTGAACCTACATAAAAGCTCAATGGAGCTAGGCTACACTATGCTATTTTCATTATGCTGTCTTATAAATCTTAACAAAGATGTGGAGGTAGCACAATGTTTTGCAGTAGGCTCTGTACTGAAAAATGGAAAACCAATGAAAATTGACAAGGAAATCATGTAGAGAAAAAAGTATTTTACTAGCAATCAAGGGACATAGAATTTTTAGAAAAGTGAATAAGCTGAAGCTAAGAACACTGAACACAATCATCTTGTTCAGAAAACTGAGAGCTGGGAAGTATGGTGATGTATTGCCACTGTAGGGTGCTATAAGCTTTTGACTTTAATGACACTGAATCAGCCATTCAAAAATAAATTATGGCACTTGTGAAATACTTCTGTTCAGTTTTCTGCCAGTGCTACTCTGTTTTAAAAGTCAACATCCCCTACTGGCAGTTTCTTAGCAGGCATTGTGAGAATTCCTTGAATGAAAAATAAGCCTTCATTGTAGATGAGGTATTTAAAATGAGCCTACTTGAAATGCCCTCCAAACTGTGTCCAAAATCTAAGCTGCAAGAGATAGTGGCCTCTCATTACTGATCACTAATGTGTCCCAATTGCTGGTGATTAATAAAGGATAAAGATGATTTATTGTAGGGAGGAATTCTAAGAAATGTCTTGTTTTCTGTCATAAATTAGGACAGGCCACACACTCTGCTAAATCAAGGTATCAGGATGATTTTGATGGGATTATATAAGCCTAGGATGTTGCCAGTTATGTTTGTATCTACTTTTCAGAGAACTTCCTCTTTTCTTCTTGTGAGAATGACAAGCAAAAGCGGAGTATTTACTTAAGTTCCAGCAAGTAGATTATTGATAGATAGATATGAAACAATTTACTGTTTGCACCAAAGCACCTCACTGGTTGAAAGCAAAAGAAAAAAATACTCAAAATGTGATAAATCAATAGTAGTACATGCCCAGTGCAATGATAGGGTAAATTACATACTCAGTTGATAGTCTTCAGTTGTCAATACAAACTTGTTTGTATTTTTTGTATTGCTCTTTTCTGACACTATGGAAAAATCTGTGTGTCTAGAATACTGTCTGCCTGTGCTTCAACTTGGATGTTTTCCTAAGAGGAGAAAGGTAGTAAGGGAAATATAATTCAAGTTCTGAAACAGTCTGAGAAATTGCATTTTGCTGTATTTCACTTCTATCCTTCCTTCAATTTAATATGGACCTTATACTAGAGAATTAAAAGGAGAATGAAACCTGACTGCAGAACAGTTCCCACACTCTGGGCATGGCTGGATTTGTAAGTGTTACATGTTATACTGAGATCCAAAGGCAAAGTTTGAGTTCCTCTGAATTTCTGGAAGCTGAATTTCTTCAGAGTATGAGAAGCTTTTTCATGGAAAATAGTAATGTCATTTTCACTGTTATGGTTATGCTGAAACTGTTCAATTCCTGATATACAGCGCTGCATCATATATTCTTTATTCTCTAGGAACAATGCTTGCATGTGGTTACAACAAAGAAAATGAGACAGACTGTTTATAAGTAAGCCAGATTTACTTCAGTCTAAAAAAGGTTGAATTATTTTTTACAGCTTTGAAATATTAAATAATCAGCATAACTAACACCAAAAATTCACCATCCAGGGAATATAGTGGTTGTCACAGACCAGTCACTAAAAGACAGCTGGCCTGCTTCATTCCTAGGCTGAGGTCAGCACCATGTTGGAATTTCATATGTATGCATCTTCCTATAGGCTGTCTACTCTGCCACACCAGACACCAAAGACTTTGCAAGGACTGCCTTAGAATAAGCCTTGGGCTTATTTGGGGTAGCAGAACTGGCCTGCTCTGCCCCAAAGTTTCTTCTCTGTGTTCAAAGGCCATACATACAGGAAAATATAATTTTAACTTCTCCAGACTGCATTGTTTGCATCTCTATTTGTGTTTCCCAAACACTTTGGCTAAAGAAGATAGTGCTGTGAGACAGGTTAAGCACATATCTGATTTACAAGCGGGGCTTGTCTTATCGAATGGAAACTGATAACAAATTCATATCACGTAGCACCTGAATTTTGAAAGAAAAGTGTTTTGAAAAGAAGATATTCCTACTCTCAGGTGTTACTATAAATAAAAGCTAGATGTCAATTTCAAATTAAAGTTTATGTAGATTTTTTAAAGCAAATTCCCATTTAATGCTAATGCCTCATTTCTTATGGAGAAAGATATCTGTTTCATATGGGAGGCAACTAAATTCTCAATGTGTTTATAAAGACATGTATTCACAAAAGTTTCTTCTTGACTGTAAAAAGATAAACACATAGTACCTGAAAATTCCAGGATTGCTGTAAGTATTTTTGACTTTAAGAGACACAGAATTTGAGATGTACAAAATTTAGAAATGTGTGCGTGCTTGTATTCATTAATTCTGAGATCTGTGGTAGTTAATAGTTTTTACCATTTGTATAATATGTGGTATTTTCTTGTCTGCTGCTCTGCTTCATCAGCTGTCTTTTATCAAATAGAACCAATGTTTGAAGAATAGCTTCATACTACTAAGTACCAAGCCTATGAAAAGGAAACCATGGACAAAAATACAGGACATTACTAAGTTAATTCATGTCAGTTTGCTTTTTTGTGTTCAAAGAAATTCTTAATTTTCACAAAATTAAGACTAAAGGTTGCTAAATGACCTCTCACATATTTCAATTCAAATGTTGCCCAAATATAAAATAAGGCGGGCTTGTATAAGATACATTAAAACCAGCCTCTGTATCTTAAAGAGAAGCATGGAGTTATATATATACAGTATACCTATAAGAAAAGTACTGATTTCATACTACTGTATTTACTTACAGTAAGGCAGTTCTTAGCCTACAAATCTATTTGCAGCCATTTTAAAGAAAGAAAGAAAAAAGTGAACACAAGTTCTTCCCTCCTTTGTTTATTGCTGGCAGTACAGAAGGAGAAATGCAAATGTGCAGAGATAAGAGAGACATGCAAGAAGATCTCATGTGGGAGGGATTTCCCCCCAGATCTTTTGCCTCTACCCACATACCCAAATGGTGCAAATAATGCAGATCAGATCCCAGAGTGTGATCCCCATGTAACACTTCTGCAGAACTTCTCTTTGGTGAAATGTGGTGCTACTTCATGTTCATCCCTGTAAATACTTGCAACTCTGGCTGAGAGGCAGCCCCATAGCTCTGCAACACGTATTTCTGTGGAAAATCCAAATTACTCTAGCATATTTTTCCAAATGGTAATTGCTTGGTTTTCTGTTTTCAAGGTCTGTGAAGGCAGTTCACTTTGTGAAACCCAACCCTACTGTACTTGAAAAGAACAGCAAGCACAGAAGGACAACAACTCACCCGTACTCTTAATTGATCTGGTATTTCTACAAGGTGCCACCCTTTTCCACACCTCCTACGTCCTCCTTAAGTGACTCAGCCTCTGAAGGAGAAATCTCTTGACTTTTCAGACAGCTGGATGGGGAAGAACAGTTCAGCTCTCAGTCTGCTTTGATTGTGCCTCCCTTCCAGGCTGACAAACCACACTGAGCCACACTCGGACACGAACTTCTGCCATACCTAGGTAAGGATGTTAACTGCTCTGGTTTTATACTGTTCCCTACCCTGTAAGGAAATTCCTACATTTTCAGCTGTTCTGTGATTTCTTACTGTCCAGTTTAGGATGCCATTTCAAAGGATCTGATTTTCAAGAAGTATGGAGAACTTGACTATGAAAATGCAGATCTGAAAGTTATAGAGTTTCAGTGTTCAGATTCCTGACAACTTTCTGACTTCTGTCCAGACCATATTAATTATTTCATTATTTATACTATATTGTTAGTTGTATTTTATTCTAGTGATAATTCTCTGATAAATTCACTGTTCAGACCACTTTTCATGAATTGCTGTTTTAATGTCATTTTTGCTCTTTGGTTCATTTTATTGTTTGGTTTTTTTCTTTGTTTGGATTTTTTGTCTAAAATTAATGAATATTTACTCTTTTTTAATTTTCTTGAATTATTTTTATTATTTTGGGGGGGGGGGGAAACAACCCCAAAACAACAGTTCCCTTTAATTTTGACCTTTGCAAAAATACCCATTCTACTTAAATGCAAGGACTTATCTATACAATGACCTGAACACATGTATAAACAGGAAGTGTTCTTCATCAAAAATCTAGTGAATTGAATGACAGAGCTGAATAAATTAAAATTATCACCCCCTTTTCTACACTCTATTAAAAAAATGCCTACATTTAAAACTGAATGAGCATTTCTAATTTGAAAATACATACAAATTTGGATTGTGATTTAGTTGATTTTACATTAGTGACAGTTCCACAGCTTCTTTCAAAACAGAATCTCCTCCGCCCACATCTTGAAAAACCAGTTTTGAGTGCTCTTTCAGCTACAAATACGTGAATGATTGCTGTCATACATTCACGTGGTCTCTAGTCCTATCTTGCCTGTTTTCTTTTTTACACAAATACACATGTTTCTGTTTTCTGTGTGAACTCTTTTCTGTGTTATTAGTCCTGTGGACAAAACAGTAGAGTAAAATATTTATTTAAATACAATGTGTTATTTTCAGAAGTTCACAAACGTATGGCTATTGCTCTGATGTGTAACTCCTGAAAAAAAAATCTGTCTAGGAACACATTTTTGTGATTGTTTAATATCTGTAAAATAAATGTAGCAATTTTTAAATGTAGTTTTCAGCAAAAGGACAAAAAGACTAGCTAATTGCCAAACAGAATCATGTTACTGTTGGCAATTGTGTAGGGAAGAAATTAGAGCATCAGTTATACATAGATGTGCATCTGACAGAAGGGGTCTTTAAGGCTGTTTGAAGAGATCATATTCCTGTCTGTAATGACATGTTTGGATTTATGAAGGATTGTACAGCCTTGAATGGTTCTGGCTGTGATAGTGATTTGCAAAATAGCCTTTATCTGCAATCAGGAAATTCTTATTTGAGTGTAAGTATAGGTAGGCAGATCTGACAGCCCGGTCACAGCACTGTTATCTGAGGGGAGAAAGGATGGATGTGGACAACAGCAAAATTGCTATTGACTTCCAGAGTAGAAAGATTTTAGCTCACACAGTTACGGGTGCCTGTCTAGAAGAAAAGCTGCAATTATGTGTGTCCTCAGTGTCTTAGTAGGGCTTGGAAATCTTTATCCTGTATCAAGTCAGGATTACTTAATTCAGTTGCTTGCTCACACTATATTCAAGAGAAATGATGGAGGAAATAATGAAGTTTGCTGACTTGAAAGTTGTTAACTGAAAGCAAGGAAACTCTGTTGTGTCTTTCATAACTGTGATTCAGACCATATGTGCTTTTCTTTAAACCATCATATTCTCTACATTTAGCTCCCATAAATGAAAGATAAGCCACATACTATAGAATTAAGATTAAGAGTTACAAAGGTAAGCAAAGGAAAACAAAAGGTAGAGCTGAAGTAAGTCTTCAGTTCTAATGGAATGATTCTACAATTTTGAGCTCTGGTTGCTCAGAGGATACTGACTGTTCGGCTCGGTTCAGAGCAGAATAGTTCTTCAAGAAGATCAAATTTTGGTGGCAAGCTTCATATTTGGGATAAAGAAAGAACGAAGTATAGGCCAATTTTTATTTTCACATGGCAAATATTAGATGCTTTCAAAAAGCTGGAACTTGAAGATCATGTAGCAAACAGCAGCCAGCAAGCTGTGGTTGTGTAGAGCCATTTATTGAACCCATTTATTCCAGCTGGTGTTTCATGTGGACATGCCAACCTCAGCAACTTCTCTACAACTGAGGCTGGTTTAGCAATACAGCACGAGAAGTTGGATGACAGGCAAATTCTGAAACATTCCTTTTTTAAAGTCAGTTGTTCAGCTGCCACTTTTTGTATCACTCAGTTCATTAATAATAGTGGGAAATTTGACATTTTAGGCATTTGAATCTGGCAATGCTTTATATGAAAAACCTCAGTATAAAAACAAATATTTTGACTTCTAAGAGAAGGTGTACCTCTCTTGACACTCCTTCAACATTTACTATGCTGAATTCCTTATTATACAGATAATGCAGAGGCCTCTTGCCTCTAAGCTGTGGAAATTAATCTTGTTTTATTAGAAGCAAAATACATATCAACTGTCTACTTATGAATAAGGTCTTAATGACAGTCATAGCTAAAAGCCAAAGAGCAAAGATTTTTTTGTTGGAACTAGTTTAGTCTGATGTGGAAAACATGAATCTTACAGGAAATGCTTCTATTATTATGTATTTTTTAAATACAGCAATGCATATGTGTGAAGCCTAATCACATAGACAGCTACAGCCAAGAGCAGAAGGAAGGCAAAAGGACTTTGTGGTGGAGGAATGGGTGTGGTCAGATGATCTGAAAACTAGAAGGTCTGGCTTTCAGAATTTAAGGCAGGCCTGAGGTATTCTGCTGATCAGTCACTGCAGGAGATGAAAAGGAGCTGTAAAAGTGTAAATATAGGTATTTGTGATTAAAATAGTGTTAGAGACTTGTGCTGCTTTTGGAGGAATTTCTTGCCAGGTTAGATAGACTTTTACTTTCCCTGAAGCCACGTCTGAAGTTTTTCTGAATTTCTTTGAGATTATGTTTGGATTTCCCACAAAATGTTTGAGGGTCTGAATCTAGGACTGGCATGTCTTAAAACCATTTAGGAGCTGCTTACTGGACTGGCCAGGGCAGTTTTAATTTTCGTTTAGAGTTTCCTGACGCTGTTTTTAAATTCAAATTACACTGGAGTCGCATTCCTGTTTGTTTTTGTTTTGCATTCCAGCTGAGTTGTTTTGCTTCGGTGGTTGAGATCTTATTAAAAATGTCTGAACATAATTTACTATTACAGCATAATACAGAAAGCTATAACTCTGCTTCTCACAATCTCATTTACAAAGTTAAAAACTTTTTGTTTATCTCTCTATGGTCTGGAGATGAGCTGTTCACTGACCTATGTGAATAATGTGACAGTTCCAGATCTTTATGAGCTGATATTTTTAAACTATGGGATCCTCATAATCTTTAGTCCACTCCCCTTTTCAAATACACAGATACAAACACACAGAGTTCAAAATAGGGAAGGCCAAGGAAAAATGCTTTGATGAGCTCTATTCTGCCTCTTTATGCAAGATTCTTTTCATTTCTAAGCCCTAAAATTTAAATCTTACCCTGATGATTCTTGATTGCCAGTGCTACAGATTAAAGTAAGATTTTTTTTAAATTTGCATTTTAAATTTTAATGAATTAATCTTTGATATACACCTTGAAAGCTCAGAGGTAAGAGGAAAGCCTTAAGGACAAAATGGCAGTATTCTGTAGGACTAAAATGCTTGGGTTTAAAATTTCAGACTACCTGGCTCATTTTCAGTGCTGACTGTAAAAGGGAGTGTACCTGTTTCTTAGATTCATTTATGCATACTGCTTTTGGGTTGGGACACTATGCAGCAGTTTATTCTGGATTCTGTGCACATGTGAAACAGAAATATTGTTTTGCCCTAAAAATATTAAAAAATTAATATAGGATGAGAAAAAGCCCAGTATTAATTAAATGTTGGAGGATGAAAGAAACACACTGGACTCTCATGGATACAAGAGAAGTTGCAAACCTCTTTATAGTTGCTTTTGATTTGGTTTAATTTTCACAAAAGAAGTCTCCTTTTTCAAAGTTGTATGATTAATTTCCCTTAGCAAATGGCTTTAAAAGTACTTAATAGAAAATAAATTCAAAATCCTTCTATGCAAACTACTACTTTTTGAGATGAAGGAGTTCCATTTCTCATTGCTTGAAAATGTACTGAAATATCAAACTTTCTATTATCCTGGGACTGACTACATCAAATGTCCAGCTGTACCTAAGCTGAAAAAGTAAATCAGAGACCTCTCTATCATCTTGGGACAATTCAGGAAAATTTATAGTGAAAGTGGTAACTATCTAAAAAAACTGCTCTCTTGATAACCCACCTGAACAGTTTCTAGGAAATTCAGGTCACATATGCTTAAAACCTTACATAAATACTTTTAAAAGGCATTCTATAACCTATTGCAAAATAAATAAGCCTCACCATAGCCCTAAGCATGTTTTTATTGTGTGGGAACCAGATCCAGCAGTCACATGTTTTCTACAAACACCATGCCAATGCTTGCTTGATACCAACAACTAAGGTTAAAAAAATGGAATGGAAGAGCCTTTCAAAATGCCAGAATTTTAAACTCTAAGAAATATTTGGAATTTCACAACTGGTTAAGATACATGCAGACTTCAGACTTCAATATTAGTTTTTTGTTTATATCTTTACTTTCTAGAAAGATCTCTAGTTGTTTAATGCCTCTTTTTATTTGTTTATGTTGGGATATTTTTTGAGATGCTATTTTTTGGGGGGGGTGGTTGGGATTCTTTTTGTGTTTTTTTGGTTTTTTGGTTTTATTTTTTTTAACCATAAGCTTTTTTTAGTAATTGCTGGGCAGCAAAAGCATAGAAAAGAAAAATCTGCTTTAAGTTCAATCCTTTGTGGCATCCACAATGTTTTATTATCAGTGTAAGCATTATTCTTATCTTTTGCCAGAATCCAAAATCTTCACCTTCCATCAGTAAAAGAAAGAGCCACAGGCCTTGGTGTCTCCACTCTGTTTTAGGTGTGTGAGCAGTATGCTTTACATCTGCAAAAAGAAAAAAAGGATAGCTCTGTCATCCAGAGAACCAGGAATGTTTCTGATTTTTAAGGACTGCTTTGGCCAGTTTTCTAGTGCTTCTGCAAATTTTAGTAGAAAATGAAGTGGAGACAGTGGAGCTGGTTGTGAGCTTTCCAGCACAACACTGTTTTCTTGGAAAATGCTGGTTTACAAAAAGGAATCCATTTGCTAAAGAGGGTCAGTTTTACCCAAACTCTTAAGTCAGTGTTAGCATTTGGGGCTTTTTCAACTTAAGGGAAAATTTTCTGTCATCAAAATGTCATCCTGTTCTGCTTGATGCTTTCTCTAGGAAACCTGGTATTCACAATCCACTTTCAAAGCAAAACATGAAATCTTTTGAGTGGCTCAACTCCCAAATACTGTTTTTTTTAAATCATCAGTCTTGGAGGCTTTTAACCTGATTTGAAGTCAGTGGCTGGAAAACTGTAGCAGAGCAGCAGAACTGGTTTCTGTCCTGGCCTCTGCATCAGCAGCTGGCCACTGAGTCCGAGGGACCCTCGAGCAGGGCTGGATGAGCTCACCCGTGCTCCAGGTTCTGTGCCAGGGACTGACACCGTCTTACCCTGAAGCTTGTCACCTCTACCCATCCTGCAGTACTCCTCTTGCCCCTGAGGGCTCTCACCACACCAAGTGCTCCCAGGGCAGGAGCTCCCAACAGGGAAGGGGCAGGGTGACAGCAGAGGGTGCCATGGACGCCATGAGACAGAGAGAGAGAAAGGGCAAGCGTTTCTTACGGCAGCTTGTGAGAACTTTCAGGGAGTTGTAAGGATGTGATAACTTGTTAAGCATAAACAATCTGCAGGTGGTGTTTTTCTACTTTGTCTCTCTGTTCTTCTCGAGGACGGTGTATGAGAAAGGTGTTTTTGTTAACTAGCCAATCAAATAGAATGTATCATATCACTCTATATAAACTGCATGCTTCTCCTCGATAAAGCCTTCTTTTGCTCTTTTCTACAATACTGCCTCCCCCCTGTTCCTGTGTCATTCTCAGCACAAGAGTGACAGCAGAGGGGCAGGGCAGGGATGCACATAGCTGTCACCAGGCAGGGAAAAGCCACCAGATTCCCTCTGAGCAGGGTTGTGGGCAGCCCTCAGCCATTCCAGCCTGTCAGACTAAACTTGTGCAAGGAGATGACCGAAGTGGACAGCAAACCTGACCTGTCCTTGGCGCTGATTCCTGATCTTGCTGGCAACGCTCACTTCCTTTCTTTGTCACTTTTTATTTTAGATTCCTGCAGAAGGACAGAACAATCCCGCGGGACAAATGTCAGCTTTCAACATACGAAAACAGTCTCCTAATCAAGGAGGTAACACTGAGTCTCCTCCATTTCCTGCTCCAGGGGCGCTGCAGGCTGAGGCGCGGCCTCGCTCCTGTCCAGGCCTCTCCGTGCCCCTGGCACAGCTCCTTCATAGGGCAGTGGCAGGAGGGGGACCAGGGCCACCGTGACCTGCTTTAGATGCCAAACTCTGGGTGTTGTGCATGTGGCTGGCAGGGATTGAGGCCAAAACATCCCACGGGGCAGCAGAGCATGGTGGAGCCAGGTGGTGAGGGACAAGGGGGTGTGGTTGTCATGGAAAGCCCACAGGAGCAAAGTGGCTGCAAGGGCAGTGGGAAGATCCACTGGTCTCCCCACTGTCTCTTTGACTCAGGGAAAATGAACAGAAATTGAGGAAATGTAGAATTGGGGAAGGAGAGAAAAAAGCTGTTTAATCATTGTCTGGAAGGATTGTTTAGTCCTCTGGAGGAGTAAAACTCCTCCAGAGGACTTTGCTTACTGTGCAGAGAAATAAGCAGAAGCAAACTAGAAACATGATGAAATTTTCCATTTTCCTGAACCTCCAAAATATTTCTAATGACTGAAAGGTTTTGAGATGCAAGAGGACCTGGTTCAGGTGGGATGTGCCAGGCTCAAGTGCCCCAAAATTCATGTAGCCACAGCAGGGAGCTGCTTGGCTCTCCTGTATTGAGGACATAAATGTTTATTGTCAAATAGAGACAGGGATGAGCTGCATCTGCCTGTGCTCGTGTGACCTAATCTGTTACATTAGATCTATGTTTAATTTTTTAGCTGAAGCTTGGGAGAAAATTCATTAGGCCTGAAAAGAGTACTGTTCTGCTAGCCCAGGGCCTCAGGCATTAGCAGATTGCTTGCTAATCTGCTGAACACTTGTCAAGTGTTTCTTGACAAGCAAACAATATCTATTCCTGGGCTACCAGCTTTACACAAGGTTTCATGAAACATCCTTTGCACTGAGCCATTTAAAAAGCCACGATTTCTGAGAAATCCAAGTGATTTTTGACAGCTTACTGGGCAACTCAGGCAAGCCTGGGATGCCATCATTTTTTTTTAAGTCTTTAAAGTCAGATTTAATAAATATTTTTAAGATAAAAACTAGCTCAATAGGCAGTGAACAGGCTGATGCAGAGTTATGCAGTGAGGATAGATTCATTTTTGTTAATTTACCATGATTGTCAGCTCATTCTTACAAACAGCATTTTCCCTGTCCCTGGTCATTTGTCAATTGTCTGGATCATTGCTACTTAAAAAGAAGAAAGCCAAACCTGGGTATCAAGGCCAAGAGATGGAAGCACACACCTGTGCTATCACAGCCATGCCTCCTAAAACACCTGCCACTTCTCTAGCACCTCAGTTTTGGAGAGAGCAAGTCCAAGACAGAACCAGAGAACATTTGCAACTAGGCAACATCAGTGATGAGTCCAAACCTTTCCTTCCTTCTCTTTCACTAGGCAGTATGGACATACCTATAAGGAATTGAAACAGGCACAGTTTGACTTACAGACATTTATACATTTTTAGAGTGCATTTTATCTCTTTTTACAGATCTCTTTTTATTCTTTTTACAGAATTTTATCTCAATTTACTGCATGTGTTTTCTCTGGAGCATGTTCTTTCTGCACACAATATTTACAGTCTAGTTACTGAACACCAGATAGTGATGTCTCCTGAACTTTAAAAATCCTTTTGCGTGAATGCTCAGAGAGTGAGGAATTAATGGAGAAAACCATGAGGGTCTTTAGAGGAAAACACAAGATCCTCTGTACTTTCCACATTTTTAAAAATTATAATTTGGTTGTATTAACAGAGATTTTGCATATTTAATATTTCATCCTCTCTTCTCTGGAAAAATTTGAGGCAAATATAGCAATTAAAAAGATGGAATTTCTGTTTGGCCTTAACTTCTATCTTTTCATTTTAATAGGCCATGTTAAAATATCACAAAAATATTTCTTCTTACCTTAAACAGGCTGATGATATGAAACTTAGGTTTCTCATAAGGACTGAGAATACTAAACAATAGTCATTGCATATTTTGCTTGCAAACAGGGCCAAAATTCTCATGAAAAAACCAAAAGAGATAAACATCAGCTTTCTAGTACAGGGAAGAATCCATAGTCTCCCAAATCAAGTGAATATCATACTGTTACTTTCCCAATACACTAAATATCAGCCTTGTTGGACAAAGATATTTTAGGTTGTTTTCAAAAGTAAGTAAGGCTTCCATGTTTGTTCAGCATGTCAGTCTGTCTCTCCCAATAACCTTTGACACCATACACCAATTTTAGTTAAATTTGATGTAAAGGTATAGCAATACCTTTAATAAAGTTCAGATCAAGATTAAGTAACTGACTAGTAAAGAAACTCTGTTCATTCAGCCTTTGAGGAAAAAGCTTCAGAGGGAGTCTGACTCTTTGAGAAACATGAAAATCCACATATTTTGAGCTGGGTGTAGTAGGAGTGCCACGTGGTCACCTCAAGTTTAGCTGTCATTCAAAATTTGTATCCTGTCACACATCTGCAAATACAAAACCCACAGACAACACCCCAGGAAACAGGATTCATTAGTTTGACTTTCTTGGGATTACTGTGGTATGCAAATTTCATAATTGCTTTATCAGATCTGTGAAATATGTTTACATTAGAAACAGGCAAAGCAGTTTCATATTAAGGATGAAACTGAATTTAGTTTGCTAAGCTGGGATTCTGCAGGCCTTTCAAGGTGAAGATACAAACTTTTCAAGAACTGACCTGGATTAAACAGGTGTGATTACTGAAAATTCAATTGGTATTAAATATCTACCTATTTCAACCGATGTAATAGTAATTTAGGTTGACAAAATTTTTCTACATGTTCATTTTCAAGACATGTTTCTCTGCATTTGCAGATAAGAAGAGCCCCTCTGTTGCAATTAAAAGCAGACAACAGGCTACTCATGATATTAACAAACGACGGACCCTTTTGCAAGATAACAGCTGGATAAAGAAGAGGCCTGAGGAGGAAAGGTAAGAAAAATATGAAATGCATTTCTTCCACATTTAGTTCAGTATGCCATGTACATTTGCATGGAGCATCTACTTTTGCATGGATGGTGTCAACTAAATTAGGGGAATTCAATCAAATAACTCTTATTTATTTATCTTGATGAGGTATTGATTGCCTTTTGGAAGTTTTAGTCTGATGAATATTCACTGACTGTTTTTCATTGGGACTTTTGAGTGCTGAGTATTTAATGAAGTTCTGCCCTGCAAGTAAAATTCTACATTTCACATGCAAGATTATGATCTTTTTATAATCAAGAGGATTATAAATCTTAATAAGTTCTTTTAAGGAGCCTAAGTCAGAATCAGTTTAAATTTCTATCTAGTGTAAACTAGGACTTAAATTACAACAGAAAAAATTGCCCTGGGACCATGTTATCATTATCTGGTCTATGAACAGCTTGTAGGAAGAGATAATTCTTACTCTAAAATGTCTGGAGTTTTCTTCTGCAGAGTTCTGCAGCTGGTGCAATTACAGTGGTAGTGGACAGCTGTGAAATCTGATTGAACACAGAAAATTGTTTGCCAAGAAAAAGTTATCTATTTTTAATACTTACTGTTTTTCTTTTGCTTAAAGTGCTGATGAAAACTACGGAAGGGCGGTGCTTAACCAATACAAATCCCAAGATAGCCTACACAGGTATGATGGAGTCTCTGAACACCTTTCTAATTATATTACTGAACAAAACTGAGTATCCTTTTACTATATCATGAACAAAGCAAAGAACTTTGTTCAGTTTTAGTCTATACATATTTTGACTTTAAATCTGACTCCAGTGTCAATAATTAATCACTGCAGTGGACCCAGGGTTTGATCTGTTGACACCTGGATGGTCTATAACCCTGTATGATACTTTAATCTGAGACATGGATACTCTTTCATTAATGATGAGTTGTTTAATAAAATTAGTGACCAAAGTGGCATTTCTAATTTTTTATTACAGCAGTAGCACAAAGGAAAAAGAAGATCAGAAAGCTGTTCTTGGACGATACAGATCTGATACCACCTTGGACAGGTAGGGCTCTTTCTGGATGTATTGTATGTTGTGATTTTCATACCTAAGAGAGGTCTTTAAAAGGAAAGGATGAATACATTCAGTGCTTTTTTAAAGTTTTCTTATTTATTAAGCATCTAACCAAAAGACTTTGAATGATTATTACATGCATTTTCAATGAAACAAATGAAAATGTGATTTGAGAAAAGGTTCTTTTGATATCTCCTTTTTTTCTTTGTACCTGTTTCTGTGTATTCTTTCCTCATAAGTGTAAGTATCTTTCTGCAGCTGACAACCACTCCTCCCCAATTTCCTCCTTTTCAAATTCTAAACCCAAGTCATATCTCCAAGAGCTAAGCACAAGATGGCTAAATGCATAGTTCTTTGCAAATACTATGATCAGTACCAATATCAGTCATGCTTGTCATACAGCCTTGACCTCTGCTGAGTGAAGACATGACCATGCTTGTGTTTGCAGATTCTTTCTGTGTTGCACCTTCAAAATCCAACCTCCATTAACATGTGGTATCCAGAACATGCTAGGGCTATGAGAACCAGAACTTAAATGCACACTGTGGGAAAAGTGCACTTTAGTTGGCGTTTAGCACTGTGTTATTTTATTTCGTGATCCTTAATTCTCTTGTAAGAAACAATGCAAAATTGTTACATAAAATTTATCTTCTCCACAGGAGTTTGAAAAAGAATAGGCTAGAGACCTGTGCAGTATCACCTTGCCTATTCTTCTACAGCCCAGTGAATCCTGGTTCACTGTATTGTTTCATTCATCATGAGGAAGCCATTCTATAACTTCAATTTCCCTGTTGCTCTTTGTATCTTTTCTATTTCCATATTAGTTTTTTGATGTGGGAATCCAAATTTCCATGTAGGTATTTAAGATTTGTGCACACCTTGTATGTACACAGAGAAGTAATAACAATAACTATTTCGTTTGCAATTCCTCCCCTTGTACTCCATAACATTGAATTTGCTCTTTTGAGTGCTGCTCAGAATTGTGTTTTAATTTTCACAACATTATCTATATAATTCCAAGATTTCTTTTCTGAGTGATAATTGCTATTCAGAGACCAATTGTTTCTCTTGGCAGGCGTTACTTTGCATCCAAGAAAAGTGAATGTCATCTGCCATTTTAGAAATCTGACATGTTAGCAGATTACTTCTGAAAAGCTTTGCCAGTTGCCATTTGTTTTGACTACCAGGAAGTAATGACATTGGCAAGCAATATCATCCCACTCTCCTTTTTTCCAGATAAATCATGAATGTGATGAAGAGCACTGGTTTTGTACAGATCTCTCCTTCCACTCTGGAAACTTGACATTCATTTCAAACCTTTGTTTCTTACATTTTAAGCAGTTTTTTTCTCTATTACCATGGGAGGTCAGTTTACTTAAGAACACTTAAAACAGACTTCTATGAAGTTTTTTGGAAATTCAAGTAGCATATATCACCTATGTCATACCTATCCAGGTGGCCACTCACTTCAAAACAAATTTTAATGTTTGATTTTCATGCCTCAAGCCCTGATTGCTAATTTAGAAATCATAGGACAAATCCAGTTTCTACAGGGTCACTGAGGAGCACTGTTCTTTTGTACTCGATATCTTTTTGGATTATGCTGAGATATTAAAGTATCTGAATTATTTCAGGTTGTAACCTTTGTTTTTTTATACACACAAATATCTAACATAAAAGGTTCTTAAAATGCAACTGGTGACAAAGTATACCAAAAGAGGACTTTAGGTGTAAATAAGAATTGTACCAAGTGGAGAACATCCTTCTCAGAGGAAACAGAAGTATTATTAGGAACTAACTAAAGATTTGACAAAAGATGAGACAAACCTTTTAAGTCAGGTAGGGATGAAATTTACAATGCTATTTTTCCATGTACTAAATAATCCTAAATCCAGAATAGCTTCCAGCAACACTAAATCCCAACTGGATCTACAGCAATTAGATCTGGATAGATGAGACAGAAGCAAATTACCTACTTTCATTCTTTGCTTTATTAATGATCTAACACTTTGGAATTATAGAAATTACTAGGATCAGAGAGCAAACCAGAAACCATTGCAGTGTGTGGTATGAACCCGCTTTCCCCATCTTGAATGCTTCATGCATTGTTTCAGTGAAGAAACTACAATAGAACCAGAAAAAAAAAGAGGAAGGTGAGAAAGGATGGAATATATGAAAAATGTCTGAAAAGACAAAAAGTCCTCAGCTTGGAAAAGAATAATATAGGGAAACTGAGTAATGAAAGAATATTTTCTGTTTGTTGTACTGTAAGAATGGGGAGATACTCTATAAATGTTTGGGTAATGGATTAAGAAGAAAAATGAAACAGAGAAAGAAAGAAAGAAAGAAAGAAAGAAAGAAAGAAAGAAAGAAAGAAAGAAAGAAAGAAAGAAAGAAAGAAAGAAAGAAAGAAAGAAAGAAAGAAAGAAAGAAAGAAAGAAAGAAAGAAAGAAAGAAAGAAAGAAAGAAAGAAAGAAAGAAAGAAAGAAAGAAAGAAAGAAAGAAAGAAAGAAAGAAAGAAAGAAAGAAAGAAAGAAAGAAAGAAAGAAAGAAAGAAAGAAAGAAAAGAAAGAAAAGAAAGAAAGAAGGAGAGGAGAGGAAAAGAACATTTATTTTTCCTTTAATGCACATATTAATTGTAGGAGTCACCACCACAGGATACTGTGGAGGCCATAAATTTAACTTGGTTCAGATAAACATTACATGTGTAAGTGGACCATTGATCCAGGGGTGTCTGTTGAAACAGCGTTGTGGGTGAGAACAGGATATTCTTTGATTCCTTATCAGAAGCTCAAAAGTTATACAAGGAGAAGTTAACGCCATGCTTACATTTATTTTACTTTTTTTTAAGCAAAAAAAAGTGCTGGCTTTAAAATAAGAAAATAGAAAATTATATAATACATTGTGCTAGAATTTTGAAAATACGCGATGAAACGTGAAAGAAATGCTGGTTCGCTGGCGAGGGACCTCTCGGGTTTGCATCCGCAGCAGCGCCAGCAGGGTTAGTGAGACCTCTAGTGACCTCGCCAGCAACTGTAGCTGCTGCCACATCGCATACTGCCCTGAGAGGAGAGGGTTTTTTTGCAAAATTGCATTTAAGATTTGCAAAAGACACAGAGCACACGCTGGTGCAGATTGTGTCCCAGAACTCCCCGGAAGGCTTTTCATTAAATACAACACTATCCTGTGCTGCTTGAAGGCAGGACACAAAATATTTTATATGTAACATCAGATTACAGTTCTAGGATTAATTATTTTGCATCTATGGCTTTGCATCTATAGTTTATAGACGAGAATAAATAATTTAAAAAATATATATGTAAGTTGTAGCTCAAGATGTGTTTCAGCTGATTTAATCAAATATTTAGGGTCTCCCTCTCAACTTAGTATTTGTCCTCTATTTCAATATACATCACTTTAAGATTTTCAGAGTCCCCCAGTCCTTACTAAAAAATATTCCATATATAGGAAGTAAACTGGAATAAAATAAGAACCTAATCTTCTTCAGCTATAATAGCTACATGGTGTTTTCTGTGAAAATTTTGAAGGGTTTTAGGCAACAACCGTAGAATATATAAAGGGCTTGAAAAATCATGTGGTTGTTTCTTCATGTAAATTTCATGGCTTAGTGAAATCAGTTCAAGCACAAAGAATCCAACTTCTTTGATAGAAATTATTCCTGTAGGTCAATACCATGCTTTTCCAGGGATTTTGCACTAGATTATTTTCATATCACATTGATCTATTAAATCTGTAAATAAAACAAGACTCTTGCATCTCTCCAGGAATGGTGAGGCAGAGAAAAAGGCAATAGTTCTGTGTGTACTGTTTGACTTAACATTGCTCTCTTTCTGGTATTTTGACCTAATTCAAAGGAGTTGTAATAAATTTTTAGCAACAGTAACGTTTAATACAGTATTATTGTTTGAACATTATCTTGGAAAACTTTTTCAGTGAGCTACTCAGAGTCTTCAGATAATAATGCACTAAATTTATATAATTTCAGCTTCTGTTGGATACTGGAATATTTGTGATAGTGGGGTATCAGTACACAGGGCAAAATGATACTTCATCTTTTAATTTAATTGAAAAAGGATTTTAAAAAATAGAGTGTGTATTATAAATAATTCCTGTGTTTCTGACAGAATTCCAGCTGGAAGTAATACTGAAAAAATAAATAAGTCCCCAACTCTGAACCATAAGCAAAACAACAGGTATGAATTTCAGAAACATTATCATTTAAGTATTATGTATTATAATTTAACATGTATCATTCATCATGCATTATCATCTACGTGTTATATATTACCATAACTTTAGAATTCATATACACACCAAGATTATACAGAGAAATTATTTGTATGGCATATGGCCTGGTTAAGGCTTCATTTGACCACCTGACCTCTGGAATGTAGGCATCTATATCTAAATTATCCCTTTTTATAGTTGGTGAGGAGAAAAAAAATCATTAAAACCAGAAGAATTTTCCTTAAAGAATCCTATTTCTCCACACAGTTTAAAAGGGATACCGCCTCAGATTACACATTTACTCAGCATTGATTATTTAATAATTACAGGATTTTAATACAAGAAAAAAAGACTAAGAGTATTATGAAAAATGTGGGTGTGTTCTAGAGCTTTAGAACTCCCTGCATAGAATCTACCAAATACAATACATAATTCTGAGGAAGATAAAGAAAAGCAATCTATTTAATGCTTTCAGTGGAAAATGCTGTTGTACACTGCCAGTGGAAAACTTGAGTACCAAAACATAAAAAATAGGTTTTTGATAACTTAGCTGATTTTTCCAGTGGAAACATTTTCTTTGGTCAGAAGGCCAGTCTTTTGATTAAAACAGTTTTAATTTAAAAGAAGTTACTACAACATTGTTGATACATTATTTAAAAAGTTGCTATGACTCAGAGGTGGTCACTCTATATATTTCATATAATTCCACAACACTGAAAAATTATTTTCTAAAAACCTTCTACCTAGTACCTGATTGAAATTTTCATTATTTAAGGAAGTCAGAAGAGCTCAGCCACTATACTTGTAAATGCATCACTTTGTGTCTTCATCAATGTCAGTAGAGTTGTGTCAGTAATAAATTACACAGAACATAGTTGCTAGAGAGCACAGCAATTAAAAGTCATCTTGTGGAGAATTGAGATATTACTCTGAAGAGAAAATCAGTATCTCTGGCATTTAAAGGTCAACTGAGGTCACTCATTCAAATTATAATTTTACACCATTATGTTGTAAATCATGCTGATGATGACACATGAAGCATCATATAAATTGAATTTTATAAGGTGTTTTTTGGAGAGGGTTTTTTACAGACCAACAATTAATTCTGAAGTGGGACTCAAGAGAGACTTAAATTGTATGTATTTTTTTCCTGACAGAGAGAAAAATGATTTATAAAGCACTCTTCTTCAATTACTGTTATTAAGAATTGCCAATTACTATCATTAAGAATTGCAGAGGATAAGACAATAACTTTTTGATAAATGTTATAAGAAATCACTGGCTTGGATTTTTTTATAGTTTAGTTTTACAAATATATCCTAACATAAAGCATTCTAATTGAACAAGAAACAAAATTTAAAGTAAGAAAATGAAAGATATTATTATTATAGTGTTTGGAGACTACAATGTAGGTACAGAAGTCAAAATCTTAAGAAGTCAGAAATTACTTTGGATATCATGTAAAAATGCAGTTCTGTAAACATCAGAACCCCTTAAGGTCTCCCACATCTTGTGTCCTTTGAAGTATATGAACACAGTTATAGCATTTACCATACCCATTTGTATCATTCTGATAGCAGAAATACAATATTTTTTTCTTTTAATAATTTAAAATTATGCTTTTTCTGAAGATTAACTCACTAAATATATTTCCTTAACAGACAGTCTTGGACTCCTAATGCAGCATCCACAACCACTACAGTCATTTCTCCAGTCAAGAAAAAGAGGTATTCATTATCACCACTGCTTGGTTGCCAGAGTGTCTATGGCACTGTGTTAAACCTCAGCATTGTATCACAATTACATTAAAATTTACCTTCTTCCTCCTTCAACACACTCAAACTCCTCAGCAAGCTTCAAGAATGCAACTTTTACATCCTCTGTATTTTTCCATGGGATTTACAAGTTTTATCTCTGTAGAGCCCGTTTGGTGAGCCACGGCACAATGGGTGCTAACTCTTGACTACAGCCCCTAACTTAGCTGGTGTACTCATTTCCAGTGTCCAGTTTTAAAGCATTGTAGCTCACTGTAATTGTGAAATCTCTGATGCCAAACTTCACCCTGTGCTGTTGCAGTGCATATGAATCACACCATTTTCTTAATGATGTACAGCTACCTTTAAAAATCTGGATTTCAGATAGCATTATCTAGGGAAGAATAAAAACAAGGTGTACAACTAAATACATTTTTAATTTAAAATGTACTGCTGGTGATAGCCATAATTTTCTGCATCCTTCCCAGCTGCAAATTCTGTTCCTTCATGATTTTCTATTTTATATTTAATGCATAAAAATGTGATCAGTAGACTAATTAATGTAGAAATGAAAATGCCATTGTATTTATATTAACAGACCTGTTTAGTGGAAGTTTATGCTGTTTTCCGTCCAGTAGTTCTCTTCAGGCTCTTGGAAGATATGGAAGGCCATCAATGAATTGCACTTCTTCTGGTGTAATTGTTTTTACCTCAAAACAATTGCTGGATTGATAGTTATAAGGGTAAAAAAAACCAAACAAACAAACAAAAAAGGAACTGAAAGTGCTTGTGCTATTTATGTGACCTCTAATAGCCTGATTGTGTTTCTTGCGTTGATACTTGATACTCTTTTGTGCATTTTATCTGGTTGTCCTTTCCATGAATGATCCATTTATTTGTACCCTTCAGATTGCAGAAAAAAACACCTAGAGTCACAGAACATTTTTCATTATAAATAAAATTACTGTATATTTCCTATTCCACTCAGTTTTCTGTAATTATGGTCTAAAAAGTATCAACATGCAATCTTTAAAAATACTGATAATTTAAGAAAAGTTCCAGGTATTTTTACATCACTTCTATTCTAACATTCACAGTATGCTGTTCAGGCCCAGAACATTAAACTAATACTGAAAAAATTATTTATTAAAATTTACAGGCAATCTTGGATGCCTCCCCCAGTTTCGAGCAGTAAGACTCCAACAGAAAAAGTGGAAAGCAAACGGTGCGTATCAGCAATCGCCGCTTATTTCCTAACTCTTGGCTAGAGCTCGTTTTGGGAGCAAGAAAGCAGAGCAGTCCTTTGGTAGACTGAGCTCAATGCAGAAGATGCCATGCAAAGAGAAAGCATCCCATGCCTAAGTACTTTTTTGGGCTCTTGGCAGCCTGATGCTCAGCATTGACTGGGGCCTGGGCATGTGATGTGCCAGCAACCTGAGGTTACGTGAGTGACCCCAAAATTTTTCCATCATGCTTGCAATTCTTTCTTCATGGTTTCACTTTGGACTATTCCAATTAATTCTCCTCAAGGCAAATGTGTTGTAGAGAGACTGGCCATAAGGGCAGGGATTTGTTGGTGACATTTGGATTCACATTCAGGGGCTCACCCTTGGCCCTTTTGTGAACAAAACCTCAAAACCTACTAATCTACTGTCATCAAAGTATCCAAAAAACAATCAGACTAAAGTTACTTGCAGATAAATGTTTGATGTTTGTTTCTGAAGTTGTGGTTGTTTTCTGGCAGAATAGAAAGCGCAAAGGGAATGTTTCTTGTGCTTTTATCTATAAGCAGAATTTGGATGGTTTAAAATATTAACAAATATTAACAAAATATTAACAAAGCTAATAAAACTTCATGACTTTTTTTCTTGTGCCCATTATTTGCTGCAGCATGGCCTTCTGCTTCTCTAGTTTTAACCTGTGAAATTTCCAACATGAGTCTCATGTGCAGCAATTATGCAAATGAAATGAAACAGTAATGAATGGATACACTGTGATGTTAGATATAAGCCTTGGTAGACTATTGCCCTAGGAGTTTATGGAATGTCTGGCACTGGAAGACTTAAAGCAAAGTTTAGCAATTATTTTTAATCTTATGCTGTGTTTACTACCCTCTATTTTTTTGGCCAAGATTCAGTCACACTCCACCCAGAAGAAAGATGGCTCAAAGATGTAAGTCAGTCCTTACTAGATGTTCTCAATGTGCCAACTGAGAATTTATCTGGCTTCATTTCAGTATCTTGCTAAGATCATGGTAATTTTGAAAGCATAGGATAATGCTCTATATGGCATCCACTCAGCTTCCAATAGCAAGCTGGAATTCCTGTGTTCTTCTTAACACTAATGATCCAGTTACTCCTCCAGTCTCACAGTTCAGAGAGGACTGAAAACAGGCATATTCTTTCTGAAGCTTTCATGAGCCTTCCTAGATCCTCTAACAATGCTGCCACCACAAACAGCTGGTAAAAAACAGTGATGGGCATGTAATGATGACTTGGTTTAGCTTTTAAAAGTGCTTTGAAGATGTGAAAGCTATTTCAAGTTGTGGATATTATAATAACTAAAAATAGTTATCAAAGGAAAGCCACTTACTTGCCTGTGAGTTTCAGGAAATAAAGTGTCATGCATAGATGCTAATAAGCAGAATTTCTAAAGGTCACTATCAGTCTTAAAGACTGAGCAAAGAGCTATGTCAGCTGTGTCTCTTCTTCACATTTGCTCTGCTATCCTCAGGAAGGGAGTCCAGCAACCATGGATATGTGAGTTTTCTTGGTCAGGGTTATTTATGTACTTATGTGATTCTGAGATGTTCTAGACTTTTATAGTTAAACATGATATATAAACTTCCAGAGTTCTTTGCCTCAGTTCCAGCTGATTAAACACACTTTAGAGAACACTTGAAAGAAATTGCAGTTGGAACTAAGATTATAAGCAGCTCACTGTATTTGAGTTTTATGGTTGGGGATTGTGTGCTGAAAACAAGACACTATTCATCAAAGTGATTAACTGTAGAATGTTAATTGAAGAATGATTGTCTTAGTAATATAAAGAATATGGCTTGAATTTAGTATTATGCTTCTTGAGTTAAACATATATTCTACATTTTTAAAAAATTATCTTGGAAGGAAGGGAAAGTAAAAGTAATTGCTGTTGCTTGAAATCTTACAAAGTGCTTCAATACTAGCATTTGGCTACTTGGTTTCTGAAATGCTTACTCTTTTCTTTCTCTAGAACCACTTCAGAAAACCCAGAGGCTCCAACAACGTATGTCTTACTTTGCTTCTCAGTAGATTTAGAAATTTAACATGCTCCTTTGCATAAACCTCAATTATATTTTGCATTTATTTATAATACAAACACTGTATAATTTACCTGGGAGGGCTTCTCTGTAGCTGACATTGCAGAATTGCATGAAGAAGACTTTCCCTGCAGAAATGCAATTATTTGCATATAGCTTAAAATATTTCACTGGATATTTACTCAAATTGAAAAAACATTAAACTGCATAAAACATTAAAAACAGCTTTGCAGTTTTAGTTCCACAGTCATATATGTTGCTAATGCAAATACTCTTTTGTATACAACTGCTGCTCTAAAATCAGTGAAAGAGTGTGAGCTACTCAAAGAAAAAGAAACTGTTAAAGAGCATGTAAGCAATGTGAATAAACAGAAAGTTAAATCAAGAAGCTCTGCACATGCAAAGGCTTGTAATAGAAGGCATTGAGATGAATTGATGCTAAGTACTCTAAACTTTACTGTCTGCAAAGATTGCTCTAATTTTAGAAAATAAATTTATTAAATTAATTAATTAATTTAATGTCCATTTCACATGGTCTAAATTAAGAAAAGATTATTTAACCAGCCTGAAATTTCATGACTTATTATTAAGACAGCTATGCAACTTTTCATGGTTTAGTTGCCATACTAATAGAAAGATACTCTAAAGAAGCAGGTAACCCTCATCAACTCTATCTGCCATCTTCTCCTTTCCTTATAATTACTTATAATTTTAGTATCCCTGTAGTGACCACTTTGATTGGTCACATAAAGAAAAATAGGAACATGTAAATGTTTATTTATTTAGCTTTTTAAAAATTGGTACTTTTCTAGTTAAATAAAAGTTTTGTCTTTACTAAGTAAGATATATTAGGAAGGAGAAAAGGTTTTTTGAGTTTTTTTACTACTAAAATAATTTTTGAACAGTAAAGGTACTCCACTTCATTACTATATCCATATTAGCCAAATAACTAGTCCAGGGATATTAGTTTTTCAAAAGGCTCAGTGGATGTGGTAATCTAGTGAATTAAAGCATTACATTTATTTTTTAGTAAATGTATAATTCTTTATACACATATTATATATAGATAGAAAATATATATTTAAACAAAAACCCAGAAAAAATTTCTCAAAGAAAATGCAAGCTCCTTGTAGTTACACTTGAAAGAAGGTGAAGTATCTACAATGATAAACCATTTAAGTGATACAATGTTTTCAAATGTCTTCTTGTGCCTTAAATATGTTTTCACCATTCCTGTTGCAGGGCTGCCCCTTCATCAGAACAGGTGACTCCTCAGAAATCAGGGACTGATGTGGACAATCAAGCTACAGCAAGGTAACATAAACAGTATAATCAAACCAGTGTTTTCACAAGCATTGATTATTGGAATATTAAGTACTCAGTTTGCTTTACTTCTATATTTGATAGCTTGTTTGGACATGATGTGTGATTAATGCAGCATTTAAACAGTCCTAACCATTGGCCTAGAAGCCCAAACTCTGAGTTCCCTCTCATTGACTTGCTAGGTTATAGCTGTTAATTTGTTTAATCTTCCAGTCTGTCCAGCCTGCATCCTAAAAAGCAGCATGTTTCTTAAGTTGCTGTAAATGTTTGGAAACAGAAAAATCAGGGTAGTATGGATTATACAATGTATTTTCTTTGCATTTCAGACATTGTGGGAGAGGTAGTAACTCTACCTTATTATGTATGTAAAAACATCCCAACTTGTGCACTGAGGTGTAAGAATTTTGAATAGTAAAAACCCAGCATATACCCTTTAGGGTGACAAAAATTAGCATGTCTCAACAGATGGACTTGTTTCTGAGGAATGAGTTAGATGCCATATCAACTAATCTTTGAAAATCTGCAGAATACCATAAAAATGTTGGTGGAAAAGACACTGACTTTTGGGTTTTTTTTTAAACCTAAATTTCAGCAAATTATAATGTTCTGTACTGATAGAGATGTTACATTTTTCAAAGCAATCAGCAATAACTGCCCTATCCCTGGAAGTGTTACAGGCCAGGCTGGATGGGGCTCTAAGTAACCTGGTCTAGTGGAAGATGCCCCTGCCCAAGGGAAGGGGATTGGAATGGGATGATTCTTAAGGTTCCTTCCAACTCAAGGACATTCTATGATTCTACAAACACGCAAAAAAATTTTACTCTGTGACCTTGACCAGAGTAAAATGCCTGAATATGCAATTAAAATGAATTAAATTAAAAAGAGATTTCTAGATATGCACTCAGAGTTACAATAGCTCATTTGCAGCTTTTATATGGAAATATTAAATGGTGCAAACATAAAATTAATTTAAATTAGTTAATTTTATTTAATTTGATTCATAAAGTTCAGTTTTATGAGATCTGGAGCTACAGTCTTTACTATTTTGAATCCTGTTCCCCTCCCCCAAAGTCCTAAAAATGTAAAACCAGTACAAAATGACTAAGAAAGCATCCCAAAGATGTCTGACAGTGTAATCCCCAGGAAAAGGAGAAATAAAAGCAATGTTTCAGTGAAACATTTTCCTGTCAACAAACGTGGGAGATCTTAGAGAATTAAATACGCCTAGTATTAAGTAGGGAAGTGACAGCCATTCTTCACTGCTAAGGGCTTGTTAGGGTCTGACTTAATCCTCACCCTCAATCAGTTCACATTAATCATCCCCTGGTTGCTCTCATTACCATACCAAGCTCTGTATTCCTGTCCCTTCATTGGTGAAGAGCTGGAGGAGTATTTTACTGGTCTACAAGTTTCTATGGCAACTCTGCACTGCTATTTGTGTCAGTATATAAACTGTAAGTAGTCTGTAATCTTAGTGGGCAAAATTCAGCCCTCTCTACTGCTGCTATAATTCCTTTACATTTGGCTGGTGCTTCAGATGTCATCCATCTGCTGCTGATGGGTTAGCTTCACAAAACGACAGATTCTGTTACGTTTTTGCTAGACAAAAATTGCTTAATTAATCAGCTGCCAGCAAAAGTTCCTTTTTTTTAAAGATGTCATATAAATACTACATTTTTGGCAAAAATGTTTGTCACACAGGGCAAATAAACAGTTATATGAAGAGTATATATAGTAATATAAATGTGTATTAGAAATACTGTTTTAATTTACATCCTTTAGTTACTTGTACTTTTACTTGGAATAGAAAGATTTTCAGGTCATGGCTTTTAACACCAGACTTAATTGATTAATTGTCTGTCATTCTGGATTCTGATAGGGATGTTAAAGGAATAAGGAATTAATTTCAATATAAAATAAGTGGAAAATGGCAACTGCCTTTCTAACAAACTGCTCAGTGATGGGAGGAAAATCTTGAAAAGGATGGTCAGATACTCCTCTTCTGGCAAAAATTGTAAAAAGAAAAAGCAATTAATGCATTGTTTTTAAGGACAAAAGTTAGACCTGGCATCCATCTAAAACACAGGGAGTGTGTGTGCGTGTGTGTGTGTGTGTGTGTGTGTATTTCTATATGTATCTATACACACACACACACACACACACACACACACACACACACACACACACCTCTCACATCTGAAGGCATGGATTTATGGACCTTCACCTGTTGGATACGATTAAGAGAATGGGCATCTCATGACTAGCTAGGGCATCTGTAGATACTCCTAGGCAGCACAAGTAGGCTAGGACACAGAGGAAGTGAAATATTACTGCCTAACAGTTGTGGATATTTCAGAGCATAACAGGTCAAATCAGGTCTCTTGGTATTCACAAATGCAGCAGGAGATGAGCACTACACTGGATATATACAGAGACATTTTTCTGATTTCCTCAATGGGCCTTTTATTAGTGGCTTATCAAGTCCTTTTTGTGCTTTTTTCCACATCAGTGAAGATGCAAGATTTCTCACTCTGCCTTTTTCCTTTCCATAATTGTAGTAACCATTAATGCAGGTGTTTAAAAAACTGGCATTTTTTAAAGAAGAATGTTCTGTAGAAAATCACATTAAACCACTTCAAACATTCTGAGGGTGTTTAACACAGCTTTAGTCAGTCTTTCAATAATGATTACAGTTAGGATACAAAAAAATCTGTGTTTCTATAAAAAGGCTTTTATAATGGGGTTCACATGTATTGAACTACATATAGTTACAGAAAGTAATGGTGTTTGGCACAGTGAGCCACATTTACCAGGGCAGACAAAATAATTACCACCCAAGAATGGAGAATAATCAAAAGGTTGTATTTCCATAAGTTTCATAAACTGTAGAACTAATTGATTCATCTTTTATTTTTCATAGATATATCAGAATTAATTCATGGTTGGACATACCTTAGGAAAAGCTTTGAGGTGATAGTAACAGGGGCTATACAAGAGATTAGAGAGAGATCTCACTCAGCTCTTAAAGCATCTGTAGTGAGATTGTCTGCTAGCAGGGAAAGGCTATTAGTCTGTGGGGACAAAAGGGCATATTGCAGAAACCCTTACAAAAGATGTCTTTTTGGTATGGCAGCTACAGAAGTTGTCTTGAAGAAAATAGTTCAGCTGTTTATTTGTAAGTATGTGGTGAGAGACGCAATTTCTAGGGAACAGAAACAAGGGAATAGAATAAATTTTCCTGGCATAATTAGGAGAATCCTATATTCTTGCTCCTGTACAAGCTTTTCCCCTAGTGTACAGGATAACTCACTATTATTACTCCTCTCAGTAGCAGAAAATTCAGACAATGCTTTAAATCTCTGTGTACTATGCTCCTTTTTAATGATATTCCTGTTTGACCCAAGATGTGTTCCCAGTTCTCATTGCATTTGATTGTGAAAGAAGAACACTTTAATTACCTGTGATTAAACTAGGTCTTCTAATAAGGGCTCACATTGCTGTGTCTATCAACAACTGGGAACTTTTGCAAAGTCAAGAAAAAAAGCTAAGTTACAGGGGTTTTATTAAAAAAAAAAAAAGGTGACTTGTTATTGAGTTGGAATTTTCCAAACCAATGGAATTAAAACCATGATGTCAGGTCTCCTAAACAAATATTTATTGACAAAATCTTTCTTGTTCTAGAGCTGTGTAAAGCACACAGTTGAAAGAATGTGTAGATGCATTTTGAGACATTGGCTAATTATGAGTTCTCATTAGATTGTCATCCCTGGGAGCGTTCAAAACCATGTTGGATGGAGCTCTGACCATCCTGGCCTAGTGAAATGTGTCCCTAGCCCATGGCATGGAGGTTGGAGCTGGATGGTCCTTTTAGCTCCAACCCAAACCATTCTATGAGTCTGCAAGATATGAAATTCCAAAGAACCACGAGAAATATTCAAAGGAATTATCCTAAGTCAGACTAAAGTTTAGATGGCCAAAATTTAAAGACATGGCTCCTACATGAGTAATTCCTGTATGACTTTTCCTTTGGGATGTCTTTTATTTGCTTTGACTTTTTTAGCTAGACCATCTAGAAACCTCTAAAATGTTCTGGAGGACGCTTATGTCCCTCAGAAGTTGTTGGAAGCAAGGATACTGAAAAAGAACTCACATAAGCACACCCATAATTCACTAGTTTGCTTTTGCTACAATGACAATTGTTTCTTTATGGTAAAGTGAAGTTGCTTTACACTTTTTAAATTGTTTTGTTAATACAAGTCAATACAGTAATTTTTAATTTATTTTTTTGCATTTCAGCAGAAGGTCTTCCAAGTGACAGGCTCCTTCTGTCTCTCAATTCTGATAGATTTGGCATTCACTGCAACCCTGGTTTGCAGCTTTTCTACGTGTTGATACAAATGATTCACTGTTACATAGCTTCTGTGAAAAGATCCAAACCCCTTATTCCTAAATGAATTTTTAATACAGTGTTTACAGGGTGATACATATCCTTCCAGAAAAATGGAATAAATTGTCTTCTTCCAGGGATCTTTCCCAGTCTATCTCCTATGAAACATTCTGATCAACAGCTTCTTCCTCTGTATTTAACTCGAAAATCCTCTGGGCAAAGCATTACACTTGTTTTGGCACATTATAAATTGGTTTCCACAGTTGACTGCAGTCATCTTCTGTGCCCTAACTCTCAGCTGTTATTGATGAAAGGTCTGAGCAAGGGCTCCTGGCACTGATTAGTGAGCATAGCAATGTGGAAGGAAATGCACCCTGCTCCAGGATAAATGCCAATCTTCTCTCAAAAAGTTCCTTTATTCATCCTCAGCTATACTTGACAGGACAGGGATTTACAGGGACAGTAAAGCAGCCATAACAGAGGATCAAAATTCAGCTGGGCCCATGATGCTAAACTTTACCCAGTAAGATGGCTGACTTGTTTAATATACTCTAGACCAACTCTTTTATTTCAGCATTGGAAGGCCCACTTGGCAATTGGTTGTTTTTTCTTTTCTCCTATACTGATATGACCAATTCAAAAATATCCTTATTAGCCAGACTTTCTTATTGTGTTCTTTTTCATATTCCATCATGTCAGAAGAAGAAGCTGTTGACTAGAATGCTTTGTAGGTCAACAGGGAGATCATTGAAGAAGGGACATCAAATGCACCTTGTTTGGTATCACATTAGATATATCTTATTATATCATATATTAGAAATAGGGAGTCATCTTGATAGTTTTTATAATTCTGTTCAGGGCTTTTAATCAGAAAACAGATGCAGATCTATTAAAAATACTGTATATGATTCCTTTAATATAGCTGCCTCTGGATGCTCCTGATTATGTCAATGATGACAGAGTGACTAAATTCAAAACCTCATTAAGCTGGATTTCACATCAAGTGCCCCAACAAGTCTGAACTATGCGTGGTCCTTTAGTTTCTAGTCCATAAAATAACAAAGTATTGGTGTTATTGGTGCTTGGGTATTATGTCAACTGGTGGTGTAGCAGCAAAGATGGATGATAAAATTCTAGGCAATAAGGCAAGAATGCCTTCAAGGGTTAGGGAACATTTGGAACTAGATAGAGGCTCAGGACTTTTACAGGTTAGGGAAGTATTCACTAAATAATGAGAGAGCTGTGGGCTCATACTCTGCTTCCTGATTCTTGAGGTTCAAGAGCTTAGCTGGGGGTCCGTTTAAAATTTTGTTTTTCATTCCCACATGCCTAGGATCAACTTCAATTTCACCTCAGCATTAGGGACAGTTTATTTGCATTGACGCTTTCTTCATTGCCTTCAGAATTTTAAATGCAAATATTAGAAGTATTTTCATTGCTTTCAGTACAGAATAACATCACTAAGTCTTTTTTGTAGGTGTGATTCATATTTCCTAATTGAAACTTTATCTGTATGTTTTCAAGATTAAAAAAAAACCAACCAAGAAATCAGAAAGAACTAGGAGATGTGCTTGAATGTGTGGATCAGATTAATTTGTGTTTTTCTTTTTGATGGTAATCTGACTTGTCACCAGATACACCAGCTCAAAACTACTATCTGAAATAAGTGAGATTCACAAGCACAGATCACAGAGCAGAAGAACTGAAAAGTATTATATTATTGCTCTACCTCAAGTGAACTGAGTTAGAAATCAAAGGCAGACTGAAAAGAAAAGCAAAATGTAGACAATTCATTTTCTCTAACTTTTTGATACAGAGCACAAAAGGAAAAAAACCCACTCTTTGTGATTACATATTACATTAATTGTTCTACTTTTAAAGATTGCTTAACGAAGATGTCCATAGATCTTTCATACATTTAATCAAGGAAGGCATGAGATAGCTAGCATTAATACAATCAGGTAATGCAAACCACACTTGTTCCATAAAGAAGAAACATTTGCTTATATTGATATAGGATCAGAGATAGTAAGCTTTTGGAATTTAGCTGGTTTCTGTAGAGTTTGTCACACAAGCCTTATATAATTTCCCTTTCTGTTGTATCTGAGGGGCATAGGGATCCAAGATATGGCAGAACAGGAGTCCCTGGCTAAACTGAGCAATACATTTTGCATGCAGCCTGCCTTGACAGCTTTTTTTTAAACCTACTTATACTCTTTGCTACTCTTTTATTCTGCTGGACTGTCTTCATTAGTTGTCAGATTTCTAATCCTATTTTACACAAGAAGCTAGAGGCAAAATAGCAGAGCAGCAGCAAATTTCATGGCTAACAAGTCTATAGCATGAGGCCCACAGCAGCCCAGCTGCACATGAGCTTTTCCATCCTTCAGGGCGGGGCTTTCTTTGGATTCACAGTGCTATTTTGTGCATTTTTCTGCAAGATGTTGTTAAAGACAGAATAGGCTTTTTTTTTTTTCCAGGAGGTGGTCACTTACAAACAGAAAAGTAAATGAATCAAGAGAATTGTCTTCCATACTTTAACAATAATGACAAGCATATCTAGGTCTTAATCCAAATCTTAATGTTTCTATTTTATAATAAATTAATTTATTTTCTTCAGTACTTGAGAACCTTTTGTACCATATGCAATACAAAATCTTCTGTACTGCCATTTCAAGTATTTTTATGTAGAATGCAAAAATGCATATTAGTTATCCTAAGTTAGGTGCTCCTAAAAACTTCCAGCCATATCCTGAGTCTTTATTAAAATATTTCATCCTATTAAATTTGTGAGCAAATTATATATTCTCCTCCTGGCAGGCTGTCTGACCTATCTCATTCTCATCCGTTTCAAAAATACTCACCCTAGGCAGAATGTTCACAGGGATTTAATGGCTGTCTCAGAAAATACTATACTTTGAGGTGGCATCCTTTGGAATGACCTATGAAAAATGTCAACTCCTATCCCAATCCACCTACTGTATTTGAAATATATTACCCCTAGTTTGTCTAAACTGCTTTATATAGACGTTTTATGCTGCTGTTTTCCATCATCTTCTATGTTTTAAAAAGTTGTTGACAAGGGTAAGAAGTATGAATTCAGTTCAGCCAGCCTTAGACACAACAACAGTTTATTTTTTCAAGTGAAAATTATACTTGCAAGTGGAAATCCTTCTCCACAGGAGCCTTTCACTGCATCTGATACTCTGATATTAAAGGAGCTTTTTTAATGTATGAATATAGTTTAGTCTTTTTCTACTTTAATACTTATCATCTTTTAGAAGTATTAAAAAATATGTAAGTTACAATGCTGATTTTTAACACAGTTACAACCCTCATCCCAAATGAAACCTAACCTGAAGTTCTGTTTAAGTTCTGTAATGCAGATCTACTCTAGCTTTCAATGTGAGGCTGGATTATGTTCTAATATCAACACTGGTTGATAGTACTGTGTGCTAATGCTAAAGCAAACGTAGCTTTGTGAGCAAAGAGAGATGTAAAAAGTCAGCAAAATTATGCCCTGAGCACAATCAGATAAATTCTGAGTTATGCCCCATGTCCTACAGCTTGTTCTACCTTACATTTTGTTCTTTTGATAAATAACAGCTCTTTAATTTCAGTTGCTAATACCCTAAACTAGCTTGAACCAGTAGCTTGCAGTTGTGTATCCTGTGACCTCTGCTTTGCACTAAGCCAGCCATCTCAAGGCAAAGAACTTGCAGGATATCAATTCTGGTTACTTGCTGCAGTCATGTCAAGATGTTTCCTGGGGCTGAAAGTTTGAGAAGTGTACAATAAATGAATATCTTCCAAGGTTCCCTTTTACAGAACTTCTCTTTCATAGGAGCCATAATGTGTAGCTGAACAGGTCAGTCTGCTTGTATTTTTGTACTGCAATCTGCAGCAGCAACTGTTTCTGTTCACTTATTAGGACCCTTCAGGGTTGCTGTTCTATGAATCAGGCTGTAGATAACAAGGAGTGCATATGTAGTCCCACCTAGATAGCAAGTAAAATCTTTCTTGCAAGCCAGTCAGTGCACTGGGATACCCAAAGCACTGACAAGAGCAGAATAATGTGAGAGGAAATAACAAAATGCTGTCAGCTACAAAATCAGGATGATTTAAGGATTACAGAGGGGAACTAACTCATCTATCCTTCGAGTTGCACCAAGGATTAATGGGCTAGTACATGCATTTCTGAAGGAATAAGTCTTAAATTATTGGAAATTTCTTTCCTCCTTATTTCCAAACAGGCAGTGGGCCAAGTTTGAACAATTTTAGATAACTGTCATTCTGTTTTTGAAAATTCTGTGCAAAGTGAACAGAGCAATTTAAGGTAAAGAAATGTGAAGTTATGTGGGAAGAGTGTTAAAATACATGTGAAAACTTAAAAAGAACATATCTTAGAGCCAGAATCTTTTCTGCTCATCTCAAAGGAATTTCTTCCACCACTTTTGACAGAAAGCTACTACCTAGAAGAACAAATATATAGATGGTACAACTTCCCAGTGCTCTAAAATATATTTCTATAGCATTATTCATGCGATTATGTAGTATTTGAAACAATATTACTGAGATATTTTAACATTTCTTACAAAGATTAACACAGAAAGTTCTAGTTTTTGGGCCTTGTTGTGGGAGCATATTTTATCTGCATTGGATTGGAATATTTTTATAGGAAGGCTTCTTCAATTAAGGTATCTAATTCTGAAAGAAGAGCCCATAGGAATTATTAAAAACTATTAAATTGAAAATCATACAAAAGTGAATAGAACATTTTACATCTACAACATGAGTAACAATTTCAAACATATCTGTATTAGTGAGCAAAATCTCATTGGAAGCACATTGGGATTTGGTTCTGCAAATGCTTACATGCCTTTGACAATCAGACTCAGGAGGGTGCAGACACAGTGGCCTGCCAGGCACAGCTTTACTACTGTCACAGCTTTTCCATTGCTCCACGCTGGGAAAGGCAGCAAAAGTCAGCAGAAAGGTTGCTGATAACTGTGCTGAGTAAACTGCACATAATCCTGTGATTGCAAGCAGAATGAGCAGGAGCCTCAAATCTGCTTCCTATGTTTTGGATGAATATACAATACAGAGGCTGGCTTATATAGGCAGGTTGCACAGACCATAAAGATCATAATTGAGATTGCTGCAACTTCAAACCTTCAGTGGACTTTAGAGAAGACTTGAAGTGAATATTTAAAATACCTCTAAGAGCAGAAAGACATGGAGGATGCAAGAGACGAGAATGATAATACATATTTACTCAAGCCAGACCTATGCACAGCTGGGTTTGGCTGTTGTTTTATTTTAATCAAAGTTACAAAAATATAAGTAACTACCTGAACTCTTATTTACACTTACTATAATTTTAGTGTTGCTACCTTAACATAGTGAGGAAGCAATTTGCCATCCAGTTCACCAAGGAAAGGATATTTTTGGATAATTGCAAGGAATCAGTTTCTGAAGGAATACTCTGAAATGTGTTGTCTGTGATAATATGAAAAGATTTTCCACAAGTATATAGTTTATTAATGACTGTTATGGGATTCTAATTAAATGGCAGTTGACTCTCCTTGCTCTGAACTGTTTAATTCCTAAAAAAATGGAGATCTTTATAATCTTATCAAAAGGAGCCCCAAATCTGACAAATATGACCAAGAGGAAAGCTGAAAGGTTACCTTTATGTTCCATGGAGATGTTGTTTCATGACAGAACAGGTGAGAATGAAAAGTCAGTAAACAAACATATGGAACATTGTTGACTGCCAGGTTATATAACAGGTCCTACAGGAGGTCATATCATCAAAAGCATCATTCTTTCCCCATTGCTTTCTTTTGAGGAGTAAAATTATAATGTTTTTGTAGTGAACTAATGTTACTAGAGGCAGCTTTTTAGGTAAAGCTGCTGGGAGATTTTCAAATAGAGGAGCTTGCCTTTTGAAAATGCATTTTCACAGAAATGAAGTATTTCACAGAAATGTTAACTCCAGTGCAATACTTTGAAGGAAAATAAAGGTACTCAAAGCAACACTCCATGTTTTGTCATGATACTACTAAAAATGTCATTCAAAAAGTATAAAATACATTAATTTACGTTTCTATTTTTAATAGTTTTGTTACATTAATATATGTTTAATATTAGAATATTGAAAAAGGGAAAACAATTTACCAACAAGATGTAATTTAAGGAAGATTTTTTTTCCTTACATCAGATATTAATGATAAATGACATTCTATCCCTTGTGGAAGGGCAAGAATCAGTGGGTGTAACCAGACCTCAGCACCCCTCAGTTCAAATCTGACATTTCTTGTGAGAAGGAAGAGTTTACTTGGGAAGGAGCTGGTCTAGATAGCCTACCAAATAGACAAAAGGACTTTGTTTGTTTGTGTTTTTTTTTAATTTATTTAGATAGAATGACTTAGTCCATAATCACTTTTTAGGTAAGATATGATTCACACACGTATCAGGAGTACTTGGTTGATTGCACTACTTGATAAATATTATTTCTTGTATCATAGCATGTTTGAGGTCAGACACTCTTTGAAGTTGTCCACAATGCATGTTCAGCAGGAATTATCATTCTGACAATAGCACTAGATATAACCTTTTGTTTCCAAAACATAAATTGGCCCTTTTATTCCAGGAAGAGTATGTGCTTAATGTGCATATGGTGGGCATATTGCTGTATCTATGAATACCTTTGAATTACTAAAATAATTGTCATCAGTTAAATTTTTTCTTTCATAAAGAATGTGTCAATTATAACATTTTTTAAAATGAGTGTTTAATTTGACTAATTGACAGCTGGCTATACTAATTGTGATTTGATCTGGGTTTTGTTCTGTCTCTAAAGGAACCAAGACCTCAATAACCTCAGCAAAGCGATTCCAAGTTCTTTCTCAAGTGACAAAGAGTAAGTGTTCAAAGTTCCTCAGGCCCTACTTTTCTAAGGCAGTGAGTAGTTTGCAACTATGAGAATGCCAGGAAGGGTAATGTTGCTAATCTGTAAAATGTTTATAGATTAATAAGTAGCATTCCTTATACAGAAAGATGACTACAGAAATACAGATTAATTCACCGGCATGTGCACAGTCAGCAGAACAAGTACTTCCTAAGGCAAGCTTCCATGTATGCCTCACATGTTTCCACAATTAAACTATCACTGAAATATTGATATGGTTAGAGAAGGGGCAGTAAGCAAAATATTGTAGAACTCATGGATGGTAAATGTTGCCCAGCAAGGTGTAATAATGCATTTCAATCAGCAAGGGAAGTGATCCATAGAGAACAACTTGAACTTTCTTTTTTGAACAGTGTGTCCGTTCAATGAGTTTCAAGCCAAGTTTCTGGAGGTCAGCAAGCAGCCCTTCAGCACAGAGAAAGGGATGGGGTACTGTGCTAGTGATAGCTGTGTGATATTTGCCACATTGAGCACTGATACTCTACAGATAAATTTCAAGAACCATATTCTAAACAGTAACAGCAAATAAATGTTGCCAATCTGTGATCATCTATTTTATAACAATCTATACACACACACAGGCATACATACAGATAAACATTTAGCACTAAACTCTAAGTTGGGTATCTTTTTTTTTTTTTAATGCTAATTCACAGAGAATTTATTAGGATAGACTCCAAGGCTTTGAGACACTACTGAATTTTAGTAGCAGCCAAAGTTTTACGCTTATCGTGAATTGAAGAGACCAAATTAGGAATTTCACAGAGCTAACCTGGCGTTCTGTTTTGCTCTCTCCTTCTACCCAAAGAGAACCATGGGGTTTTTCTTACAGCATTTTCATAAGTCGTTCCATTCTTGAATTCATTGAACCATTTTAAAATAGTAAAGGGAATAGAAGAAAATCTAGTCTCTAGTTCAACTGTATTTAGAAATCAAAGAAAAAGGTTTCCTTATGTGTAAAATATGTGAGTGCTCTGATACTAACATTTTCAACACAAATACAGACATGATCAGTGCTTTAATTGTTAACCATGATGACACACAGCAGTGATTTCTTGTCATTCCAGAAGTAAAATTTTGGACATTTGGCCATATATTTAGGTGTTATCTTCAGAAGCTGAAGTTTCTTAGTTTAAATAAAAATTCATTTTTGCAAATAAATGATGCAAACATGGATTAGGCTGCTTGGAATCTGTAAATTAATTCTAAATTCTTGGAAGGTTCCTGTTTCTTCTTCACTGTCTTGACAGGCAAAGAACAATCTTAAACTAAGGAATTAATAGAATTTAAAGGAGCATTTTTATTTTCTTGGATGTATTAGATAATAATTTTAATAAATAAATAAATAAATAGTACAGAACTTTCCCTTGCTAGGGGAAAATTACAAACATATTTTCTTCAAGAACATTAGTTTTTACAAATTTTGAACATAAAATTAACTAAAAGTTTGTACATAGATATATTTCTTTCTTTCACAACACTTTGTCCCTTCCTAGATAGAGGAAATATTGTAACAGTTCTATTTGGATTTTTTTTTCCAGAGGAAAAGACCTTTCAGATTTGACTGAAAAAAATACTGCTGATCAGAAGAATAAGAGGTAAGCCTGTCATAATCTGCCTCTTATATACTTATAAAATATTTATTGTGGATTTGAAATTGGTATTAATAGGTTCTGTTCAGTAAAAACAATTAGATTTTTATTTGTTTTCAAATGAGGACAACAGTGACCTTTTACAAACTTAAACTATTTGTCAATGGGTCATATTTTTATTATAGAGCATTAACCATCCAATATGAATGTAAAATTATATTTTATATACTTGACATATGTTCATACATAAAATTTATTATATTAAATCAGCTTATTCACAGCCAACCAATGATTAGTGAATTACTGGTACAAATGTGACCACATGGACCTAGAGAGTGTACACAACCCTAGATAATGGCAGTTGGAAGAGAGATTTGGACTGGATATGATAACAAATAAGGGACACACTTTGATAGCCATTTCCATAGCTCATGGTACTGATACCTGAACTGAATGAAAGTCAGTTACCAAGTGAAAGTGACAGAGCCACAGTCAGTTTGGAAGATGTAGGCAGGACCTTCACTGGTAGGGTGGCACCACGATGTGACACAGGGGCCATGAGCTGAAACATGAGACTGACTGGCTGTATGGATAGCTGTCCAGCACTGGAGCAGCTTGCTTGGAGAGGTTGTGCCATCTCTCTCCTTGCAGGTTTTCAAGACCCAACTTGACAAATACTTGAGCAGCCTGGTCTGGCCAAACTGCTGTCCCTGCTTTGAGCAGAAGGTTAGACCAGAGAGGTCCTGAAGTCCCTGAATTCCAGCCTGAATTATCCTACAATACTATCATGGACTTGACATTTCTGAGCCATTTGTAATTCTTTTGCAATATCACATTGGAAAGAACTGAAAAATATTGAAGCCTGAACTGATAACTTACTTGTTATAGTCAGGAGTCTTACCTGGGAAATGCATACAGTTTTCTTTCTTCTTCAACATAAATAATTTAGTCCATTTAATATGTTTAGATTAAAGAAAATACTTATATTAATTCTGAGGTCTTTCTCACTTTCAGAGATGAGTACCTTGGGGATCACACTGAAGTAAAGTCTGCTGATGGCCAAAGTAAAAAGTGGTGAGAATCAATGCATAATTCCCTCTAAAGTTTAATGGTCAAATATCAAGACTTGTAGCTGTTTAGTAGAACCAGAAAATATGAATTCCTATTACAAGCAGACAGAATTTGCCCAGTGTAAGATATCTGTATTATTTCTAAAATGCGCCTGATTAACCAAATATAACAATAAAGCTGCATGTATTTTGATAAGCAATGACTCAAACCTATAATCTCTCGTGGAGAATGAAAATGACTAGTGACAAGATCCTCCTAAGTATTTTTGTGTTTATCTAAGTCTTCTGTGAATTCAGCTGCTGGCATCTCAAGCAAATATACAAAAATGCATTCCTAGTATAAAAGCTTTACTGCTACTAGATTTTATTATTTACAAAAGCCAGGATCCATTTTGGACAATTAAAGTGTGGTTAGTAACATGTTTTTAGGTACCATTCTGATGGTGTATTTTTTGAGTCTTCCATTTAGTTGTATATCCACATGAAGAAGGGGAATGTAGTTATCTGGATAGATAGGCAGTCTTGCTATTTTTGATAGAAAATATTTTTATCCCAGAAATTCCACTGGACAGTCTGACCAGGGAAGCATGTACCGAGCATCTCCAGTGAATGAGTTTCTCTTTCAGTTCTGGCAGGGGCCTGCCCCATCAGGATTCGGGCACAAAGGAGGTGCTGCTTCCTGCAGCCCCGCTCTGCATATAAAGCACCATAAGCACTGAGTGAGGGTCGCTCAGCAGAGCTTCTGTCCTTGGCAAGCTCACTGATATAATCAAGCTGCAGCCCACACATCCAGAGTTAAGGCAGATAATGAGCACATTGTTCCAGAATATAACCTCTGGCAGAACCAAACAAGAGCAGCCTTTGTCTGAGCTGCTTTGTAAAAATCATCAGAAACGTTATTAGCACTTATTCCTGATACCCCATAATTTGTATGACAAGGTCTATTTTTATGTTTGTTTGCCTGTCCTGTTTTGTGTCAGGGAAAACTGCAGGAGGAGGTTTCTCTTGCTTGAATCATAGTCCTGCTTTTTGAAATTAGTCTACGTATCTATGTTTATTTGGTCATTTCTAATTAAAACATAACAGTAGTACATCCAAAAAAGAAAATTTGGAACTAAAAGCCTAAGAATGCAACATTATGGAATACTGATAAGAAAATGTGGGATGCTATCAACAACTGAGAATTACTGCACAGCTGAAAACCCCAGTGGGCACTTTGAGGAAACTAGAGTTCAATTAAAGTTAGATGAAGTTTCCAATATGAATATATATGAATATATATGAATATATATGAATATATCAGCATAAAGGAGGACTAAAAATTATAGGTCAGTGACTGTATTATTTTTCACCAGCAATGATTTGACCAAAATAAGCTAAATTTATTTTACCTGCTTTTTCTAGTCCAAGCTTCTTCATTCAAGATTGTAAGTGTAAATTAAAACTGTGTAGCTGAAAAAGATTTCTAAAAATTGTTTATTTTCTTTTTGTGTAATTTCTTTTTTATTTTAGGATTATTGAGAAAGCATATGAAAATCCTCCACGGGCTCAAAATAATCTCCCAGAAATAAAGTACTCTAGTGACAATGAAAGAAAGACCAGGTACTGTGGAAAATTAATTGGGTACTGTAATGGCTAAAGTGCCATTTCTTGAAAATAATTCATAAAAAGCTTTTCTATGCAAGAAATTCCAGGAATGCTTAGAAAGCTCTCATTGGTCTCTGGAATCATGGCAGCCCCTCTCCAAATCTGTTTCTAGGATCCCAGGCACAGAAGGCACAGAAAGTCATAAATCCTAACTCCAGTGCACAGAGTGAGGAGAACAAGACACACCTGGTGTAGCTCTAGAGAGAGAGCTGAAACATAAAGTTTAGGAGGGCAGCTAAGTGCCAGAATTCTTATCTAATCAATAGAGGAAAGGCATTTCTTGAATGCTCTTATTTCTTATGAACTTGTTTCTTTATGAGACTGTAAGGAAGACATTACACTCTTCCCTTAAAGTGCCCTTTTAACTTCCTACACCTGTATGGGATGAATCTGAACCCACATAGCATCAACCCAACCCAATGCCACTGACACTTGGCATGGGATTCTGACTTTCTGACCAAGAACAAACTATTTTAAAAACCATTTCTCTTACAGTATTCATGCTCTAGCTGGATTCTGCCTCTACAAACCCACATATTGCAAACCTGAGTGGAAAATGTGATGTAATATAACTAGCTGTATACCATGTCTATTGGTATCAGGAAATAATTGAAATAAAAGGAAACATTATCTTGTTCTTCATGGTCAAAATTATTTTAACAAAATACGACAACAAAAAGTATAATATATATAGTTCTTGAGTGAAAGACCTTTTTGGATTAAGAAAACCTCTCTTCGGTATCAATCCACCTGTCTATATGGATTAATTATTTATGTAGGAAGGATTGTTTAAAGACATAACCTATAGGTTTGTATTGCTGTATAATAGTTGCAAACTGCCTGAGCCAGGGTTGATGACTCAGCAGGGAGAGGAGAAATCTATTGAGCCTTGCTGACAGGGAAAGTAAAGGTCACAGTCTGATACTTAATAGGAATTATGGTCAATGTCCCCATCCTTAACCTTATGCACACCTGATCCGTGCTGTAGATATGAATGGGCACAGGATCTTTAATCCTTCATATACTTATATCTGCAGTTGGAATACAGTTGAAATCTGTGTATTCTGAAAATTCTGCATGACCTTGAAGGACAGACCCATAAATTGGCTGAGAAAAAAGTCTAAGCCAAACAGCCTACAATTTAAGATTAAAAATGAATATTCAACAGAAAAATTAATTAGAATTTTTCAGAATTTTGTGCTCATACAGGCTCTGAGTTGTAATATTCTTATTATCTTCGAAAGTTAAAATAGAGATCAGTAATAGAAGAACGATAGGGCAAAGAATGTGCTGCAATATGCAATGCTACCTTACACTTGATAAACTTTATACCCTCTACCTGAACCTCTAATCCCATTTTAATTCATGAAGCCTTATTAAAGGAATGGTCTTTGTAAGTTATTCTTTCAGGTTTTATGCGATAGGTTCTACAGAGTATTTTTGTTGAGTACTTTGCTGTATGAACAAGTCACACCATAGCAAGTAAAGGAGTGACTGATATGAACTGAAAGAAGGGACGTGATCAGATGCACAATTCTCAGGCTACACTGGGACTCAGTTTTCACTTGGTGTCTCATCAAGCTGTCAGACTATGCATTTATTTAAATGTTCTGCGTTTCCTTACACTTTCAGTTGACAAGGTTAGAAACTGATGCTTTGGAAATATTTTTGCTGTAGCTTCAGCGTTTTTTGTTTTACACACTCCAGTTGAGGTTTCCTACCTAAGCTGTGATTATATATATTTTTGTGTATTTCAACCATAATACAATAAGTAAAATCCAAGGGCTGCTGTTCTCTACACTAGGACACTTGACTTCCTGTAAGATAATGTTACTTTCAGGCATGCAGCATGTAAATACCCATATTATGTTGAGCGTCCAATGCACAGTACTCACTTTCCCCAAGATTCCAGTTAAACACAAGTTGAATGGAAGATTTGGGAAAAAATAAGCTTAACAACAAAAATAAGAAATAGAAAAAATAACAGGCTCAGACTTTACAGGAACAAAGAAATCACATTTCCTTGCCACTTTTCACTGTGGCAAGAAACTTTAGGCAACTGCACTACCAATATACTCCACCCTGTGACATGTGTTGTGCACATTCTTGGTCAAGAGAATTTCTCAGCCAGAGAAACTCTTTCAGAAGGTGATCACTTTAGTTTGCATTCCTATTTAGTAAGCTTACTTTCATCTCACCTGAAATGTAAATGGAGCTCTAGGTGTTCACGTGAGGAGATAATTCCTCTGTGGTGAGCAAACCCAGGTTTGTTACATTCTGATTAAATAACAAGCCCATGGTTATTTCTATGTTATGTTCTATGAAATATAAATAAAACATTTATCATTTCAGCTTATCAGTAACTGCAATTTAAATACATTTCTGTGCTGCACAGAAATAAAATAAGACATATGTACTTTACAAAATACAGGTATGTAGAAAAGAGTATCTAAGCTTCATAACACCTTACACACACATTATCAATCTGTTGTATTTCCTGGAATAAAAATCAACATTTGGTAAATACACATGATTATAAACAATTGCTCCTAACATTGTAGAGCATTATTCAAGAGTGTTATGAAACATGTAGTAATTACTATATACCTTAAGAATTTATGGGGAATAGGATAAATAAATCAATTCAGAAATCTTCAAAACACATATGGCAAGATTACTTCTTCAACTGTCACATACATGTTCATCCCTTCCATGGAAACAAAACTGACATTTATGTAACTTGGAAATGGGAGTGTTAAAAATGGAAGATTTAACTTCCCTGATAATTAAATTCAGTATATTCCTTTCTACTCTGATATAAGGAACAATACAGTTACTGTAGTGAAAGACTCTAATTCTAGGGACATACTGTAATTTTGTTTGGCCGTTTGACAGCTTTTTGGGGACAAGTGAAAGAAAAGGAAAAAATGAAGTCTGTCACCATTTTCTGATATGTATCATTTAGGCTGAGATATCAATACAGGAAACCCAATACTGTTATGTAAATTTTGCTCAATGGGCTCATGGATTTAATTTTGAAGTGCTGAGGAATCATTCAAAAATAGAACACAGTCTAAGGACACTATATTACAAATATTACTATATTACTAATTTACACTTTTTATTTGATATATTATTCTTGGTGGTTGTGAAAAAAAAAGAAAAAGAACTCATCACCAAGTATGTTTTTTTACAAGCATGTTGTCTTAGTTTATTTTGCATATTATTATCAATGTAGTGAAGCCTTTAAAAATGTAGTACTGTTTAGTGATAGCTATATACTCTTTGCTTCACAGCAAATCATCACTTGGTGCCTATGAAAAAAATATAACTGGAAATACTATCAAAACTGTTTATTCTACTTCTGATCGGTAAGTACACATTAATAACATCGTAGAGTAGCAAAGGACACAGACATTTATGTAAGCATTCAAGTCTTCAGACAAAAGAGAGCCCTGGAAGTCACCATCATGAGACAGCTTTTCATACAAAGCTCTCTTTCAGTGAGATCTTGCCATCAAATCATTACCACAGTTCAGCAGCCTAATATTATGTTAGGCTTGTCACAGCTGACATTTGAAAATATCTATAGAAACAAGAGGCAATGCCTTAAGTGACAGAGTTGGCTTTGTGATTCTGTAGATTTCTATCTCAGGCAGCCGCTTACTCTGCAAAATTTCCTTCCTTTGTGAGAATGGTAATGACCAAATTTATGTACAAGCGTGGAGGAATAGGTTCACGTGACAGCGGTGAGCTGGTGAAAACTATCTTTTCACACCAGTAAGACATTCCCAAATACAAGCAGGATATTTGCTCAATCTGTAATAACTTACCTCATGGGGAAAAAGAAGTTAAAAGTGCCCACAATTTTCAATTCCATTTGGACAGCCCTACTACCTGGAACTACCTAATCAGAAAAACTTGTATCCTTTTCAACATAAAGATAAGGAACTCTGGGGATGATTACATTTAGTACAGCAGTTTGTCACTGACAGGCAGGGAGCAAGAGCTATTGATTTAGTAATGCTAAACAACACCAACAGCTGTATCTAGACAAAGTACAGAGTGATGCCACATAGGAGTGCAGCAAGAGGTGAGAAAATTTTTATAAGTGTTATTGTCAGGAATACCTGTAGGCTGTTCATACATTAATTTGCTGTAATTACCAAGAAGGTATGAGTTCTGTCCGCAGTGAAGAAAGTCAAAAAGGTTTTCAGGCACCTCTGCATGACAGAGAATTCTGTGAACCAGACTGATCAAATTATGGCACTTTGAATTCAACTACCAGTTTACTTTTGAGATTAAAACATTAACATCATGCCCCTCCACCTTATCCCTGTTTAGTATACATGCTCCCAAACATCCAGCAGCTTAATTCAGTTTACCAGAGAAGATCATTACATCTACCAAGGTAATTTTGCTACTTGACAATTAAGCTCAGCAATTTGCCTACCACAGGAGCATGTGTATAACACCTGTCAACAGGAATGGAGAGAATACACAAATGACATTTTCCCATTATGGCCATTGTACAGTATACAAATGTCTTTCCCATGCAGTGTGCTAACCTTATCAATTTTCTGCTTGAGATTTCAATGGCAGCTCTTTTTCTGACAGCTGATGTTATATTTATACACAGGAGTATAATTGGAAAAGATATATGTACATACTGCAGGAAGCCCTTGGGCATAGATGCCAAAATGATCTTAGATGCCTTGCAAATTCACTGTCATTCGACCTGCTTCAAGGTAAGAAGATTTCACCTGCTATCAAGAAATGAAATTTGATTGTAATACCTGCATTATAGTACACATATAATAAGCGATTATTTAGGCCTTAGGCCTTCTACACCTGTGAGAAAAAGAAGTCTTGAGACTGGAGGAGTAGATTAATGTTGGAAATACTAATCTCTGTGTTTGCCTCTCTTCCCTACACAATCCCTTCCTTTTTCTTTCTATCTCCCTCTCTCCTTCTCTCTCTCTACTCTCCTCCCTTGCAACCGTAAGCAGGATAAAGGATGCAGCTGAATGTATTCTTAAAGTCCTATACATTTACAAGCCTTCACTTCAAGTCTGATACAGTGAATTATATCAACTAACACTTTTTTCATGTTGTAAAATTTTATTCAGTTTTTAATGAATTTTTTAGGTGTTCTTGATTGACATCTAAACCAGTCTTAATTATTAAAAAGTAGGTATTTTTTCCTATTTCCATTAAGAATGAAAGCACAGAAGAAATTTCTCTTTTGTTTGTAATTCCAAACCCTAGGCCTCAGCCTAAAATTTACCCTTTAACTTTTCTCAGGGTATGCCTGGCAGTGCTCAGTCCCATAGTCTGTTTTCTTTCTGCCTCATTTATCTTATTTCTGCTTGCATCTACACACAGTGTTTGTTGTTCTAACAAACAATACTCAGCAAAGTCACTGCATTAGCACAGCTCATATTTCTGTCCAGTCCTGCACAGCTTTTACTTCTGCTTTTGACAGCAATCCCTATTTACTACATGAAAAGTAACACAAATCAGAATATAGCAATAAGGTTGCACTTCATATGTATGAAGCTTCATGTGCTTTTTGTTAACTGTGGACTTTCTGAGCTCTCTGAGCACCAGAAAGGCATTTTCTTCCATGGGAGCTACTATGCAATATGTCCTCAATACTGTTATTGCAAGTAAATATAAGTTCTGGTCTGCTTCCATTCTTTTTAGACAAATCAACCCACATGAAGAAGAATGGGCTTTTCATTAGGAGTATTAACATGTTGGTAGTGGCTGAATTATCTGTTAAATACTTAAATTTATTTTTGAAACTATATTTTTTTTTTTTACATAGTATCAATGGGGACCTGTCTGGTCAGGAATAATCAGCTTAATTTTTGTATAACTACTAAGTTATGAAAGCATTGGCAAAAAAAAATTAAACAATTGATGTAGGTCTGTGGTTCATGCTTGTAGGTATGTATTTAGCTAAGTAGTACAATTTCTTATAATTAATATTCATTTAGCTCCTAACAAATACCCGGTATCTATTAGAAATTTGCATATAGCTGCAGTACACCATCTTCATTTCCTTGTAAAGGTATATACCAAAAGTACATTAATTAAATAACTCAAATTTTAGATTTTTTTTCCTCTGTGTAAAAATTCTAGCTAATATTGGTGAGCAGAGTTTTGAACACATGGCCAGCCTTTTGCTGATTTAAACAAAGAAATATAAAATCAGTGAAGACAGCAGATTGTTTTAATAACACCTTAATACTAATGCTGATTTTCACTTATCAGTGGATGAAATATGCAAAGAAACCAGAATTTACTATTATGTAATCAGATTTAAATAAATAAATAAGATTATCTGGGTATCAAGATCCTAATTTCTGTATCAAATTACCATGCTTCTTGATCCACTGTAGGCTTTCCCTGTGATTCTGGTAAGTCAGCCTCTGTGTGTACATTTTCATATGTGAAACATGGGCAGTGCTTCTCTATCTCAAAAAATTAGCTTTTTTGAGACATTTGTGAAAGCAATGTCCAGATACTGAAAGAATCTGCAGTATGGGAAACATAGTTAACTGTTAAGATAAAGTATCATAAGATATTTTGAAATAAGCAGATCTAGATTCTGTAAGATCTACTCTGAGGCAGATGATTATGTGTGATCATTCTCCCTTTATTCAGTGAAGAAGGAAAGGCACCTCAAAATGGTGATTCACCTTATTGCAGGATAAACCCCTAAGCTAAGACAGAGAAAGTAAAAGTACCTTTGGAAATGTCTGGAGGAGGGACAGGGTTGTTGAGTGTAATGAGTACCTAGGCAACCAGTTGAGACACTGGTATCTGATTTTTAGATATCTAAAAAGTGACATAGTCAGATATCTAACTTTTTGTTTTCTAAAACTACTCTTTCAGAGTTCATTTTTATATTGCAGTACCAATAACTCCTATTCTAGTCTGGGGTTGTTTGTTTCCTAAAGGAAAGCATGCTGGGTAAGAGTATTAGAGAAATGTTTCATTTTAATTTTTCTTCATTCTTTGACTTGTGTGTTGAAGTGTGAAGTATGTAAGAGACCTCTGGAAGATCTAAAAGCAGGAGACAGCATTTGGATTTACAAACAAACTGTGCACTGTGAGCCTTGTTATTCCAAAGTTAAAGGTAAGGCACAAGACGTATAATGCTGAAGGTGGGAAAAACCATTTAATGAACTGCATTCAAAAGACTTCAATATATCACAACACAGCTGTTGCTTTTGATCCTTTGTGTGCAGTTAAACCTTTCCAAAGAATCTAATTTAGTGAGTATGAGTGCTTACGATGATATCCGACCCCAGGTTCTAGAACACAATTATTCTCTGAGGGAGATCTTGGTCGAACTGCAAGTTCATCTCTTCAGGTCTCTCTGTAGAGTTGTACCTGTGCAATCAATAGAGACACCTAGAGGGAGGCAATGGCATCTTGCTCTGGAAATGAGAATAAATTGCAAGGCCATCTGAGAATCAGATTGTTCTACTGAAACAAATAAGCCAGGATGCAGAGGTATTTTCACCTAGTGGAGTAATTGTGATGAGAGAAGATACAAAATCTATGAAATCATAATGAAGATATTGCATGTAATTATGACTCAGCTTTGTGAGGAGCAAAGTGAGTAAAAAATATGCAAGGCAGGGACAAATAAACATCTTGTTTTATTAATTTGTTCTAGAAGTTGCTAGATTTTAATAATGGCAATTATTATTTCACAATACTATAAATCAGCACCTCTGTACCAAATTAATACAAACAGAGATGTGGATGAAATACTCTGACAACCTGGTTTTCAACTATGTAATTCTGAGCTAAGACCATGTTGACTAAAATTATATTAAAAATTTGTTTACTTAAAATACTTTTGTTATTAACTCATTGCAAAATCTGATAGGAATGGGGAATTTTGCAAATAATCAGATTATAAAATTAATAAAGCATAGTAACAGTTATAAAACTGTAGAAAGACATACCAAGGATCTCTATATTAAGCACAATAAATTGGCATGTCCTATTTCATCAAGTTACAAGACAGACAGTTAGACTTCAATAGACATTCTAAAAAAGAAAAAAATCTGAAGTTTCCTTGTAGGACACTTGGAGCATAGTGCTTTGCTTGGCATCTCTGACCAATCTTTTCTCTCTTGCAGAAAAATGGATCTACTAATTATGACATACAGAACGTACGATGAAGAAATTACTATTGTTTAGTTAACTGCATTGGCCTGTTAATTCAAAATACTGTGGGAAATTATTCATTTTTAATGCTGGGAATTTTCTCAATGAAGTCCTACCACATGGTTTTTAAAAGAATTATTTTAATGAGAATTTAGATGCATTTTCATACACACATTGCAGGAAGCAAAACAAGATATTGGTCAGTACATTTATCAGATCTGTGAAACCACTAAATTTTACGTAAAATCAATGATAATTTATTGAAATTTTCTGAATGCCAAATATTTGTTTTGAAGGGGCTGTATTCTTTTTTCCTCCAATATAAAGACCTGTTTGCTTAATATAGCATGAATGGGATTCTCCTCATCAAGATTAGCCATTTAGAAGTCAGTGATTCAGTTTAAATCACTGTTTTTCATACAGAGGAAAGTGGGTTCATATTGCACCTTCAAGGGGAGACATCAAACTCCAAAGAAAGGTTCTTCCCAAATAACTTAAATGATGATAAGTTTGAGATGGAACAAATGACTTTTGGAAAATGCATCTCTACTACTGCAGAAGGACTCTGGACAAAAATTGCTAGAGGGTTTTAAGAACTACCCCACTCCATGTTTGCAATTCTGGTAACTATTTAATCACCATTTTTTAAAGAAGTGCACACTTAAGAGTTGCCATGAAATAATGAAACACCTACTTTGCATGACAGTATGTTGTATTTACCTTTCCTACTTTTATTAAACTGACTATTGAAACACTTTGGATCAATTCATCTCACCTAAATTTATACATCTACAGGGTAGATTTCTGTTTCTGAGTTATTTGATTTATTCTATCCTATATAGAGAAGCAGACATTTGTAGGAAGCAATTCAGTTGGTCAGATTGCAAACATCTATTTTACTGTGACATTAATCAATGTACATCTTTACTTCCATGGTTTGCAAAGGAACCTGGAATGAACAGCTCAGATTTCTAGACATCTACACTATGTCAGTTACACTCCTTCCTTTGAGACTACAGTGAAACCTTTTTTTTTTCCCTTTTGGAGAGAATATAAGTATTGAAACTGAAAGAAGAATTCATGCTTTGTTATAATATGTTGTCTAAAATAATCAATAGTTCAGTAGCTTACTGGACAGAAAAATGTATTGACTACTAGTCTTTGTCATGAGATGCTTTAGATTATGGTTCATTCAGAATGGATTTTTCTTCCTTACATCTCAGTTTAAATGGACTTCCTGGACATGACAGAGACAGAGTTAGTGTTTGAAGGCTGCTGGACCTAGGCAAGAGCTTAAAAGCATGCAAAGTATTAAAGCCATAGGTTAATAATAGACTGGTGAGTAGCTGTCCCAGTCAAACTCTCTCTCCTTGACTGCACATTTCATAGGGGAGGCAGGAGGTATGGATGTCTGTGTAATTTAAACCCCTGGGCCTGCGGGTGAATAAGTATGTTGTCTGGCTTAAAGGATGTTCAGACTGATTATGCAATGGAGACATGAGACATCAGATATTTTGTGTTGTTAATTGTATTAATATCTTATTAATTAATGTCAGTAACTCTAATAAATCTTTAGTTATTGATAATTTTTCTGGTGTGTGTTTCTTGCTGATGACATGTCCTAGTTAAACTATAATTGTTAAAACTCTGTGCTTTACCAGTAAACAATGGTACAATGGGGTGAAAAAAGTACTGGCAAAATTTTAACATCACAAATTTGGTCCTGTTGAGAGACCAACACTTATTGCTAAAGCCCAGTTACAGTGGAAGATGTTAGACATTCATTTGAGCCAGCACATTAGAATCTAGGACTTCCTAGTGTTTGAGAGGATGTGAGATTTCAGTTCATTCCCCCAGAGACCAGGAGCTCCAGATGAAAATATCTGCTACTTAAATGCTCACTGACAGGGAAGCAGCAATAAGAAACAATAATTCTGTGCTCATTAAGTCATCCTCACTGAACAGCCTTGGTAATTTTGCCATGTGGTTTTTTGTTATTTTTTATTATATGTTGCAAGTTGGCTAAGAAGAAACACCAGGTTTGTTATTTACCGTATCTGGCAGAGCAGCACTCATTAAGAAAAATCATATTAACATCTCAATACCAATGTATCAAAACTTAAATTTTTTTTGTCCTTTTTGCATATCATTAGCCTGTGGTGTTTCATTTCCCTTTGACTAGTCCTTCCATGAAACAATCCAAATGAAGAGTTTGCTGGCAGCTGTTTTAATGAACGTGTTATCTTCAATAATGCATTAAATTAGACTGAAAAGCTGTATTGAGAGATGATGTACTAAATTATGTGGGGGTTTGTGATTCATCAGGCCCATTTTTTTCAGTGTGTAATGGATACCTTATTTTACAAAGCTGGGGCATTGCTCTATGGGAAGGGGAATCAAGCAATCAGAGGAAAGGAGTGAAATAATGCATATAATGCATATTGATGCACTTAAATATGTAGATTGCTTCAAAACTACTGATACTTACAAGAACAAGGAATGTCATAAGAACATCTTTGCAGTGTTAATATATTCTGTTGTGTCCTGTGTAGGGTCCCACAGAACGCTCAGCCTGAGCATCCCTTTCTTTCAGTGCTTGACACAGAGTGATAAACATCTGTAACACTGTCCCCTCTTCCTCTCCCACTTGAAATAAAGATCGTGTCCGTTTGAAAAGACACAGTCTCTGTTACTTCACAGAGTCTCCTTACCTAGGCTAGTAAAAAACATCAAATGGATCTTGCATTTATTCCATAGGTCACCTCTGTTCCTTGCTTCTTCATATAGGGATGTGTGTACTGTTGGGACAGCTTCAGCTGTTCAGTTTATTTACTCACAACAATAAGGTCAGAACTCTGCTACTCTGCTTGCCTTCCTTGATACTTGATGTTTTAGCATAATCTCATTGTTTAGAATAAAAAGTAGCCACTTGGTTGGTTTTGCTCTCTGATCATACTTGAACATTGCTCATTGTAGCTACTCTATTACACCAGGAGATAATTTCAGCTTTCAGACTAGTTGATGGCAGACTACAAGGGAGAAATGCCTCCTTTTCTTCCTTCTGCTGTACCACAACACCTCATTTTTCTTCACAGCAGCAGAGACATCCATCATTCCATAAAGGCAAAGGATAAAGAGATAAATACATAGGTAGGTTTGATGCTCTGAAGTCTGAAGTTGTTGACCAAAACAGCTCTGTTTAGCTGCTTAATTGATGCAGAACAACTGAGTTCTTAAACTGATAAGGTCCTTCTTTGACTTCAAAGGCCTCCTCTTCTGTTTTGTGCTTTGCCTGGTCTGAGCAACTCACCTCTAATATCATCAGCAAAACTGGTGACGTCGGCTGTTTATTTACAACACGAACGGGAACGGGGTCATTCTTGATCAGTGTCATGAACTTTATTTTTCTAGCATCAGTCTCATTGTTACAACAATGCAGCAAGAGATGCTGACAGTTCTCTGATCAGAATGCCCAAGGTGCTTAGCATTACAGCGTAACATAAAACAAGCGAAGTCACAGTTTCAACCAATCACAGAAAACAAAAGCATAATGACAGAAGTTTTTCTCCAATAGCTTAAAGCCTATGTAACTTTCGGCTAAACAATAGCAGTTTTCTTTTCAACACAATGCTTCGTTCACAGAAGACAGAGCACAAAACTCTATTCATATTTAACCTTCTAAATGTATACTTAAGATATACTTTTTGCAACCTAGAAAAGCAATTCAACATAGGCCTACTGTTTTTCTCACGTCTCAAAAGCTGCTGAGAACTTTTTTTGCTAGCTTAGCATTTCACTGTCTTTCACTGCTCTCGGGCCTGCTTTGTTCAGAGCTTTCTCAAAAAATCCCCAAACCTATGGACTCCAACAACTGGGACTTAAAACATTTCTTGCATTTCAGAGAGAAGAATCTGCAGGTATTCTCAAATAAATATGTTTGGCACAATCTGCTAAAATGAGACCTTCTTGAACACCTCAATAACAACTACCTTTTAAAACCATAGACATGTTCTCTGAACAGAGAAACTGGGCCCAGAAAATGGGAGCGCCAATTCAGTGTCTCCCCCAACCCACCTAAGCAGGTTGTGTAACACAGTGGAACAGCTGGGTTTGTGGAATAAAAAAGATGTTCCTGGTAGTCTTTTTGCCACATTTCCTGCCCAGAGCAGGCTGGATCCTTAAGGCCCACGTTCCACTGGATAGCCACACTGCTTGCACAGTCATTATATGCTTATTGATAGCTCAGGAATGACTCTTGAACAAAAAATACATTGTCTTGGGACCAAGGACCAAATCCTGGAATTTCCTCATCTCATCCAAGTGGTCTAATTAAGAATTAAAAGCAGTGTCAATGATTAGAGGGGTTGTCTACATTCAGATTTGGCTTGAGTAGGACAGTGAGAGAATGAAATTCTGGGGCGTTTCACCTGAAGACTATTACAAATACATCTTTATATGATAATCTCTTCTAAGCCTTAGTGTTTTCTTTGCCTTTCCAGCCTCTGAGCCCTTTTGGACAGGAACTCTCTCCAGTTTGTGCTGTGTCCAGCACAGCAGTGGCCTCTGGGTGGTACTGCTGCAGCTGTATGAATGACCCAACAAAAATCCAGAGTTTACCTCCCTTTCACAAGAAAGCTGCTTGGAAATGGAATATTTTTTCATGGGGTTTTTGTAACAGTGTCAGTTATAAATTGACAGCTACAGCATTGTAGGCTGTGCCAGGACTTAAAAGTGACTGGTTTGGTCCTGTTAGAATCAATATCTGAATATAATCATGCCAAAAGCGCTTGTCTGAATCTTGGCATTGCTGTGCAGTCATCAGACATCTGTTTAGGAACCTTAGACAGCTATTGTGGTCAAAACAATTGGCAGCCAACATTTTAAAACTACTTAGGAAAAAAAGACGACACAATCAATTCTGGAAAGAAAGGACAAACTTCTGTCATTCAAGCCATTTTTGCATGTTTAAATACTAAAAGAAGTAGAAAAGGGAGAAAACATGATGAAAAAGATGAAAGCATTATGCAAATAAGTCAATTAAGGAATTTTAACAGTACTAGTGTTGTTGTAAATAATGGTGCCATTGAAATTAATAGTCAAACTTGACTGTAAGATGAATAATCCAGAAAACATTGGTCTGTCTTCATATCTTCTCCAGGGAGAAGATATAACTCCTCCAGGGAGTTTCCACCCACGGAACTTTGAATTATATTATCCCTGTATGTAGTTCAAATCTTGGAATTAAGAATGAGAATCGAGCTAACCATACCTGTAGCATTGTAATTTCAAACAGCTAAACAGTTAAACAATATTTGGGAAATCTACAGAAGTATGTGACTGATAATGCATTTGAACACCGTTTTTAGCTGTTTTCACAACTGATAATGCATTTGAGCATTGACTTTATCCATTTGCCCAAGTGACATATATGAAAGTAACAGAAAAGCCTTTTGAACAAAACACCAGTTTTCTCACAGCAAAATTCTGTCTGGGAGCAAGCATACCAGTTCTGACATGACTGACATCTGTGGAAAGCTGAAGAACGAAAGCTGGGAAGGAGCAATTTTTTTTCTGCCTCTTCCACTCTAGTCAGAGACATCCCAAATACCCAGTCAGAGGAGGGCTCATGCTTTGAGAACTGTGGTTTCTGGGTTTTAATTTGTAGATCACCAGGACTACTTAAAAACTCCCCTGCCTTCTAATTCAGAATCAGAATCTCCCCAGTCAAAAGATAGCAGGGACTTTCCTTCTCATGATGAAATTGGAGCAAACACAAGGAAAAGATCTAGCTAAGAAGAATACACTCCTTTAGTAATACCACAATCTATACACAATTCATCAATCCAGTGAATGTACTCAAGAAATACCTTTGCTGTATGTACCTTGTGCATTTCTTCTATTTACAGATTGTCCCAGAAAGGGCTGATTTTAGACCAGCTCTCCCCCAGCCCTGGAAGTGTGTCCAGCACTGATTGCACATCTCAAGGATGGACAAAAGGGATCCAAAGGGAGTAAGATTGATAGATCCATCACTGCCTGTCATAGATCCATCACTACCCAGACCCAGGAGCTCTGGCATGGCAGGAGGAAGGGCAAGGGGTTTTATGCCAGTCTAGTGATGCTGCAGGAAAGATCTCAAGTACTCTGCAAGTTATATAGTTTATAGATAAAAAGTTTGGATCTAAGTTTTCTAACGGTACCTAAATTACTCTCTAGGTATCTCTGCCATTTTATTGTATCTTTTGTGATTCAGTGGGTTATAGATAGTGCAAGGACAAGTTTTTATACTCTATTTTTACAGGCTTTTTTTTCTATCCCACCTCACAGTAAAAAATAAATGATAAAAATAAATTACATGAGCTTTTCTGGATAGTCAGCAAAAATTCTTGCTCGACCAAACTGAGCCTAGATGAAAGTTCAGGTACTTATTTTTTTAAACCATTCCCTATCTGAAAAGCTAACACGCCCACTGTGACACAAGAAAAGCTTTTCAAGAAACTGCAAATTTTCCATGCTACTTTGACATGGTGCCACTCAGATGTGCCTTCCCAAACACAATTACTGCTGGACTGAGGATTTTTTCCATGATTTATTTTTTTTCCTACGTACATCACATAACCAATGCTAAGCACATTGCTGTTTATTTTTTTAGGATTATAACTTCTAAACCACTTTGCAGCATCATAAAGTCTTGAGTCTGTTGGCCTACACATACTAACATTTTGCAAACTGTAAAGATCACTTATGTATCCACATGATGGACTTGCTAACATGGATAGTATTTTTTTAAACTTTTGTGCAAAGTTGATTTATTTCTTCAATCTCTTTCCCCAACTATATGCAAATAGACAAAAAGTAAAGATGACAGAAGATGAATAAAAGGGGGAAAAAAGAGAAAAAATCATAACCAGGATTAGGTGATTCCTATAATCATTTTATCAGGAAATAAGGCATTTTTCCTGAATCAACTGCCACTGTTCCCTGAAAATAAGTCAAGCTGAAATCTGGAGTCTTGGCAGAAGGTGTGTCATGGATTTTTAGCCTCCTGGAGAGAAGCTGTATTTCTGTCATTATGATCTTCAGCACTTCACTAACAGTGTTTCAACAACTTTACTTTTAGATATCAGCTCATTTATTAATAACCTTGAACACCACATCTCCCCCTCAACCTTCTCTTTCTTATTCATCAGTGGTAAACCAAATTACACTCTCCAATATCTTTGTATACTGAAGACAATGTAAATATTCAAAGTTCTTTGAAAGTCTAATTAGTCTTTGTTATCGATGAAGATCATTAGAAAGAAACCCATCCTGATTTGCAAGATTCAGCTTGATGCTTTCAATTTATAATAAACAGAAGGGATGGGAAGGGGGGGAGGGAAGGGGAGGGAGTCTAAAGCATTTGAAAATCAGAATGATTTGATAACAATCAAATAACAACCCCTTGAACAAGAGCTGTCATGGATAATTCTGTCTAGATGGATCTACAAACTAGCAGACCCTGAGTTTAATTCACAGACAGTATCTCTGGATACCATAAGCACTGGAGCAATTTGAGCTCACTGAAATGATGCAATTTTGGATTTGTTCTTAAAGTAAATCCATTCTAATGGTGATTACAATGCACTTCAATTTAATATTAATTAAATAAGGAAAAAGCCTGAAGGAACTATGGTAGTTCAGAGAAGGAAACCGTATACAAAAGAGAAAATGAATTAGCATGAAATTAGCAACAGCTAGGAAGTCAAAATGTTTGCAAGACACACTGAGAATGAAGAATCCATGCTGTAACTTCAGGAAAGTGATTAATTGCTCAAATAATACAGAGTAAACACATAAATTTAACAATAACAAATTGCTAGGTCTAGGATCTATGCAAAATCTCTATGGCAGCTTGAGTGTGACAGTGTTGAACTTCTCACAAACATTTACCCTACCAATCAAAGCAGGCTTGGTGCCAAACAAATTGGAAGCATTAGCTGAGACATCAGCCTTGAAAAAACTGCTCTGGGGAACCATATTTAATTTAGTATTTTTCTTTTTTTTTTTTTTTTAATCAAGCCAATTTGTACAAATTGGAATAAATAACAGAATACAGAATCTATAGATATGTATGATATATCGGAGAAGAGTATAAAGGAGGAGATTTTTTCAAGCAGGGCATGCTCATGAATATATGAGTGTTTCTGAAGAAGCCAATATGCTTTTGGTTAAGCTGATTTCTTTAACTGAGAAAATTTGGCTTTATAAGAAAACATGAAGTGAGAATAGAAAGAAAAAAAATGGGTTAGAAAATTCCGTTTTCATTATGGAGTGAGACAGGAAACAATGGGAGGTTTGGCCTGACTTCTGTGGGGATAAGGCTATATAAATTAGGGCTTGTCAGCTGGGAAGAGAAGTATCTAAATTTTATATAGTCATGAATGACAAAGAGAAGCTGAATAGAGAATGATTAATCATTCTGTCTTTCTCAGAAAACCAGAACTAAGGGGCACCCAATCAAATTACTAAGCAGCAGATTTTAAAGTAGATAATAAGAAGTAGTTTTTCTAACAATACATTATTAAATTGCAGCTCTAATTGCCACAGGGGGCTGTAGAGCCCTCATGTTTAAATGGCTTAAAAATGGGTCTCAGCAAATGGAATATTATTACACATTGGTTGCTATCAAAATTAAATGATCCAGATGTCCTGATTCAATGACTTCTGAAAGAGGAAAAACATCCCTCAATATTTTTCTTGTTTCTGAGATATTTTCCTTACAAAGCTACTATCAGCCTTGCTAAAGGCAGAATACTGGATAGGATGCACTTCTGCTGGCATGATAGTGGCTCTATTTTTATAAAACAACTTTCACAGCCATTTTTCAGACTGGAACTGCACTTTAAAATAATCTCACAAGACTTGGAGTTTACTGTCCATGCTCTGACCTTATTGTTACACATCTTTTGTATAGCCCAGACTGGATTACAGCAATTAATTCTTTACTGGCTTGCCTGAAAGGCAGATCCAGCCTGCCTGCAGCTATTGCAGCATAAAGCAACAAGCTTATTACCAGAAAAGAGCAGATGGGATTTGCGGACTTCCTGCTTCTTTGTTCTCTGCATCGACACCCTATTAGTGACTACACTGAATCAGAAATTCCTAACAGAGGATACAGTATAAGTAGAATTCTATGGTAGATTTCTACTGATTTAGGGCATATAATTTCTCAAGTGCAGGAGTAACAGGTTTCATGGGCACATTAGGATGTCTGGGGTTGGTGTTAGACACATTTTATCAATGCCTTAAAAAAAGAATGGAACCATCAAGCCTTCAGTGTGGTTTGTAAAGTGCTGATGAAGTTCTGGGTTTATCAAACTCATCATTTATTGCTGACATACTGAATGGAACTCATTAACAATTTATTAGTAATGCCAATACTGGGAGGAGAGTAATTTATGTTTAAAAACCCAAACAATTAGGCTAACTATTTAAACTACTAAGATGTTCAAATTATTTTTGCAGTATTCAAACTGACCAACCTGAAAACTATAGGTCAGTGTATGCATCAACATACATTTTACCTGCCAGCACCTCTGTGTGAAGCTATGTTCTTAGTAGAATTTTGTGTTAGTGAAATTACAAGTACACTTAAATTAGAGCAACAAATACAATACAGTGAAATGCATTTTTATTCTTTACTAAAGCCACTTGTACAGGAAAGGCCTGAAAAAGACAGAGTCTTTCACACTGACTGTGAACATGGTAGCTGAAGTATGCAGAACTTCAAGAGGCTTTCTACCCATACTACTGGGTATTTCACTTAAGAAGTCCCAGGCAAGGAGGAGCCAATCTCTGGACCATTTTCTTGGTGATATGATGTCTATGACCAATGCATCTGTCTGGAAAAGATGCATTTGTACCCATCCTAGGGCACGACACCAAGTCCTAAGCTTTTTCTCTTTGGCAACTGAGTTCTGAAATGAATGCCTGCAAGCAACATTTGTGTGGGTGGCACAAACAGTAGAGGGCATTTAAAAATTTTCAACTGCTTGTACTCATAACTGAGGACAAACATTCCCACGGTGACTCTTAAGATCCTGTGCTATGATGCTGCATGCTCTACCCTGTCTTCAAATGTGTCTCCTGATGTATCTCCAAACTGGTATCTGCATCAAGATATTTTTTAGTGATGCAATATCCAGACCACACTGTCATGTTCCTGTTCTGACAACTGAAAATTTCAGATAGTCATTTACTGGGGGGTTATTTGCTGGTCCAGTAAAAGACTTTGTATTCTTAGTTCAAATTTAAAGAAAAAAAATCCTCCATTTTGACTCTCTTTTGAGTATTTCACAGAATCATCAGGGTTGGAATACACCTTCAAGATCATCTAGTCCAACCATCAACCTGGCACCACTATTATCACTCCTAAACCATATCCCACACTGCCACATCCTGACACCTCTTGAATGCTTCCAGAAACAGTGGTTCCACCACCTACATGGGCAACTTATTGCAATGCCTAACTACTCTTTCAGTGAAAAAAAAAGTTATGATATATAACTGCACCTCTACTGTCTCATTGCATCATTAAGCACTGATATTATAATAAACTTCTTCTAGGCTTTTTTCATTGTACACTAGTGATGTATAATAAATTCAATATTACATATGCCGCTAATTCATCTTTTTATATAATTTTGCAACCTTACTGGAGTAACAATGCACTTCTAAGAATTAAGGCTAGTACCATTATTGGTGATAACAAACTGAGAGATATACATTTTGCCTGGGACTAAACATGTAGAAGCTCAATTCCCCTTTTACTTGTGGGAATAAAGATTACAGCTATCTGTAGTAGAGAAAACTGGATTCTGTTGCTCGTTCTAATAAAACATGGCAGAATTGGGGCCAGATGGTTTTTACACTCAACATTTCCCCTTCTTTCTTCCAAAGGGACAGAGAAGACACAACCAAAATTTGGGGTTAAGTGCTATCTGGTTGCAAAGTAGTACACTGGGGGCTGTATTTACTCTCTCTATCTTTACTCTGATAAAAATTATATCATCTGCAAGTTAATGCTTTGCGCTCCACTCTAGCTTCCTTTCTAGTCATTCTTATAAGGACTGTTTTTTATTATCTATACTGCAAGAGTGCTTCAAAGACTGACAACTGCTGTTGTCCTGTGCACATGAAGAAGAAAGTTTCCAGATTATAAACAAAAGAGACAAAATTGTGACAGGCTGGATGAATTCAAAGTTGACTTATGCCCTGAACAGAGAATCACCGTCTGTTTCTCCTTACACCAGAAACCTGAGACAGCAACAAAGCAGGGTGAAGGCAGCAGTGGCTGACAGTGCTACTGCTCTGCCTAAAGCTGAGTTCAAGAACTGGATAGTGACTGACCAATAGCTATTTTAGTGAGCACTGAACAACTTACAACCCTTAGACCCACGGAATCATTTAGGCTGGCAAAGACATCAAAGATCACGGAGTCTGTTAACCCAGCACTGCCAACTCCTGGCGAAACCATCCCCAAGTGCCACATCTACACATCTTTCAAATACTTGCAGGATGGTGACTCAACCACTTCCCCGGGCATTCTGCTCTAATGCTTGATGACATTTTTGGTGAAGAAATATTTTATAGTATCTAATCTAAACCCGCCCTGACTTTGTGAGATTTGTTCCTGATTTCGTATCAGAGCTGTAGGAGCCTTAGGACTGTGACTTAGAAGGTTGTCCCCTAAAGCTGTAGACAGAGGAAATGAACTGAACGAGGACTGTGTGGTGCCTGAGCCGTCCTGGGCAACACTGAATCCCTGCTCACCTCCTAGGTGACACAAGGGACACAAGCAATGGCTTCCTACAGTGCTGGGTAATGAAAGACAACGCAAAACCACTACCGTAAGTGAGTATTACTAATACCTCTCTCCGATTTGCAAGCTGCAAGCCCACCTATGTACCTGGATTCGGTTAAGAAAGACATTTCAATACGAGGGCATCTTTCACCTCAGGAGCTCTCCTATACATAACCAAAACATAGTTACGTAGTTTTCAGCAATGCTCGGTTCAGTGTTTGCTTCACCACCAACGCAACTTCAAAAACGCGTCGCTTTCCTCGCTTTGTGTCAAAACTCCCAGAATCAGCATGTTTCAAACCTACAAACGGCGGGTTTTGGCTGAATTAGCTCCTTTCAAGCCCAACAAAGCCTCTATTTGTGATTCCCATTCCCCTCACACCCTCAATCTGCATAATTACAACCCTGACACCACCAGGCTCTAATTACGCGGCTCACGAGAGGCGCGGCGCCCTGGGCCGGATCCAGCCCGCGGCCGAGGCGGGGCGAGCCGCGGTGGGCTGCACGGGGGGAAGGCAGTTTATTCTTCAAACACCCGGGGCTCCCCTCGGAGGTGGTCCCTGCCGCCCTTCCCCGGGGCTGGATGGCGGGGGCGCCGGGCGGCTCTTTGTTCCTGCCGAGTGCGTGTGCGCGGCGCTCGGGCTGCCGGAGTGGGAGGGGATCCCGCCCGCGCCGCCGTTAACGGGAGGCGCAGGAGCGGCGGAGCGCGGCCGGCCGGGCGGGCGGCACAGCGGCGCAGGGCCGGACCCCGGCGCTGCGAGCGGCGCTGCCCGGCGCTCCCGCCTCCCCCGGGGGCCGGGCGCTGCCCTCCGGCGGCGCGGCGGAGCAGGTGCCGGCGGCGGCAGCGGGCCGGCAGGATGGAGGCTGCCTTGCTGAAGCCGGCGATGATGGCGGAGGTGAAGGGGAGCGGCGCCGGCTCTGCCGTTAGCGCCGAGCTGGAGGTGAAGAAGCTGCAGGAGCTGGTGCGGAAGCTGGAGAAGCAGAACGAGCAGCTCCGGAGCCGCGCCGCCGCCGCCGCGGTGGCCACCGGCCCGCCCAGCCCGCACCTGCTGCTGGCCCCGCCGCCGACCCCGGGCGCGCTGCGCCCCGCCAGCCCCCCCGCCGCGGGCCCGCCGTGCGTGCCCAGCCCGGTGCCCACCCTGCTGTGCCCGCCGGAGCCCCTCGCCTACTTCAAGCCCTCGCCCGGGCCGCCGGCCGCTGGCGGCGGGCAGGAAGGCGGCGGCGGCACGGGGGCGGCGGCCACCGTGCTGGATGAGGTGGCGGTGCTGGAGCTGGAGGACGGCTGCGGAGAAGACGAGGATACATGGTACATGCGGCTCGGCCCTGCCCCGCTCCCCGGCCCGGCCCGGCGGTGCCCCCCGGCCGGGCCTCCCGCAGCGGTCTCCCGGCTCTGATTAGCATTAGCCCCCAAATCCACTTGGTCTCCCCGCTTAGACTGAAATCTGCTTTTTTCTCCTTTTTCCCCCCCTCCAAACCGTGCCGCCCTGCCGAGGGAAGGGCCCCGTGTACGAGACGCGGCTCAGGTCCGCGCTTCGCCGCTCGGCTCGCCCGGGGCGTCGCGCCCTCCGGGGGGAGCAGAGCTCGTATCGTTCAGATCTCAGCCTAGTTTCAGCCCCATGTTTACATAAGGAATTAAAAATAGCGGAATTTCGTTCCGGGAAAGCCTTGATCTGAGCAGCGCTGCCTGCTCATCCTAAAATCTCTGCCAAATTGACTCCCGTCTTCAGGGATTTGGGAGGGCTTTTGTCTTTCAGACGTTGATCTAAATTGTGTATCTTACGTGCCCATGTAGCTTGAAAAGGCACGACAGGGTGCTAGTAAATGGAATAAATCGGAAATGAATAGCGAATGGATAGAGCAAAAAATGAAATCGACGTGGACTGGTTAACGTGTGTAACCCGTAAAAAGAAACAGAAGGGGAGACAGCTAGGTAGAGGTATAAGTAGATCAGTAAAGCTGCTGCCTCAAAACCTGTTTCAGCAGCGTGGGCGAGCCTCACAGGGGCAGTGCTGGAATACTGTCTTGGCCGTGTAACCATGTGGAACGTCAATGATCCTCAATTTGTTTTCAAGTGTCAATAGCAATATATAGATTACCTTTATTTAAATAAGTTTTAGAGTATCTGTCTAAGCTTCCATATAGCTTTCCTTTTTATGAGGTTAGTTTTTGAATCAAGCTATAAGTTAATGTCAGATGAGAATAAAATGTAGTATAAAGAAGCTGAAATATGTTAAAATATCCTTAATTTTGGTCCTTGATTAAGATAAAATGTTCAAAAATTAATCTTAATATCAGAAATGTTTCTGATTGATGTATGTGCTTCATGGTACACAGTACTGTGTTTCTGAAAATGGCTTTTGAGAATCATGTACAAATTGTGTGGAAATTTTTGTCAGCGTTGCTTCATTGTGTGTGTGTGGTTGGTTGGTCTGCAGGGCTGGTTTGGGCTTGTCAGTCCAGACTTAAATCAAATTTTACATTGGTTGTAACTTCTATATTTCCTAGCATTAAGGAACATCATATTTGTTTGATAATGTCTTGTTAAACAAAATGCTTTCGTTGTTTACGTTTTACAGTGGTAGTCAGTCATTGTTGCATTATGTGCCGTAGTGAAATTTCCGATTTGATTTCCTCCCTGGGATCAATCCTAGATTTGGGTGCCAAAATTTACCTGTATGTCACACGTGTGTGTGTCCACTGGCAGAATTTCATGACTTTGTTAACAAACTTATTGCACTGGGAGTAGTTGTTTTAGCTGTTGAATGTTTTTAGTTTGAGGATAAATCTCTGTCACTGTCCACGAAAGGTCAGGCATGTGATGCCAGTTGCATGGGGCTTCTTTGTAATCTCAGTCTTTAAAGCAAACTGCTACCTGGAAGGCCAAAGCCTTCAGTGCATATCCTAGTTCTTGATTAGTAATTTTAGGCCTTAAATACCTTTGGGGTTTTTTCTTTCGCTTGCCTTTTTTTTAAATTTTGTTTTTGACTGCAGTTACAAAAAACCCCAAAACCAACCAACCTTGTCAAACTGCAGACAAGTCAAACTACTTTGTAGTGTTTAGCTTTTTACAGGAAGATCATCAGTCAGATGTTTAGCTTTTGAAGCACTTCAGGTTAACAGGAAACCTGAAAACTTTTCTTCCCTTTGCTTTTTGGTTTTCTCAGTATCATTCTTTAAACGTGTAGTCAGGCATTGCAGGAAGTCTGGGGAAATGAGCCCTCAGAGCAATTCAGTAGTTGATCTCTGCTGGGATTGCCAAGGGAAGATGGAGATAGGAATCACAGTGAGGATATTTGTTCCTTGTGAGCTGGATAGACACTGCTGATTGACTTCAAAGGCAAAGAACTCTGTGGAGCAGACTCTGGAGAAGGGGTGCTCTGGTGGCAATTGGGTAGCTCTTGAGCCAAAACTGTGAATGTGAAAGGCTGCTGCTCCCTGTTAGTGACCCCTTGAGGGGCAAAATCCTGTTTAGTTTTTGGTCTTGCCTTTCACTCCCCCTTTGTACAGCCCAGATCCCTTTAAGACATGTGAAGTGTTTTTCTGGTGCCTTGAGAGTCTGGCTCTGGATGTCCCTAGCCCCATGTCTTGGAGGTGGTCAGGCCAGGGAGCTGTGAGTCGGAGTCTTGTCCAGCAGACAAGAATAGTTTGCTCCCTGGAAGATTTGCGCTCTCCCAGGTGAGTCGGCATCTGCTGTGCCTGCTAATCTGCCAGGGCGACAGCAGCAACCCAGATCTCAGCCTCAAGAATTCTCCCATGAAATCTGCTTTGAAACCTGCTTTCCTGATGTGCAGCTGATCAGTTGCCAACTCTTGTCGGAGAATAATGCACGTACGCTACCTTCTTTTGCATATGTGCTTTTTTTGTTTCTTTTCTGCTGGTGTTGAATGTTGAAAATAGATTTTCTGTGTTTCCCATTTCATGTTTTTTAATCATTACAAGTATGACTTGAACAACATCTGGTTCATTTGTGTGAAGATAAATTCAGATGCTGAAATTATCTAAATCTCCAGTAAATATAGGGGGAAAATGAGCACCTTTGGTGTGTGTACAGCACCTAATACATTTGAACTTTGGGCAGGGCTGAAATTTAGACAATGGTAGTGATTAGATAGAAGATTTTAATGTGTAATCTACTTGAACTTTGTTTGGACATGCCATACCTGTAGAGTTGATATTTTGCCACCTGTTTTTCTGAGGAGGGAAGAAAGAAAACAAATGTAAACTCTTCTACTTTAGGATATATTTCTTTTTATTAGATATCCTTTTGCAGGGCTTTGGATGTTATAAATTATTAGTGATCTAATAGGAAAGTGAGCATACAAAAGCAAACTTTGCAGTATTGCATATCTTGCTGATACTTCTATGTGTTTTGGTTAAGGTTGTACGTCTTGCCTACCAAGACTCACACTACTCAAGAGAAATCACTGAGTCCTCTGCAGTGGTGCAGGCGTGTTCTGGATCATCCAACTCCTGAGATAGAAGCTGCAAAACGTTCCCTATGCTTTAGATTGGAGCAAGGTAATCTTATTGTGTTAATTTCATTTTTAGGTGGTTGGCATTTTTGGTCTGGTGTTTCGCTCCTCTTTGATGTTTGCACAATTTAGCAGGCTTTACCCATGGCAGATGTGGAGTTGCTTCATATGTATGCAAGTCTTCCTTCATTACATAAATGCTAACAAAGGATTGAATTTTTTTGTTTCTGATCATGCAGTTTTTAAGATATTTGCCTCCTTTGTTAGCCATTTTCTCTCCTGCACAACCTGTTGTTCTAACTTGCCAGTTTTCATCCAGGGCTTAAAATAGAGGACCTCCTGGCAAGGAAATACTGATGCCAACTTTACTATTGGTGTATCTATTGAGGTTTGGAAAACGGTGCTTGTAGTTTTTTGTAAAGTCAGAATTATCATGGGGCTATAAATCTTTAGACATATTTGTCAACATACAATGTAGTGTTAGAACTTTGATAAGTTTAGCACCCACCAAGAAGAGCTGTAACTTGACTGTAGTACTGTTTTGTTGGGCTCTTGGTAATGTCAGGTACTGGAATCTCCAATGGCTGATCAGTGCTGGTGAACTTATGGAGTTCTCTGTGTGCTCTGACTTTTGTTTTAAATAAATATTAGACAGCACTTCTCTTATTTTCTTACCATCTGGGGTCTCATTAAGAATGTATTAAGTGTTGTTGAAGAGAGCAGTTAAGGGAGGATATTAAGGTTTATAACTCACTAGGAAAGAAGAGGAAAATGAACAATACATGAACATGACAGAAGAAGGAATAAAGGTAATGACAGCATGACCATATGTCTGTGTAAGTTAGCTACAGCCATCATTAAGAGAGATGGAGTATTTTCCTGTATGCTTTGGAGGATATGGGTAGCTGGATAAGTCTTATCCAAAATCAAGTGTTTAAGTGAATCAGGCTCTGAAGGCATTGGCCTCTTTGCATTGACTGCAAAAAAAATGAAAGATGCTACAATGATTATTGATCTGGAAATATTGAGTTGAGCCTATTTGCCTCAAGTTATGTGGGCCAAACTGTGGTTCCTATATTCGTAATCATCCCACCTAGTTTTAGGGTGGACTTTGGCTTGTTAATTGGGTATGTGAGTTCAGGTCTCTGTAGGGTGAGCTGAGTGTAATGTTTGAATATCAATGGAAGATTTGTGTGTAGAGTCTGGGGAGCTGCTCAGGTTACAAGATTTAGCTGTTGACTGTGGAAGGAATTTAGTAGCTCTCTTGAGTCCACTGACAGTAGTGGGTGCTTGGCACTCAACCCCACATACTTACCTGAAGGTGCCTCTGTGTGGGGCTGGGCATCCAACAATGGGGTGCAATCCAGTGTAGAAGCTCTGCTCAGATTGCCCCACATAGGTAACTAGTGCCCTTGGAGATGGCCTGTTACCCTGTTTTCTGTTCTAGATGCAGACCTTCCAAAGGTCCTGTGCTTTTACTGTCCTTGAATGACACTTTGGCCTTCCCAAGGGGCCTCTCAGGTGGGCAGGCGCATTCAAGTATGGAGAATTGAGTCAAGCCTGTAATGTCAGTGTAGAGACAAGCAAGAGGACTGCATGACCTATTTTTACCCCTTGAAAGGATTTATTTAAATTCAATAGGTAATAAAGGTTTCAAATTAAAATCACTCTATGGTTATCAGTTCAGTCTCTCTGCAGAAGTCACAGCAAATGGCATATGTCACCGAGTTATGTTGACAATGACTTACTCTGATCCATATGTTCTGCTCATGGAAATTGGCTCATGAATTTCCTGAGATCTGTAAAAAGTTTCTGAGAAATTATATGCCATAAATAAAACCTATTATGGCAGCAGTAAGTTCAAGGAGTGAATAGACTTGTATTTATACTGCAGCAATTCTTTGGTAAAATTGCTTTAATTAATAATTCAGTTAAGATTTGATTAAGACTAGTATTTCTAAATATTTTCTTTCAGCATCTGTACCTTGATAAGTAATGCGTAATAAGAAAATGTCATCCTTCTTACTCTTAAATTTTTTAGAAGTTGATTTCACTATATTTATTAGTTTTTCAACCACATGTACAAAGAATCTAATAATTTGGTTTTTGAAGTACAGCAAACTTTCTGTAACCTGACTTCCCCATGTTTTACTTTGCAGGGCACTCAATCAGTATTATACATATATAAATACGTACGCATAATCCATCCTGATTTTATAAGTGACTCACTAAGTATGCCATTCTTCTTTCTGGTGCTAAAGTTTCAAACTTTGTACTTGTAAGTTGAATGCTGTTTTCCCCTTTTAGCCATAAGCCTTGGAAGGGCATTTTCAAGGTATTTCAAAATCTACTTGTGCCTCTTGTGCTTGGCTCTGAATCAGTGGTTAACACTGAAGTACCTGAGAACTATTAAATGAGTAGTATGAAAGCATTTATAGTGTACCAGAGTGTGATTTCTGAAAGGGCTTATTGGTAGAATTCGCTTAGTGCATGGTGCATTAGCCAAAAATTAAACGAGTTTAGTTGTTACAGCTCTTTAGACGCCAGAGTGCACATGGAAATAAAAAGCAGTAAAATCTGATTTTTGACTGCAAAGTCAGCATATCTGAATAAGTTCATGAAGAGAGAAGAGCTGTAAGGCAAAAAAAAAAAAAATTGCCAGTCTTATTTTTGAGTTGTAACTAATTCCGATTTTCTTACTGAGGCTTTTAGTCCTGCCCTCATTTATTCCTGCTCCTGTGAGATTTTTTTACTGTGTTACATCCTGATTTTCATAAAAGTTTTCATTTGTTTTTTGAAATATCCCAGCATTAGGATATCTCATAACAAGGCTAAAAGTCTTGTGAGAGCCTTCTGTCAGAGCAGTCCAAGGCAGTGAAATAGTCTTAACAGCTACTTAGTCTTTCAGGTCAGAAAATCACTTGAATGGTGGTATTTTCTTTTCACTTTGCTGTGCTCACCAGCCTGTTTCTTTTCTAGTGAAAATGATTGTTCTGAGTATTTCATGGTGGAATTTTAGAATTAATTTTGGCATAAATCCTTAAGGTTCATTACAAGCACAGAGGTGGTCTCCAGCAGGTGGTTCTTCTGTGAGCCACTCTGAGAACTTGGGCAAGCTTCTCAGCATTCCTCTGGTCTACCACTAAGTAGGTAAAGCTTTTATAATGTTTATAATGAGCTAGGCTTATTACAAACCCTGTTTCTGTGGATTAAGCATGCTAGCTTTAAGGAGGATGAAAGTTTAATGTAACCTCCTATGATAGGATCTTTGCTTGGAATTGTGCCTGTTTTCCATGAGCAGTTACATTGTTGAGGTAACATTTGTTTGCTGTTTGTTTCAGTTGTTTTATCTCTGTGAGCTGGACTGGATTGCATCCTTGTTGTTACTCTTCATCAGTTATCTTTTCTTTGAAACCTTTCTGGCTTGTTATGCTTGCAGCAGTTCTTTATTGTAGGGTCAATTAGCTTGCTGTTTGGATTTTACTCTTGCGGTCTTATTTTCTTTTTTTCAGGTTAATTGAAGTGAACAGGGCCACCTAACAGTCTTAATGGTGTGGTAGAGCCTCTTCTGTGTTTTCTTAGCCGTAGTTGAAGATGTTGGGATGTGCATTAATTCAGTGAGAAGAGAGATGTGACATGTAAACTTCCTAGCTGATGCAGATGGGTATAACCCCTCTGAAAGTGATGAGATGGTGGTGACTGACACCCTGGCTGAAGATACCCTGCCTAACTTCACTTCTGAAAAAGCTCTGAAGCAGGCGGGTGGATAAACTGAGGACTTAAGAGGCTTAGCAAGGAGTCAGTCTGTAGGAGCTCAGCTTTTATGCAGGGCCTCAAAGTGTAACTCATCCAGTTCAGCCTTCCAGATAGGAAGCTCTTCTTTATTGGGGAATATGAAATATTGGCTTGATTCAGAATTTGGCTTAGATGAGTTCTTGCTCAGAAATACCATTTCAGATGTTTAAGAACAGTGGGCAGCTGAAGTCTGTAGTTTTTGCAGCTAGCTGTAATAGTTCATAGTTTAAGGAGGTAAACTCTGTTTTCTTTCTTAAATTATCATTGTGCTACAGGATGAATGCTGTTATGTCATCTATGGATGACAGGATTTGTTGTGAAACAGATCCATTGCAGTTTCTTTCCTTTGCTTGAGATTCCACAAAACAAAGATTCTTGTTTGAGGAATTTAATTTGTTATTGTGCTGTATCTTAATGTTACATACTAGTTAAGGTTGATATCCAAACATACAACATGCCCAGAAGAAAAACCATGAGGAGACCAAACAAAATTATTTATTTTGGTAGTACTGTGTTCTTTTTACCTATAAAAAAAGTTAAATCTGGTAGGTTACAGCTGGTAGGGCCCCAGGCAGAAGGTTTTACCTGGATGTGTAACTTGCGGCTTATGCAGGAAGAGGCAGTGTTCTCTTCCCTTATCCTAACTCTCTTCCACTTTCCACGGGTTCATAGTGAAATAATGAGTCTTCAAGATACGGAATACACTTCAATGTTCAAAACCACTGTCATAGGGAATTTTTATGCTGTAGTTTATTAACCCCAGAAAGAAACAGAAAATACTGTGGGGGAAGAAAAAGTGAACAAAAGTTTTTTTTCTTGTATGCTTGAGGTGTATCCAGTGCTGAAATAAGGGCTAGGCAGGTTTTGCTGTTTTGTGGGTTTTTTTTCCTAAGGTAGAGTTTTTAGGTTTCATTTTATTTGCTGTCCATTAATGGATCAGATATGTATGCTGTGATACTTAACTGGATTAATAAAATTTCACGTAGCTTTCTTGATCATATAAAATGCAGGTTAGTTCTATGTAAAATGCTTTTGAGGCAGCAAGTAATAATGTGTAGAAGCTTACAGATGATTGTTGTTTCCATCATAAATAAAGTGTTTAAAGCTCTAGAAAGAAAGAATGACAGAAGTGCCATGAAGTTTTGGTTCCTTTTTGTGTATGTTTCTAATTATAAAAAATGATAAGCAGCCATAGCTGTTATCCACATCTTAGCACCTTTTGAGGAATGTTTAGGTGTCTTCTGCTGCAGTGCAAGCTTAGTGCTTGGAATGCTCCAATACATGCACAGCAGTTACTTCGTAGTAGATTTCATTTATTTGAAGTAATTTCTTGTAACAGCTGCATAATTCCAAGCACTTCCTAGAGGCTTTGCAAATGCTGATATCTCTGGATCTTGTAGCACAGTTGCTGAAGATTTGTGTATTTCAATTTGGAAAAACATGGGTTTGATACTCGACTTGCATTTCAAACAGAATATTTCTCTGTGTCACTGTAACATTGCTGCTCTGCAAGTATGCTTGAAGATGGAAGTGTTTGGTTTAAAACCCTTATGGCAGCAAATGTGTACAAGATCTGACACTTAACTTGTGATTAACTTCAGGGATATCTCTTGCCTTTTTACTACAACTCTTCAATATGATTTCTACTTTTTATTAAATTACAATATACATACTATTTAAGAGTTTAATTTCATATTTGGGGATTGATTGTTGTGCAGCTCATAATTATTTGCTTAGACTAGAGTTTTGGTTATCATTTTACTTGCAAGGGGAAGCTGAATTCTGAAGTACCTGTAAAGGTAGAGAAATGGTGTTAGATCATGCCTCAGCTGAGAAGATACCCATCCCATTTTAGAGTGTGTTTTTTTTTAAATCCGTGCTGACTACTGAGCTGGGATTATCATCTCATCATGAGTGGTTAAACAGCTAGAAACACAGTTAAAATTCATGTGAGGATTTCAATAGGCTTATTCTTACTTAAAATAATTTATACTCACAATGTAAGTTCAAAGCCTGTAATGCGGTGTGTGTCTAAAAGCAATAGAAGTAGCATTAACACTTTATGCTAAAAAAACAGGCACATGTGGTGTTACCTAGCAGAGTACTAATCCCTGGGTTGGCTTCTGAAGTGTGCAACTACTTTCCTATATAGAAATTAAAAACAAATCTAGCTTTTAATAATTGTCTTGAGGACATTTGGAAGCCTATCCTCCGGAGATATTTTTTTCTATTGAAATGAGGATCTTTTCAAAACTGGACTGTTCTGGATGCTGTCATTTCATTATTGCTTCTGATAGTCTTATGTGCTCACTTACTTACTGTTTGTTAGTCCCCGATTTATTGTTGCAGCTTTTGTCTTTTGTGTTGTCTTTCTTTCACAGTGTGTTTTTTTCATTTCTGCAGAAGAGAGCTGGGAGTAACATTTCAGAATGTGATAGAGGTAGCCCTGTTTCTTTACTAAAAGGTTTATTTTTGTATTTTCATTTTGACTGTTTGCTCAACTTAGCCAACCCTGTGTGCTCCTCTGGCGCAGAGGGGGGCATTGCACTTCTTGCAGTGTGACTTGGAACAAGTCTCTTGCTATTTGGAAAGAAAGTTTCTTTGTATTCGCTTGTCTTTTTCCATTAGGTAGTACCAAGTACCAGTGTTGATTTTAGTGCATGCCCTGTATTAATTCAGGGTGAGGAGACTTGTACCTTGAAGTGTGCAATTCTAAAATGCTTACTCAGAGAGCTAGAGGTGGATAACTTGGAAGATATCCTCATGCAGTCAGATAAATTTTCTTTGTAAATGTTGAATTGTGTCTTCTGCTGCATAGGAGAGATCATTTACTCTTTCTTAGTTTTGTCTTTAGATGATGGAGGACAGATTGTTTCCAAGTTAAGTACAGTAAGGATTTGTAGGAGCTCTTTTTGATACTAAATGTTGCACATAATTTCACTGAACCTTAAGTCATTTAAGCTAGATACTTGGGAGAAACTGTGTCCACTGATGCTGAGGAAGCCAAAGGACAGTCCACCCAGCTGTTCTTAAGCAGTTGGTGAACTGAGTCTGGAGACAGTAATTTTTCTCCACTAATTAGAAAAAAACCTTGGAGTACTTAGCATCAGAAGGATTTTGATTTTTAACAAGTTTTGAATACCTTCTGCATTTTGCAACAATAGCCCTGGTGCCTTTCATGCAGAGATAATTTCTCATGGTCTCCTATTTCTTCAGTCATGGTATTTCTGGCCTTGTTTGTAATCATTTGTTTAGAAGCTAAGCTCATTCTCCAAAATGAGGATACAGGATGCTTACAGATTTTTTTTGTGTTTTCACATACCAGTAGCTATCTGTGTCTTTCTATGAAAGGCACAAAAGTTTTGTTCCACATTCCAATCATTGGTGAAATGGTGTAAATTCTATTGTTTTGTCTGCCAGTCTTAAGTTAGATGCATGGAATATTGCTTTGTGTTGTGTTTGTATCACAGAGGAACATCTGTGTGATTGAATCTTCCTTAGACATACATTTTGTGTCTCAATTTCCATCTCCGGACATGGAACTTTTTCTCTTGTGTCTGGCTGTAAGGACCTTGTTGTTGGGTCTCAGGTATTTATGTGAATTCATAGAACATATGATGGTCCTGGTTTGATCAACCTAATTTTAGGCTTATGTCTAGCAAATACATAGTTTAAGGTTCAGTCACTTTGACTGTGATCCATTGATCTTAGTGAGGGTGCCAAGAATAATCTGACACTCTTTTGCATCCTTGGCGTATCTAGGTGGGCAGATGGGTATGATACAGGATCTGCACAACAGCCTTACTGAACTGGACCAGCTGGAGCACCAAAATGTCATTACATTCTGGTTTTAGATGACTGAATCATGCCCTTGCTGTTTATGCTGAAGGATTGATTCTGCTCCAGACTGTAGGTGTTAAAGTGAGGCTGTCTACAAGTAGGCCCTTCTGTGTGTATGTATGCATTTTTTTGTCTTTTCTGTTTAGATTTGCTTTTTACATATAAGAAAATACAATATGCACTTTATATTGATGCTGCCATTTCATAGGAGAGTTATCAGCGCACAAGAAAGTAAGTGCAAGATCACTCATGTAGTGAAAGTGTGCCACTGCAACTTGACTTTAAGTAGTATTAGCTGCTTGCCACTTCATTTAAAATCACTTGAAAATTATGTAAAGGTTTGTGTCAGAATATAAAGTGATTTCTTAGGGCTAGGGGCTCTAATTTGTTTTATTCTTTAGGAGTGGCTCATATAATATAATTCCAGTTTCATTGGGTTCAAGGTCCTACCCCGATATAGTTTTAACAAAAGAGTATGACTGAGTATAAGTCTTTCGAATTTGTGTCTGACTGGTACCATATTTTTTTAATTACTATTTTATTTTTGAGTTAGTTGGCACTTGATATATCTGGGATTTTTGTCTTCAGGCAATTTTTTGTTCATAACATGTTTGGAGTCCTTGCAGGGCAGGGTTTTGTGGCCTGCTGTTATGTGAGTGATAGCAACTGAGTCATCTGTTGTGTTGTTGCCTTCGGATACAGAGGACTTGGTTCAGCATCCTAATGTCCTTTCTTCCTAAAATTCCACCATGTCCTTCAAGCAGCTCTGTGAAATGCTAGCAAACCTTTTCCATGTTCTTTGTTCCTCCTTCCTAACTCATAGGAAAGGCAGGATACAGAGTGATTTGCAGGTCAACATGAAACAGGGCAGCATGGAATGATCGAATCTTGACTTCAGCACATGCCTCCATAGTGTCAGGAGTTTTCTATTTTGTCATTTCTGCTTCATGTATTGTAGTTGTATGGCCAGTATTCAGACTGCTCATGGTTGCCTCTTTTGAAGCACTGGGCGTGAAATACTTCACTATCATCACAAATGGATCTTTATTTATAATGGAAGAAAAATAATCTCAGTTTGTATGTAGGCACATATGTTCTTGTTGTGGTGGACATAGTGCAAAAAATATTTTACCTCTTTCTGGTTTATGGATGCTGATAGATCTCTAATAATTATTTGGAAGAAATAAAATGTTTCTTTATAGAGAAGCTTGAAGGAATAGCCCAAATTATATTGTCCAAGCCCATTTCTGCTTATTGTGGACAAGACAGGTTCTGGTGATGGAAACACTTAAAAGATGCTGCAGAGTACCTTTTATCCTGAACAGTAAGATGGGGCAGAAGGATGCTGCAGCACTGTAAAAGTTGTGCTGATGGTGCTTCTACAATGTGCGTGCTTTTGACTCCTGTTGTTGTGCCATTCTCATGCCTTCCCTCTTGTACTGTGTTCTTGGGTGATATTATACTCCTCTCTCCTCTGCCAGCTGATACCTCTGTTGTTTGTTAGTGAGGAGCAAAGAATGCCTCTGTTAAATGCTTGGACAGTTCTTGGTGCAGTGTACATCTGGAAGGTACTTGCAAGGCAAAGTTTACCTAAGGAGTCTCCCTTGAGATACATGAAATCACCCCAGGGAACCTTAAATGTAGGAATGTGCTCCGAGTTAGTGTCAGGAGACATTGGTCTTTCTCCAGGGAATCTGAAGAGGCTGGTCTGCTTAGCTTCAAAATTGTAGCAGAAGCCCTAACTCCCATGACAGTAATGATAATGGTATTTTTATGTCGCTTTACCCATTTTCCTGGTAGCACTTTTTTGGTTGGTGCTTCTTAATTTGACTCAAGGTTGGTGTTGAACCTTAATTCTGTATGAGAATACATATTCAGAATATGTAATTATATTTAACAGTCAGTTAAACCTCTATTAGAACTTTATTAATCATAAACTCTCACAAATTTTTTTCCTGTATGGTGTTTTAGAAGTATGAAAAATCTGTTTCACAGTAGCTTTTATTTTTTAAGTGTTTTGTATATTTTTTCTGCTTTTGGTAATAGTGTTAACAGTTTCCCATGATAATCACATAACTGTGACACCTGCTATATTTATCCAAAAGCCACAGGGTTCCTGGAGGGTAAGTGCTGCTTTTGACCTCGATTTGAGCCTTAGATTTAGCTTTTTCAGTCTGCCTCAATATAGACAGCAGATACACTTGAACAAAGAAGGGAGTGTGGCATCTTGGAACAGTACTGAAGTCAGAAACTGTAAATTGAGCTCTTTGGCAGAAGCCTCCTGCCAGAAATTTAACCTGTGAATACAGATGGCAAGCAGATATGGTTTTAGGGGGAGCTGTAGTGTTTATATAGGTGTTGCTGGGATGCAGAGGAATTTCAGGACTAAACAATAATGATAGGAAAAGTGTAATTTAGGGTTAATCCTGGACTATTTGGACTATATTTTTTTTGTCTTTTCATCTATCATAAATGATCAAGAGAGTTATATCCCAACAGACACAAATACTTGAATTCTAGCTAGTATATAACAAAGATACTGTTAGGAGAAGAATGGGAAATTGTCCTTCTTTGAGTCTGTTTTTAACAGAGTGTGTCCCCCACCCCCCACCCTTCATGCTTTTCTGTTTTGCTGATAGTATTGCAACAAAAAAAGAATTATGTAAGCTACCAGAAAATTTAAATTTAGGAAATGTGATGATATATTTTAACTGTATTTTTCCTCCAGCAACTTGTTCACAGCAAAAATACACCTTTGATTCAAATTCTTGCTATTGTGTCTGATTAGCAGTATAGCACATGTCCACTTAGGAGAAGTGTTGTACATCCTGTGTGGCATGTGGAGATGAAATTCTCTTTTATTAACTGGAGTTACTGTCTCTGAAGAGTCCACTAAACAGTTCATAATAGCATTTTTAATAGTAGTGCAATGTATAGACTAAATGAATAGTACATTTTCAGCATGAGAGTACCTTGTGTAGTAGCTGAGCTCTGATCTGCAAGGGGAGTTAACTAATACCTGTTCTTTAAATCACACAGAGAAGCCTTGCTCCTTATCCTAGAGGAACTCCCTAAGCGAGGACTTACAGAGTGAAAGGGCAGAGGCACCCTTCATCTTCGTTCACTTTGTCAATAGCAGTTGAGCTCTTCTTGAAATATATTCAAGGCTTTTCAAAAATAAAAATTTTTATACTATCATTGAATGTTTGTCCTGATTATTACATAGTGGTGATTTAATCTTAATTTGTTTTTCTGCAATGGTGTTGTTACTATTGTCTTCTCCTATCACTTACTCAACTTTGAAGACCAAAGCTGCAGAAGGGAAGTCTGTTCAGTAGAGTTCTCTGGGATTGCTGTGATTGCAGTGACTCAGCAACAACCAATACAAAGAATTGAAATGACAAAGCAGCTGTTACTTTCTAAGGACTGAGAATATTTCTGAAATAGTGAATGAATTGCTATCAGTGGGATTTTAAATCTGCTATTGGCTGCATATTGTGGGGATGTCTAATACACTGTTTTAAGAGAGTGGAGAGATTTATTTCTGCACCAAAAAGCCTGATTAGGCTAAGTGGTCTTGAAAACAGGCCTCCTTCTCAGGCTGAACTTAAGAAAATACTGCAAGACTCATAATTTTTTTGCTATGTAGAAAGTAGCTTCCTCATGAGAGAAAAGCTTCTCATGTTCTTAGTGGCCTTCAAGGATACAGAGCATATCCAGGTACACAGAAGACCTCACATGTTCTTGTTGTGTTTTCAAAACGTAAGTACCTAACAGGAGACTGTAAGAGTTGATCCTGTCAGTGCACACAGCCTGTCTACACCCTGTGACACCTGGCAGAGCATGCCAGGCAGCCTAGCTCCAATATATCTGCACAGCTCAGTGCTGCATGGGTAATGCACATTGGTATAGCTGTCACTGGGATCCATCGTGAATGAATTTCGTGATAGTGCTCATATTTTGGTTTTCAGGTTTCTAGTTACCATATCTGTTTCTCTGTGTGTTAAACGTTGTTAAACATGCTGTAAGTGCTTTCAAGATAAGGTTCATACTACTTTATTTAAGCCATCTTAAACTTCAGGCTTGAAATCAGTTACTAGTTGAAAAAAAGCAGCATCTTTGGAGCATGAGATCTGTCTTCCTCCAGTGGCAGAGAGTAGCATCATTGCTTAGGTAGGACTGGAGGTCACCTTTGAATATTGTACACTAGTTGAGATGAATACAGGTCACAGTTTATTAAAGATGGAGGATATGCTGTGTTTTGCCAAATGTTCTCCTTCTCCTCTGTGACTGAAATTCAGATTGGCTTCTGTACTGTAACTCTCATAAGAATTTTTAATCATCAAGCAAAATTAATTTCCAGCTTTTATGTACCCTGTGTATACTGGAATTAAATCTGTTGAAAACAGGCTCTCTGCAACTCCAGAACTAACCTGAGACAAGAATCAAGTGTCTCCAGTTTTGTGGTACAAAGGAAGGTAACTAAATAAATACCATTTAAAAAATCTTCTGTGATTATGTCTAACATAGTTTAGATAGAAGTAATAGAAAACTTAAAATCATAGAAATGTAGTAAGAAAAAGACTGTGTGGATTCAAAGCCTACTGAAGTCACTGGAAGTCTGTAATTTACCTGGGGTTTGTATTTGCCTATGAATCATATGCTTTTGGGGATGAGTGTCAAATAACTTTGAGAGGAGTCTTCTGCTTTATATTTGAGGTGGTAGAATGTGGTAAGCTGAGATTCCATGTGTATTGTTTTCAACATGACTGAAAAAGGAGTAATTTTATGCTCTAGATTTGGCTGGCAATGATCAGTACAAATTATTTCAAACTCTGGAGTTTGATGCCCTATATTCAGAGATTTTACTACAGGGGGACTTTGCAAAACTTGCCTAGACACCATGGGGTTCTTCTGACTCATATAGCAGAGCTACCTGTGGTATTCTTGCCATTTGTACAAGTGTTGAGAAGGTCAGGTCAGTGCTGAAGATGTGAATACAGTATAGTTTTGTTCATCAAGAATGTGAAAAGATGTACATCTGTGACCTGCTTTGGCCTAAGTCCCGGGTATGTACATACATTTGCTCTGGGAAGTTTTCCTTGTATTGCTATAGCCTGTCTAGTTCACGGCAATGCTTGTGGAGTGCTTTATAAAGAGCAACTTTGCTCAGTGGTGTAAAAGTCATTTACAGATGTTATTCTGCTGTATTGGCAAAGTACCCCTTGATCAACAGGCTTATTTGGTTTTCATATTAAGGAATCCAAAGAATGGAGCGGGTGTGTGGAGTAGACAGGTTAGGGGAAGCCAGTATCTTCTAGCTGCAAGGCAGATGCCCAAGAAAGCAGCATTGTCATAAGGAGTAGTTCATTGTCATAAGTGAGTAATCTGACAGAGAACTATCCAAAAATGAATTTACCAGCTTCTACTGCAACTCAAAAGAATTGTCACTACAGCCACCATGATGTGTACAAAGGTGGACGAAGCCCTCTGAATAGGGGGCATGAAACTGCTTCTTCCTCTTGGATGGTGAGGCAAACTCCTCGTATAAGGATAACCACAAGGGACAGAGCTGACTGGCTGGGGAAGAGGAGGCCCTCTAACAAAAGTCACATAACCAATGTACATACCAGATGATTTCCAAAAAAGCAGCAGGCCAGATTCCTCTCAGTCAGCTTCACCACTGGATAAGTTTTAGGATGATGAAGGGCTTATTTAAGTGCTCAGATTTATGATCATGGGTCCATATTAGAAGCAACTCCCACTCCAACATAAATTATTAATTTTAAATGTAATACCAGGTTTCTCTCTTCATTGATCCAGAATCTTGGCTATTGAGAGTTGTAAGTTAGAGGGCTCAGCCTGCCCCAGGGGATTGTGCCCAGGGAGGGTTGTAGAGCTACAGCTCTCCTGCTCCTTTCTGTTAAGTGGTTTGCAGTCTTGCAAAATAACAGCTCTGGTAACTATTTTCCATCTCAAAGTGGAAGGAATTTGTCTTTTTTTAAAAAAATTTTAATATCTTGATCACTTTAGATTTAAAACTTTCTTTGTTTCTTTACACCAGACCTGAAACTCAGTGACAAAGCCTACAAACAGCATGATTTCTGGTGAGGTTTCCAAAATTGTGCCTCTTTGTGAGGATATGTCATTGATCCAGCTACAGTCAAGGCATCTCTCTGTGAGATAAGTATAGCAGTTTTGAGCCAGAGAAAACAGATCTACCTACATCCTCATAATTCTGGGTAATGGCCATAAACCACAGAACTGTGGTGGTAATAAATCTGGCACAGTGGCTATCAAATTACCAGTATTTTACCATGAACTGCATCCTGGGCAGGCATCTTTGCTGAAGATGCTGCAAGTTTGGAATTATGGCAGCTGTGGAGGTGATGCCCCCAGCCACATACTTCTTGCTGCTGTATATCTGCAGGCATTCCCTTGACTGTTCCAGACTTAGAAAGAATATGTCATATTGGTCTGCAAAGCAAATCTCCACTGGATTTAAAAGGTATGAATTTTATGGCAGACAAAATTTGCTAGCGCTCTGCAAGTAGGCAGTGAAGAGATGTCCTGAGACCCAGATGTGCTGTCTCAGACCTGGGAGATACCACAGACCCAACCAGCATTTAAAGATAAAAAGACCTTTTTCTGTTCAAAATGTACCTGGTTTTATTGCTTGTGGAGTGTTGCGGCAAATAGAACAATTAAAACAGTTCTGAGTGATTGTAAAACTCTTACAGTACTCTGTGGGCTTTTGCTGTATCACACTGTCACTGAAATACAAACAAAGCAGTTACCAAAGGTAACAAATTCAAGAGGGAAAACCAGGTTGGGATGAGTTTCACAATGTTTATATGAAATGAGTATGAGAGTTTGGATTTTGCCTATGATGTTGTGGTAACATGTGCATGTGTGTAATCAATGATAGATAGACCTGTGTTTCATTAATGAAAATATAAACTCTTTCACAAACTGTGCCAGCAGAAATGATTCCCCTTTGGACTAGCAGACAGTGAGTAAAATATGATTCAGGATGATCACAATGCTCCAACCATGTTGAAGTGATATGATATGACTTTGGGCACAGCTCTGCTTAAATCTTAGTGCCACAGACTGCAGTAGCAAAGTCTTTGTGAAGATACCTTTTCCACATTAGAGGAGTAGGGCCACAACTCCTAAATTAGTGTGGTGTGGAGCTTTTGGCAAAGTTATTTCAACAGAATAATTTCCTCTGGGGTGCAGCTGGCTGCTTTGAAGATAGGCTGATTGTGGAAGAGACATTAGTTTCTTGCCACAGTCCTACCTTCCCTGGGTGATGCACTGGTCTTCTCAGCGCTTCTTCAGAGCTCTTTATTTGTGCTTACAGGGATTGCTGCCCCTTCAGATCTACTAGCAGAGATGATTGGATGATGGCTTCCCTGCCTATTTCAGTCAGTACCTGCTGGGTGAACCTAACCAGAGACCTAGGAATTTACAGCCAGAACCAGCAGAGACAGGAGGTCTATCTGGAGCTGGCCCAGAAAGAGTTGGGGGAAGATACTTAGTGGCCTGAGGTGCATTGTCTGCACATCCTGATGGTAGATCTTTATCCAGTGAGTGACATCATGAAGTGGTTACAATTTTGTTCCCTTTTTTTGTTGCTAATTGTTAAAATACGCAGAAAATGCTCTTGCTTTACTCTGTTCTGTGTGGATGTGTGAATGACTGGTGTCAGACATGGAGTTCATCTCTTGTGCCCTTACACACACACCTCAGAGGCTGTTCTCTGATCTGTTTCTTTTGGAAGCAGTGTTACTTCAGCTGTCCCACCTTCCTGCCACTGTTATCCACTTCTCCATCTCTCCCTTAAATGTGATGGTACAAGTGATCTTCATCTTCCTGGTAAACGGGATTGAGAAACTCTTCCTTGTTTAAAAAAATTAATTAACACAGAGGTCTCCTTCCAGCTGGAACTGCTGCTGAGAAAGTTGTTTGGTGACTTCAGTTGAATACAAGCTGGTTTCAGGAGGATGCATGCAAGCATTGCAGTGCTCTAGTGCTGTGAGAGTTGTCTTTTTCAGTTGCTTAGGAGAAGTGAAAACTGAAGGCAGTCTTTGAACTCTGTTTTTAAGCTCTGTTTATTGTTCTCTGTAATGAATGCAGCCAGAGAGTTTAGTTTGAATGTATGCAGAGATCTGTATTGGAGCCAGTCACACTGGGCTGCCATTGTAGGCAGAGCAGACAAAGGGATATAGCTCCTTTTGCAAGGGGTGCTATAACCCTTTGTCCTTTGCAAGCCAGAGGTGAGATGAATCATGCATTTCACTTGTCCTTTGCAAGCAGAGGTGAGATGAATCATGCCCTGTCCTTCCTCTTGGAAATAAATAGTGTCCTGAAGTGACTAGGTCAGCCATCAATGTCTGTATATAAGAGCATCTTCATTGTGGCTGGGACACAGGATCCAGCATTCTAAAGCACCATAAATAGGTACTGGAAGAGAGGGAATATGGGGAAGTAGTATATATGCCTGCCCTGACACCATGCTAGCTGTAAAGCCAGTTCAGTGACTGACGGAATGTGAACTCTGAATTAGATGTGATTTATTAACCTTTGGTGGATTCTTCTTTTGTGAGTTTGTGTATTCTTCCTGTGTTCATTTTTGCATTCATAGTGCCCTTTGATAAGAATCCTTACCAAAATCCTGTTTTTGAAGGCTCTTAAGGCCTTATTTGAAGACTTTTATATTAAGTGGAGTAAACTTAATATAAAAGTTTATATTAAGTTTAATATAAACTTCCTAATGAATGCGATACTAATAGTTTGGTAGAAGAAACTGGGGCTGTATATTTTGTTCCAGATTACCCCCTGTATTGGTACATGAGAATGAGTCTTCTGCTCAGAAAGTTCTGTCTTATTTCAAGCTAGCTGAAATGTGAGCTGCTCACGTATGCTCATGGGTTCTGGTCAATCCACCAAATAGAAAGGAAATGCATCAGACTGGCTTTTTTATGTAAAAACTGGGATCTGGGGAGGGAACAGATATTTGGGCCCTAGGTCATGCCTAAGGCTTAATATTTCAGCAGAGTATTTGGCCAAGTTCTCAAAGGAGGGAAGCCAAGTTTGGCTGTTAGCTCTAATCAGAACATTTGCTTTTGAGTGTGTGAATGCAGGTAGAGTTTTGCACCCAGGAGGAAAATGAATGCTGAGAGAGTTGCATTTTTCACAGAGCCTCTGTGCTTGTCTGTTTACATAGCTATACAGTAAAAGGTTTGCCTTAAAAAAAAGAGCCAAGTTAAAAAAACCCCACAAAACAAGAAAAAACCCACAAACTTACCTCCAAAGGGCATAGCTAAAATCCTTCTTTGGGATTTGTAGGAAGTAGCTTGCACCTTGTGATTCCATTTCCTTTCTAGTCTTTTGAATCCTTTGATAAAATAATTTTTGTGACAAAATTGGGTCAGTGAATGGTGATTGGAGTTTCCATGCTCTTCAGCGTGCTGCGCTGGACGGTGCTGTGGTTGTGTTTTCAGCATTCAGTGTGTACAAAAACAATTTTCAGGTCAGTCTTTCACTGGAATACATCAAACTAGAAGAGTAATTTACAATTACCTTTGAAACTTCCCTGCTCACACCAACAGGTAATCATTGGCACAACCAGACTATGTCATGCAGAGTATTAGTCCTGAATCTTAGATTTACATTTTGTCACCAATAGCACTATGCCAGACACCACTACTGATTGCATTCCTTGCTGTACTAGCTGAAAGTTACAGGAGCTGCTGCAATTTAGAGTCTTTCTGATTGCACCTTTAAAAGAGGTCTGTGCTATTTTTTCTGGGGCAGCTCTTGAGGTATATGCTGTATCAAGCAGTTTTATACTAATACATACCAACTGAACTGCTTTCTCATTCTATGCTAATACTAGATCAGTTCATGTGAATGAACTGGGAAACAAATTTCTCAGGTACTCCCTGTTTTCTCACACTTTTAAAACTGAGTTCACACATACTCTTGAAGTTGCTTTTCAGTTTCCTAGGCTTAGGGGCAAGTGGACACTCTATTAATTTTCTCAGCTCTCCTAATTTATCTCTGTTTGTCCATGTGGTGCATTGCCCCTAGCTAGACACCAGCTGCCCACCAAAACTATGCTATTGTTCTCACCTCCGCAGGGGAGAGGGAATTTAATGGAAGGATTGTGGGTCAAGATGAGGGTGGGGAGAGATCAGTCACCAGTTAGCTCATGGCCAAATCAGACTCGACTTAGGGAAAAATTTATTTTATTACCAATCAAATCAGAGTACAATAATGAGAAATAAAACCAAATCTTAAAACACCTCCCCCCCCACCCCCCACCCCTCAATTCTTCTGACTCTTGAAAGGAGTTCCTTTGTGCAGTCTGTACTGGGAAGTTTCTGTTCTCATTGCAGTTGGGAATGAGGGGGTGCTCTCCCTCTCGTGATGGAGAAATCAACGTACAGAAATGACAAACAAGCCTCAAGCATTTTGTGATCTCCGTGTGACAAGGCAGGGAAATAGTTCTGGGCAATGACAGTTTCAGTGTGACTGCAAATGTGCATTAAGCATATGAGGTGTGACTGTGCCTGATAGCAAAGTTTCTGCCACTAGTAGGATGGCTGACTGAGCTATAGCTGTGGTTAGGAAATCAAACTGGAATAAGCTGATGGGATGACCAAAGCTGATGGCTGTGGGAGACTGGAACTAGGAATGTGCTGCTTGAAAAGTCAAGAAGTTTGCTGTATAACATTTAACAAGATGGGAAAATGGATGTGCCCCGAACTAACTTCCCAATTTACAGGTACAACTCAATGCTCTTTCCTCACAGTTATTAGAACTGAAAACATTGCTGTCTTAAGCCCAGATTTTACAATCTTGTAAATGCTAAGCCCCTATTTTTTTTTTAAAAAAGTGATTTTTTAGGACTTAAAATTGCAAAGGGGAGCTTTGAACACTGTGTTTTGAAAAGCCGTGGAAGGTATTACAGTCTTTCTGAGCACAGAAGCTGAAAGTCTCACCCTGTGAAACAGCCCAAAGGATTGCACGTAGTTCGAAGACTCGTGTTCAGGAGCCACTGAGGTACTTGAAATATATATTCTGCTTTTTTGAAAGCTTGGCTCCCTGAAGTTCTCTTATTGGATAGGAGCAGCAGTATTGATTCCTGGTCAGTATCTAGCACCTGTCTCCTACCTTGTATTGCTTCAAGTTCTTACAGGAGCTCTGGGTTTTCAAGTGACTCATGTCCTCCCTTGTAAATCTCTACAGGCTGCTGAGTAGTGGGAGCCCATGTTCCCTGCTTCTTGAGCCAGTGCTGTTATTGGATAACAGCACTAATCAGTGAGTAGTGGTGAATATCTTCATGTTTTTCTCTGTCAGTCTTTTCAGGCATTTTAGACACATAGCAATTCCCAGATGTATATCTGACTGCAGGAGTAGTTTTCAAACTCTGCATTGCTTTTTAACAGGGACCAAAAGTGAAGGTTAAGTACTTACCTTTGGGAGGGAGATATTAGTTACACCTCACTGAGGTGATGCCTCTTAGTTGGCTTAGGCATTTTTATCTATGGTAAAGGGATGGTTTTGAATTCCCTTGTAGTACTCTGGATTTTCTCCTGTGATCAGCTAAATGCTTCTGTTTTCCAGGTAGGTCTCTATTTTACTCCCATGAGAGATATTTTTCTTTTAAGTGTGGTTGTTGTGCAACCACACACATGCAGAATACACCAGGGAAGTGGTTTGGGTTTTCTGTTCTAAAGAAATTGTGTTGGCAGGAAATTATTTGCAGTACTGCAGATTGAGAGTATTGTAAATGTTCCTCCAGTGCTGGCTCAAAAGAGGATTTTGTTCAGGCTTTGTAATTAAAACCCATATTCAAATGTCTGCAGGTATGCAATATAATTTGTTTTAAGCTTGAGCTTAAACAGTATTTTTGACTTTGCCTGGAGGTCTATACAAAAGTTAACTAGTTGAGTAGATAAACAAGCCAGATGATGCCTCATATAATTTAGCATGTTTAGTCAGTGGTACAAGACTGATATATATGATTTTATTGTTTTCTGTCTTTGTAACAAAAAAATATTTATTATTTGTGTTGCTTTGAGTGAAAGAAAGTTCTTGTTCTGGTAAACTGAGCTCACTGAGTTTCATAATGGAGTTCTGAAAATGGGAAGGTGTTTAAACTGTGCATGTACTTGGTTTGGTTTCTGGGAAACCCTTATACCCTTAGCTAATATGACAGCAGAATCACAGAAGGGGTCAAGCTGGAAGGGACCATAGTGGGGCATCTGGTCCAACCTCCCTGCTCAGGCAGAGTTATCCTATAACACATTGCACAGGGTTGTGTCCATATGGCTTTCAAGTATCTCTGGTGAGGGAGACTCCACAATCTCTCTGGGCAACCTGTTCCAGGTTGGTCATCCACTTGTCCTAGATACATCACATAGGATGTTCTGGGTGTATCTGATTCCTCGAATAGAGGATCTGTTCTTGAACTGTCCCTGTTCATACCAGTGTAACCCCTCATAACTAAAACAACATAATGAGGATCTCTACCCATTATTACCTTGTTCCAGGTTTATATTGTGTTCCGGCACAATGAACGTTCATGTTAATTTAAATAGCAAATTTCATCTTCCCTTTCAAAAACATGCTTCTGTATATGTTTAGGACCTTTTTTTTACCTTATGTGGCTTAAATGAGGAATTAGTTTTAGGAAGATGGTACAGAATCCTGTGGTTTTGCCATGTGTGTGGTTCCTTTTGAGTGCTGCAATTCTGTGGATGTTCACTTGTTCAGGCTTTCATGTGAAATTTTGCAACAGTTCTTATTAAATACTGATTATTCACAGGCGTCAGTATGGTGAATATTTTTTGCAATTACTTGCTCGTATTTTCCTATATGAATTACTATTTTCATCTGGTTTAGCATTTTGATATCTCCAGGGATGTTATAAAAATAAAGTTAATTAATTTTTAAACCTTCAGTTCTGTTAGTAAATGTTTAAAAGGTATGAGCAGTCTCACTTGTTGCTGATTTTATTTTTGGAAGGAAAGGTTTTGATTGCTCACTTATGTGGTCAGTTTGAAAGTCCTTTTTTTAACATATTAGAGTAGGTACTGTGTAACACAGTGCATTATCAGCAGTCTAGCTATTAAGAATTTATCAAAACTAAGGAAATAATATGCAAAAAGTTGGACACTTCTAATAGCTGTAGACTTAAGCTGACTAGGACAATATATGCTTCTTTTATTACAGTATTCATTCCACCACCTTAATGCTTCAATAAGTGAAATTTAAAGTGTTTACATCTTCAATGTCAGCAAATGAAATGGATTTTTTGGCTTCTTTTCTCTTGGTTGTTGTTTTAGATGCCCCTGCTTTCCTTTTCAGAGCTGAAATCTCTTCCTTCCTTCAGTGCATCTTCAGTATAAATTACTCAGAGCAGAATGATCTATATTTCTATTCAACTGCAAAGATTAGAAACTTACATTGTTTTTAAAGGGTACCCGATCATCTTACTTCATCTGCATTGGTAACTGGCATTGGGGTTTAAGAAGAAGCTACTGTAAAATTCAGTATTTTACAAATTTTAGAATTTTAAAAATTAAATTTTGCAAATTTAATTTCAGAATTTTACAAATACTGTAAAATTCAGAGCTGAACAGCTGGGATTTTAAACTTAATATAAAGGTCTTAATAACATTGTCTCATCCATGCATAGCACAGTGGTGCCTCTCATGCTAACTAGGGCAGTCTCATATTCAGTTTGGAGCAAAATAAGAATTCTAAAATGACTATCTATTGCACAGTTTTGGGATTTTACAAATTTTACATGAATTTGCATATTTGCTTACATGTCTATAGCACTCACTTCCTACGTAACTTTTTATGGTTTTGGCATTAGCACAAGACTTCAGTAAGTCTAATTTTGCTGTCTTTGTTAGTACAGTAAAGTGCTCGATATGTATGTTGATATTTCCATTTGAAACCTAATGAAATTTGTTTTCTATATTTGATCCTAAACAATGGATTTATTCATACTCTTAAAAAGTATCCATCATTTCCTGATGCTTAAACTAGAAAGTTTTATTTTAGGCACAGTGGGAGAAATTTGTAGAATTGGGAATATTTTACATTGATATCCCTAGAGATTTAGTATATATAGAGGTTAGTATAGATAGAGCTTGGCCTCATCCATCCATCCATCCATCCATCCATCCATCCATCCATCCATCCATCCATCCATCCATCTATCCATCTTTCCTAGAGAACACATTCTGTTTGAAAGAGGAGTTTAAAATCTGGTTAGCCATAAATACTGATTAAATTCTTGGTGTGGGTTCTTGCTTTCAGAGTCACGATAACTGTTGCCTTGTGCTCAGTGGGCCAGCTCACAGTGGTTATTGTAGAGGGTAATGAATGATGTTTATTTATGCTGTGTGCCCAACCACATCTGGGGGTGAGAACATGCTGGCAGCTAATTGGCCTGGCAAATGATCAGGATGCTACAAAGCAGTAGCTTGTCCTAGGCAGGAAAATAAAATCTCAGGCAACTGTCATCCCTTGCTCTTATTGATGGTTCCTGGTGGAAATGACAGACATTAGCTGTGGATGTGATACTGAGATCTGCTCTTACTGTGTGGATTTCTTTCAGTGAATACCTTAGATAAATTTGCTGTTATTAACACCTTGTGAATTAATCTCATTCTCAGGGACTCATGTTAATTGCTAGTTTGTAGAGTTATGTTCATTTGTGTTTGCTCTCCTTTTTGTCCTGAGACACTTGCATGCTTCACTTTAGAACTGATCGTGTTAGTGTATGTTGAGGACAAACAGTCCAGCTGGGAAGTTTGTCTTGTGTGCCTTGGTTGGCATTGAGCAATTTCCTGAAAGTGGTGCTGATGCTGCCTTTAAAGATCTCAGAACTCTGGGTTTCTTTGAGCCTGAAGGAACTAGAATCACCAAAAATGAGAGAATTGCAGTAATTCTTTGGTGAGGGGACAGCAAAGAACACAGTTAGAATTTTTATGTTACTAAGCTAGCTTCCTCAGAGCCTGAGCCCTGCAGGTACTGCCTGTCCCCAGCACACTGCTGTGTGCCTGTGCTGGACCCAGGCAGACTCATGCCTGTCTTCATTCCAAGCTTAGTAGCAGTTGTGGGAAGAGTTGAAGAGGCTTTTACTCCTTAAAAACCCAGGATACATTTAAGTAGGCCAAAGCAAAAGGAATAGGAGGAGAAATGGCACTGTTTGGATTGCTAACAAACTGATTACTCCAAAAGTTGTAAGGATGTGATTGACAGCCTGCCAAGGCATCCTTCCCATGGCTACTTGAAGTTGATGTTAGCAGGAGGGAGGAATAAAGTTTGTATGTCCTGCTAAATCATTTTGGTGGTAGGGAGGTTTGAAAACAGAAAACTTGAATATTTGAATGGCTGTTAGCATGTAAAATGACCAGATGAACAAGTCCAAATAACACAGCAGATTGTGGTATTAAGTAGCCATGCGATGGAGAATGGCTTTTGGGGGATTTTGGACCCTTCTGGTTTTGAAAATCAGTTTGTGGCACCTGACACTGCAAAGAACACCTGCTGAACATTGAGGTTATGACATTGATTTCAAAGCTAGGTGTATTTTCCTGGCTCCCCCTCTTATCTCACTATACATAACATCTATGAGTAGAAAATAGATTCTATTTTTAAAAAAGCAATCCCATCATATGTTTTTCATCTTTCCTTGTATTTGTATGAGTTCTCTGAAATTTATATATTTTTAAATTTTCCTTTTTCTTAAAACAATGTTATTACTAATATTTATTTATTTTTGGAAGAGCATCTGAATGTTGTTTATTCTACTTTTTCAAGGTATGTAAAATAGGCAAACAAAGGACAGTTGTATTAATACTTTTACTGGGTAAGAAAATGTAAATTAAATAAATGTAAATGAAATAAGCCTTTAGTTTATTTTTGCCAACTCTGAGTGCTTTGTGATTTTGCTTAGAAAACCAGATGCCTTGCAAGCTTTTTGTAAACAGTGTATAGAAAAAGGGATGCCTTGTTCTGTTATTCCAGAAACAGTGGGGGGAAAAAAATCATGCTTATGCAATCAGGAATTTGGTGGTATAAAAAGAGAAGGGAAAATATGGTAGCTTAAAAGCTTGATATGGATTACAGTTGTTTTTAGCACTTGATGGTTAAGTGTCTTTTACTGCTCTGTCTCTGAACTCCCATAACTCATAATTTTGCTGCTAATTCAATTGTGTGATGATTAGTTGTCATGAACAATTCCTTGAAGAGCACTATAAATTTCATTTTCATTTCTCTGCTAACTGTTGCAGTTTTTACTTCCTCTCTTATTTGTGTTTTGGTCACCCAGTGATGTATGTGATGAATATATACCAAAAAGGTGTAAATGTAAAATACAGTCAACAGATATATTTGCTAGAAAACCTTTTAGAGCTCATTTTTACATGCAGAAGACTTGCTGATCCTCTGATTCGCTGCTGAATTTCCTCCATTTTTTTCCTCTTGTACTAAGTAGAAAATGTATGATGAGCAGATTAAGATGAGATGATTTTTGTCTCTGACAGTACTGTTCTATTAATAACTGTATATCTTGTTTTCTCCCCCTCCTCCCTCACATCCATAACAGCTAGCCGATGGCGGAACCTCTTCTCTACACCTGTCTCCTTGGCTTTTCCCTATAGTCCTGTTGCAAGACTCACCCCATATACCAATGGCTGTAATAGTCCCAGCTTCTCTAAAACTGCCAGTAAAGCAATACTAACACCTGAACGGACAGGTAATACTTATCTTTTTATTGATTTACAGTGCTTACAAAAGTGCTTGATTGTATCTAATCCTGCTAGCATTTAACAGCAGTAATCTTTTTGGATGATTGTATATGAACTGATATCTCAGAGGGAAATTGTAGTTTTTAATGCCCTAAAATTTGGCTATTAACTACAAGTGTTACGCAGCATGTTATGGGAGAGTAATGCTAGTAAATACCACTAATGATTTACCCAGGAGTACAGTTGTGATTGTGTCAGCTTAAACAGTCCCCAGCTTTGTTGCTCATTTCTGCCTCATGGTGCCCCTTCCTTGTGTCCGCAGAAACCTACATACAGCTGTGTAATGAAATTGGCAGTGAGAATTTATAATAAGAAGAGCAGGCAGAATCATGCCTGTTTTCAAGCTGATATTGTTGCTAATGTTCAAGATTTATTTTATGTTTTCCACTATTTTTCAGGGAATACACAAGTTCTAGGAAAATAGAAAATTTTCTGTGATCTGTAAATTGCAAGGATTTTCATTTTCCTTCTTCACTACAAATATCAGGAGTCAGTTTGTATCTGTGACTTCTCTTAAACTGCAGTGGCAGTGGAGAAAACAATCTTGTGGGCGAGAGGCATTAACATTTTATTGCTGGCAGGAGCAGACATGGGCTGAGGATGGCCTGCTGATCAGTGTCACGCCCATTTGTGTGCAGTGTCCCTTACAATTCTTGAAATTCCTATTTTAAGGGATATGAGCACTGTGGGTGAGAAACAGCTCCAGACAGAGTGCCTGCTGTAGCTGTCTGCATGTGAGTGAAACGTCTTCCCTATTCAGTGGGATGAAACCCTAGTTCCTAAATGAACTCATGCTATTTGAGATACCCTCAGGTACCTTGTCTAGCTTCCCTCTGCTGCTCCAAAAGAGCACAGCTATTACTGCCTCTGCAGAACCTCAGAGACTGCTGTAACTTGCACATTTAAGAAAGCAAACGCATTTACTCCATACAATCCTTCCAAAGCAGAGTAATCCCCTGCCTGTCCTTTTCTTTTGGAGATATTATTAGAAAATAGCTAAATTTAGGATGAATTTTAGGTGGCTGCTTTCAGCAGTGCTAGAGGATTCAGACACACCTATGATACAATCACACATTATGATACAATTACAGCTGGGGAGCCATAGTCACAGCAGTTCTTGCCCTGCAGGCTGTGGGTCTCTGGTGGTCCAGAGGACATTAGAAAATTAGTTACTGTTTTAGTTGATGGGATTTTTCTTTAAAGTTGGACACCATCTAGCTCATGCAACTAATTGAAGATTAGTTTATATTTTACTATCGCACTCAGGGAAAAAGTAGAATCCAGAGCCTTTCAAAAGGTAGCTCTGAAGAAAGTAATGCTTTCTCTGTTGCATAATGTTCAACCTTAATTGTTACTGAGATTGATTTATATGATAATTATATATAGTTTAAAAAGAATAGTAAAATTTAGCTAAATGGCTGTGATGCAGCATTTGAGTACTGAGCAGAAGTCAGTGACACATATCCACTTGTTTTTCAAAACAGAGTAGGGAGAACAACAGTCCCATAAGAGAGATGCAAATGTAGATATTGGTTAGACTGTACTAATCCGAGCTGTATCAGAACAGTATTGGGTAAATTATTCATTGTCTGGGCTATGCAATGCTATTTTGGGAACAAGCCAAGGAATTCATGATCCATTCCTACACTTACCACTTCTCATGAATATCAAAGCTCTTTGCTAATTGTTAGTGAATTGCACTACACTTCTGTAAGTTTTTATGTGCTATTCAGAAAATGTTTTAAGCTACTATAATGTAAATTCAGATGATTCTGAATGAAGTTGGCCAGACATATTTGTAGCCTAAAGTGTATGCTTTCTTACTTAGGGTATATTTCTAGGAGTTCCCCTCTGAGTCCACAGTCATCGATAGACAGTGAACTGAGCACTTCGGAGCTGGAAGATGATTCCATCTCCATGGGATACAAGCTGCAGGACCTCACTGATGTTCAGATCATGGCTCGTCTACAGGAGGAGAGTAGGTGGCACTTTTTTGGTTTTCATAACAGTCTGAGGAAGACTTCCCGTAACATTTAAACCTGCTCCAGTCTGGTCTCAGTGAAGTAAATATTTTTTAAGTTGTATTGCCTCTTGAGTGGCAGGTGGAAGTACTCTTCACCTGCATGGAGAAGGTGTGCATGTTGTTGGGTTCACGTTAATCTGAACTGGTACTGGATCTTTCAAAATGTGATGTTTATGTTTTTCTGAATATTAATTGAAATAATTTTATTTCTGGAGAGGGAAGATCCTAAAGCATTTTTTCTCATACATGTATTTAATGAGAAAGGTAAAAATAAGCAGCTCTCTTGGCTTTTTTGCCTCCACTTCAATTTTGTTATATTTTTAGAGGAGTTTTGAAATTAAATCCCACTTAAATACAGAATTGGGTCTTTTAAATTCAGTATCTTGTTTTAAAACTAATAATTATGCACAAATCTGAGCCTAGAGTCTTCTTTGGTATAGATTATAGTTTGGCTTAATAGTAACTTTTGTAAAACGTCCTTATTAATAAATAAAGGGCATTTGATTTAGAGGTTACTGAGACAATAAGTGGAGTATTTCTCCTGTATCCTGTTAGTGCCAAGTGAGATATCAAGGAGGAAGTGATAAGATTAAAAGCAAGAGAAATTCACAGACAGGGCCTGAATGAAAATGCCAAGTAATAAGTGATTATGTAAAACAAAAATAATAAAATGAGCAGAAAAAATTAGAGCTGTGATCTGACCAAAGCCACCAGACTGGGCAGGCAGAGTGATCACCTGCCAGCAGGAGAGCTTGCTGAGTATTTGGTGGCATGCATCATGTTCAGCAGAGAAATTAACAAGTGTTCTAATTTTAAAAAGAATAAAAGTTACGACTGTCAAGGATACAAAGAATTGCATTATTTAAATGACAGCTGTGCTCATCTCCTCACAGAGTGAGGTTTAAAAAATACTTCAGGTTACTTCGTTCTTTAAGGAATCAGGGCATTTGCAGACTGGAAAGAAAAATGCTGGTTTCTCTTCAAATCTGTGTCATGTGCAATTGATTGTATCTCATCCTTGTAGTAGCAGCTGGTGGAGAATGTTTGAGCACGTGACAGTTGTTGACCACTTAATCCCGTGGAAAGTGGCAGTTCTAGACGTGCACACAGGCACGCTCTCATCACAGCCACAAATAGAAACTCCCACTTGAGGAGAGGGAGAGGAAGCATATTAAGAAGTTTGCATTATGAAGCAAACACATCTGTTAAAAATTATGGCTTCTTGAAGGTCTAGGAAGGTTGTTATCTGCAGCTACTTCAGAGTTACTTGGCTCCTGGAAGTGCAGTGTTTTTTCCTTGGTTGCTGTGCATCTGGAGAAAGGAGGGATGTGCAAGGGATGTGAATGTTTCCCTCTCACTTGACCTGGAGCAAACAGGCTCTTACAGGGTAGTGCTCATTGTAAGATGGTTTTCAAAACCTGGAATTCTGAGAAGAGGGTGGTAGGATTGTGTACCTGTGTAAAGTACAGTTGTGTTACTGCTAAGCCTTGTCCATGAGACTGGATGCTATCAGGAACTAATTCTTGTTCAGGGAGATTGGAGAGCAAGAAGATTTACATGGGTTGTAGGCTTAAGAAATGTCATTGTAAACATTTTTGTTGCACGAATACAAAGGTTCAATAGTAATAGCTTGGAAAACTAATGTGTGTGTAATTCCTCTAATTAAGAGTATTGAGAAGTTAAAAACTTAGTACTCATGTAGTCCTTATTGGCAGAGGAATATGTGCCTCCTGAGAGTGGTTCCCCTTAGGAAAGGCATCTAAGACATCTTTTGGAGACTGCTGTATTCTTTTTTAGTATTTTATTTTAAAAAATTATTTTGAAGGAGAGAATTCAGGCTTAGATGCCTGAAAGGTAGATCATATGAATCCTACATCAGATCCTCAGCCTGATTACATTTTAAATTCAATTCTTGATGTAAAATTCTGTCTACTTACCTGTGTAGTTTTCAAGATTGAAGTGCATATTTAATCACTTAGCAGAAGCTGAATCATCCTCCTCTTGGAATTTACAGGCCTTAGGCAAGATTATGCTTCAACTTCAGCATCTGTGTCAAGGCACACTTCCAGTGTTTCTCTGAATGCGGGAAAAAAAGGGACTTGCAGTGACCAGGAGTATGATCGCTATAGTCTTGAGGATGAGGAAGAGTTTGACCACCTTCCACCTCCGCAGCCACGTCTGACTCGCTGCTCCCCCTTCCAGAGAGGGATTCCTCACTCACAGACTTTCTCCAGTATCCGGGACTGCAGGAGGAGCCCTACTTCCCCACAATTCCCTACAAATACCTATCAGCAGCCCTTCTACTCTCCTCAAGCCCAAACTCCAGAGCAGCAACCAAATAGGATTAATGGAGGTGGGTTGCATGCTTTTCTGAGAAGTGGTCTTTTCTCTGCCAAGTGCCAGTGCCATTTTAAAGATGAATTGTACATAAATTGTGACAAATAATTTAAGCCTGCGTAATGATTAAGGGATGTTATTCCTAAGCAATTTTCTACAAAATGTAATCTGTGACCTGGTCATGAAAGTTGTTGCTTTAGTCTGTTTTAAAATGCTGCAAAGATGACCACAAGTGAAGAAAGAAACAGAAAGTAAAGAAGAGCATGTTTTAGCAGGCTAATAGTTGGCTAGAAGAAGCTCTGGGGCTTTCAAGCTTGATGTACTCATGTCCATTGTGGATGCAGTAAAATACATATCTGGGTTTTCAGATTTTAATTTCCGTTCTTATTCCTGAGTTTGCTGTTAATGCAGCTGTGCTGTGATGAGTACTTATGGCCCTTTGCTTCTTTTCCAGGTCTCATAGGGCTGATTGATAAAGTAGTTGGAGATAATGTCACTCCCAGACTATCCTAAGATATTGCTGCTTTTTTGCACTGCCTTTGAGGTGCATTCCAGAATATGGAAGATTGTTTCTCAGTGCTTACTCATGATTTAAGTTTCCCTCCTTTTTTCCCGTTAACTTCTTTTCTTTCCTTATTATGATCACAATTTTTCTTCTTTCTGCTGCATTTTACTTTCCTATACCTTCAGTTTTTCCCCAAAGTAAATTCTAAACAATCCATTTCCAGCTAGGGTCTTGTTTGTAACATTGCAGGTTACAGCTCACCCTTGGGCAAAAAATAAATGTGTTGTTCAAAACAATATATAGTTGCTATTTATGGTGCTACAGGTATGCATGTTGCTTTTCTGACAAACAAGACATGACAGGTTGGTGCCCAAACCACTTCTATTCAAAGTAAGCCCTGGCATGGAAGTATAATTGACAAGTGACAATATAGAAGGAGAGGTGATGTTAACAGAGGGTAGAGCAGCGTGGGTGTCTGTTGGTACAGCATTTGTGCCATATTAATTTTAATGTTACTTCTCTTGTCAGGGAGGTACAAGAGTGGGACAGCATTGCTGGGCTTGCAGAAATGTTGGCAGTTTGAAAGGAAGGCTTTGGGACATTTTTGTTCAGGAATAAGAGAATTATTTGTTGCTACCATGTTTTTATGTGGCTCCCAAGTATGTTTTGAATGGTTTTTTTAATGTTCCATGTCAGTGGAACTTAAGCATTGGATTTCCTGCATGGAAAGGCATGGAAACCTTTAAGGTACTAAAAACATTAGACTCCTAGTTTATTAACTGAAGTGTATACAGTACAAGACTACCAGTTTTATCGCCTGGTTGACTTTTTTCTCAAGAACTTTGAGGTGTTGTTTAATGTGTTTGGCATAACCCAGAAGCTGGGGGGATGTGACTTCAGTTACCTGTTTGCAGGATTGACAAACAGTGCTGTAATAGTCAGGACCACTGTCTTTAGGAGGGAACAATCTCCTCAGGTTCTACACCTTCAACCTCTAACACATGAAACTCTGATCCACGTGTGGCAAATACTGATGGTGAGAAACATTTGTTTGACTGTGTTCTTTTGGCAGACAAGGAGATAACGAGGCAAGTGTCCGCTGTACTGAGGGTGTCTGTGTAGTATTACATCTTATCAGCACTTACCATCTTGGCAACAATTTCATTGTCTCTCAAGAATTCCTGCACATTGAAATAGAAGTAGACTGCAAAACAAGGATTTGTCTGTAGCTCTCTGTGATGGATGGTGTGTTCCATGAGGACAGTTGAGAAGGAACAATGTGGAAGATGGCAAAACTGAACCTTTAGTTTCTGCCTTCAGTATATGTGGAAAGCATGATCCATAATTAATAATTAATTCACACATACCACATGCTGTACTGCTCTTGGCCATTCCAGCAGTCTTCCTAAATCTTTATTCCTTTGTCTTCTTCCAAAGAGATCACTTTTGTTCTTGTATGTGCAGTCAAGGGTCTGGTCTCTGCTTTTGGGCATTCACAGAGCTTTTCATAAAAGAAGAACAAGCAGCAAGTAACTGTTGAATTTTGACACCCAGTCTAGGGTAGAAACCCCAGTATTTAGCTTTGACACAGTATTTCTGCTAAACTAGTCTACATACTTAGCTTAATTACAATTTCTTGCCTTTAGGCAAATAGTTTGAGAGATGCTGCCCTACTTGCTTTTGGTGATCTTTGTTTGTCATGGTCCTCTAGGTGATGTACTTAATTACCTGCATGTGAAAAATATGGTGAAGGTATGATAAACCTGGAAAACTCTAATAATTCTTTTAGGAGTATAGGATTGTTTGCGTGATGAGAAGCGCCTACATTTAAGTGCTGAGATGTGGATGCCCACCTCTGTATGAAGGGCCTAATTCAGCTGTTCAGGTAGAATTGCATGAGGTACTTCGGTGCACCCTGGCTTCACCATGACCCTGTGTCAGTGCAGTTTAGCTTCCATAAACAACCCAGGATCTGTGGGATGCTGTGGGGTACCTTCACATAGGCACTGACTTGTGCACCAGGTGTCTGGTCTCTCACTGTAGCCAAAGGTGTGCTTGTTCTCCGTCCACAGGGTTGCATTTTAGGTAGCAGATAAATGATTTGCAGTTTCTGGTGCTCTAGTGATCTTCTGCCTTTCCTGGGGGTGAGAATAGTCTCTCAGATGTTTTCCAGCTGTGTTTGAAGTTATACTTCAGTGAGTTCATACCTTGTTCTTGCCAATGTATTGTAGCAAAGTGGTGCCCCTGCTGTAATATTGACACTCTGCCCTGTTTTAAATTGCTGTACATCTATTTGAAGATAAAATTACATACTTCTGGGCCACACTACACCATGTTAACCCCCACTCTCAGGTCCAAGTTCTTTATCTTGCCTTATTCCCCTCATGTCTGAATGGATGGTGTCAGTCACATTTACTGCCAGTCCCCAACAGATTGCTGTACTGGAAGGCTCCTGGTAAACATGAGCATAAAGTGGCAGGTGTGTGCCAATCTTAATATGTTTAGATGTGAAATATATTGCAATGTGTTTAAGGTGTGTGGGGCCACTTGTAGCATGAGCTGTAGGTGTACTTGTTAGCTTTTAAGCGGCATTTTCACAGCCCTGTCTGTGGGGCGTGTATGTTATCTTTGCTTTCTAATAGGTTTTATTGCCAGTTCTGGCAAGAATGTAGATAAGCTTTGTGTGAAATCTCTCTGATTTGTTTTCCTTGTTGAATTACACCCTCTTCCTAAATCAGCTGAATTTTTTGTAATGATGAGTTACACCAGAAAAACTATATTTGTAAACTTTTTAAGGTATTCTGATTTTAGGGGATTTTGTAATTGGTTGATGAGTCAGAAAATAGATAATTTAAAGAAAAACTGAGAGAGATAGGGTGTGAACAGCTTTTTAAGTTCAATCAACTGAAGTGAGTTTGTCTAGTTAGTGTGTGTTTTATGCTTTAATAAGCTTAATATGTTTGCAGTGGAAAGATTTATGCTTATGTCTCTCTCCCCTTAGTCTAATTTGAAGAAGTTACTGGTTAGCAACTTAAAACACTGCCAACTGTTAATATCAAGAATACTTTATATATAATGATTTTCATAGAAGAAATACCACTGAAATTCATAAAACCAAGCTGGTTTCTGCTTTATGTTGTCTATAAGTATACATTCTTCTTCTTACTTTGAGGCAAAAGTAACTGCTTTCACTTCAACTATTTAAAAATATATTTTATTTCTGTTTAGTAATTTTATTAATTAGCTGATAGTATTTTTGCCCTTTATACTTCTGATTTTCTGAAACCAGAAGTAATGGTTAACTATAGTACTGTGAAATCATCCAGAGTAATCAAGATCCAGGATAGACAAGATGCTGAAAATGGGTTTGATTTTCTTGTGTTCAGGCCTGCTTTCCCTCTCTTGAGATCAGCTTGCTCACAACCTTTTATCCTGACACCACTTACTTTATGTGCATTTTAAAGTGTGTATTTTTATAATACATGAAAATTGGAAACTTTATATTTTGGACAAATTATTCCAGGTAAAGAAGGAGTTTATTATAATACAGTAAAAAGGGATGGATGAAAAATATGTTGTTCATGGAGTAGCAACACATTCAGTCTGGTTAGTCTTAATGTATGTTTTCTATTTCCTTTTCACATTGTTTTTTAAGTGTTTGGCTTGGCATTTACCTTCCTAAAAAAGCCACAGATACCATTCACTTGAAAAAATCTGCTTCTCCAGAAATCACTAGTTATGAGTAACTTTCTTGCCTACACGTCAGACATATTGTGGACATCACTGGCAGTTGCCTCGTTTTGAAAGCTGCAGTTGTGGTTTCTGTTTGTTTGGGTTTTTTAAGCAAACTCCAGGCAGACATAGAAGAGCAGCAGTACATTGTGTTTAGATATAGGTTCAGCATAGACTTATGAGGTGTTCTCTGCTCATAACCTCTCTTGCTCGGTAAGAAAGGAAAAATTCTTTCTAGGAAATTGTTGCAGACTTTATTACAGAAAAGAGTAAAACACGATGACTTTGCTGCCTTTGGATTATACTGAGGACAGTAATCAGTGGGTGAACTCATGGAAGGCTAATGGAAAAATCTTTAATTGGCTCTATCTGTGGCGGGAGACATATGCATGTGGAGCCAGGATGAGATGAAGTAATAATTCTGAATAAAATGTAGGTATTGACATTGAGAATGACATCATTCCCTTAACTGAAGGTCGTGCTTTAATCTGTATTTGTGCTTTTACACACTGATGTTTCTGTTGTATCAGCTTGTGATTCCACAGACCACTGAAAAGACCCTGGTGTATTTGGGATGTTACAAATGCTATAACTGTGACAAATATAATGCAGATACTCATCTCATGTCTTCAGAGACGAGGAAGAGAAATTAATCCCATAAAGTGAAGTTGTAAAAGAGTCTATAAGAGAAGTTGTTACAAAGTCTACAAGTTTGTTAAGGATTGCAAAACACACTCTGAATGTCTACATAATATAGAACATAATATTTAAAATAGAGAAGCACAGTTTTTTTCCTTATGGCTTTACCCTGACTTATTTGAACACACAATACAAATAAGGCAGAATTGAATTTGCAGGATTTCTGTGAAAGGTTTAAATATGTGTGAGAAACTGCTAAGGTAGCTCAAACAGTGATACAGATTTCGCTGTGACACCATTAATTCTGATTCATTGTATTACATTTCTGTGCTTTTGGTGAGGTTTGGGAGTCCTTTTGTTCAAATAAAACATTGCCAACACTTTCAGAGAATAACTGTGGAGGAAAAAATGTGTTTTAAGAGACTTCACTGTAGAGTCAACTTAAGCCCTCCGTGCAAGGACAACCTCATTGGATGAGGCATTTTGGCAGATAGAAGATGATACTGACCAAGGACTGCTACAGAGGTCCCCATCTGGCAGCCCACCAAGAGTGCACCTCTTCTGGAGCAGCTTTGCTCTGAGGACAAGGTCTGTTTGCATGCTACATGGAATTAATTTTCGGCCAGTGATAGTATCAGGTCAGGGAAGGGGGAAGGAAAGCAGCAGTGGAACGGGGACAGCCACCAGCGGTGCAGGGATCAGAAGACAGAAAGCAGATGCTGCCTGTTCTGGTGTCCTGCCAGAAAGAAGCTGGGCCACTGATCCTGAGCTGACTTCAGAGAAGAAATAGCATCAGGGGAAGAACTTCCTGGCAAAAAATCAGAACTGAGGCAGCTGGGTGAGAGGCGAACTGTTGTCTTCACTGCCATTTTGTGAAATGTTTGACAAAGAAGGGACACCTTTTCCTGCTTTTTGACCTGTTTCTAGTAGTAGTGAATACCATCTGTGGTGTGGGCTGACCTTTTCATGTACATTTTCAGTTGAGGGCGTAGGATCTGTATTTCACAGTTCCCAGCTTTTCTTGTGCTGTAGAGGCAATGGGCTACTTCAGCATGGATGCCACACGTGGGGAAAAGTGTAAACATGTGGTAGGCAGTTCTACTGCAGACATGTGAAAGGGCAACGTATGCTGCCTGAAGAAAGCTCATGAAATGACAAGCACATGTGCATATGCATGAATTATTCTTAGAAGGTGGTAAGAACCAGGAACCAATTGTTAATTCCCCTTGCATGACCTATACTTGAATTTTCTTCACACATACAAATACCTCAACAATACAATATCTGTAGGTCATAATATTTTATCTCAAAGAAGGCTGGGAAAGGCAAAGATACACCTGTGATGCTTATATGACTGCATTCTAATTAAACACCATATTTTTTTCAGCCTAACTTACAGTTGAGACTCACTAGTGGGTCACAGTAATAACTGTGGATGCTGTTGGAGATCATCAGTTCCAACGACCACCTTGCCAGCCTAGACCACGGCGCCTAGTGCCACATCCAGTAATTTCTTGAACGGATGTAGGACCTTTGAAGTCCTGGTGTTACTATCCACTTCTTCCTACAAAACCAACTGCAAGCAACTGATGATTTTTTTAGGTTTGTCACTGAACCAGATTAGTGCAGAAGAGGTAGCAGAAACTGTAGCAAATTCCAGTCAGTGTTCATCACAAACAGGATGTTTGAGCAAATTAATTCTCAACTGAGAATACATCTCTATTCTGTCTCCTCTCTATTAATTTTTTCATCAGTCTTAGGACAGCAAAGAGGTCTGAAAAGTAAAGCAGCTTGGAAAAATATTTTTTTTCTTCTCATAAATTTTCAGCAAGTTCATATCTATTCACATCTCAGTGGCCTGAAATAATATTAAAATCACATTATTCCCACCTTCTGGTTCCATATATTAAGCTCACAAGAGCCATTGTTTCATTTACAAACAAAACGTCTCTTAAGACTCTTTCTACTGTTCTTAGGAGGGAAGCAGGTGACAGAACAAACTTCAAGAAGGAGATGAAAGAGGATGCATCATCCGTGGAGATGAAAGCTGCAAAATGCCATCAAGGCGAGCGTTTCTGGGTTTTCTCCAAACACAGAACTGACCTGCTATTTTCATTGCTTTTCAGGGCCATTTATCTCAGCAGACACAAGGACCCATCAAAGAAGTAACACAGCTGCTTGATGGATGAGAATTTGCAGGTGCAGCAGGAATCTGCTGCCTGAGGAATGAATGAATCAGCAGCAGAGCAAACTGCTGGAACAAGAAGGGACTAATGAACAGGAGACAAAAGACGTGGCCACCCAAGACATGGAGGAAATCCGAGCTACCTCTTTACCTATTTTTCTGCTATTGTAGCTTTATCCACTGGACAGTTCAAGGCACAAATAATGTCTAGGGTGGCTGATGCAGTCTCAGAGGGAAAGAGCATGTAGAGTCCAAAGAATTCTGCTATACAACATGATACTTAAAAAGCTATTTTATGCAGTGCCATCTTCCCTACCACCCTCCTGCTGCTCAGACCTTTCTTTGCCAAGTTCTCTGATGTTGAAATAGGATTTCAGGACCTAGGACTTTGAAAGGGTAGGCTAGGAATCCAGAATTAACTGTAGCTATGGACATCCCATCCTCATGAATTTTTTGCCACTCTTGCCCAAGGATTGCATCACCGGGTGACAGTTCCCTCTTCAGTTTGCAGAATTCTTCAATATTTTAGAGATAGATACATACAGTAGCTGTATGGGTGCTATTGTTTGCATCCCCAGGACAGTTTTGGAAGCCTGATAACTGTTTTATCATTGTTACATCACTGATATTAATACTTACTACCTGGCTGTATCACAGTGGTGATTCCCTTGCTGTTCATTGCTGTACCACTAACAGTTTCGGTCCACCATTGTCAGTAGTGAGTCACTGAAGCACAATTCTGACTTGTTTGGTGAAAGATTGGTTCTTTATTAGGATTTGACTGTACTCTGGATTCCAGGGATTCAAACCTTACATTTCCTGCTGGAGATACAGCCTTTCTGTGACACAGGTTGCTGGAGTTACGTAGGCATCACATATATTGAAGTTACTGTCAGTGACTCCTAATAACTTGTATAGATAGAACTGTACTGTCACATCTTACTGCTTTTCACTTGTTAGCAGCTTTAAGGATTAGATGAGCTAATGATGGTGCTAAATAGGTTGTATATTTATGTGGACTTATCAACAGAGATTTGTAAATAAATCTGCAGTTTCTGTGAACTGAACTTGACCTGTATGAGCCAGGAGGTCGACCCATGCCAGCAGTTCCAAGCAGTGTGCTGTGTTGTTCTGTGCATAAAACCAAAGCATCAGTCTGGAAATGCCCAGCAGTCGTAGCTGCTGTGACAAGACAAGCACACCCCTGCTTTCTGTTGCAGTGTGAGAAGTGTAAGTCTTTCTGTTATCTGCCAGCCTTTGGAACCTGTGTGCTACAGGAGTTGGTGACCTCTGTGCTGGCCATGCTGTGAGGGGGGACGTAGCCACCTTGGCAGGGCACAGCACTTGTGCTTCTGAGCCTGGTTAAGAGGCAAACCTTGGTGATGTTCTCAATGACAATTGAATAAATGCCTACTGTTTTCCCACAGTGGTGCTTTACTGAAGTCTGCCATGTCACAGGACCAGGTCCTTCAGTCTGTGCCTTTCTCCCAGTCTCTTCTGATTGCATATAACTGAGTCATCTCCCTTTGGACTGATGGCAGAAGGGACCAGAAGAGTTTCCCTTTAGATTATTACCTCATAGTGTTATGGTTGGGAAGCTGCCTTGAGATGTCAGGAAGGTTTCAGTTTCTCTCTTCAAACAAACTGGTGTGAATGGGATTGAAGACATCTTCTGACCTCTAAGACACATGCCTTAGCTGTTGTACCTGCCCCAAAAACATCTGGGGCATGTGCAGCTTTCTTTTTGTGAAAAATCCTACAAAAAAACCTACTCTGAAAATGCCTACCAAATCAGGTACCACAAGTGAGGTAGGAGGGAGAAACTCCAGATTTGAAAATTCTTGTATTGACCCAGGGCTCCAAGCAACTGAACAGCATCAAGACTTCGCAGTTTTTGCATGTGGCTGCCTGCAGAAACTTAACATGATAACAAGGTTAGGTTCTGAATGGAGTTATTCAGCATCTTATTGGCACCTGAAAGCAAGACTTCAATCACTTATGATGGATTTCTCACCTGTCTTTCGACATCCACAGAGTGCATAGCTGCGTCTGGCTGCCTGTACAGACTTGCTTTTGTATTCAGTGCAAAGAAACAGGCACATTTAGGGCATGGTTCACGTGACCTACTTTACACATCTATGTGAAACTCATCATTATTTATGGTTTACATCCTTGCAGTTCTGCAAATGTACTGCCTATTGGTGTCTTTAAAATTACTTATAAATAATCATGCTGTTACAATTGACATAATGGTTCAACTTGAAGGCTGTCAATAACATATTCATGTTCTTCTGGTAGAGCAAAACATCTCTTTTTGTTGAAATGGTTTGTTATGATACTGATTTCCTTATTTTCTGCAGGACTGACGCTGAGGCTGCTTGTGTTTGTTGGAAGTTCTGACCTGACTATGGGTGTTGTCTTCTTTTGCTGCAGACAAACTCCGCAGAAGCATGCCTAACCTCGCTCGGATGCCAAGCACCCCCACCATCAGCAGTACTGCTGGCTTTGCTGGTTCTCCTGTCACTGTGAGGAATAGTCAGAGCTTTGACTCCAATTTGCATGGAGCCAGTAATGGGATTTCAAGGATGCAGTCGAGTAGTAAGTACCTGTGTTCTTCACCTGAGCACAAGAAATGGGGAAAGTGGTAGAATACATGTCCTGGTCGCTGATCCTTTGTTCGATGAAAAATTACAAGCAACCTGTCCTTTTGCACCAGATTTTAATAAACCTCAGGATTTTCAAAGTTTCTGTTTTGGAAAGCAAATTCTGCCAGTCTTATTGAAAGTTTCTTCACTTTTTTTCCTTTGCCCATTTATCTTGTGCCAGCATTAAAACAAAAATAATAATAATGATAGTAATAATAAGTAGTAATATTGTAGAAGCACCAAAAATGCATTAATTCCTGTAAGCTCACATTTTTAGTTTTGATACTACAATTGAAAACTGTTTTTCTTGGTAATTTATGCAATGCTGGTTGTACAGTACATGTATAAACGCTATCTTAAAATACATGACCTCTCTCCTACTGAAGTGGCTCCTGCTGAGCCACTTTCTTCTGAGGAAATCCAGAAAACATAGCCTTATATTCTCAAGTATGATATACTTGTTGAGTGGGGGAATTAAAATTTCTCTGTAATTGGTTTTATTTAGGTAACTTCTTGATGGGGGGATGAAGAGAGTACTGATCTAGTAGATAAATTATTAATGCAGAATGTGAGCAGGATAGATCAAGATCCAAACCCATCTTTTCTAACACAGTGGTTGAGGTTCTTGAGTGGAAATGAGAGAAGTGGATTTCACTTGACAGAGGCAGAAGCCTGTGGAAAAAGAGGAAAAAATAAGTAATTTGGATGAAGGGATTTAAGGGATTTTATGCTCTCCATTTCCTGTGCGGTTTTGGAGGGAACAGTTAGCAAAAGCTTGTTGTGGGTGTTTTCTTTCAAAGTTGAGCATAAGTTATAAATGTCTTCAATTAAATTGCTTTTTTTCTGGAAAATACTCTTGTCTGACTATTTTGTTGTATTTTTTCCTGTTTGAATATGAGAATGGAAATAGTTCAGGTTTTCACATGGATTTTCATAGTCGTGCATTGAGAGTTTAATTTTGTTTATTATTTTAGAAATACATATTTATTTGTGTGTTTGTGCTCTTATATATGTGTGTGTATAAAACTCCATTTTTCTGAAATACTCTTTAAAAAAACATTCATAGTAAGTGGCTGTGCTGGGGTATTTTAGGAGCTATCTGGTGATAAGTGTTCCATAACAGTATATTGACTGTATAGTCTAACTGAATCACTCCCCTGCAATTTCTCCTGTGACTTTAAATGGTTTAAAGATGTCCTTTTTTCAAAGATTTGAAAAAAGCTTGCTCTAAATGAAGTGTCTTAATTTATATGCTTCAGGCTGTTGACAGTGGACTCAGAAAGTGATGCCTGCCAAATGCACACCAGAGGGCAGGATTGGGTAGAAAAATCTATATATATAAAGCTTCTGGAGCTCATAGCCTTGATTTAAAATGATGGTTTACATAACATCAGCTGTGGAATATGCTGTTACATTCAAGACCTTTTTATTGTTTTTCTGCATAAAGCTTGAACTTCTGTGATGCTTCATAATGCTTTAATGCAATGTTGCTTGAGCAAGATGTGGTTGTTGCATGCCACCTCACAGAAATCAAAATCATCTAACAGTGACTAATTTATACCTTCAGCAGTTTCTCCTGTTTAAAGCTCTAAGTACGTAGGTGGATTTAGTGTGCTTATCATGGCTAATTTAATCTCTTTGAGGGGAGGAAGAAGGATGAATATGGACTGGGATTTTTTTTCAGGATGGGGGTGGAACAGGATATTTTAGTTCAGTGCAGTGTTACTGGATACAGTATTGGATTCAAGAGGTTTTTCAGCAGTTTATAAGGAGCAAGTAAATTGTATAATGGTGTGTTTATCCTTATTCAGATCTGTCTAGAAATGAGCATTACTACCTGGTCTTATTTGTTGCACACTAACCTTGTTGCTTTGTTTTCTACCACTCTTCACAGTTCCATCACCAGGACAGCTTCAACACCGAGTTCACAGTGTGGGACATTTTCCAGTGTCTGTCAGACAGCCTCTCAAAGCTACTGCCTATGTAAGCCCAACTGTACAAGGGAGTAGTACCAGTAGCAGTATTCCAGTGTCCAGCAATTCACAGTTGTATTCCAACACTGGGATCCCAATGCCAAACAAGACTGCTGGTCAAGGCATTGTAGGACGCAGTGCTCTTCCAAGACCATCGCTGGCCGTCAATGGGAGTGGCATTCCCAGAAGTAAAATTGCACAGCCAGTTCGAAGGTGAGAGTTAAACAGGCCTCAGTCTCTGTGTGGATGGTTTAGGCTTAAATTACGGAATTTTTTTACCTCCTGAATATGGAACTGTAAAACATAAGCTTTTGTCTCCCAGTGCTGTGTCACTGAATGGGTGAAGATCTCTTGCCAGAAATAGTGATGGACAATGCATGCTGGTAGCCCCTGGTAAACTCTGGTAATGGATAGTGTGGAATCACATGGGAATAGGAATGGGTTGCCACCTGTCAGTGGCTGGTGGCTTACCTTCTCCCTGGCTTGAGCTTACTGCTATTTCAGTGTCACGGCATGAGCTAATCTTAGAGTGCTCACATAGAAAGAGCTGCATCCCTATTGTTGCAAATGGCGGTAGTCTGTAAAAATGCAAGTTGTACCATTACAGCATTGTGAAGAAGGAAATACCCTGGATAGTACAGTCATGGGTTGAACCAGCATCTTTTCAATTCCAGCTGGGAGACAATAGGCACACAAGGAATCCTGGAATATCGCATAGTTGCAATAAGCTGTATTGTTAAGCAAAGGCATCCAAAAAAAAGAGAAATTCATTTTCAAATTAATTATTTTTAGGTCAAGCAATAAAATAGTCTTGATGAAAGATGTGTTTTAATTACCTTATCAGAGCTGCAAGTTAAACTCTTAGCTGCATATTCTGTAATTAATAGGAATTAAGTCTTCTCAAGGAAAAGAGGAAAAACTTCTCTCAACTTGTGTTAACTCCTCCAACTATTTCTTTGCATTGCACACATCCCTCCTCTTGTGAGGGCCTGCTGTGTGGCCACTTCATTTTCTGTTGGATGAACTGTCACTGTTTAGCTCTCATCATTTTTGTACTTTTCACTACTGGCTAGATCCAGAATAAGTTCAATTGTTCACATTCTCTCTTTGGTTGAGTTACTTGGGGATTACACTGATGTGACTAAAAACAGATTCTGACCAACTGTGGTGAAAGTTTGATAAAGAGCCGTCAGGTTTCTTCTTTGATGAAGACTGTACCATGAGATTTCTATTATAACCTTCTTTGCTCTCAGCAGGAAGCTCTCTCAGTTAGACTTCTTTATAGCTAAGGGTTTTCTTTCCTTTTTTCTTTTTCCTTTCCTCTACTTCATGTTCTTCTGCAGAGCTCTTAAATCTTTCATAGCAACATGTGAGAAAACCTTTCTGGGTCATGAAGACCAGTCCCTTGCTATTTTGTAACTTCTCATACAACAGACAACATTAAAGAAAAACAAAATTAAGAGGTTTCAGTGGGAGACTGAGACACTCTACTCTCAACACTGTTTTTATTAGAAGCTGATTCAAATCAGTAACAAAGATATTTATAGTCCAGGAAGTCTGGGCTCCTGTCTTCTTTCCATCAAATGTACCTTAGCAGCATCCTGTGTTGCCATAGAGCCAAAGCAGTGATGGTTGAAGATGGATGTTCTTGGCACTGTGAGAGTGCGGAGTTCACGGGACTCAAAGTACCCAGGTAGACTGGATGTCAGCCTGCAGTTCCTCAACACCCTCGTTCAGTTTTATAGATTCATTTGGAAAAACACAAATGGTTTCAGTTCATACAGACTTTCCTTGGAAGGAATTCAGTTGTCAGGTTTTTTTCACTGTGGTATTTTCTAATTAATGGCATTTCTGATTATCAGTTTAAGAGTCTTCTTTCAAACTTAAATAGTGGTTGTAGTCATGACTTGATTAAAAATAGAGCAGGTCTTTTATTTTTTTAAATAAATGAGATGTTTAGGGAGAAGTGCGCACTCAGAGCAAATATGTCTTCCTACCTTTGGCCAGACTGTTAAGTAGCAAAATTACTGGTATTTTACATACTTAAAGTGGGTTCTTAGACACATTATATTGGGGTTGCTTTAGGGAACTTTAGTATTTACTGCATAGAATAAAACAGTGAATGAGGGTGTGCTTTTAATAATTTGTAATAAAAAATTATAATAGCCAGGATAAATAACTAAATATTAACTGGTTTTCTCCTTAACGTCAGTGATTCAAGCAGTATAAAGAAATTGTGATAGTGTAATCCATCTCTTCTTAGCCTTAGAATTCAGACAGCACCTTTTTTATTTTTCTCATGTTGAGTGACTCCACACAACCCTCATCCCTCTCCAACTCCCGTTGTAGGGCTTCTTGCTGACCCCACCTTCCAGTTCTCTGTGTTTTAACTTTATGCGGTGTGAAGGTCGGTGGGGGCAGCTTCCCTTAGGGCAGGGTGAGCAGGGAGCTGAGTGGGACAGCTGGGCTGCCCTGCAGTGCCCAGCCTAGAGCAGCACTGAAGGTGAGCAGGGTCAGCCAACACTCCCAGTTTCCAGACAAGGCCACAGTGATGAGACAGGTTCCAGCTAAAGCCACAATGTCAGTCAGCAGCTCAGGGTCTGGATCATGGCAGATACCAGGCACAAGTGTGGCAGGAATGTAAGCATACCTGCGGAGCCAGGGCTTGCTTATTCCTGCTGCCTTGTACTGGAGCCAGTTGCTGCTCTCCAGCTGGTGATGGAAAAGTAGAAATGCACTACAGCCCCTCCAAAACTCTGTTGTCTCAAACAGCATGATGTCATACTGACAGCTTGTGCTTGTTTGAAATGGATTTCATTTCTGGCACGTTTTTCTGTCAGTGCCCTGTAGCAGAGATTCACCTCTAGATACATAGCAGTAGTCTTACAAATTATTTTTAAGTTAGCTAGGTTTTTTTGCCCTTTTTGGTTTGGGGTTTTTTTTTGAAGATTATTAAATATACTTTCTTTTTACTCTGGAAATGAAAGCAGCAGTTGTAGAAAACAGCAGAAGCAGATTATGTTCTTAGTCTCAAGTAACTGGATTTACATCAAAGATAAATGATGCTGCACTGAAGTGGAGCTGCACAAAAGCAGCTTGGCTGAATCTAACTTTAACCCAGTGTTTTTACTCAGGTGCAGTGTTTTTGCTACTAGAAAAGCAGTGGTAGCAGAGAGCTGAGGCTGCTCTGTTGACTGACTTACCAACTGCCTGCTTTACAAGATATCTCTGCCTTTTTACAGCAAAAAGCATTTGGGAGGGAGAGGAGGCATCAGTAACATATAACAAAAGCAGAGTAGTGTGAAAACAAGGCTTGAGGTCTGCTTTTATATGAAATAGAAGACATTTTTTTCAGCAAATTAGGGTGTGACATAATTATGGCTGTGGCAAATTAGGTACAGAGCCTGCTGTGTTACCAGTAGTTAGATCAAGACAGATGGTTGTTTTTCCTTTTTTTAGTTTTAATTGAAATAGTTGCCTCAGTAGTACCTGGAGGGTTTGAAAGATGATAGGAAGTATTTTAGAAGTCCTTGTTGATGAGTGAGAGATGCAGCCCGGGTGTGAGGGTGGTGACCCAGGGGATGATGAGTTCCTGTCAGGAGTTGCAGTGCTGGAACTGGTGGCTCTGGAAACAAATCATCACATTTCTTGTGACAGATAAAAGAGGGTCTGGAGCAGAAGTTGGTGGAGTTCTCCAGCTGATAAAATTCTTTGCTGCTTGCACAGTATTTTTATAAACTGATGGTTTTTCATGAGCATGCTGAGCACAATAGCTTTTTGGAAAGTGTTTCCCATTAGCTCTCTGCTGCCCATAGTGACAAAAATAATGTTTTTACTATCTTAAGCGCTGAAAACCGAAATCTAGCCATTTAGAGGCATCTCATTCATGACTCCAGTTATTCACTCAATTCCTTTTTACAAATCTTTCATGCTCTTCTCATTGGAAGTGGCCTTAATTTCACCATAGATCTTTATATGTGCATGTATATGTAGCCAGAAATGCACTAGAGGGATGTCTCTAAGCAAGCCCCAAAGCCATTGTCACTGCAGAAGTAAATGATGTGTTTTACCTTGATCTTTCACAGGAATTATGACCTCCTTTTCCTTTCCCCCCTCCCTTGTCATTTGGTTAATACAGTTTCCTTCAGCCTCCCAAGCCACTGTCATCACTGAGCACGATACGGGATGGGAACTGGAGAGACGGCTGCTATTGATGAAGGATGCCCTCGACAGTGGAGAACACATAATGTGGATTTCATTACCCAGCTGGCTGGGTAACAATGATTTGGAAAAGGAGGGTCATACAGTATTATTTTCCCCAGGATCTTAATGTGTAACCATCTAAAATGCCATGTCATTTTTAAAAAATGAACATCTTGTCAAATACTAAATATTGCACTTAATCAGTTACCTGAACAGCTGCATTGTTATCAGGCTAACAATGGCAGTGTTGGCATTTGGAACTGAAGAAAGTATTATATGTGTGCAAAATACAAGAATATTTCCTTGGAACGAACTAGGAGATTTTTCTTTTGGGCAGCTTTGCCATACTGAAGTTCTGAGATAATTTATTCAGTGTAAAGGCATCACACATTTTATTTTGAATTTCGGGGTACTTAAGTATGTGCTTGAATTTTTTTCTAGTGTTTTCAGTACATTTTATTTTGTATACTTAAGTTCATTTAAACTTGCCTGAACCTTGAACTACAGAGAGATAATTTAACTTTTTCTGTGCCATAAATGATATTTTTGGGGTAATGTACTTTTTTAGTGCTAGAAACATATCTTACAAAATCTTACCAATTGGCAATACAAAGCAGTATATTTATGTTGCAGAAGCACAAAAAAAAAAAGGTAGCATTCACTGGAAATTGCCATCCAGCTGGGTCAGCATGGTTTTGTTGGTCTATCACCATTTGTTGAATTGTTAATTTATTGTCATAGTGTTTTGTATTTAAATGGCAGCATAAATCACATTGCACTTACAAAGGTACAGTGATCTCTAAAACTACTGTTGATTTTCAGTACTTTATTACAAAGAATAAAATTGTAATGTTTTATTAACAGTTGCTTATGGAAAATGAGTTTTAATGCAAATAAATCTTTTTGATAGATCTTTTACAAAATCCAGTTGCACTAATCAATGCTTTCTTATAATGGCATATGACTTAATATTTGATTACAACTGTGTATACTGCTGTTTTGGAATGTTTCAGGAAATAAAGAATCTATTTCAGCAATAATGCTGTTCTTCAGTGTGCAGTGTAAACATTGTGAGAACTTAGCTACTCACATCTACTTAGCTCCATAAGTTTTTACTTAACTTTTATAAAGATTATGCTGGATTTTTGCAAATAGTAACTGAGTTACCTAAAAAATTATTTTTTTTTAAATTGTGTTAGGAAGCCATGGTATGGCTAGAAGACAAATATGTATTATTCTCAAATCAATCTTATTATGATCTTAAGAGAGATTTTCAATTTAATGTTTTAGAGTATGCAAGTATGACTTGCAATGGGAAACAGAGATTGTGTACCTTACACTGTGGCTATGAATCAGTTTTGCTCCACAGTTGCTTGAGGACCTGCTTTTCTGAAAAGCAGAGGGGAAATACTTAGTGCTGAGTAAAACTTTCATTATGCTGAGAAGTGATGTATACTAGTGCAGTAGGATCTCTGCACAGCATAGCATTGTTTAGCAGAAATAAACAGTCAATTTTTCACACTGAAGTTCTTTTAATACAGTTAAAATCCTTTTTTTTTTTTCTCTTTTCCAAAAGAACAAAACTGTTGAAGAAGGTATCAAGAATAATCAAAAAAAGAAATTAACCTGGCACAGGTAAGTATTTAAGCAAGAGTGTACCAAACTCACATTGTTTGTTGGATGCTTTAATTGGAAGAAATTACTTTTAGTTAAAGCAGTCAGTCATTTGTGTACAATCTGTGATTGTGGTGGGGTTCAGAGGCAGCTTGGGGGTGCTTTGCCTTTTGCCTGTGGGGAGTTCTGCAGCTCTCATGGATGCTGGTGCTAGGGATCCAGCATGATCTTCATAAAAGATGGATGAAGGCCCATGGCAGTGATCAGTTTCTCATTGATGACAGCCCTGGTCTGAACTGTCTCTTCGATTTGTTCCCTAGTGGCAGGATTTTACCACTGTTCCTACATTATCTGGGACACCACAGCACCACATTATTTTCAATTTTTAAAATAGGTTGCAGCTGTTGGATTTAATACCGAGTTGTACACAAGAGGGCAGTATATACTTTGAAAATATTTTCTTTTTTGTAGCTAAAGCTGGTCTGTTTTCCAGGCTCTGAATATTATGAGCTCTTTGAGAAGATCCATTTGTTTTTCCCTTTTTAATTACCCTGTTCCCTTGTAACACATGATATCAATATTTGGTAACCTTACAGCTTTTCTGTTCTAAATGTTTTTGTCAAGTATCTGTCACACTGGATGCCGTCAAGCTCTAGAAGGAAATCCAAGGTGTGAGCATCTGAATCTAAGAATCAAGAGAATCATGGTTGTTTCAATCATGGGCTGTGGTACTGCTGCCGTTTTCCTGTAGCTGGTGGAGCTGGCTGTTTCCCCTAAATTTACATCAGTGAACCAGGGTACTACTGTGCAGTGTCACAGACTTACCACAAGTCTCAGTAGGAGCAAACTGAGTGGAATATGCAGCACAAAGTCACTTCTGTCAGGTTCAATTTTGTGAGACAAAATATCCTTCAGGGCAATGGAAAACACAGGTATCTTTAAAAGTAAAGACTCAAACTTACTTTTTGCAAGGAAAAAAAAATTTCTAAGTGTAAGGGAGCTTTTCTTTGTGGCTGTTTTGGTCCATGAATGCAAATCCTGCTCCTGCATCCTTGTTGCTGCATCCCAAAAATGACGTATCTCCTTCAGTCCAAACTGTACTCTTGGCCTCACTTCTTGAGCTACTGGGTGAGTCACGACCTTTTTCCTCAAAGTTTTTTCCCCTCTCTCTTTAGTCAATGGAAATAAAACCCCTCTGTTTCCAGTCTTTGAGCCCCATAATCTGGGGCACTGTTTTTGTTTTTTCCACAAGCTAATAGTCTGGTTAAGTTGAAGTCCTGCATTGAAGATACACATTTGGTTTTTTCACCCCTACATATGAAATTCATCCATTACCTCCTCACCTGAAGTAATCTTTGGCCTTGTAGTGGCTTCAGTATGTGAAATCTGTCCCAAGTAAAACTGCTCAGATAATTTTTCTTTCTTTCTGCTCTGACAATTTCACCGCTTTGACCATTTCATGTGCATTGCTGATTTTCCCCTCTCTGTTGAAAATAATTGTTGTTATCTAGTTGTACTCTTCTGCAAAGCCATGGACACTATCCCATCCCCACTATTAGTTTCTCATTGAGTATTGAATTCCCATATCAAAGTCCATGATGCCAGCCTGCATTGTGCATGCTAGCAAAGCACCTGCTAGCTCCTTCTGTTTTGTCCCTCACTGTAGGGGATCTTTGGGCATCTCCATTTTTAATTCACCATGAAATGCTTCTTAAAAGATTTTTTTCTTTGCCACAGTACCACTCAAAGCAGGACAACGGTTAAGTTATCAGTGTTATCATCTTTTGCTTTTAAGCCCATCATTTTAAATTTGACTGGTGATTATAGCTATACCTGAACTACAGATTATTGGAGACATAGACTGCTGTCTTTTTCCTTTGGGTTTTTTAAGGCATGAAGCCCAGTAGGATTTTGGGCCCACCATTACAATGCCTGTATACTAATACACATAGGAAAATCAGCATTTTCATACAGAACACACTATTTAAATATCCACTGTGAATGATTGGTGAGGTTTCATAATTAAAAGGATTTGGGGTAGTGGCACAATCACTCTTGAAAGCAGATATGTGGTGTTTAATCTTCTGGCATGACTTACTAATTCAGAAATACTGGTTAAAAAAGGAGGTGACTAAGCCTGGGTGACTTTCCCTGTCACTGAAAGTGAAAGGGTATTTTCTGCTTAGTCTGATTTAGGTTTCTTTTTCCTATTTGACCAGCCCATCTACTCAGCCATCTTTCCCCCTCATCAATATTTCTGCCTCTTGCACTCCCCAGATTCAAACCTCATGATCTCTCTCAATGATTACACATGCTCTTTGTGGCTCCTGTGGCTGGTGCAGTTCTTGACCATCCACCTGCAGATTCCCACCCTGCTATTCTGCTCCTTACTCTCCAGCCTGGGGAGCAGTGAGTGCTCAGTGTGTCTTCTGTCTCCATGAGTGGGACTTTCAGTTTTTACCTGCCAAGGTAAGCAGTTGTGCTTAATCTGAATGAATGTCTGTGAGTAGGGGTCATACCTCTTCATGTGGATGTGACCAGGCTGCCTGCTTGTTGCAAGGGGAATCCAAGGGATTATCTTTGACCTAAAGAGGCCCTAGAGGTGCTGTTTCTACATGTGCAGTTCAACAATAGTTTATATAAAGTATCTCATGGAAGGAAGGGAGAGATTAGATAAGCTTATTCTTGAAACCTCATTCCTCTTTTAAATAAGCCATTTTATATAAGCCATAATTATTTAGGTGACTTAAGCATTATGAATCCCTTACCTATAAACAAACAAGAATCCTTTGGTACCCAAATGTTGATTGTGGCATAATAATGGAATGGTTTTGGTTGGAAGGGAGTTGAAAGATAATCTAGTTCCAACATCCCCCACCACAGGCAAGCACACCTTCCACTAGGCCAGGGATCTCTGAACCCTGTCCAACCTGGCCTTAAACATTTCCAGGGATGGGGCATCCACAACTTCTCAGGGCAAGTCTTCCCATTTCTTACCACCCTTAGTGTAAAGAATTTCTTCCTAACATCTAATCGAAGCCTACCCTCTTTCAGTTTGAAGCTATTCCCCCTTTTCCTATCCTTATGTGCTCTAGTAAACAGTCTCCAGCTTTCTTGTACGTTCCCTTCAGGTACTGGAAGGCCACAGTTAGGTTACCCTGAAGCCTTCTCTTCTGCAAAATGAACAACCCTGATTTTCTCAGCCTTTCCTCATAGGAGAGGTGCTCCATCCCCCTAATCATGCTGAAAGCCCTCCTCTGGACTCATTTCCACTGGTCCATGTCCCTCCTGTGCTGGGACCCCAGAGCTGGATGCAGCACTGCAGGTGGGATCTCATTAGAGCAGAGAGGCAGAATCCCCTCCCTGTCCCTGCTGCCCACACAGCTTTGGATGCAGCCCAGGATACATGTTGCTTTCTGTTATTTGGCCAAAGGTTGGATTCAGTGATCTCGGAGGACTTTTCCAACCTTAATGATTCTATGATTCTTGCTTAATTCTTTAAAGTAAACACATTTCTTAATTCATCCATTACCTTTAGCAGGTATAGGATATGTATAAAAGCAGCTGGTAGTTCTTGTTTTTCACTGGTTCATGTGAACAACAGACAGACAGATAGTTTTGGCTGTCTGAACCATGGTAAGAAGTTTGGACAATGAATGGTCGTTGAACTTTAAACTTTTTGCAGAGAAATACTTCAAAAGTGAAGTATTTTGGAAGTAGAGAGAAGTTCGGTATCTAATACAGTCAAAAGGGGTGCACATTTCCCAGATGCAGATGTCAAAATTGTATGAAACTATGGCTAGATAGGCAACAGATACACAGACTATTAAGTGACTTGTACTTGAAAAAATATATGACAAATACACAAAAATGAAGGCAGTTCTGTTAGGTATTTGCTGCTGCTTTACTCAATTCAGCTCTCTTTGAAGAGGGATTAAACATCTGAAAGAGACTGAGCTGTGCAAGTTGTTTTTGTGGCTGGTCAGAAAAAAAGCCTTGTGGCTCCTAGCCATGGAGCAGACTTGGCCATGCAGTGTGGATCAGCAGGACAGATCCATTGCTCTGCAGTAGCCTTGTTGTTTCCCAGGAGCACAGGTGCCCCCTGCACACCTGGCACCCAGATGCAGCCCTGGCTGGCCACTGCTTTCTGTGGAGGTGCCAGAGAGGAGACATTCCTTTCTTGCTAAGATTGAGTGCTTAAAAGAGTCTCATTTCTGGGGCAGAGTCCAACAAGACACTGATACTCAAACATGTTATTTTTGTTCTGTGAGCAGAGCTAAAAGATAATGTTTTGCCTTTTCAGACATGATCTTTCTGCTCTGTAGAATTCTTTCACTATGCTCATGCATTTGTTGTTGTGGTTTTCTATTTTGACTAATATTTTTAGTTAGAAATATTAAAATAATGTTTCTTCTGTGTTAAAAAATAGAAACAAAGAAGAAATATTATTTCAGTTCACTTCTTGCCCCTGACATTTCTGTTGTTCCCCTAGAAAAACAAAATATTCTTTTGTCTTTGTGGCCAGACATATAGAAAGAATGAGCCTGTGGCCAAATTCCCAAACTGAGCTCTAGCAATCCAGCCAACCCTTAATACTTTGCAGTCTGCACGCAGATGTTACTAAACAAGGTATATTATCTGTATCCAAGACTGAAATTTTCAGTAATAGAAGCAGCAGATAACATGATGAGGATGTCAACTAAAATACACCTAATGTGAAATTTTTGGAACCATTTGTTTTGCAATAATAGAAAACAGAAAAGGTACTTCTAATGTTTCTTTTGCTTTTCAACCCTTCCTGCTGGAGGTTATACTAACTTCAGTTTTGGAACCCTTGATACATGCTTTTTCTTTTCCTATGAATTTCATTGAGCCAATACAAATGTGTTGGATTCAATTATAGCAATATGTTTAATGAATACTGACCTCTTTAGGAGACTTACATTGTTTCTAGAACTGAAATATTCCAATAGCTAGCATCGGGGTATAATACAGTTTCTTTATATAATGTTGCCAATATCCCATTCAGTTCCTTTAAAATGTAAATAATTGAAAGGAAAGTTCAGGAACTCAGAAGAAAAAAAATATTTAGAAAAACTGATTTTTTTAAGCCAAAGAAAATCATAAAAATGTGTTTTGATTTAATCCATGTTTTTCTAGGCAGTCACTGACTGCAGTAAATTATGCAGCTCTTAGTAGGTAATACATATTCAATAGAAAGGATTTTTCTGTATATGAAAGAAGGAAAAAAGCATCAGACAAAAATGTATAGTTTTATCAATGGCTCGCTCTTCACTGGATCTCAATTCACATTAAACAACCTACTTCTGCCTTATAAAAAGGAACACTTTTAGCACCTGATCCTTGCAATCAATGAGAAGCAGCACTGATGATATAAAATGTGTCCCATCCCACTTCATTTACAGATGCAACTACTTGGGTTGATGCAGCTGGGCTCAACTCCTTTAATTATGCTTTCATCTCACTGATAAGTGCAGTCTGATCCTGAAGCTGTGTGCGTGTTAGTGGCGCTTATCTTGCTTCTGAAGACATCTTATTACTTTGGCTCGTTCCGTGCAGGAGGAGCTCTGTGGTTGGGTGGGTGGGGTGGAGGGAGACCACGCATCTGCCTTACCATGTTCAGTACTATCAGCCTGGTAGCTGATAATAAATCTGTGGCTTTGTTATCCAGCCCTGTGGCTTGTGTGTGAGCTGAGTGATTCTCTTTGATGAGGAGCCAAATGTAATTATGCACAGTCTGACAACATGGGCATGCTTTTCTGAAGCACTGAGTACTTGCAGCCCCAGCTGCATCTAGTTCAAGTGGTAAGACTTCTAGCACCTCTGAAATTTGACTCTGGCAAAAAATTATCTTCCTGATATTGTCTTACTAAGGTCCCATTTAAAATGAAGTTTCATTACTGTATTTTCACAAGTCAGTATCTTAAAGTTTACACAGAAAGCAGTTTATACAATGACATTGACTGAGAATGGCTTGGAATAAAATTTAGTGTCTGGGCATGGATATTTTGTACTTCTGTGGAATTCCAAACTCACTGACAGAACATTCTGTTAAAAGAAGTGGTTTAGATTGTTTTGCATTGTCAGTGATCTGTTTTCCAAAGGAAACAGGAAGAATGTGCTATTTATTTGGCAAGCTATTCCAGACAATTGGGATGATCATTTTCCCTGGCACACATCTTTATACGGAATTGAGTGTAAATGCCAATATTGATTGAAAAGTATCAGGTATTCATAAAAATCCATGTTGACTTTATGATGTAACAGAGCAAAAGCTACCCTTGAGGACATTCACATAATGGAGGGCTCCATCATGGAAAGCCTTAGCATCATTCCCAGGAGCAGACTTACTCTTTCCATATAGATTAAACCAACAGTTTTCTCCAGAAATTGAAGTCCTGCTTCAAAATACAAATCACAGGTGTGTGTGGGGTTTACATAAGCACAAACATATTTCCAAGAAAGACTGGGAGATGTGGAAATCTTGGAGTGTTTCAGCAGTGTTTTGGGACATAAGCTGCTGAAAAGAGCCTTGTTTCCTGCTGCATCATTTCATAGCCTCACTCGATATCCTGTCTACTTTATATCCTCAGTGTGAACAATATATGATAAGATGAAAGGCAGTTTACATAAAAGCAGGCCATCTCCTTGAAGAGAACTTAGGAACTACATCTCCTTTAATCCTTTGTGAAGCAGTAAGCGGCGGCTTTGCCCTCTGTTTTGAAACTTTTCCTTAGTTCCACAGAGCGGTTAAGTTTGTTGGGAAATAGTTTGGGGTATTTTTCCCTTTTCCTCTGGGTAGAAAAAGAGATATGGGAAAATCTGTCTCATGGCATGTGTTAGCCTGCGGATAGAATCACAAAGCAGTAGAAATGAATGCATTTTCTTGAAACCTCAGTAGTACCAGAAAACCTGCCTAACATGCTCACACTTGAGTAATGGGATTAAATGTTTGTGCTCTGGTAGTGTCTGTGGGCTGCAAGCAACTTGGATTTCATGGAATAAAGCCAAAAAGCCTTGTCCAAAGCAGCTGGCAGTCTAAGTGGGGGCATTGCCTAAGCTCTGTGCACCTTGTCATGCGAATAAAGCTCTTCCAGCTACAAGTGAATTGCAGAACTGATTCCAAAACAGGAACAGTCAGTTCAGTAAACTGAAAATCAGAAAACCTGGATTGTCTTTCCTATAACATTTTCTTTAAGGCTGATCATTTTTGTGTTCTTTCATAATTGGGTTTCTCCTTATACAGTTCTTGTTTTAGCTAACTTACCATGTACACATAGAGTTGTTGTTTAGGTTTTATGGGAACTACAATGAAGCAAATAATTTTTTATTCTATTGGACACAGGTAGCAATGAAAAAGAGCAGCGGAATAACAGAACCTTGCATTTCAAATTTGAAAATAAATTCTTGTACGGATATACACTGTGTAAATGGGATTATTTTGTGTTATCAGTGCATTTAGTCAATGAGCAAAATCTGGGTAGCATGTGTAGGAATCCATAAGGAAATAATTATGCACAGCCTGTTGGGTTTTGGGATTTGTTCTGTGTGCTGATGAGGTTTCATATTTTCATGTCATGCAAAAAATAGGACAAATACAAGTGAAAGGAAAGGGGAGAAAGAGAATCTGAAATAAAGGCAATTGAAGGAAGCAGCACTTGTTTGAAGACAAGGAGACTTCCATAGGAGGTACTGATCTGTCATGTGCAACAGTGGAAAGGCCACAACAGGGAACCACTTAATTGTCCCTACGCTGTTTCCTTTGGGCTGTAAACAGAGAGCTGGATTTTTAAAAAAATCTCCAGAGACATCAAAAGCACTGATAAATGCTACTCATCCTTAATCTCACACGTACTGGTTCTTGTCCTGAAGTATAGTGGGTTTTCCTGGGATGTTGGAGAGACAAGATGATAGAGGTATGACCTCAATTCAAGTAGCAGAAAATGGAGGAAATATTAGTGTTATCTTGTTTCCACTCTTAGAGGCACCAGCTACTAATCCAGCTGTCAAGACTGAGGAGGAGAAGGAGAGAGGATGGTAAGAAACTGAGATAATTGCAGTTAATCTGTCTTCGTTATTATATTACATTATATTGGGGTGGCTCACAAATGTAATAGTGAACCAGAGCATCTGGGCTAGAACACGTGGTGTTCTGATAGTATATATTAGTTATGCATTCACTGGCCTTTCCATCACAATATAAACACTTTGGTGTTTTGTGTGTTAAAATATCTAAATAAAAATACATTCTGTTTTCTCATACTCAGGGCAGTCAGTGTTAGCGCAGAATTGGAGCTGTTCAGCTGCTGTGCACATGGTGTTGGTCAGGAGGTAAAACTGGATCAAGTCAAGAACAGGTTCCTGCCTTCAAGAGTTTAAAAGTCTGAAGAGCAAGGAAAAAAAGTAATATAATACTAAACAAAACAAACCATGCATACTTTTATAGAGCAAATCAGATATGGTTTAGATTGTTTGTACTTGAAAGGGAAAGGTCCCTGGCAACTTTCTTTGGCATCCTCTTTTTTGGATTTGCCACAGGAGCTGGGCTTGAAGTTTTAGTTCTGAGATCAAGGACTCTGAGCCAGCGACCACACAACTGTGGTTATCCCTGAGCTGATGTTGACCCCTTAAAGGGGAAAGGAAGAGCAGGAGTGATAGCATCTATGATGACTTGAAAACCAGCAGAAGAAAAATAACATGGTTCTATTATTTGATGTTATAAAATCTTGTGACACTCTTTTTTTCCCTTAGTGTGTGAAGTTCTGTCCTGCCTGGGCTTTTAACCACTCCTAAGCAGTTCCAACCAGGAAGCTTCTGTTCTTCATTTAAATTTGCATCAGCAGAGGCTGAATGAGCAGAGATTAAGTCTGGTGAAAACCTGCAAAAGAATAATTCTTTGTGGAGAAATGTAGGGGTGGATCTGATTGTGAAGGTGGGTTGCCTACATGGTACAAAATATGATGTCTACCTTTGGCATTCCTGTCCTAGCTGGCTATCCAAAATAATAAATAAAGTTAGGAAGCACCCTAATTGCTGAGGGAAAGAGAAACACCTCAGAGGAGTGCTCCCATTCAGGCTAACTAATAAGAAATTCTAATTAAATCCTTCCTTTTTTTCTAGACTGCAGGTGCTTGAATTAAGTCTTCAGCACAGATGACTCTGCTCACTTGGGATTCACAACCACAAATCCTCTAATGAGGGTTGACACCCACATATGTTCTTTGAAGAGATGTTTATGCTGCTAATTAAAAAGAGGCCATGAGCCAACCCCTGGCCTCAAAGCTGAATGGCACAAACTGGCTCATGGCTGCGCAGCTGAGCCTTTTTCTGGAACTAAATTTATCTTGCAGAGAGTCACCTGAACCAGCCTGAGAAGGAGCCAGGCTGTGAACTAACATTTAAATATTGTGCATTGTTTGTAGGCCTGCTGCTTAACACAAATTCTGTCTCATATTTAGCAGTAAAGATGTGCCTTGTGAGACCTGAAAAGAACTACCAGCCTTAAAAGATTCTCTAAGACAGCAGCCCTCTATGCAGCCATCAATAGTTGTGATGTTTCCTGAAGAAGTGGTAGGCCTGTTTTATAGGTTCCAAAGGAGTGCCATTGCCATGAAGTTCCCTCATCCTCTCCTGTTAAGCTGGACAGAAAAGACTACTGGAAACTTCAGGCCAGAGAGAGAAAATAACTTTGCATGCTAATAGTTAAGGGAAAGAAAACACTGTGTTGGTTGGTTGGGTTGGGTTTGATTTTGATTTGTTGCTTTTCTCCTGCAACTATTTCTGTAGATTAAACAGGCCCTAAATACAGGAATTACCATGCAGTTTAAATGCCTACAGTTAATTTTATTGGTTCTATTTCTTAAAACAAACAAACAAACAAAAAAAAAAAAAAAAAACCAAAAAAAACCCAGAAACAACAACAACAACAAAAAAAAAAACCTTGGAAAATCCCCAAAGAGGTTACTGTAAAGCAGTCATGACAAATGTAGATGGAGGCTGTGTATATTATCACAGAAAGGACTGTGTTCAGCCGGAGAATCTGAAATGCATCTGTTGTAATAGAGCCTTTTTCACTGCTTTTTTCTGGAAGAGGCTGCAGCTGTTAGATGTACTCAACCTTGCAAACCTCTGTGCAGGTGGTAGTAACTAGCATCAGCAGACAGAACCTGTGGTTTCTGCCTGTTTGGGTTTTATTTGTGGCCATGGCTTACAAGAGTTATAATTATTATTTCAAAATGTGACCAGAAGAGGGGAGATCATGGTGGGGAAAATTAGTAGTCTTAAATCCTAATAGTAGGATTATTAATTGGCTCAGTGTTTAGTTGCTATACTTAAAGCCATAAGCCAAACAAACACACTTTTTGTTTTATTGCTCTGCAGATGCAAACTGGAACATAATAGCCAAAGGCAAATGTATCCATCCACAAATATTTTTTAAATAATTTTATGAATTACGTCTTTAAAAAAGTTGTGCTCGGTTTTCAGAGGCTTTCAGTGCGCATTGGATTTGAAAAGTTTCCAGAAAAAAAAAAAAAGTCTGCAGTTTGTATCTCCTGGAAGAAATCAAGGAACATTTTGCAACCTAAAATGGTGCAGAGTCACCACCAAATCAAGCCTAATGCAGTCAAGCTGTTGCTGAGCACTAGTTTGTCTCTAGCATGATCCCAGTTCTCTATTTTGACCAGAGCTCTGTGTCAGCCAAAATACTAGTTGAATATTTCAATGGCTAAAAACTAATAGAGAACTGAAAAGTTTTCCTTTTGTTCTCCATGGTTCTGACACCACCACAAGCACTGATAGGACATTGGGAAACTTCTTGTTTCTCAAAAGTAGAAATTTCACAAGTGGAAGAAAATGGAATTAATGTTGCAACTGAAAACAGTGTTGTGCAATATAATTTCTCAGTTTCTAGGGGCCCCTATTTGATTAAATAAATAGAAACTGGATCCATATTTCCCACCATCCTAGAGCCTCTGGTGTCTGGGGTGTCTTTCATAACTGTCTTGCTCTCCTCATTCGTGGGTGGAACTTTACATAGTGGGGTGAACATAAAATGTTGCTGGGGTGGCAATTACAAAGGTGGTTGTGGAAGAGCATCTCTGCCCAGTAAAGTCCTCCAATTCAATTGTTAGAATTCAATAAAAGGTTTAAGGTTATTTAATGCAGTACTACTCTTGCCTTTTTTTTTTCCCATTTGGCTTGGCTTAGTATGCTTTGCTTTTATGACTCTATGTTGATTAAAATCTTTCCTGTTTTCTACAAGTTTATCCACTTATCTCAGCATTGACCTCTGTGTTTAACTGAATCTCTGGGAAATTACCTAGTAATGATTTGAAGGGCTCAGGAGAGAGAAAAATACAAGAATATTTCCCTCATAAAGTTTTCTTTTGCTAATTGTCCTCCTCACTGGCAAAAATATGTGCCTTGTTTCTCACTTGAGTAATGTATAAATCATTGACTATAATTTTGATCATTTAGGAAAAATAGTTCAGGGAGTTTTATGACATGTCCTGTAACAAAGACAAGTTAATACAAATTCTCAGGCTTACCAAAAAGTAGTAGGGGGTAAAACTTCAGGAATGAACTGTAAAATGCTAAAAAGATGAAGAAAGTGAATGTCCAGTGTAACACATCTAATAGATTTTTTTTTTAGTAGCAAGAACTGGCGCACCAGGAGAATTGTGAGTTGCTCTGAACTTGTCATATGGCATGTCCTAACATCATCAAACATTCTTTGCAGTATTAAACTTCCCTTGTTCAAACCATTTTATCAGACACACGCAAACTTGATTTGCCAATAACAAGGGAAACTACCCTAAGGATATGTTTTTGAACATTTATTCAAGATGTATTTTGAGTGCTGTTTCAGCTTTCATTCCAGGTATTGGCAGAAACATTATTGCTTTTGAGGTAGATGAGCAAGGCTCTTTAATCTCTCCAGATACCAGGGAAATGAACACTGTGAACATACAGTTGAAAAATAGTTTAGAGAGCTTGTATTCTGTGAAATGAACATTAAATAGATATTGTTTCACTACACACAGGGGACATGGAGCTCTGTTTTGAAGGCTCAGGAACAGCCCTATCTATCTGATTGTTTTAATAACGGCAGCTCGAAGAAACTGACTGAGAAAGCTCTTAAACAACACTGGTATTGCTTCTATTCAGGAAAGCATGAAAATAGATGCCTAACATTAATTGCAATGTATATTTAATAAACACTTAATTGCAAACTCTATATGGGCTATTCTGAATCTGAAGAGCCAAAGCACTCATGCATTAATTTCCATTTTTAAAATGCTACTTCTTAAAAACACAGGTCCATATATTTTACTGAGCTACATCCAGTAAGTTCACCAGGCTTCAATAAAGCTACCATTTTGAGGATCTCATTCTGTGTGTCTTAGTAGTCCTAGAATAAAAGTTCATTTTCTAAGATGGGATTGCAACTCTGCATTGATAGCTCTTTTTTTTTTTTTTTATTTTCTTCTGTCCCAGGGAACCAAATACTCGTGCTGTGAGAAAGCCTCAGTGTACTTTATTAACAGTGATTAGTTAGGCTTTTTAGAAGCCATTCAAGGGAGAACAGTGGCACTTCTTAGCATTTTACAAAAGAGGTCGAAGGTACAGATGGTAATGTCTGTGTCTCATGCAAGTCTCATGACTTTTGGGTTTGTGCCAAGCACTCTGCCTTCTGGAAAAGCAGCATTCACATCAGAGTCACCACCAAACAGTCACAGTGTCTACCTGAGAGCCTTTATGTAAATCAAAATCCTGTGCTCAAGAAATGTTCAGTTGTCTCTTGCATGTGTGCTATACTATTGTGTGGCTTTTTCATCACTAAAAATAATTGTAGAGCATTTTTCCACAAGTTCCAAATTTTCTTTCACAGATTACACTTTGCTTAATCACATAGCTTCATTTTAAGCCATGGAAATGAATTTTGGAGTGGAAATGCTACAGCAGTGTCTGTAACTGAATTATCACAGTGGAAGAAGGGATGCTATGGGCAGCAGCTCCTGTGGCTTCTGAGAATGTGAATGTGCACAGCTTTAAATCTTCATTCCATTTGGTGGCAAGATTGCAGATTTATACAGGCTAGGTCCTCAAAATCATGCAGGCATGTGAAGAAGGAGTAGAGTAGAACCCCTTGTTTGTTGCTGTCCAAGGCTTTAGTTTGTACCATATTTGTTGCTCGTTTGGGGGAGAGAAGCTCCCTGTGAGTGAGGAGAAAATCCATCCCTGTGAGTGTACAAGGCAGCACAGCTGAGTCAGTTTTTCTCCTCCTCATTACAATTGCTGAAGGCAAAAACCCCTAAATGGGGACATTTGCACAGCTCTCTAAAATACTGGAATATATTCCCCCTTCCCCAAAGGAAATTTAAGTGTATCAAAAGATACATTCTAAAACCATTTTAAAACCCAGAACTGGAAACAAAACTTTTTTTTTTACCTGAATGACAAGAACTTGCTTGAACTTACCAGGGTTTTGGTTTTTTGTTTTTCTTTTTTTTTTCTTTTTTTAGGGGGTGTTTTGTTTTTTGTGTGTGTGTTTTGGTTTTTTGGGTTTTTTTGTGGGCTTTTTTTTTTTTTTCTGTTGTAAGCTATAGAAATTAGATTTTAAAATCATTATAGAAAATAAAGGAAAAAAGGCAAGGTTGGATGGGGTTGTGAGCAATGTGGTCTAATGGAAGGTGTCTCTGCCCATGGAAAAGGGGTTGGAAATAGATGATCTTTGAGGTCCTTTCCAACCCAAGCCAGTTTATGTTTTTAAGATACACCACAAAATAATATGCATGCACAAGGTCACCTACAATCTTCTTGTTCATTTTATGGAACCTATTTATTTCTAAAAAATATTTTGGACTAAAAGCAGATTATTGTATTTCTGAAAAAAAAGTTGGCATAAATTATTTATATTAAGTATCAGAACCTGTGTGTTCAGAAAATCACCATCCTCAATTTTAAGTGGATTTTGACAGAAACAGCAAGACTTTGCAAGTTATCTTTTCACAGCCCAAGGGGAAAGCTCCCTCCCTTCCTTTCACACCAGCTATTCTTGACCACTAAATTGTCTTCCTGCTTCCTCCCTCTTAGATTTCATGTTTAAAGCTGCAGAAAGTTAAGATAAACAGGAGTTGTCACACTAACATATGACTCAGTAATACTGCACAGCTTTGTTGTTTGTTTTGTTTTTGTTTGGGTTTTTTGGATGTTTTTTACTAGAACTAGGACTGCTAGTGCTGCAGGGTAATAGTATTTAAAAAAAAATATGAGCAGCTGTCTGTGGATGCTTTAATTAGAATGGATTTCCTCATAAGACATCTTTATAGTCTCACTCTTAAGGTAGATGGCTGTCATAATTCCCAGTCTGACAAGCTACACATGATTCTCAAGTTTCACTACCTTCCTTATAGCTTACATTTATGTGGTCTTTCAGATGATCCAAAAGCTGTTACATATGTATGTATGCTACCACAGAAGAGTGAACAGTCTGCTGCTGGCAAAGTATAAAAGAAAAAAGGCCTCGTTTTATGATCTGTGTCCCAGGATCTCAAATGTCTACTCAGAATAAACAGGAACTTTTAAAGTTTTGCGCACGACACACCCCCCCAGAACACTGGTAAACTGCACTGCAGCTTTTTTGCCCAGAGGACAGGAGGGAGAGTAAGAATTCTCAAGTTTGAAAGCTCTTATTCTGAGATAGTAGGATACTTTACCACCTAACATGTAAAATATGTATCTCCTTCCCCTTTGGATAGGTAAATTCCTGTTGTAGGGAAAAGAAAAACTATAGGATTTGTAGGGTTGTGGTATTCCCCTTACCTCAGTGATTTTGCAGATGGTGAAATTTGCCTCAATGTATGTCTGCAGATCTTTCATACTTGGTGAAGTAAATCACATTTCCTTTAGGACAGGGAGTATCTTATCAAACATCTGAGCAGAAGGAAATGTATTGACCCACAATTATGGATACCCAAATGATACCCAAGTGGCTCTAATGAAACACAGTCCTGAGCAGTAACAGCCAAAGTATACGTGGATTCTAAGGCACCTAAGGAATGATTCTCAATACTGAGTGCCACTAAGGCACACTCAAAAACCAGAAACACTCTGGTGTGTGCTTCTTTAACTCCGGCTTAAGAAGTACTCCTATAAAAAAAAGAAAAAGGAAAAGGGACTTGCTTTGGTTTTTAATTTTTGTTTAGTCTTTAATAAAGCTTGTCTGCCCTCCTGCTTACTCATTATTTTGGAGGTTTTTTCTTTATTATATTAAAGGAAACTTTTTTTTTTTTTTAATTTCAAATGTATCTTTCCCATTTATTGGCTATCAAGAAAAATGTTTCATTTACTCTAGAATTGTTTTTATACAAATCCCTTGCATCCTTACATTTTTGCTTTACTGCAGAACAGTACACTAGTACATTCAGTGCACTCTCTTCCATTTCTTTAAGAAAGTGTTTTACTGAGAAAATGACTTACGGATTTCTCTTTTCTTCTTAATCCTGCTTTTCTTCCTTCTCTTATGCAAGTGACTTAGATTTGGAACAGCTAAGCACTGCTCTTCCAAGGCTGGAGAGAAGTTGTAGCACAGTGCAGGAAGAAAGACTGCAGGTCCCTGTGTCATGTCTATGTTCCTCTTTCCCAAATTCTGTCAACATTTCTATCCCATGCAGTGGAGCTCTTCCACTGTCTCTCTTTCCATGGCACCTCTCCTGAACATTAAATAATTGTATCCCGGTGTTCATGCTGCTTCTGCTTATGTCCCTTCCTGACAAGCATTTCTCTGGGCAGACTACTGGATTTCAGGTTGAGGAAATCTATATTCAGGTGCAATCCTGAATTCAGGTATGGATGGGTGTGTTGCTTGTTGATCAAGACAGACAACCCCATCAGCTGGAAAAAGTCCTTAAAATTAAAAAGTCATTATTTGCATTGGCTTACCAAGGGTTTTATTTGGTCTCATTTGCCCTTGAAAATCTCTGAAACAATGGGAAATTGTTGTGGAAATGTTTTTGACTTTTGTGCCTCAGGTCTAATCTGAATATATTCAGCCCACAAAATCAAAGGAGCTACTCTGATTTCAATGGGTTTCTTGTGTGCCTAATTTTGGAGCAATGGTCTAGCCACAGCAATGTCCTTTTTTATTCTAGTGGGCCATGGCATTGGAAAGCTCTCTCAGTGGGCTTACACTGAAAAGGCCACCTGGGAACCTCAGCTAGGGCAAAACACAGCTGCTCAGTTTGCTGAGCAAGGATTCTTTAAGGAAGACCTAACACAGTGCTCACACATATCGGTTCTTTCAAGTTTCGTTGGAAGTGAAGAAGAAAGTACTTTACCATAAAGTGCCCATTGGTGTCTGGGATGCCTTTTGGATGGCCTGCTGCCTGCTCACAGTGGGCACTGTTCAAAATGCTTGAACTGCTGTACCTGTTCTGGACAGAGGTTTTGGACAAGGGAACTCACTGAGGGATCTGTGTCTTGTGATGGTAATAGAAACATGATCAGGACTTATAGGTCTCCTATAACATAATGATGATGATTTCTGGTTTAACACAAGCAAAGTGTTCAGCATTTGCAATGCTTTCTAGATACATTACTATTGGTTGTGAATAGCCCAGAGCACACAAGAAGCACAGGAAAAGGGGAAATTCATTGGTGGAGATAACTCGGTGCTTATTATCATTACTTCCATGTCTTCTAAGGTTTCTTGGGTACTATTTGTTTTCATTAGTTTTAAGGATTTTTCATGAAACAGTAGCTAAATTATACAAAAGAAACTCCAAAGCCAACGAAGGCAATTGGCCAATTTTAAAACACAAAGTGTAGGCAGGAATACCCTTCCAGCTTTTAGAAGTTAGCTTGTCTGTACATGACTGCTAATGTAGTGAGCAAACTGCAGCAGCACTGAAAAAACTAGACTCTAAATACAGTGCAGGTTTTCATCAGTATGTGTTAGCCTGTCCAGATCTCTAGACCAGGTGTGAACTTCTTCCTCAGTGCTTTGACCTAAATCTGTCAATATGATCAGCTTGCTGGTGGAAATGCAAACCCATGTTAGCAGTTGCCAGCAGTAACACCTGAACGGCACAAGGGCACAATCTCCCCAGTCAGTATGAGACAGAGTTTCCAGCAGCTGATCTGGCTGCATGAAAATGAAATTTGCTGCTTCGAATACAAAAGAGGCCTTTCTCTTTTGTTTGATTTGTGTGTTTGCCCACTGTATGTGCCTCCTTTTTCGTTGCTTTCATGTATTCACAGTTCAGCACCAGTAAACGCATAAAACAGTACAAACAAGTAATAAAACAAGAAAGGCGGTTTTGTTATTTGATTTATTAATCTAAGTGGAGATAAAAACTGCCAAATGGGGCAACTGATAGAGAACAACCCTGTTGTACACACCATTTGCTCCTGCTGAGCCCACTGCCTCGCCTCCTCCTTCAGTGCCTTTGCAGGTGTATCAATGTTGCTCTGTCATCTGTTCTTCTTTGTTTCTGAAATATAAAATATATATAGCAAAAAATATAATTTCTGAAGGGATGTATTTCAACGAAATTTAGTCATCCCAAAGTTAGCCATCTCCTTCAAGCTGTCCCATACAGGATTTCCCCATATTCAACAAAGAAAGATAAGATTCTCTTTGGAGCAATTTTTCTTTCACCAAGACATTTATTCAGGTTGGCTTCTCCATGGAAGTGTCAGAGTCTCTTCATTAAAGCTGAGAGGACCAGAGAGGATCTAACAACTAGATCACACTTTGTGATGAGAGGAATCCTTTCCGAGTCTAACACATCCCTGTCATGTCCTAGAGCCTCTGGGATGCAAAAAGTGTTGCCCATGCTTTCAAGATTCCTGCCAGGGGAACATTAGGATTGATACTGAATTAATTAAAAGACTCTTTCTTTGTCAAAACCAAGATTCATTTCTTCCAAACGCTGCTTCTCTTCTCAGTGACAGCTTGTGAGGGTGTGTTTGCACATTTAAAATAAGTGATTTGGTGTCATATATGTGCCCATGGGAAACTTCAGAAAGACTTAAATGGTGTTGGAAATGAACTTTCTTCTTTTGCAGGTACTCACATACAATGTTTCTACCACTTGTATAGTAAACAAGTTTGGGTTTTTTTTTTTGTCTGAAGCATTCTGATTGCTAAGTTACTGTAGACATTAAAGCAAATATGATGAACAGTAACTGCTCAAGTAACCACTGGAGTTTGTGCAGAAATAAGGTGTGATGGGCGACAGGGGAGGCACCCATCACACTAATTATGTAGGAATAAGACATTTCTCCTCAGTTTTTTTAATCTCATCACTTTCTTACTTTATTATGTTTCTTATCCTTAAATGTCAATTTGTCATCACTTACAGCTGTTCTCATCCCCTACACAAGTATGCTTCTCTGTGGTTTCTGCTCACAAATTGTTTGCTTCCGATTCCTGGAGTTATAGGAACCACTTGTTTCCCTGGTAATCAGAGTCATTCACATTTAGTGCATTCCTAAACAGATGTAAATGTTGAATAAATCATCTCATGCTGATGTGTTGTGGCTTTGCAAAGTAACAGCTACGTACAAGAAGCAGTACTCTCTTACCAGATAACAGAGAAGAAAATCAGGTTGCCTGTCTTTTTTTTTTTTTTTTTATTACAAAAAAAAAAAAAGAAAAAAGAAAAAAAGTTTTCTGGAAACTGAGTTTTCTTTTTCACTAGACTCCAGTACAAAAAAGCTATCACCTATTTCAGAATTTTGTTGGGGGAGAGTCACAGCAATAAAGAGGTGTAAATTTTGTATTGATGTTAGTAATATACTAGGAAATTACACAATTTAATATTCTGATTTTTACTAGAAGGAGTTTTTTCAAGGATTTTAAGATGTTACCTTGAAATCCGAGGCTTGACAGTAATTAAGCTAGGTACCTCAGCCTGATAGCCGTACAATAATTTTTTTTTACTGTATTATATCAAAATAAGCAGAGATACATCCACAAGAGACTCCTGGCTTTAACTTCACAATTTTACTTTATATTAGAAGTATAATTTTCTATCTTTTTTTCTTGGAGGTGTTCTCATGAAAGTCAGGGATCTAACTACAGTATCTTAAATATTAATTTCATTTCCTACTTAGTCAATAGAGGGAAACACTTAGCAGGAAGGTAATTCAGTCTTTCAGAAATGCATACTTCTCTCCATTGACTGCAGCATCAGATATTTACACTTCTGTCTCAGTTCCTCACCAAAATATTAATAATTACAGGGAATTAATCCTGGCTCTATTATTGTACACTCAGATTTTATGTTAAATGATGACTTCTGACAAAGTGCTGGATCTAATGCAGACAAAGGATGTCCAGATGAGGAAATGGAAAGTGTATCAGTTATCACACGCTTTGAAAACTCAGAGAATTCAATGCAACCAATAGCAGGTAGGATTTGAGAGACAGAAAGCTTGCAGAAATACTCTGCGTTATCTGTAATGTTGCTGCAGAGGAAAAAGCCAAAGACTCTTAGGATCACACAGAATAATTTTTAGGAAGCAGAGAAGTAAAATCAAACAAATTCTCTGTCCAAAAATATCTTCAAGGTGTGAGAATGGCCCTTGAGATTTGATTGGGAGTTATTAAAAACAGTAGATGTTTCAGTATGGTAGGAAAGAATGAGGACTGTGATTTTTAGAGCAAAGACAGTGCTGGAATTTTAGTTCTTCTCTAGGAGACTGGCTATAGCAAATGGATACTCTTGGCACTTAGGTAAAGGAAATTCAAAAAAACAGCTTGGAAAAGGTGTCAAGATGCAAAAGAAAGGTCTAATACCATCTTTCCTGGAGATTAAAACAACATGTTAATTATCCACTGGAAGAAGGATTTTTGCTCTGTTTTTTTAATAAAACTGTGATCTTTACCGTGTAACCTACAATTTTCCCATCCACTTACTTTGGTTTTCATAGTTTTTTTCCATGAAAGAAGCTTTGAACTTCTTTCAGTGTATACAAACATACATCATTTCCCCATCCTTGTTTACCTTTCCTTTCTGATATAACACATCACAAAATCCATCTTAGTAAGAATGACTCCTTTACATGAAATTTCTTATGACACATCTTGCTGTTTGTTGTGGAGTTTTTGGGTGTGTTCTAACATTAATTCCCCAGAAAATTAATTTCCTTCTGAAATACATAATCTTTATTGATTGAGCTTTGGAAGGTGCAGGTTCCATCTTGCCCTGGCCCAAGACCAGGTTCTTTGGGGTGAGATTACACCTGGAGAGTACCTGCACCAGTCATGCTGTAAGGCTGAGGAAAAGATGAAGGGTAAACAGCAGTACAGGAGCTTTTGTGAGTTGGTAATCAATCACTACTGACACATGGAAGCATTGAAATGTAGCTGGAAACTGTAAGCTTGGTATTTAAAGGAGCTTTCTCTCTCCAAGATGAGCCACAGACAGGAAATGATGTTGTTACTTTCCTTGTTTTCTCTTCAAGATGATACACTCAATGCATTTTTAAGATAGTTTATCTGTCTCTGGAAATGCACAAAGACTGGGCTGAACTTTACATACTGAACTTCTCTTCAGGATTTTTCAACTGGGAAAAATTCATTCTCTAGCTACTGCTAAGTCACCATCACATCACACTCACATCATTTGCTGTGGGATTCTTCTGCTCAGCTTTGATACCTGAGCTACCTGCTATTCTTTCTTTTTACTTAGTAGAGAGAAGCAGGCATTTGTTCATGACATCCAGAAAATTATATGTGGGAACCAATTCAATTTTCTACACATGAGACTGGGAGATACAGTACCAGAATTTGTGGGAGGCCTGTGCTCTTCCCTGATAGAAGGCAGGAGGCCCAGCCTGATGCCCTATTCTAGTTAAGCTTTTGAATCAAGTCCTATAATCTCAAGTTTTCACCACTTAAACCATTTAGGAGAGGGATTTAGTACCAGACTGTAGATGCTTGAATGTAATGCTTGCAAATGAATTCATGCCTAAGCTCCCCTTATAATCAAAGCACATTTAATTACTACTTTCAGTGCCGTCTGGAGAGCTAGACATTGTACAGAATTTAACAGAAATTTTTCAGAAAAATAGATTGCTGATTATAATGGGTTTTGATCTGACTTGTAGAAGCCAAATTCTTCTATTTGCAGGCATATGGTGGCATTTTAGTTGAGAGCAGTGGAATTATTTATTAAGCGAGCTTTTCCAATTGGTGTACACTTGCCTTGTGTTAAAGTAATTGATTCAGTACCAGTTAGATAAATGAGACTATGTTAAAACTAAGTAATAGTGACTTGGGGTTTATTTGGCTCATAAACGCTTTTTCCATGCTCACTTCATTCTCATTTGTTTGAATTTTATGTGGTAGGTTTTAAGAAGTACATGTTTATACATTTTAGGATGTTTATATTAAGTTATGCAGTACCATACATCAATTTATTTCTACAGCTGGTCATATGGTATTCTGTGACATGACAGAATGTCAAATACAACAGGCATTACCTTTCTATAACATTTTAACGCATATGACATGTGCTAAATGAAACATATGACACCTCATATGTGCTAAAATGTTGTAGAAAGGTAATGCCTGAAGGACTGATAAAAATATTATTTAAAATCATCTCTAGATAATGTTTTTAAGAGACTTTTGCCTGCGCAGAATTATTTTTCTGTCACAGAGGGCAGTTAATAACATCTGTAAGAAGGATGACTAGCATGGTAGCGTGATCTGGGTTTTATTTTTAAATGGTTATGTTCCCGTGTCCAAAAGAAAATACAGCTGGATCCAAACTAACAGCTGACCATTCATGTAACATAATGCCTGTAGCAGATCTGGTCCAGGAATATGCTTTGTCACAGGCTAGAAGTCCTCTGGATATTCTATAGTTGCTGGAACATTTTTTAAATCTGCATTAAAGCTAAAGAGCATGAGTATAGCACAGGCTTTGAGGTGACAGCTCAGTCCCTTCCTTGCCTTGGCAGAAGAGACAGGGACTCTTAAAGAGGGGTGACTCTTAAAGAGACCTTTTCTGGATAAACAAACCATCCATCTGAAAGGGGATCTGGAAAGTCAAATGCAATGGGATGGTTCCAAACCACCTCTGGGCAGGGTGGCTGACATCTTGAGATGCCTTATCATCAGGCCCTTCCAAAGAGCTGTCAGCACCATCCCTGCTAACAGCTTGACTCAGGAACTTTTGTGTGCGTGTCAGCTTCTGGAAACTACTTGCGGGAGATTCCCTGTGGCTTTATTGTATGTCTGTGAATGGTGCAACACACTGCATGCAGAGGAGTAAACTGTGGTACAAGGCTGGTGTGACAGCCACATAATAGCACAGCCACACCACATAATAGCTTGGAATGACCAAAACTTTCTGAGGAGCAATCCTCAAACAGTTAGCAGAGATACCTCCTCTGTTCTGTCCTGGTTGAGAGAATTCTTACTGCTGAAAAGAAGAGAACTGAGGAAGAGGCTCAGGGACTACACCCAACATGGTCTACATAGTTTAATTCCTAGTTCATTCCCTGTCTTTCTTCTGGACTGTTTCAAGCAGATCTCTCCGAGACAAGTTTCTGGGAGGTTAGTCCTGGAAACCAGGAGGTTTGAGGTCAACATGCTGGTGCCAGCCAAAGTGGGGTGCTTTGTTGAGCAGTTTGTGGTCAACAGGCAAACCAGGTAACCTGAGGGTTTGTGATTGTGGATATACCCTTTTTGATCAGTGACACACTTTCCAAGATGAACTCCTTAAAGGTAAGATTTCAAACACCAGAGTTTATTTTCCAAGCTAAAACTTAAAAACAGCAGTCTTTTTCTCAGGCGTTATTGGCAGCAAAACAAGGCTGCTACAAGTTTCTTTTCTAAAAGAGATTTGAATATTTACCTGGAAACCTGGGAAAATAAACATATTTTTTTTCTGGAAAAATAGTTCTCCAGATATTTGTGATGAACCAAACAAATTAATAAATTAAACAGTGCTAGAGAGTGCAGAAAGGAGGGAAGGAGGAAGGGGAGGAGGGGAAGCAAAGAATCAGAAACAATGTTCATCTTCTTCCCTGAAGTACACAGCTTCTAGTTTGAGTCTGAGAACTGCAGAGCTCTGGTTACTTGATACTCACTTTTGGTTGTATCTCAGTTGTTGTAAAACCATCCAGGTGTCAAGGCCAAATATCTCCCAGTTTAGGATGAAGGATTTTTACTGGACTTGCAGTTGCATAATATTTTTGTGTTTAGTACGAATTTTTAGATGGATATACAACAAGAAATGAACATGAAACATACCTAAGCGTGTCTCTTTGTTCTTTCCTCCTGCTTCCTTACTTTCCCCTCTGTGCCAGCAAAGAGGCATCATCTAAGAGGTCTTCCATGCATGCAGAGCATGATCTTCTTTGCTCAACATCCTGACCTAAAACACTTAATATATTAATCCTTAAGCTACATGTGTGGGGCTTGCTTCCAAATATTTGCAATGAATCTACTACATAAACTAGTTTTCATGTGCTGAGGTATTTTTGACTAGTCTCTGAGATGACAGGTCTCTCTGGAAATATCATAACTGTTGCTAATTGGAAATTGTAAGTTGTTTATTTAGGTAGTATTAAGAACCTGGGGTTTAAACATATTACATGCTGTAACTTCTGCCTAAGCATGACTAGAAAAAAAAAAAAAAAGAAAAAGCACTTGATGATTCTTGCATCCTCTCCTGAAACTGGGGGCAGCAGCATCTGTCTACTGATGTCATTCTCATAAGCATGGGGAGCAGCAGTATCATAGTCCATCTCTGTCTAGCCACAGTGAAAGTAGGAAAAGGTGGGAAATTGGAGAAATTTGGTCAATCATCATATGAATAGAGTGCATGGCATGAGGCACTTTTCTTGGACTTTGTGCTCCTCCATCCCCTTGGTGTTCTGCTCACTAATTTCTATCATGTGCATAAACAGTGCTTTGAGTCAGGTAATTGATCATATTGCATACAGCTGTATTTACACTTCCACAAAACTCTGACATTGACTTTTATCATCAGTAAAAGTGTTAAAATTCTCCCTATCTACTAAAACAAAAACTACAGGTGACAACCTGTATTTAGTTGTCATATCCTCTAATTTATTTGTAGTAAATTTTTCAAAAGTCACTTGGATTATGACCAAGGGCATACTAGCAGTGACTTGTCTATACCCAAACTTACAAAATACAGCTTCTTATTAAACATAGTCCAGAAAAAAAAAAGTGCATTTATTTTCTTGGCCAATCTAAACAAATCTAAACCCATGTTGCTCCAAGGGAACAATTTTTCCTGTGCCACCAATAGGGGCTCTTTTGCTTGACTTGGCTTATTCTTCTGGCATATACAACACATCTTGAAAGTTTGCTCAATATCTCTGTTCAGGTGAGCCAATATAAAGCATTTCTGGTTCTCTTAGTTTTTTTCAGTCCTTAAATAACTGGTATGGTCTTTTATAAAAGCAGGAGTGCAAAAATGTTCCTTTTTCTGTCCAAAATTCCATCTGAGTCTGAAATTCCCTCTTACAGTATTGGTGAGACCACCCTCTGCTAACTGCATTTGTTATTTTTTAAAAACCTTATCCTCAGCTAGTACTCAGCCTTGCTGTGTACTCTGCATAGGCAATTGATGCTTAAAGATTTCTGTAAAGCTGTATAACTTTCCAAACTGAGAAGTATGGACTAGGAATCACTGAGGCTATGTCTAGGTGATCAGGTTAGAAGTGCATCCATGACTGCGGTGATGCAGAAGCACAGCTTTCCTGGCTTACAGTGAAAGCTAGGAATGAAGACTGGGCAGAAATTACTCTGCTTAAACAGACCATCGTGTAGACATCTGGGACTACATCACTGATGGTAAATTGGACACAGATTAAATGTTTCCTTTCTTCACCACACAGGTTTTAAAGTCTACAAAAGAAGCAGCAGACCTGAGCCAGCCAAACAGTAAAGCTGACAGAGTCAATGCAGAAACTGTGGAAGCTGAAAGCTGTGATGACTTTAAAAGCTCATTTCTGCTGTCTTAATTCCATATATATAGCCTGTTTTCCATACAGATCTGCCATTTGCTCTCACAGATTTACTCCTATCCTTTTGTTTTTCCACCTATCTAATTCCTCTCAGAAGTCCATTGGAGAGATTTAAGCAACAAATAAAGCAAATAATAGCAATGCTAACAGAGATCATATTTGCTACTGCCACGTAGTTTGCTGTGCTTGTATGTTCAGCTTTTCCTCTGCCCTTTGTCTGACTTGTGTATGCTCTAAGTTTCATGGTCCTGATATTTTCTCTGATTGTATATTTATACAAGTGTGGTAAACTGAATATTTCTTAGTGGTTCTTAAGGCAAGTATGAGCTTCTATTAGGTCTGCACAGTATATGCATACCAAATTTCAAAATCAATGCATTTGAAAAATCCAACTTTGAGGGAGAGAATGAAGAGTCAGAAATTGTGATGACAAAGGGAAGCAGAATTTTGCTGTGTGTTGGATGAACAAAATTGGTTTTGTTACATGTGTTCTTGTGTTTAGATACACATTGTTACACTATTTATTCTTGAAAGACAGACTACAGAACAGGGTTTCATGTTTAAGTTTACAGATAAGTGGATTCTCTTTTGAAATTTAGTTCAAGATGTAGACTGTCATTTAAAAATTGTGGTCTCATGTTACACATACTATTTGTCATAATGTATCTTGTATAGTGAATGATTTACTGCAAAGAAAATTGCTGTACATAAAAAGTAATTTGAAAATTCTCCATGCTATTTATTCTATGTATTATATATATTCTATTTATTACATGTATTGTATTTTTCGCATATGTAGTGAAGGCAGAGTTCAACCTCTGAAGAACTTTCAAGCTTTAAATTTTAGTATCACAATCACTAGCAATGACTTAACTTTGACTGCACATTGATCTTCTAAGTTAGGTGATTATTTTTTCTCCTACGCGTGACTGTAATGATATTCTAACATAGATGTATGTTAGAATCATTGAAAGAGTAATTTAAGCTGGAAGAGACCTCTTGGTGTTCTTTGATAAAACTCTCTACTTGAAGTAGTGTCACCTTAGATTAGGTTGCTCAGGATCTTGTCCACTTGGATTTTAAATGTCTCCAGTTCTCTGTGTGACAGAGACAGGCACTTAGCCTCTTATTTGGACCTGTTAAGTAATGGTCCTTTGGTGTGGCTCCTGATTTTTTATTGACAGTGTTATGCTTTTGACTGGGAAGAATATTTTGGGTTTTTCCACACCCCCTTTGCTGGAGGAAAGATGTCTAGCAGAGGATGAGCAGACCTTGGCAAGATGGACCTTTCTTGTCTCCAATGCTCTCAGACAAGGCTGTTTTGATGGCAACACAACCCTTTAACTCACTTTGTCAAGAGGGGAGCCACAGACTTTGTTGCTGAGGAACAGTTTTTTGATGAGAGGGACACTCTACTGGCAGCATTATATTTTAGACTTGGGATATTCAAAGCACCTCCAAAACTTGAAGTTAGGAATGGGAACATACTAAGTTCTTAGGGGGGAGTTCATTTGTGTCCTGCAGCATGGAATCATCAGAGCCTTTCTCTCATGGACAGGAAATGGCCCTGGGATGCTGTCCACCCCACAATGGTTTGGAGAAAGTTAACTCAGCTGACTCAGAGGAAAGGTAAGGCAAGACCCTTCTCCTGTCCTCCCTGTTTTGGGCTCTTGGCCTTCCTGAAGCAATAAGTTCACCTTCCCTCTGTGCATATACAACACTAAAGGGACACTTTCCTGCAGATTTCCCCATGCTAAGAGGTAAAACTGTGTGAATCAGTAGAGGCATCACTTCCTGATCCTGCAGATCATTGATGATCAGTGAGGAGATTAATGAATGTCACGACCGTGTTCTTGTCCAGTGGTTACCGTGTTCTTAATCCTGTGGTTACCACCCTCTGGAGGCTAATCTTGTGGGATTGCACAGCTGGGCTTTGGGTAGTCTGGAGATGCTGGGACACAGACCTGTCTTTTGAAATCTAGCACCTCTGTAGGGTGTCACCTGAGCACATGGTTTCATAGGCACGTTCCATAGCTAATTCTCCATCCAAGATGATGTGCATATTTCAGAAATACTGAAACTTCCCTTAAATTCTAGCTTCTTTTTTTGGCTTCAGGTGATGTTTTCTGAATTTGAAGTGGTGAAACCATGAGTGTTGTTCTCCTCTTGGCTCCAGCTGCCACTTCTTTAAATGCTGTTTGGCACCATTTTGTTCAGCAATGGACACAAAAAAGACAAGTGCCTCACAATCTAACACAGGAATGTTTTGTAGTACGTTGACAAGGTTAAGGCATGTTGTTTTGGTCTATAGCATGAGAATCAGGGCACACAAGGCCATGAAGCCTACAGGCTGAAGAAACCAGATCTGCAAGGATTTATTTTTATGTTTTATATAGGAACAAAACTCTGGCATTTACTGTTTTACAGTTCATGCTTGAAGGTTTTTTTCACTAGTAAACTTCAGCCCTTCCAACACAACCCCACAAGGAATACTGGATGGTAAACAGCATGCATGTGGCCAGGAAGATCAATAGACTGAGACTGGAATGTGAAACATGGGATACAGCAACATGACAGTAAGGATATGTGGGAGACTTTGTTCCCCATTGCTACAAAGATAGGACGCTATATGGAATTAAGCAGTGGCCAGGACTCCTCTATATTCAGTGCTCTTCCAAAAGGACAGAAAACACAAGTCCTGTCCCAAAATTATCTGAGAAAAAAACTGAGATAGGGGTATGAAAAGATATGAAAATTAGGTGGAGCTGTGATACAATATTAACCAGCATAATATGCAAGCTATCTCCTTGATTATGTAAGAGACTGCAGAAGATTTCCTAGTACTGGATTCAGTGGTATGTACTACACCCTTTTTTCAGGCAGTCATGAAGTGGAAGAAGACAAGTAAGCATTTCAACCTACTATCAATACAGAAGCACTGACCAGTAAATTAAAAATGTTGAGAGCTTGTCTGCAGGAACATGATTTGTTATGGCAGAAAAAGCATGCTTCAAATGAAAAAAGTAATAGTAGCAACACATGTCAGTGATAAATACAAGACAGAGAGAATATAGAAAACTGAGCTGTGAAGAATCAAGAAAATAAATGTTTGTGTTCATGCCATAAGAAATTTAAAGGGGCTTGGAGATGACAGAAGAAAAGTTACCTGATTTCAAGTGGTTAACTTCAACATTTAATGAACATTATTCTAGGAAATCCTACCTCCCTTTACAAGAGCCAGTAGTAGAGTGAATTTCTGTCAAAATCCAGCATCTAATACCAAAAAGTGTTAACTGCTTCAACCAACAAATAAATCACCCTACAACAACATTTTCCAGCTACTGTTTTTTGGAATGACTCCCAAATATATTAATGGCATGAGTTCTTTCAACTTGAGTCTTTTGGAAGGACTCCCAATAAAGTTAATGACACAAAGTTCTTTCAACTAGTGTCTTTTGGAATGTGTCCCCATAATATTATTGTAATTCCCTCAACTCATTCATCTTTGTAACATCATAGTAATTACGCATTCATTTTCCTATATATTGAACTACCTTTCTTTGTAATAAAGTAAAACTTTAGGTAATTAAACAGTGTTTTGATTTAAACTATATTCAATACTAATATATGCAGTGTTTACTGCCAAACATAGAGAACTGAATTAATAAAACAAAATTTTCATTAAACTGAAAAAATTGAAATTTTCAGACACAGTATATGCTTTAATCAGCAACTCTATTATAGGAATCCAGGTATGCAGAATGTGATGCAAAGACTTCTTTCATAATTTACCCAGCTGAGTTGTCAAGCTAATTCACATAACAAAATAGTCTGGCTTTTTTGTGTGGCTACATGGAAAAGAGTCATAAAAGACAATATATCTTTTAACCATTTTAAACTGCCTATCTCTGAAATGCCTAAGTTGTTATGAGGTGAACTTATTCTTTGATGTTGATGAAGTTTAATCTTTTGGACTCATCCAGACTGAGTAAATTGTGATTTACTGTGGACAATTGTAACTTGCCTCCTTATACTCCCTGTCTAAATTACACCTCCTGAGAACAGACTGCTCATCTCTCTGGGTCACACTTACCAACAACCGACCCAGGCCAGGTTTTTCCTAGAAATTTACTTGCTCTAATTGCTCTCCCCTGGTGTGGAGTCCTCCACAGACCACTGTCCCTTGATGGGCATGTCCACCCCGGCACAGGCTTATCCATGGGCTCCAGTCCTCTGGCACATAGTGCCTCCTTCAAGTACATCCCCCCCTGTGCCCTTCAAAATGTTCCCTTCTCTGTTCCTGCTCCTGTATCTTCACATGTCCCCTCCTGCGCCTCCTCTTGGGTCTCCTCACATGCACTTTGGGTATCTGACAGCTCCTATCCTATCCTATCCTATCCTATCCTATCCTATCCTATCCTATCCTATCCTATCCTATCCTATCCTATCCTATCCTATCCTATCCTATCCTATCCTATCCTTTTTTTCCTAAATCTGTCTGAGCAGAGGCACTGTGTGTTCCTCTGACCAGCTGAGGTCTTGGCACAGCTTGGATTGATTGCTGAGCTGGCTGGAACTGGCTGTGATGGCACAGGATAGTTCATAGCCTTCTCCTGTTCAAGTCACTCCTGTAGCCTTGCCACTCCTGGCAAGGTCTGGGTGGCCTTGCCAGTTATGCCCACTACACATGCCCAGGATGGAGTTTGGCCTAGTTCTGCTCACACAGGCTCATACATACATACATATGCACCCACGTGTTCTTGGCAAAGCAATTACTGCTCACACAGATCCCTGACATACCCTCAGTGGGCACTGAGGTCACCCAAAATGCACTGCCTTGGTCCTGCTGGCCACTCAGTTTCTGAGACAGGCCAGGATACCATGGGTGCCATGGGCCTTCTTGGCCTCCTGGGCACACTGCCAGCTGAGGATCAGCTACTGTCAGCTGGCATTCCCAAGTCCTTTTCTGCCAGAGACCTTTCCAGCCACTCTGCCCTGAGCCTGTAGCTCTGCAAGGGATTTGTGACCCAAGTGAAAGTCCTGGTGCTTGGCCTTTTTGAACCCCACACAAGGGGCCTTGGACCCTCAATCCAGCCTGCTCAGGTTCCTCTGCAGAGCCTTCCTGCTTCCAGCTGATGAACAATCCCACCCCGCTGGGTGTCATTTGTGAACCTACTGAAAGTGCTCTCAATCCCCTCATTCAGATCACCAATAAACATATTTAACAGGCTCTAGAACTGAACCCTGGAGAACACCATTTGTGACCGACTACCAGTTGGATTTAGCATCATTTACCACAATCATCTGAGCTCATCCATCAAGCCAGAATATCCATCCAATAAAGGATGAAGATTCTCCTTTTTTTGCTCACCTATTTATAGAAACTTTTTTACTGTCTTTTATGGCAGTAGCAGCATCAAGTTCTAGTTGGGCTGAAAAAAATTAAAATATTTTTCCTGCATAACCTCATAGCATCCTTATCGAGACGTAGTTGTTTTTACAAGCTGTATGTAATTCAGCCATATGGCCTTCCTAATAAGGTATTTTATTAGTAGGAAGGGTTAGATTGTTTAGAAACATGAAAATACATGTAGGGCTTTTAACCTTGAGGTCATTGGTTTGAGCTTGGTCCAGCCTGATAAGAAACCAAAAACATTAATTCTGTATGTTCTCATGCAACTCTTCCAAACAAGGGTTTCCTAAAGTATAAGGGGGAGGTCATTGCTGTTGCTTTTCCTTCTTTTTCCTGCTTTCCCTTCTGAGTTCAAACTTGAACACTGCCTGGTAAGATGATCTGCTTTGGCTTTTTGAAGAAATGTAGCAGTGAATGTTCTTCTGTATAAAGTATTTCTCGTTCTCACATACAAATTGTACATAAATAGTACTTCATGATTACCCAGTTAACTTCACTGAGTAAGAGAGATACTTAAGTGGCCTTTTTGCTAGATAGTGTTCACTGTGAACATCCTTTTGTCCAGGCCATATGTTCTGAGTTTATTTCACATAAATTCAGGTATCTAGTCAAATCACATAATTTAAGGGAGGGTTTCTCTAAGCCCTACCATGTTGAAGACAGAAAAGCACCAGGTGAACGTCTGAAGTTTTATGTGTACCACCTTATCTGCAATAGCAACACATTTGTGCAATTTTTTTAATACATTTTGAGAACTGGTATAGTTTGGGATTATGCTTAGGTGCAGAAAGGCACACTCAGCGTTTCATTGGAATGTTCACACTGAGATTTGAGATGCATTCACCTGGATTCAGGTCGAGTTTTAATGCCAAGATTCAAAAGAAAATTAAGGATGCAGTAGATAGCTGATGGCCCTTGCAAATCTCTAAATCTATTAGATTTGCAGTACAGGGTTCCCTAAGAACAGAAAACTCAGGATCCCATGTAACCTCAAAAGTTTCCCAATCTAGATCTGTGGGAACCTGAGCTCCTGGAGGCTGATTTACCATGATCAGGCTGGTTAACACACCTGGGGAGCACTAATTTCACTTAACAACACACAAAGAAGGTGGTGGCACTGCATAAAGACTATTAGAGGCTGAAGATATCTTTGGGATTTGGGTCCTCTGTTACTGGCACTGCTTCCAGCTTCTTATGCTTTTGGTGGCTTCCTCCCCCTTCACGTGCAGTCCTGGGTTAAATACCAGTAATGGGATGAACTGCAGCTTTCTTATTAGCTGCATGCATACTGTCCAGGCTGTCAGATTTTCTAGGATTCACTGCATAGTGAATGGCGTCACAGAGCTAACTGTCCTCATCTTTTCTACTATTATTCTGGATCCTTCATTTTTGCCACCTGTTGCACTATGGATGTTGCATTTCATTTACAGTGGGCCATATTTTTTAGTAACACTTAAAGGTGTATTGCATTGTTACTGCCACAGTGATTGTTGTATATTCTCCTTGTTTCTGAAAAAAATACTGTACACAAGTCCCATTTCAGAAAAACTGCTGTCCCTGCTTCCACCAGTTAGACTAGTTAGACCTTCCACCAAAACTCACCACTGCTTTTATCAAGGTCTTGCTTAATTTTGAACCCGTTTTTCCCAGCTGATACCTGAAATACCAGTACTAGGGGTGACTAGCCACTCAAACTGCTTGTGAGCCCTAATCCAAATAAAATTTGAAGAAGAGACTGTCAGCAATATCTAGGTTTTCAGCTCCATTTTTTCATGGCCAGCAAGCAGCATAGACACAATGCTGATGTGAGTTGATGCTGATCTCTCTCAGTCCAGCTCATATCTCCATATTGCTCAGTCTCTGAAGCAGCTGAGTGTGTCTGCATTACTGTTTTCCTAAGACCATGTGAAGGCATTAGCTTTATACTCCATAAAAATGCCCACAGTGTTCAGCTGGCCTCCTTTTGTCATCTTAGCAGCTGAGTGGAGGGCAAGCAGAATGAGGAAGAGAATACCTCCCTTGGTGTCCGAGCAGCCAAGTGAATGGGGTGTGTGTTACTCACGACTGCCACCAACAATAGGCTACTGTTGTGTTACCAGAGTCTGCGATATTTTCAGAGAGCTGAAAATGACATTTTATTTTGGCATAGCAGCAGAAATTTATCCTTTGAATTACTTTCCCACATCACAAATATTGCAGATACAAAGGGGGAATAATCAGTGGGATTTGCAACCATTAATAGAGAATTCACATAAATTTGCCTGTGAGATTTCCAGCATTGGTGGTGCCCTGTATGCAGCTCTGGGAAAGATGGGGTGGGCTTGAACTGGACATGGGAGAATGTCATCAAAAGCCCTGTCTGTGCAGCAGCCTTTAGTTATTTTATAACCCCGTTAGCGCATTGCTTTAGATGATTGTAATTTGTGTCTATACATGTCATGGCTTGATCACAGACTGTGAAGATTTTGAGCTGTATTTTAATCCTGATCACAGTACTGAGCAGTTATTGCATTCTATAGCATTACTTCCATGTGCATAAACATTCAACTTACATCTGTATAGGTGGCATAGCAAGTTGTTTACCCCGATTGCTGATCATACTTGAGATGATCTCATGTGTTTAGTGCTTCAAATGTCTTTTTGTAATTGAGTCTTCTTCCCCTCCATCCCCAGACAGAAGCATGATGTTGAGTATACAACAGGTAAATCATTGCCAAATTACATTTTTCAGCTGGAACTGGCTGCCAACACTCATTTTTCAGAACTGTAAGCTGTACCTCTCAGTCGCGAAATAATCTTCACATTAGGGCGTGGGAATGGTTCAGACAAAGAGCCTGTCCAGCACAGTACCCTGCCCTACCAGTGTCCATGTCCATGTCTGGACATGAAAGGAAGGAAAAATTGGGCAAAATAATTTTGTCAGTTCCTAATACCCCTTCTACGATCAAGGCATCAAAGCTGCACACAATATTTATTCAAGGTGTGAATGAATGATGGATTTAAAGAAAGACATAAAGACTTTCCTGTTATGTCTGGTTATTCTTTCCTAATGTTTTCTGATATTCTGCTTGGTTTTTGAACACTGAGTTGCTGCTTTCACAGTGCTATCTAGCCTAAGATTTTCCTCTCTGCAGAATACATGAGCTCGTGTGATACAATTTTTTACATGTGATACCAGGTCTGTTTTTCCAAATGATTTTCCTCATGACTTCACATTTATCTGCATTGAATTCCAACTGCCATTTTACTGCTCAGTCCCTCAGGACACTTTGCTTACACTACCTCGAACGACTCAATATCACCCACAGGCTCCACCAGGGCACTGTTGGCTCTCTTTGCCAGGCTGTTTACAAAACATCTTGCATTGTGCACTCATGACCAAATCTATGCTGGCTCTGGGACTGTTGCATTCCCTGAACTGAGGAGGCTGCTCAGACCCATCCAATAGCTGGAAGAACTTTACTTGTAGGGAAGGAGTGTCCTCTAATTACTGTGAACTAAACCAGTAGACCTGCACTGCACTGTTCTTGATATGGAAGATTTAGAGGCTCTAAGGAAAATATAGGTTAGACACCTTTTCCTGGATAAGCTGCACATAAGCAATCTTGTCTTTAAGTTTCAGCATTCAGATACTCTTAAATATCTTAGGTTGAGACCTCTTGACTGTTTTTTAGTAGAGTTTTTAGTATATCAGCATGACGTGTAGCACTGGCTTGACAGTTGTTGTGAACTCCCTTTTCATAGTTGTGTGTCTTTAGTTTTCATCATCCCTTTATGAAGTTCTGAACCAACAGAAATTTTCACAGAAACCTAAATAACTCATTGGGCCACGATGGAAAAATCTACAACTTCCTGCCCTGAGCAGCAGTGCTGGAGAGTTGTGTATGATTCATACTGGACATGGTCCCAAATTCATTGAAAATATTGCTAGTATTCTAAAAGTGGCAAGTCATTATGGGGGCCTGGACCCTGCCAAAGGCTGAACTGAGGAAGTTGTGGCTCAGCTAGTGTTGAGTCAGCTGTCATCAGTAGAGAATTCCCATTTTACACCATCTGACAGCCCCATCACAGCTATCAGTTTGCAGACCCAAATGCGATGGGATTGGAAGCAATCACCGTAAATTACTGCTTTGTGCGGAACAATCGAGAGGATCAGCAACGGATGTGCATAGGTAGCATGGAAAGAATTAGGCAGCTGAGACAAAAAAGTAAAAACGATGGCAAAATGATGATCATATCAAATTATCAAGATAATATATATTACTGGCGATTACTTTCCTTTGTCAAACAACAGTTTATTTTACAAAAATGTTGTCTGGCATGCAGGAATATTCACCATCTCGTTAGATTATTTGATTCTTTGCCGGGAGAGATTATTCTGTCTGCCTTGTTTGAATTCATTTTCTATTCAGTATGGAAACAGTCTCCCTGGATCTGGGTTAATCCATCTTCTGGTGGACATCATGAAATCTGAATGAACCCAAAAAAGAACAAATTGCAGCGGGCATGTAACAAGCCCCTCTTCTTTCTGTTAAACCCCTGTTAATAACGTGTGAAGGAGTGACAACAAAGAGCTTCTGTCCTCTTTATAAAAGACCCTTAAGGGCAGAGGCAGGCTGTAAGAAACTATTCTTTTGCTAATGATAGCTGAATTACTGAGAATGCTCAGTGTTAAAAACCCACGAAAAGGATCTTGTACATGGAAAGGAAGTATTTCCTTGGATGACTTTCTAATGACTGTCAAACATTTGCAGCCATCAAACAAAAGGAAGCATTGTGAAGACAAGGCACAAGCAACCTACTGCGACTGCTGACTGCTGCGGTTACATCTGCCAGTAGCTGTGAGCTGTAAGCTCTCAAGTAGTCCCACAAATTAAACATTAACTCCTGGTTCTCAATTTTCTTTATGTACTTCACTCTTCCTAGTTGTTTATTTTCTTTTTTCTTTTTTCCTCTCTCAAGGGTATCTTCGTTGGTAATGATTTTATCAGAAAAATGTTAGAGACTTTCAACCACATGCAAGTCTTTCTGAGTTTTATAAAGGACTTTTTCCTATCAAGCCGTTCACTTGTTCAAGATCCTTATATTTCTGTGTCACCATAAGTCTCCCCTCAGCTAAAAACATACTCATTAATATATGGGCTACATGTAAAAATTACATGTGACTTGAAGAGCATTCTTGCTCATAGCTATACATCTTTTATGGGACCCAAAGGATAATAACTTTTTCTGTATTTTATAACACGTATTCCAGTGCCTAGTTTATAAGGGGCAATTTAGTCCTAACCAGATATTTTTTTATACTTTTAGAAAATTCAGAAAAAAAATGACCTCCCTCTATTCAATTCTAACTAGTATTTTGTTTTTTCCCTCAAATACAAGTCAGGAAAAGAACAAAAGAATTCATTATTCGATAATTACACCATGGATAACAAAGAAACCTCATCACAATGTCTACAACTGAACTCTCATAATAGTAAGCTTTTCATAGCAGTTATATATTGTCAATAACACAGAGAATTAACAGTTAAATTTTGAGGAGGAAAGATCATTCCTGCAGCTCATGTTGCATGCTAGACTCAAACAGGTGTCCCACACTTTTTTCAGCACTGTGATAACATCAAGGGACAGATTTTTGGGGTGGAACTTCTGTAGCAACGAAATACTTAGAAATGAGGCAATATTTTTATACTGGTGTAAATACTGAAAGCTGTGTGTACATTAAGTTTTCTTTTTGTTTGGTTGCTTTTTTTCCCTTAGAATAATTTTATTAGTAAATCTCTGTGGGCAAAATTTTAAGTTTGGATATGGATGATGGAAAGTTTTTCTGTTGGTATTATGTCTCAGCTGAGCTGGGGGGAAAAAATCACACGCCCTAAACTCATTTATCTGTCCACACAATGTGCAGGTCTAATCTTGGCTTAGTGAGCATCATTAAAGTAGGCGTGGTGGACACACTGGTGGAAAAACACTTTCAGTATTTTGTTTTGCTGAAATAGCTCTGCTAGCAGACCAAATTCACAGAGCCTCTTCAGTAGAGAGAAACAGGTTTATAGTACAGCTAATTATGAAGCATTTACTGCTGGAAAAGTGAATATAGATCATATTACTACTCAAGGATATATGCCTTAAAAAGCAACATGCCTTAGAAGCACAAAAGAGTTTCAGTGAACAAATTATCTATGTGCTCCTCACATACTCCTGTGATTAAAAGGGTAAATGCAATCCTTACATGTACGGACACCAAATTATTAGAGAGGATTTGCATCAAATACTAAAGAAATGATGAAGTTCTACCAGAGCTGGAATAATATGTTTAGTAGTAAGGATAATTAATCATAACAACAACTTAACAAGACATGATTATATCTCTGTAATTCAAAATATGTGTACAAAACCAGTTGATTTCCCTAAAAATATGTATTTGAGTTTAAAGAAAAAATTAGTTTTCAAAACCATCATGTTATGATCTAGCCTTAGAAATGTAATCACACTAGAGGTAGATTACCTACTTTCCAGGTTTTAAATCCTCCCCTATAAGGGGTGAGATATATCTGCCTTAATTATAGACACCTAAACCTGAGATGCTTGAGTTATCCATTCAACCAGTATGATCAATGGCAAGACATAGGCATCAGAAGAAAGATGTTCATCTCAGCTGAAAACATACGTGTAAGACAGATCAGATGAATTGCCCTCTGGAGGTGACTCTTTCGCACTGTAAAGGGAACTTGAAGGAGTAGATTCCAATATTTAGGCAAGTTCATTAATGCAGATGAATCCCTTCAGAGATGTAGATTTAGCAGAGTGAAGGGCTCCAAGATTTTACAGCTTAAATATTTTCTTTAACTTTTCTTAAAGTATACAAGATACTCTGCCCTCAGTAGGAGAGACACAGAGGTATATTTTTCACAGTAAGTTGCACTGATTGCTATCATTCACCTCCTATGGCAGCAATATCTACATCAGGAACACACATTCATAATTTTCCGTCTGTGAAATGACACAAAGGACAGAGACACTGAGGATTAAAGGCTTGATTTAAATCCCATTAAAATGGGAGAGACTTGCATTGACTTTAATGGGATTTAGATTGAGTGCAGAGGAGGCTGAATGCTGAACTGCTGTCAGGTTTGAAGTACAGGGGGTATTAAAGGGCAAACTAATAATGCTTCTGTTAAATGTTAAGTACCTGCTCTTCAGAGAGACTTGCCAGACTAGTAATTCAGTCTCTTTCAGGATGACTCAAGTGACTCAGCAAGCAATAAACAAAATTATTAATGTAATTGCTACTTGTCTTCGTGTCTTCTAATCTTTGTTACATTCTAATAAAGTAAGATAGGGTGTAAGACATGACGTGTTTGCTAGATACTACTAACAATTTATTTTATATAATGGTTTTTGCCATCTGACGCATCAAGGAATCTCTGTCTTCTATTGATGCATTACTTGATCCATTTAGAGGCCAATGAGAACATGTAGGGCTACATTAAGCCTACCAGTTGAGGTACCTGTGATTCCTGTGGACTGTAAGCCTTTCTATATCTGGAAAGTCCTTAGCTACCTGCACAAAATGGAGATAAAATGAAGACAAAGCCCTCTGCAATTGATAGATGCCTGTGCTCCACTGAGCACACGGAAAACACTTACTCGACTTCTCTGTGTGAACGTAGACATGGAACTCATGAAATAGGAAGTGGGAGCTTTGTTTTCTGAGTCCTTCTTTTCACAAAGAGCTTTGACTCCTTAGTTGCTATTTTATATAATCACTGCCAAAGTAAAGATGCCGGGATGATCCCCATTTGCTGTTAAAGCTGAATCTCTGTGCAGGGATGAATGTATGAGGCCACGGGCACAAACTCAAATATCAGGAAACACTACTCATACTGTGAGGGAGACTGAGAACTGGAGCAGGTTTCCCATAGTGGCTATAGAGTCTCTCCCACTGGAAAAGCTGTCTGGACATGGTCCTGGGCAGGTTCTGCTGCGCAAGGGTGGTGGCCCAGATGAGCACCAGGGTCCCTTCCAAGTTTGATTGTTCTGTGATTCTGTGATAATGGCAGGGCTTGTGAAGTAATGGGGATGTCAGCCAGGTCGCTGCTTCTGAATCCTTGGGAGAAGAGAAATTTGGGGAAGAAGGATATCCTGGCTTCAGCTCAGTTGTGCTGGGACTGCTCAACCACTTTTTTTTTTAAAAAGGGATTACAACAGAGCTTGATGCATGCATCATAACTCAAATTCCTCTGGGGAGCATTTGCATCCCTGATCTAGGGAATGTCCTAGGAATGTGAGTGTTCTTTGTGTCCCAGGAATGGAGAAGGGGTGGAGGAGCACATCCACAACTTCAAGCAACCTCTTCCAGTGCCTCACCATGCTCAGAGTAAACCCAATATTTAATCTAAACCCACCCTCTTTCAGTTTGAGCTGTGAAAGTAAACATTAAACATGCTGCCAATACGAAATGTTCTCAGTGAACCTCCTGTGCAGCTGATCTCTAGTCATGCTGCAAACAAATCCAGTTTATGTAGACAGGAGATCAGGATATTCAGGATTTCTACACTGAATCTTAGATGGATATCAAAAATTCTCTTAAATCTACCTAATAGATATATTTTAATCTATCTAAATTAACTTTCCAGGCAGAAAATGAAGCTGTGTGAAACAACATGACCATTGATAACTGTGCGTATTTTCAAGAGTTCTGAGGAATAGTAAAGATCCTGCACACTTCTCTGTTGGCTGCCTGGACCACGCAAAAGCTGAGTGCAATGCATAGCCTGGGAAGTAATGGTCCTCTGTCCTGGAGTAGGAATGTTGCCTGCTTGCCTGTGGTCTGCTCTCTGTGACCTTAGTGAAAGACCAGATGCCAACACAGATAGGGCTTTGCTGGTTTTAGAGGTGATAAGAGTGCAGTTTCCCTTGGTTGCTGAGGCTGGATTTTCCCAGACACTTGGTGTGATGTTCTGCAGAAATGTGCACACAAATGGATTGACTACATTTAGAATTTGGGACTGAAAACATCCTTTATATCACACTCTCAAATTAACTTAATTAATCTATTTAAAACAGCCCAAAGAATCTGTATACCAAGAAGTCATAATATTCTCCACTGATCTTGTTAAAATTTAAAACATTAAATAAAATTATTAAAAGAAAAAGAACCCAAATCTGCAGTTCTAGGTTTGGTATTTTAGACATGTTTCATTGTTTGTTTTGCTTTAGAGATAGTATATGGTACTGGAAATGAAACTGAATTTAAATAATTTTTTTACATGACCAAAATATTGCACACACCCTCACCCTTGACACATTTTATAAAATCTTCTAAATGCAGGAAAAAAAAGCATAAATACATTGACAGAAATCCCAGATTTGCAAAGCAATCTTTCGCATAACATTTAGGTAGACTCTGTCTTATTTACAGTTTGTTTTAATAAAAGTATAAGACTTTTTCCATCAGCAATTTTAAGTTTGTGTGTATCTGTATCAATGTTAACACTGATGTATCTTTGCTATCTATGCCACCTTAAAAAAAAATCAGAATTTAGAACTAATACCTAGCATGTCTCACAAGTTGCAGCTTGATGGGTTTCTTCTCATTTTACATATAACAAGAAATACAAAGAGCGATCCAAAATAATTTGATTTCTGAATTAAATACTTCTGCTGACTGACTTGCCATGACCTTACGGTCCTTGTTCTAAATAGAGATTTGAATAGATCCTATTTAGTCTCAGACAGCAAATCCAGCTTTTTTGTGATGACTTTTGAAATGTATTGATGAGGTATTCTTTCTGGTGAAGAAAGACTCCATTGGTTTTTTTCTTTACATTCAGGGCTTTGCAAAATTTAGCAAGAAAAGAAAATCATGAATGCACCCAGTGCTCATGCTAGCTAGTGACTGTTTTGTGTCAAATGCAGACATTGGAGCAGGAATGAGAAGCCCATATTTATGAGTGAGTGTCCTAATTGCTGGAGAAGAGTAATCAGCTTTCTGCTGTTTTCCAGACTAATCAATCTTGGTTGCACTTTTAATTTATGTATAGGAGCACAGATGAACATCAGGGACGGATAAGCTTTGCTTCTTGACGTAACAGTCTGCAGCCTGATGTTTAGTACATGTGCTGGAGGTGAGGAAAGGCAAACTGACATTTGAGAACAGTGTTGTCATCCACTGCTCTTAGAAGGTACTGTGTCTCTTGAGTTGCTCTATAAAGGGTTAAGAAGAAATAAGACAGTGAATAACTCCTTTTTTAAAATAATAAATAACATTTTTTGCATAGCAAATTCCATAGTTTTGAATTTTAGAAGGAAGGTGGTCATGACTGGTGTATTCTTCATGAAATTTATGCCTTAGAAGTGTGTTATGTGCACACAGAGTCTACCTGCCAGACTGGGTTTCTTGGAAAACAGGCATAATTTAAAATCCCAGTTATGTATAAACATGAGATATATGCTGAGCTGCTCAGCTGCGCCAAAATAGGAGCAATCTTGTGCTTGCTTAGATGCAGGCTGTCACAGGACACTCACTGGCGTAGATGTGGGACTGTATCCAAAATGTCACTGCCCATGTAGAGCTGTTTTTTGGGGCAGTAACTGTAGGAGGGGGAAGGGTGGCTGGGGAGGGGGTCTGTGGGAGATGACCCAGGGACCTCAGAGAGGTGTCTCACCACACATTACGCTGAGAACATCAACTATGCCACACAGAAGGGCACTGGGGAGAGCAGGAAGGACATCTCCAGCTGTTCTGGTCACTGGTGTTTAGGGAACTGAAGACCTCTACTCAGGCCTTAGCAGGGCTGACACCATTAATCTGCTCTTGGCTCCTGGTTCCTAGCATGCATCAACATACTAAGTTCTGCTATGGTTACAAAAGCATGGATCTAGCTTTGGCCCTTAGACCTCGGGCTTGCAACATATTTCCACAGCTTCTTAAAGCAAATGGGTTAAATCCCCCTGATTTTAATCCAATTATTCCTGTGTCTAAAATGAGTTATGTTTTGAAGGTTTCCTGTGACAATACATAGACCTAGTCTGACTTGTTCTTCCTCTTTCAATTTTTCTTTTAAGTATCCTAAATGATGGTTGTCACTAGAACCAGGAATCCAGACACATTGACATCAAAAGCAATTGTAATATGTATGTGGTAACAAGGGTGGGGGGAAGAGTGGAAGGAAGAGGAGCACTTTGAAGATGTCATGATAACTCAGGCATGTTTAGATTCAGTAAGTAGGTGTGCCTTTTTCTGTATCCTGCTCATCTGCAGAGTAGGATGTTTGAAGAGAGGGAAAAATGAAATGTTATTTCCAGTAAAGGGAAGGAGATTCAACAATGGCAAAATCATTATGAAAAAAACAAGTGGTGGAGGGAACACTATAATTTTTAGCTAGGAAATAACTGGGAAAAAAAGGTGTATGTATTTGAAAGAAAGAGGAAAATTTCTGTCTTTTTGGTTTTCCAAAGTACTGATGTTTATAATTTATTTGTGACTGAATGTTTATAAAAGTGTTGCAATAAATATAAGGCTGAACCTGAATAACATTTTCTCCTCCTAGTTTGGTTATTTGCCAGCAATGTGATTGAAATGTAAATGTAAATGTACATGTAAATTCAACCTATATTTGCAACTAGCAAAATTTGGTTGTTTAGTTGGGAACAGATAGATGGACTCTGTCCATCTCTTGAGATTTTGCAGCGGTATCACACAGGACCCATGCGCTGAGGTGGCCTCTGGTATATCCCACAACCAGGGGACCAGTCATTAAGCCTCCCCAAATTCTGCTTGCTGCGCTAGCCCTCATGGTGCCAACAAAATGAGAGCCATGATGGAGGTGCACAGCAAGGGCTTAGCAAAGGCTCTATATAACGTCTGCTGAGAGTGTGGGAGAAACCATTTCCCAAGTGGATATCAACCACAAAATTTGTGTCTGTGATCAGTTGGACACACCACTCAGCAAAGCATTTGTAGCAACAGGGAAGTGGCACATTAAAGGCCAGGAGCTGTGATTTTGCACAGTGACAATGCCCATGTGTAACTGTAGAGAGTTTCTTCCAGCTCTATAATTCTTCAACCTTTCCAAGCCTGCTGGCAAGGTGAGGACAACAAGAAATCACCACAATCACTGCTGGAGTGCTTGTGCACTTGGCTCCAGGAGTACAAATATCCAGTGGGACTGCAAGGAGGGGATGCAACTAGTTCAAGAGCAGTTAGTAGTTACAAGAGTAGTTTTTATTTTTCAGAGGTTTTCAGGGCATTATCAATCAAAAAAAAGTTTAAAAGTGCTTCTACTTCCCCCCCCCCCCTGAAAATTAACTATTTCTCCTATAATCCACATCATGAAGCTGCAACTTCAACATATTACCCTTTTCTGAGATGATCTTGACCCTTGCCACTCATCTGGCTGAAACCCCATGTTTGGAATATTATAAGAACCTTTCATTCTCACATGTGAAGAACTGAAGTATTTAAGAGAAAATGAAACAGTGTTAGTAAAATACAAGGAAAGAAAGTATCAAAACATCCCAGGTATCCAGAGATATATAAGGTATTTAAAATATCAAAATGAATTTTAAATTATTTGTTCAACAATTGCATCTAGATATATATATAAAATATATATATATGAGGATAAAATTGTGTGCTGGGAGGTGGGAGTTCTGCCACCTAACTTTGAAAACATTGACTTTGATTGGTGCCAGATCAATGTTTCCTAATTTTGCTCCAAGTATTGCCCATTTGAATTTGCTCTAAGTATTTTCTGAGCTGAAGACATAGATTCACAGAGTTCCAGTGGTCTGTTTCCCTCCAGCTGTTTGTTACCACCTATATGCTATTTACTGCCCTATATCCAGTCCCAGAGCAATTTGTGAATACTTCACTCGTTTCAGGAAAAATTGATTGGGTTAATTTTTTTAGTTTAAGCAGTTCACCTGGTTTGCTTTGTCTGAAGTGGATTAGGAAACCCTAATATAAACTGTTCTAGCAGATTTTCAGTAGAAAATCTGAACTCTTTGGCAGTGACTTCCGTAGCAAGACCTCTCTCAAAGGAGCAGGGCAGGGCAGTGATCTCCAGGGACAACTCCTCAAAGCACAAGAGGGACCATCCGGAGGTGCAGGAAACAGCAGGTGTGGCAGGCGGCCAGCTCGGCTGAACAGGGAACTCGAGCTCCTGGCTGAGCTCAAACACAAAATGGAAACACACAGAAAATGGAAGAGGGGATCAGCTAAGGAATATGGAAATTGTAGCTTGAGCTTGGAGGGGTGAAGTCATGAACACCCAGGTTGGGGTGGAGCTTAAACTGGTGAATGATAGGAAAGGCAATGAGAAGGACTTCTGTAAGTACTTTGGGAGCAAACGGAAAACTAGCTAAAATACAAATCCGTTACTACATAGGATGGATAACCTAATGATGAAGGATAAAGACAGATTGACAGAGTGACTTGGTTCTTACTGGCAAGGTTGCTTTTGCAGCTTCCCAAATCTCTGTGCAGGGAGAGAACTGTTATCTATAGTAGGGTGGGTTGGAATTAGAGACTGCTTAAACAAATTGGACGTGTGAATTGTGTCCATGGGGCTGGACAGAATGACTTGAAGATTGCTAAGGGAGCTGGTTTATGGCATTGGGATACTCTTCAGCATGGTCTTTGAAAAGCAATAGAGAATGCAGGAGGTCCTTGAAGATGTGAGAAAGACAAATGTCATGTACACCTTCAGAAAGTGCAAGGAAGGGGATCTGGGAGACTACTGGCCAGTCGGTTTCAGTTCAGTCTGTGGAAGTTATAGAGCAAATCCTCCTGCAGACCATTTCCAGGCACACAGAGGAAAATAATGTAATTTACCAAGGGTAAATCATGCCTGACCAAATCTGATTGCCTTCTATAATAGAATGGCTGGATGTGTTGTCAAAGGGAAAGCAGTGGGTGTCCATGAACTCTGAAAAAAGGGATCTCTGGAGGTACTGGCATGCAGATAGGAGACTTATAGAAAGGGAAAAGACAATATATTACATATCTTTTCTGAAACATTGCTTTTTATTTTTTTTAAATACATGAAATAATTTAATTGACAGATTTAATCTATGAGAAAGCATGAAGGGTTTTAGTTTGCTAAATTTATTATTTAGTGATAAGTAAGTGCTTATGTTTCAGTTTCTTAATTTTCTTAGCAGCTGATTGCCAAAGCATCATAGTAGACAGTAGCAGTTTTCACTGGAGGTATTATGTTCTAAGGATCTCGGAGTTTCTGTATAGGCACATCCTTTTTGCCAAAATAAAGCATTTCACATTTAACAAAAGCTGTAGTTTTAGGTTAGGGGAGATTATTTCCATCTGGACTCTGCCACCATGCTGCTCTGCCATGAAGCTGGTGCTGAGAAAGCAAGTTGGCATGGAAGGCTAATGGGAAAAACAGCAGAGCCACACATCAAAAGAACAGCTGGGATTTGTAACCGTTGGATTCATTTTTGCAGAGGTGCTACAGGAAGTGTTCGTGCTGGCAGCCTAGATGTGTGGAGCCAAGAAAAAGAATGGAATGATACTCTGCCCTTTCCTGGGATCAGACAACGGCGTAAGTGGTAACAGGCACACTAAAGCTTCTACTTACCACAACCAGAAAAAAAACCAAACCAAATACTGAATGAGGGATTTATCTTTTTATTCTGTTGCTTTCCCTCACTGCCTCAAATTAGGCAATAAATATTAAAGGAAAAAACCAAAACCAAACACATTTTAAGCATGCACAAATAGTGCATATTATTAAAATGACTACCAAGGACTGCAACAAACTTTTAATATAATTTTTTTCCTTATTTGACACTGGTCTTGTGTATGCTGTTACAAAGATGTAGCTGTTAAATGCTACATGAATTTAATTCTTCAGTGTCAGCAAAGTTTTCCTATATGTCTTTTTCTGCTGACATGAAGGTAGTACTGCTGTCTGGTAATGGGGAGACTCTTACTGCTTTCTGTACAAAGCAATGGTAACTAGATCCTTCTGGGGCTGTTTTCTTTGCTAAACCTGTGCTGGTCCCTTGCCAGATAGCTGAAGTGGCAGGATGCCTGATCAGGATGCCTGATTAGTCTGGGAGTGGCAGCCTTTGCAATTCAGTCTGCATCTCTTAGTTGTATGCACAGAACTAATTCTTATCAGTCAATATGATATACATATCCAGTTAGAAGAAAAAAATGTGACAAGAAATATGAATGACTAGCACTTGCTTCTAAATATGTTACTAGAGGTTGAAAAAGCTACAGTATCCCAAAGAAAACAGTGCTGTATCTAAGAAAATAAGCAGTTTTGATGTACGAGAAATCAGAGCAGAACAAATAATATAAAAGAAGACATATTTATGAGTGATATCAGAGATATATTTATGAGTGGTGTCAGTGAACAGCATAAAAGCCAGCAAATAAAGAAAATTAATGAAAAAATATTATGGAATGGAAAAGTAATCATCTGGGTTAAAGTATTTTCTGAGTAGATCCAAACAAAACCAATACTAACAATAATAAAAGCAGGATGACCCTAATAGAATTGCAATGTCTGCCATAGAGAAGGCAGAAACATTCCATTAGTGCTTCAGTTCTTTATAATGGACTGGGGAGAAAAATAAATTATGTCTTCCTGTTGGATGATGCTGATATTCTCCAGTGGTACTAAGCATGGCTAGCAGGTGCAACACATCACATGATTTTAAGTTAGCAGTTCCAATAATCGTGCAACCAAATCCTTGTCAAGATTAATGTTGAGATTAATGTAAACAACCTCTGGTTGCTTTTCAAGAAGCCTTGGAATTTCCAGAGGACTGCAGAGAAGATAACACTGTGCCATTATTTTAAAACAGAAAATGGATAAAAGCCCAGACCTGAATAATGCATGTCTGGCAGTCAGAGCGCAGTATTTGGACAAATAATGGAGCAGTATACATACACAGATCAAAAATAATAAAATATTTTCATATAATTAATTTCAGTCAATAAAACTGAGAGAAATGTATCTTGGCAAAGGTACTGAATATTTTGAATGAAGATCCAAGTTTGGTTGGAGAACTGAGAAACTTCTAGTAGAGGTTTGATTTGATACTATGTGAGATTTTCACTAATATACCACAGAGAAACAGGTCAAGGCAGCACATATTACACTGATGCAAAACTGTTTATCTCCAAACATAATTGTAAATATGAGTGTATCTGTATCTTCTTTGGTTAACTCTGTATTCCAAGAGGTCCCAAGGGGACAGTTTTTGCTCTACGTAATTGAGCATTTTTACCAATAACTGAGCAAAAGAGCATCACATTTTGTCTGGAAAAAATTGGTGTTGACACAGGATAACAGGAGTGAAAAATTAAGAAAAGATGGATCAGGAACAAAGAGTATCCAGGGACACTGTGTAAGCAAGAATAGGAAAAAAAAAAAAGAGACAGTTCTGTACAGCCAAATAGAGGGTCTATCATTTAGGAATAGAAAAGTAAGCCATAAAAACAAGAGAGAGGAATTTCCTGTGAAATAGAGATTCTGAAGAGGACATGTTATTTAGACCACATGGAAAAAAATTAGCTAATACTATCCTTAGGTATATCCACCAGACAGAAATGGAAGGTTGCGGGGTTGCCATACTTGGCAGAGAAGCAATTGCTACTGGAATAGAGCGTCCAGTTCTAGCGCTCAGAATTCATGATGGATGTGAATAATTTGGAGAAGGGTCAACAAAAAGCCATGGGAATATTAAGGACCTGGAAAGTCTCCAGCAGTGCAATCTACTCAGTTTATCAACGTGATGACTTAAGGATAACTGGTCACGGTACACAAAACAGGACAAATAGCAAAGAGCTGCTCAGTCCAGCAGTCAGAGGTCTGACAAACTCCTCTGTCAAAAAGATGAAGTTAAAACTTCAACACAAAATAAGGCACTTTTTTTCCTTAGCAATCCATTAAATTAATGGCTATATTCACTCACTGAAGAAGTGTGGTATCACTGGCAGTTTTTAAATCTAGATTGGGCATGTCTCAAAAGGCAAGTTTACTTATCCTGAAGCAAAAATAACACTGTGAGACTCTGTGGACTCTGTCATTGATGGGATCAGACTGGGCATTTGAGCCCTGCTGCTCTTTATCTGTGGCTGTATGGATATGTGCCCTGAGAGAGCTGTTTATCTGTATGTCATGACATGGGGATGGTGCTACCTGAGATCTGATAAGCAGCACAGCAGTGCTATTCCAGTGATGAGCTCTGGCTAATTAACCGTGTCAGCACAAGGGCCAGTCAGTCATCTGTGATAATGTGACTCTGCTGCTTCCCTTGGTGGAGCTGGCTTTACACAGTCCAGGGTTGTGCAGCTGTTTGATGTATGTATAGTTCAATTTAGACCCTAAGCAAGGTTGTTTTTGTGTACTAAAAAAATGGTCACAATAAAGTGCTTCTCTCTTTAATGAAGGTAGAGTCATTACTGTAACTTGTATTGTGGTATTTTAAACTCTTTTATGTATCCAGATATAGCTGAGACATGACAGGGTGTCTGGTTCTCTCTGCACATTAGCCACATTATGACACATTATTCCTGGTTTTCTTTGCTGTTTTTTGGCTCTGATGTTCCTACTTGCATCACTTAATGAGAAACATGGAACAGAGGATTTATTGTGACATTATTCATACTGAGAAGAGGAAATAGATGATGAGGAAATGAATAACTCTTCTGTGAAAAACTGTGAAATGACAAAAATCAAATTGAGACCTTTTCACAGTTGTTTGTAACTGTTTATCATATCAGTCAGTAGGTGAGTCATTGCACCCGAACCTCTCTTACTTTTTATTTACTCTAGATAAATATTTGCAACATGCAAGTAATTATTTGTATTACTGGGTCTCATCCTTGGAATTTTCCAGAGATGTTCTCTGATTCCATGATACCTGTGTGGGCTAGGGCTGTATATTATATACTTTGCTTTAACAAGGGTTTCCTACATGCTATAGTCACTTAGAACTTTACAACACCTTTCTAAAATGGTTTCCCTCAGCAATGGCAATACACAAATATATGATGAAAGCTCAAAATTAAAGTTTTTTTTTTAACCTTCTCACTAAATGCAAGCACAGAAACACTTTAATAATTTGAAAAATAAATAGGAATTACACAAAAAATAGGTGAGATGGCTGAGGATGGGTGTAAAAGTAGTGAACACATAGGTAGGTTAAGTCATGGTAGATTAATGAAATAATCTGTATTTAAATTTTAGATGTCTCCTGAATTATTCCTCCTAAAGTAAATGCTTCTGTCTCGTCTCCTGTCTACAGCAGTTTGTAAATAAGCTCTTAAATGTTCTTCACTTGCTGGGATTTGGTTTGGTCCTTAGGGCATTTCAGTGGTTTCAAAGTAGATTAGTTTTTCAAGAAACAAAATCTATCTCCATTTGAAGCGTCCACCGTCTGATGGGGATATTAGTGTGTGAAACTACGGAGTCCATGTCACGGCCAGTGCATATCTGACAGACATGTGATAGTACAAAGCTGCTGAGAAATCCTGTGTCATCCCAGAGTAGGTTTTGTGCTATTTTAAGGGTCATGTGCCATGGCTGTGCTTTTTAAAACCTGAGGACCATGAGGTACAGAATATAATCTACAGAGAACCAAGCTGAACCAGAAAGCGTTCCCTCTGCCTCTGTCTTTCTTGTTCAAGAAGCTATTTCAGATATAGTTTCATCAACTGAGTGAGCTGCTCATGTGGCAGACCTGAAAATAGATTTTTTATTCCCTTCCCTTCCCTTCCCTTCCCTTCCCTTCCCTTCCCTTCCCTTCCCTTCCCTTCCCTTCCCTTCCCTTCCCTTCCCTTCCCTTCCCTTCCCTTCCCTTCCCTTCCCTTCCCTTCCCTTCCCTTCCCTTCCCTTCCCTTCCCACAGCTCCTTTGAATGCTGTTCAGTTCAGCACTGAGAATCCTGCCCCCTTTGCACACAAACATTTCTTCAAGCCCAGAACCTCTAGCTGACTGTCCTCAAAGTAGTAGTCATGACAGGGACACTGATTTCACTTGACTTCTGCTTCAGAAAAAGGGATATCCCAGAAAATAGCTCTTTAAAAGAGGTGTCTTGCTGGGATAGCTGCAGTGGCCATAGGATTGTTTCCAGTCCTTCCTTACTGTGTCTCACAATCCAAAACTCAGAATGGGAGGGTAGCTTCAGCAGAAGACATTACAGAATCACTTGGATACAGCATGAACAGGAACAGAAAGAAGGGTCTGCTGAAGAGATTTGTGTATTCAGTGGTGGTTTGAGCTATGATGTGTTTGATATACATGAGGCAGAAATAAGGACTAGCTTAGAGGCTGGACTTCAACTTTCCTTGACCTTGTCTCATGTAATGTCCTTGTGAGCACCCCGAACAAGATTTATCTAAAAAGTAATCACTCTAAGGTTGTTCTGAACTCATAGTGTTCTAAAAACATCCTCAAGCAGGAGCTATCTCTGTCAAGCAAGAGGATCATTTCAAGCAAGACTTTGCACGGATCATTTGTGCATGTGATTCTCTTCAGCACTTTAGCAGGTTTGGGCTGTTTATACACAGTGTACACTTAAGAAATTGAGTACAAAATAGATTCTGGAAGCAATCTGGGAGATGGTACTAGAATTCAAAACTGACTTGATGAATCAGGCAGTCTGCCTTAGTGGTCTCTGATTCATCAAGTCAGTTTTCCAAAATCTCATTTTGGAACATGCTGAAAGGAGAATCGTATGTATGATAAGTATTTTGTGAGATAACTTCTATTTTAATATATTTTAAATATTGTGCAGTAGTTTGTCAGTGTCTATCATGTGCCTGTTTCAGCAAAATATCACTGTTTTAAGTACTTACCCCGTAGTTGCAGCGGCAAATCTATAATCCTGTCTTACATAGAAGTCTGGTGGGTTTTTTTAATGTGGTGTATATTTTCAGGAGTAATGTAAAATATATTGATAGAAGTGAGGTGAAGGAGCTTGCAATCCTTGTCAAGAAGGGAGCCTTGAAGAGAAAATTCCTAATCGAAGCAGACAGTGTGTTCTCTCCTCCTGTTTAGTTGCCATTAAGGAATGCATCTGATTCTCTTCATTAACTGTACTTGACATCTGTAGATATGTGATATGTGTTTCACAACTTCCTTCCTGCTTTTCAAGAAGTGCAACAAAATCAAAGGTTTCTGGACAACAGAATGATTACTTCAACGTCACTTGAAATGCATACAATTGTTTATGGGACAAAATGGAGGAGAGTGTATACACTGTCACTAGTGTCACCTTACAAATATCATATGCCTTTGCTTCTCATCCTCCAAAAGATGCAGTAGGTTCATCTTATTTAGTCAAGTTATAGAAAAAAAAAAAAAAACCTATTCAGAAAAAGAAATTCTTGAGAGACCAGGGCTCTGTATTTCCTATGCAGTTAAATAATAATGCAGTGAGACACCATCATAACTTAACCCCTGTTGAAGGATATAAAAGGGTAGACAAACCCTAGATAGTCCACAGAAAGAAGACACGCAGACTTTAAATATTTAAACTAAAAAATAAACATACTTGCCTAGTATTGTTAGCAGTACACCTGATATGCATTTGCCCACACTGAACTAAACTAAACTAAATTAAACTAAACTAAACTAAACTAAAGAATGTTCAACACATCTTTGTCTTCCAAATGTCCATTGATTTCAGCTGTCCAGCTCTCCCGAAAATGAAGTCAGTTTTGGTGTATAAGAAAATCTTTCCAAAGTATTCATTGAAGACTGCAGGTGTTGATACACATCAGCTATATCCTCCTGAGCCCTCTTTCCTCCAGGGTATGGAGTTCCATTTCTCTCAACCTCTCCTTATCTGTCAAATCCTCCAAAAGTGCATTTAAGTAATTAGATACATTAAAGCAAATATTGCCAGTTCTTTGTGAGTGTTTCCAACAAATGCAATCAAATATATTGGAGAGGCCTTGGAGAGGGATTATTTACAAGGGCACATAGTGATAGAAGCAGGGGGTACAGCATTAAACTGAAACTACAGGTTTGGGCTGGATATTAGCAAGAAATTCCTTTACAGTGAGGCGGGTGAGACACTGGAACAGTTTGCTGAGAGAAATTGTGGATGATCCATCCCTCAAAGAGTTCTAGGCCAGGCTGGATGGGGCTTTAAGCAACTAGATCTAGTAGCTGCTGTTCCTTCCTAGTACTGTGTCCTTCCAACCCACACCAGTCTAGAAAATTTCTGAACATAAACAAGCAACCCTTTTTTTTAAAATACAGGCAATAAATGACAATGAACTCGTTATACTTGTACAGTCTAATGGTTCAAACACATAGTCTTGCCTTTTTAATTTGTTAACCCTCACTTAGGATCCACCTGCACCACAGCAGACTGCCACCAGCTCAGTCTAGCTAAGATCTGAGTTGAACAGAAGTTATTCTGGTTTGCTCTGGAAGCACTGCAACTATAAGTCTAAACCTGGAGAACACTGATCTCTGCAGCTCATGGATTTCTACACTCAGCCTTGTAGACATCCTTAATGCCTTTTCAAATATTTGAGCACTATTTAAGGAATTCTAGATCATAATAAATCTCTCCAACTATACAAATAATTTATACAAAATGTTTTAAAAGCCTTTTAAGACATGTTTATAAAACTTAACAAAGTCAGTAAAAAAGAGGTGATTTAGATCCACTTAACCTTGAGTTGACATATGCTTAAAGAAACTCTGAGATATTGATTTTGCATTTAAATTTCACTTTTCATTCTGAAATGGTCCCAAATACTCTACAAATTGTCAACAGATCTGGGAGGCTCCCACTTTCTAGCGTGGAAATGTGGTCACCTCCAGCACACGACAGAGCAGATGTCTCCATGCAGTGTGAAACTGAGGAGTGGGGCAGGATGCTCTGCTAACCCAGGCTGCAATTGGCAGGAAGCAAGAGGAACAGAGGAAACAGACTGTAATTATTTAATTTGGCATTTGGCCAAGACACCATGGCTGGCATTCCTGCTCTGTTGTAAGAGTGCCATGAAATGTCATTCTACTGCAGGTTTTGCAACTCATTGGGAAGTCTGGAGTAAGGATGGTCAAACCTTGGAGAGTTGGAAAATTTGGTTACTTCTAGCTGTAAGCTGTAAGCTCTTCAGTTCAGGCAAAAAGCACAGCAGAAGTCTCAGCAAATCACACATGCTATATATTTCTGGAATTTTTACCCCCAGCTATACTTTCTCTAGTTTTTTCAGAATCTTTTGTATTGTGACTTATGTAATTTATGTATATTTGTGTAGGTATTTACACACACCAAGTAAAAATGCATATATGCATGGCTATGTTAATAGAGTAATTAAATGCATTTGACTTGCACATTATTACAGTATCAATTTATTCTTTTTCAGTCAACTAAAAATCATTTGTTGAATCCCTGCATAAACTGAGTGCATATGTAAACAAATATTAAATGGTCTCACCTATTTGTGACATATTGTTTTTCCTCTGAAGACACCTGTAAGTGATATATTTCAACTTCAGCATGCACACTGTCATAAAGATCAAATGCTTCCAAGATGCTAAATAATGAGTCGAAAATATCAAGAAGCTTGCATTAGTCTTTGTCTATTTGTTCTTTAACATGAAATTTGGGCAAGCAAACTTAACAAGAGAATTTTAGTAGGTAGTTTGACAGGAAGTGTCTTTATAACCTATGTGGAGGTGCTCAATGCAGAGCATTAATGTCATGAGTCATTTCACAATCTGATTCCATCTCCTATAAAAATATAAAGTTCTGAATTTTTTGGAAAAGTATCTTTTCTGTTGTCATTTAATCACTAAAAAAGTTACAAAATTAGATACTATGAATTATTTAAATTATAAATTGTTAAAAAGACAAAAATAGAAAAATATTCCTAACCAATTCTCTCTTGAATTTATGGGTACCACTTAATAAATGTTTATGCATATTTTCATTACATTTCATAATTTAGCCATTCAGTGTAAGTAGTGCATGATTTGTCAACATTTCAAACTTTTAAAAATATAAACTGATATCCACATCAGAAAACAATAAAAATATTTCCATCAGTGCTCAGCAGTCTTTATTATTCATGCTAATGAACACAATGTTTAAAAATGCAATAGACAAGTCCAGTGGTTAGGCAGACATTCATTGTTTGCATGGGTGACACACATAGCTTACATTACTCATATTATGGCATGAACAAATGTAAAATTGTCTCCAAACATATTAAAACTCCCTAAAATTCAAAGATATTAGATTAAAGGGATAAAACACATTACAAATGGTGTCTTTGTAGTTTTTTAGACAGTGTGTCATATTTTGTTCAGAGTGATATGGTTTTTTCAAAAATTCTTTATTTCATTGAAAATTTTTCAGATAAAACTAATGAAAAACATTCTGTATGCCACACAATTTATAGTACATAATATGAAATATATTTTATTTGCATATGCACAGGTATAAATATATAAATACATATGCATTCTTATCCATGTAACCATATAAAATACACATCAAAAATGTATGTACCTGGTTACTGCATGTGTTGAGTATTTGACTACAGCCAACATGAACCTTTCATGCTATATCTATGCTAGTTTCTCAAGACCAGTGGGGCCAAATTTGTAGGATGTGCTACCTGCTGTAGGTGCTTTCCAGGAAGAAGCTTCCGGCATCTTTGGCAAGACTCTGGTCCTGTGAACACCTGTTAGCAATTATGATCCTTGTTACAGTTTAATTAAGAAAAAATAATTCCAGTTTGCTTGAATAGCTTTGCCATTTCACTTGCAGCTCCAGCTAAAACCTTTTAAATCCACCAGTTCTGGTTTTGTTAACTTGGCCTGTTTCTCTCCTGCTCCTGCAAAGGCTGCATGTGTTGAATCCATTTATCTGGGGAAGATGCGAGCTTTCTGGGGATTTGTCATTATTCTTTTACCTGATAGCTTCAAATGAGAGCCATTTTCTGACTCCCTTGGTTTCACCATCAATCTGTTTCTTCAGGGCAATCTGGTGTATGTGTTACTCACACAAACTTTGGGAAATGAAAATCACGAAAAGGCAAAAGGGCAACAAATGCTTCCTCTCACCCAAGTGCAAAAATAGTATAAGCAACTTCTGGAGGACATGATTTCTGAAGAAGATCTGGTTACTCTAATTCCTCGTCCTTTCAGGTTTTACTGGGTTTTAGGATTTGATTCCCACTTTTTTTTCAAAGCATTCCTCTAGGGTGGCTACACAAGGTGCAAAGTTTTATGGCAACCCTGAAGTTGAAGATATCTACTGATGGGTATCATATAGATATTGATGTGTCTGGGTACTTCCCACATTGTACTTTAAAATTCTCAGATACTATGTCCTACAATCAGGAGGACATCCTTGAATTGTCACAATGATTTCATGAAGGTTTAGGATACTGATCACTAAGGTAAAACAGTAATTTCTGAAAGTTTTACTTTTCATTATGGTAGATTTTTCTTACAGATAGTAAGAAAAGGGGAGGGGTGTGTGGTGCCTTTTCACTGCCTGCACAGCTAAATGACAGCACATAGGAGGGCTGACAAGACCAAAGAGATGTCATGGTTTTATTTAATGACAGCACTTTTAAGTCCTTTTGTCTGCCTTGGTCTTTTGAAATGTTCAGCAACTTGGCTTAGAAACTTGAACCCAAGAGTACATCATGTACATGGAGAACTCTGTTGCCTTCCAGAGCAGAGTACAAGAACATGGTGGTCAGAGCAGCAGGCTACAGACAGTGCAATAAAATGTGAATCACTCTGTGGACCAGACCCAGCCACAGGTTACCCGCGGGACCATCCTGCTCCACCCACACCAGAGTGCCAAATCTGCCCTGCTCAAGAGTGGTCAGAGTAAGGCAGTGTTTGAAGAATCTAAGATACCTGTACATGCAGATTGCTGGGAAAGTTCTAGCATGTTTAGAAAACTGACAAAAAGCTGCAGTTATGGCCTACCTGTAGAAGGCTGTAGGATCTTAAAAAAAATGTGTAAGAATTGCTTCCTCTTCCTCATAACGAGTGGTTGGTGAAGACCTTGGACCACAGCAGAAAGTAAAGGGAAGAGCAATGAAGAGGCCAAGAGAGATACCAAGTAGAACATTTGCTTACAAGGGACCTCGTGTCCAGGTGCTTCTGTTCCAGGCACAGGAAACTAGAAACTATATGCTAAAGGTCGTGGGACCATGAAAAAGGACAAATATTCATGGATGCAACAGGCCACCAAGTAAACAGAAGGAAAATTAACTATTTGCAGCAAAACAGAAGTAGCATCAAACCAAACACATTTTGGGATGTACAGATACCACAAGCAAATAAAGTTATATATTTGACCACTTTCAGCAAATTTAGTCTGATATAGCTTCCCACTTCAAGGAAGGTAAACTAAGATATACACAAAATTACACTGTCAGCATACAAAGGGATGATGGTTTTCATGTGGCATATTCCAGCACTGAGTGCATAAACTTCTAAATTAACGAACTAAAAGCTTCTTGCCTTTTATTTGTGTTGTCTCAAACACAAGAGAATTTGTGACTATATAAGGGTGTGTAGAGAACAGATTGCGACTGACATTCTGAGCAAAAACAAGCAGAGCAAAGATAGGCATGATTGTTCCAACAAACATCAGACAATTTTGCAACACATAGGCAAGTCTGAACTCTCTCCAATTTTCAAACAGCTATATAAAACCATCCCAGCCAAAAGCTTTGATATTTAGATTAGGATTGCTTCTTTTTACATCACTGTCACTGTTTAACAATTAAATGGGACCCCCTAGGAGAAAAAAGGTCAGACTCCTTTTTGTAAAGAATCAAAATTACAAATATTTTATTGGTAATTTAGAATGCTTACACTGCTTGATCTACAGAAGTTGCTATTTTAAGTGATCACAGAAAATGAAATATAAAATTCTTTTACACAGCTATACAAAACAATTTTAAAAAATCCTTTAAACATTATTTCAGTACATACAACATTCTCTTGCCAAGCCAGCTGTCTTGATTAAGAGCTGTTTGGGACACTGAAATGTCACAGCTCACAGCAGAAGCTCCACAACCATCAGCTTTTGCATTTGATTCTCTGAGGTGTAGTACCAGTGTTTCAGTTCAGTTTAGGCAGAATTCAGAACAGCTGGGAATTAAAATCTAACTGCTATCTGAAGGCCAAAACACAGAGCTGTGATGTAGTTTCTTACAAGTTGTTTTTTCTGCCTTGAGCCATTCTGTGTGAACTCTTCAGACCACTGGGACAGAGGACTCTTACTCTGTGGCACTGTTCTGGGCAAGCACATCCAACTCCTGTGTCTCTGTGCAATTGTCCTGCTACCTGTCACCCCACCAGAGGCTTAGAGAGGACTGGACTGGATGTCTTACCCCACAAGCTGATTTCACCCTCTTTTTCTATGTTTTCTAATCAACTCCTTAAAAAAAAGTATTTAGCTTTTTATCTTTTTGTTTGTTCAAAGTAGCAAGTGTCAGATAGGTTTTCCAAAGAGCTATGTTGGGCCCTAATTCTGCTCAAAATGAATTGAATGGTTAAATGTTTACTGATTTCAGTGAATGGAGGAACAAACCTGTACTGAGGATTTCAGAAAACACCTGTGTGGAATATTAAGCGATTTAATCTTAGAACTGTATAAGAACAGAAGTTTTGAAAATGTTTATTACAGGAAATGAAAGCTTCAATAAAAATACTGATTTGAATAATACTGAAAAAATGACAAATAGTGTACTAATATTTATATATGAACCCAAAAAGGGGGCAGTATATATGGTCTTTATTTGCAAAACCTAAATATCTGACTTAGCAGGACTTAACAAAGAATTAGTCCAGGAAAAAAATGAAAAGTATGTTACACAGTTGCCATACAACAGCTATATTTTAAATAACAATAATATACATGTACAATGTTGTAATGATATAAATTGATTCAAATAACACTGACCAGTATCAAATCTAAGATTTCACTTATTATCCATCCTTAACAGATGAAACGCATTTCACAGAAATAGATGCAGGTAGGGTGACGTGAAGTGATATTCATGGCTTACTGTGAGAAAGTTACCATGAAAATTAAAGTAAAAATGCAAAGAAGGAAACCTAAAACAGATTTATATGTATAAAAGTTCAGCATTATAGCAGCTGAGTGGTTGTGCTGCAACAAGATGGAAACAGCAACCTTACGGTACACACCACACATGCTTGCACACACTCTCACACAAACACACACATGCCCATGCCCAAATGCATGGGCAGGGGTCCTCCTCAGCTTGATTATACAAGCATTCACTTACCAGCCTTTGCTGGGGGCAACACCAGGAATGGGGCTCACCACCCCATTTTTAGCTGTCTGCAAGGTAGCTGTAGCTACCTAAAGTCAGAAACCCATCTAAGGTAACATCAGCTGAACATTTTAATGGAAGCTGTTTTCATCCTGAGCACCTTTAAGGCACTTTAGTAAAAAATATGAAGTTAATCAAGACTGGAAAAAAATATAAAAATCCTTACATTTGAGATCTGGAAATTTAAAATAAAAATTCCTGAGTTTTGATAAATAATTTTATTATAATAAAATACCAAGCCTATTGAAAACATGTCTTTTATAAAAGCATGTTATATGACAATTTTTCTTGATAAACTCATGCCTTAGTGCATGAAATATGTTAATAAGTCTTTGGGGACATCTGCAACAAATTAACAGGAAATGCAAAGTCAAAGAATGACCTGTCATGAACATCCAAAACATGCATTGCTCCTGGCAACACTACAGGCATCTTTATCTTTTTCTGTTCTTGCAGGGTCCTGCCCATATCTTAATACTTTACAATTAATTACATTTCACTACTATTTACAGAAGCAGAAACTAATCACACATCTTCTTAGGCCCATAAATATGGAACTACAGAAGTAGAATATTTTTAAAACAGTATGAAGATAAGTATGCTACATAGTACTCTTCTCTAGTAGTACAGTTCATTAATTATTTTCTTTATAAAGATTTAAATCTAAATGGAGATAGAAGTTGAAATTCTCTCTTTTTACCTTGGTTATATTTTTTTTTCACACACTATTTCTAAAAAAATTTGCTCCAGGACAGTATTTGGATTGCAAAAACAGTTTTAAATTGTCACAAAAGTATCTCCAGTAAAGAACCATCAGGCTCTGGAATGCCCACTTTTTACACAGGATACCATCCATTTGTTTTCAACAAAAAATGAAACAACAGCTGAAATAATACCTGTTGTCTGTATGTTTCTACTAGTGGTAATTTTTTCTTCTGGTGTGTTTTTCTCTTCTTTGCTATCACTAGACACCAATACTCATTCCCAAAGTGCTGGCAAATGCACTAAGACACATAGTGGCTACAGAAAGGAATTTATAGAGCCCTTGGGAGGTTCATTCTGACAACAATAGGTAAAAACAATCATCAAAGTAAAATGCACTTTTGGCTTTACTGCATCCTTTAATATTTTCAGTAGCTACCTCTATAATATACCTGATAAAAATTCTACTTTTTAACATTTAGACTTCTATTACAAAGTATTTAGTGTTTTATTTAAAAAAATTCACAATAGTGATGGTGGTTAATTCGCTTTATAAAAGATAATACATTGGGTTATATATAATAATGGCTTTGATCCAATTAACTTGATATTATGCTGCTTAATAATTATTGTGACTTCAGTTCCTGCAAGTGTTACAGAGAATACAAACTTTATGTACAGGAAGTAGGGATCATTTGGAAGTGCTGATTCAGAAGTATTCAAGTGCTAACAATGACTTGTTCTTTCTATGCTTCTCTTCATGTTCCATAAATGATGATTTCATAAACGTCCGTGATTTTCAATGTGACACAGTTTTAGGGCAATTTTTTTAATGTTCTTTTTTTTTGTGCAAATTCAAAACTAGATTTTTCTGGATGTTGCCATCTTGTCAAAAGTAATTGCCACTTTTACTTAAAAAGGCACCAGCATTAATGCAAGAGAATATACATTTTATGCTTGTTTTATGAAGAGCTGTACTTGTTACTGGAGCGGAAATTATCATATCCGTGATCATTAGCTTTGAACTTTAAACAGGACTGCCTTTCCTCCAGGGACAACAGATCTTTGGATTGGCACCAGCAACACAAGCATGACTGTTAAAATAAAAGAAATAAACGTTTTACATCACTCTGTTTTTGCACACGTAGCAAAATGCACCAAAAAGCTGCCCTTTCTCAGGGGTAGAGTAGGAAATGGCAAATGTGCAAGCTGCTGCTCTGGGATTAGAGCACAAAGCACAGAAATGGGGTTCAACTCTGAGCTGCTCAAATGGCTTCATTAACAACCTTACTGCTGGAGTAAGGAAGAGTTATACTGAGTGTTTATATACAGTAACAGACACACACACACATACCCCTTTAAATCACGTCTGCAATTCTATCTGCATCTGAAAATAAAATTATGACTCCTTATTGTCCTTTCTCTGATAATCTTTCTTGGGAAAAAAAGTATTCTTATCTACGCTTTCTAAGAGAGATGCTGCTATCTTAGCTCATTGTTCTGAGATGGAAAAAAGAGAAGTTAGAAGAAGGGTGAAAACCTACATACAATTCATACATTTACTAGATGTACAGCTGACCTTTTTCTCGTGGTCCTGTCTGGCCTTTGGGTGCTGGAAGTGCCTTCCTCACACCCACTTACTTCCATGCTCAGGATGCTGGAGATCTCTTACGTGCTTTCTGCTCCAGTGACTCTTTCAGGGAGCCAGCAGCAGAGACAGGGAAGACAAGACCAACACTAAAACCTCTGCAACCTGTGCTGTCACAGTTGTAACACTACTAGATGTGGAGCTGACTGGCTACTGACTGAAAGATGTTTCCATCTTCCTAGTAAGGAATTTAAACAGCCAAGCAATAACCCTAGCTGTGGCCAGTGGTTAAATGCTTGGCAAGAAAAGAAAAATCTAACAATTTGCCATAGGAAATGTAAGGACTCAAATACAATATATAAAGATAGTAAGGGTTCACAAGAAAAGCCCAACTCTTCATATTTTCCAAGCAGACATGAAGGCTGAAGGACTAATGGGCTGCCAGCCACATGCAATCCAGAGCCTGAAATCCTGTGTGGAGAATTTAATGTCCAGCTCTATTCTCTCAGACCAAGCCAGGACTACAAACAGGTCGGTCTCATAAAATGTTGGCACTGCAAAGGGACAAGGACAGATTTGCACCCTGTGCCTCACATGACTGATTGAAGTGCTCAGTCAGGATGAGGGAGCCCAGAGTCAGCACCCTCCCTGGCAGGATGCAGAGGATATGGCTACGTGAATCTCTGCAGCACAGACTGAGTCTGCTTTGTCAGTGCTCTGGAAGTAGCTGGGTGCCAGCTTCAGTCAGGAAGTGATGTAGCACTGATTAGCATGGTCCCCAGAGGCTGCATTGTACACTCTGCTCTTTTGCTTTCTCTTTTTGCTACCTTCAGACCTCAGTTCCTTTCTACAGAGCTTCAGCAGGAGAGGGAGAGAACATTTACCATAAACCAATTAAAATTTAAAGTAGAATTTAATGACTGTTTAAAACACTTTGTGCCTGTTAAGGAATAAATTTTACTACTGACATCATCTTTTAGCCAGAGGAGCAACTCCCAGCAGCAACTTACCTTAAAGCAGTTTTGGAATCTTTTGCTCACCAAATACAGAGCTATTGGATTGATGCAGGAGTTCAGTGAAGCCATGTTAATACCGATATAGTCCATCACAAGAAAAAAGCTGTGTGGAAATAAAGTGACACACCTCTCATTTGCTTTGAAAAGGCTTAGTAGAGGTTTACAACTATGGAAATTGGACTCCATTTCACTAATCAAGACTAGCTATTAAATGTAATAGCAGTGGGGCTTAAATAAACATGATTAACTCAAGCAGGTAACATTTATACTCAACAGTAAAGTCTGAATGGTCTGAAGACCATTCTCGTGCAAATAGTTTTAGGAGATCCAACCATCTTAACTTTTGGAAGATGTTCACAAGGTCTTTTTGCACAAATTGAAACCTAGCTGCTCTGTTGAAAGGGAAAACAGGGACAGAAATCCCCTTTCTATTCTCATAGCACCACATGACAGGAGAACAGTCCCAAAAAGGATCAGAAGGAAGATGGGGAAAAGGAAGGGAATTCCTCACAATTTTCTTTCTGCCACTGGAGTGAAAGCAGAGGGTCCTGGATGAAGAAGCAGGGGCAACTGACATACAGAGTAAGCTAGTTCAATAGGAAATCCAAATATGCTTATGGAGAATGCCCACAATATATAGACATTTTTTATTTTTGCATTCTCACCTTAGAAGTTCACATCTGTTGGGGTCCTTCTGATCATAAATAGTGAGTTTCAAGATTCTGCTTAAGTGAAGTGGGAGCCAACACAAGGCAAAAACAAGTACCAGACAGAACACAGTTTTGGCCACCTCACGTCTCTGAGAAAGAAAATTGGACAAAACAGTGTTACAGTTCCTCTCTCTCCCTCTGGATTGTTGTTGTCTTCTAATATCCAAAAGTTTAACAAACAAGATAAAAAGCCTATCACAATAGGAGTTAGGAAAACGTCAAATAGCTTATTTTCTTGGAATATGTGCTTGATCTTTTCTATTGTTCTAGATGTCTGGCACTGATTTGATACATCTCTTATTTCAAGAAGTATGAGTAATAATACAAAAAATAGAGGTCATGAAAACACTAGTTTAAGCAATAATTTAAATAAAAATTAAGAACATATTTGTCTCCCAGATCACTTTCAAATACCAGCTTGTTTTCTATGGCATTTCCTTATGCTTTGATCTCACATCTTATTTTAAATGCCCCAAGAGATTCCAATTACAGCTCTAGCCAGGTAAGAGGAAAGGAGCACAAATACACGTTATAGAACAATCATAGTTTAATTCTAGTGATGTTTGATGTTCGTGTCTGGGGCACTGCTACCTCAGAATGTCTGCTGGAATATGTTCTGCTAATATATACTGCTAACCTCACTAGGGTTCAGCAGGAACTTTCTTCAAAATAATTAACAGTTTTATAGCACCACCTTCTAGGCTAGAGCAAGACTTTCGTTTGTATCACAAAATAGCCAATTCTCATTATAGCAAAGAAGAAATAAACCTATAAAAACTGAAACATTAGAATCAAACAAGAATGAAACAATTTTTTGATTTTCAGTTAAAATCTTAGATTCCTGAGTTCTCTGATATATAGATATATATATGAGTTCAGCAGTACCACTGCTAGGAAAGTTCATTTTGCTTCTAATCCTGAAGTCATACAAGAACAGAATGATGTGGCAGGAAAATCAATAAAGTTATTAATTAGCCCAGTTACAGAGTGGCCAGAGATAAATTTTTACCTGTTTTAAGTGGTCATTTAAAGCAATTTGCATCCCACTTTTCTTTCGTAACATCTCACAAGTCATGAGAGTATAGAAAAATGCTGTGATAGCCAGTGGCAAACAGAAGTAAAAGCTGAACAGCCACCAGTCTTTAGCTTGCTTGTAAAACTGTAAAAAAAAGGAAAGCCAAAACATGGTTAGGAATTAAATGACAAGAATTTTGCTAAGTATGCTGTAACTAATTGGTCAGCCTGTCTTGAAAAGCATTTCTGTAAGGTGTACATTACAGGTGAGAAAACAGGATAAGGTAGCAGTACATTCAATGCCCACAAAAAATCAAAGATTTCTGAAGGCTCTTCTTTGAACTGGTATCCTTCAGAAATGTCAGTATTTCATTTGAACATTATATTCATGTCACATACACCTGTGCACATTACAATCCACACAACACTGCAAAGATCCAAGGAACTGTCCCAGAGATTTTATCAGTGTTAGAGACTTACCATCATAAAGGATGTTTTCTGCGTGGGGTGAAGCAAGCAGATTCTAAGATACCTTCCTCTGTACTCCATTGTAATCATGTCAAATGCAATAGCTTCTGGAACAGCCAGAATCACTGATATAACCCAGATGAGGACGATTTCCACAGCAGTCCACTTTGGCACTCCAATTCCTTTAATGCGACTCCAAGAAGCGACTGCTCGGTACCTGAAGCGACAGCACACATTTACAAATCCAAAACACGAGAAAACTCACCCAGTTTAACAGGCTTAAACTCATCTCATTTGCATTGTAATAGCTGAGTGGAAAGGTGAATTTGAGCCAATGCTTGTATAGGAAACAGATTAGAGACTTCAATGCCAAATGGGTCTCACCTGTCTATACTGAGGGCACACAAACTCAGCACTGTGATTCCCACTGATGCCTTTTGAATGAAGGGCACTAATTTGCACATTTCAACACCAAAGGGCCAGTCCTCTGCAAGTAGCTGTGAAAAGAAGACAACAATTATTTTTAAAAAAGTCATTCCCAGTGCTTAAATATGGAGTTCTGTCTTGACTGTTTTCCTTTCCCATCAGATCTTGTCCTAAGAAGGCAGGCTGAATGGGGTTTGTTCAGACTGGAGAAGAGAAGGTATGGGGACACCTTTTCAGTACCTTAAGGGGGCCTGAAAGAAGGCTGGAGTGGGACTTCTACAAGGGCATTTAGTCATAGAACAAAGGGGGACTGGCTTTAAACTGAGATATTGTGAACGCCCGACTTCTGGAAGTGTTCCAGGCCAGGTTGGACAGGGCATTGAGCAACCTGGTCCACTGAAAGGTCTCCCTACCCATGCCATGCCACAGAGGTTGGAACTAGACAACCTCTAACATTCAAGTTAAACCATTTTAGGATTCTATGCAAAACTTAGTCAAGAAGAACCTTTTCACAAGGGAGCCCCTGAGGTGTGTGTCCTAAAAACTAGACAGCAGCAGTGTAGTCACACCCTTGTGGGACAAGGGTATCACTTAAGTCTTAGTCCTGCCTCTTTAAGCCCTGCAAACTCCACTCCTTTTACTTCTAACTTCATCACCCCAGTGTTTATGGGAAAAAATTACAGAGCAGGTGAGGATCTTCCTCATCTTTGAATTGTCTTTATCTGCCTTGAGCATTCACTGCTTTTTTTACATGTTCCAAATAACACATTTCTTGATCAGAAAAATACAGAAAATTACTTGAGGCTGATCAGAACAGGGACAAAGCCATAGGTGCATATCTGGGGTGGGGCTTATTTGAAGCTTAGTGTCTAGGCTCCATCAGCTGAAAAGTCAGGCAACAGTGGAGAGAAATGTACCTCCTCCAGTTTTTAGCTGACCATCTGATCACAAATGAAAGGACACTCAAGGAGCATAGACAGATAGTTTGATCTAAATGTTTTGCAGCAGGTAGAAATGTCAAATGAATCCCTCACTAATGGTCTTTATTGACCAGATCACCAACATTCTGTATAATACCAAAAGGACTATCTGTACATTCAGCATATCTTTAAGTACTAAGAAATAGAGAAAACAGCACAATGCATTTCAGGATGGCTCACTTACACTGTGAATCACAGACTTTAATGGAAATATTGTCACATTCCCAGCTGCACATTTTATCTGATATAGGGGAAAAGATTAACTGGACACAGAAAGCACCTTACTCGCAGCTGATTATATGAACAAACATCTGTAGCCTCAGTTTAGCAACATTTAGCCTTTGAACTCTGCTGTGAGCTTCTTTGATGGTCAAATACACCAGAGCAGCAGCCAAATCTTCCAGTTTTCATTAAAACAACATTCTCCACAACAACGGTTGTGCCAAGAAATAGACGCAATTGTTATATAGAAGAGTAAACTTTTGGAGTTTCTGTAATTAGTTAGATTATCTAAGCCCATCTCTGTTTTTCATAACTTTCTTCAAATGAGGTCTTTGGAATCAGTTGCAGATCCAGGGCTACAAAATGGAAAAGGAGAAGGAAGAATGAGGACTACCCAAAAGAGGCTGGAAAATCTTTCACTTGGCTTCAAACAAGGGTCTCTTCAAACAACTCATTTAAGAGGGTTGTAAGAAGAGAAGAATAGCTCATCATACTGCGTGGTTGTTTCTGGGAACCACAAAGGCTGCAAAGTCTCTAAGGAGGGCTCTGGACAGGCTGGATTGATGGGCCAAGGCCAAGTGTATGAGGTTCAAGAAGACTTGGGTCACAACAGCCCCATGCAGTGCTACAGGCTGGAAGAGGGGTGAGGAAGTGGCTGGAAAGGTCTGTCAGAAAAGGACCTGGGAGCACTAGTAACACCTGGCTGAACATGAGCCATCAGCGTGCTCAGGTGGCCAAGAAGGCCAATGGCATCCTGGCCTGCATCAGAAGGACCAGGACAGTGGTTATCCTGCTATTTGGCACTAGTGAGGCCACACCTCAAGTGCTGTGTCCAGTTTTGGGCCCCTCACTACAAGAAAGACATTGAGGTTGAGGAGCTGGAGTCTGTTCAGAGAAGGGCAACAAAGGTGGTGAAGGGTCTGGAGAATAAGTTGCATGAGGAGCAGCTGAGGGGCCTGGAATTTAGTCTGGAGAAGAAGAGACCTTGTTGTTGTCTACCACTGCCTGAAAGGAGACTGTAATAAAGTGGCGGTTGGCCTCTTCTCCAAGTAAGAAACCACAGGACAAGAGGAAATGGCCTCAAGTTGCACCAGGGAAGGTTTAGATTGGTACTAGGAAAAATTTCACTGAAAGCTCTGTCAGGCATTGGAACAGGCTGCTCAGGGAAGAGTTCAAAAAAAGATGTACACTTGGCTCTTGGGGATATCACCAATGGTTTAGGGATGAACAGTGGTGGCAAGGCTGATGGTTAGACTTTGGTTAGACTTGATGATCTTAAGAAATCTTTGCCAACCTTAACTATTCCATGATTCTATAATTGAAGGTAGCCACAGAGTTGCCTGCTCACATTGGTTTGGTTCAGCAAAGTCTTTATGCAAACATACATGTCCATCTAAGGATAAACACTTACAACGTCCATGAGAGTTTTTTGAAGAGTCCTGATGTAATTTAAATATAATTTTATTTGGACACAAAGGAAATTAAGAACATTTTATGGCTGTGGGCTTTTGGGAACGTCTATGAAGTGCCCACCAGTATTTTCACATACCAGAATACCTCCAAATACCTGCTTAACTCTTTGCTGCAATGAAATCTTTTAAAGAACAGCAGTATACAAAATACAACATGGCCCAACTTTCTATTTCTTCAATGATCTACTTAAGTAAGACAATACATACAATGCCTCTGCAGAAATGAAGCAGAGAAATAAATTTAAAGGATTAATGTTTCTAAATAATTTTATGGAAAGTAATAAAGCAGAGGAAGTAGGGATGAGGTTGTAATAACCACATAGTAACTTTTGCTTATGTGATGTGGGAAAATAGCACAGTCTGTAATTAAAGTATTTTCAGTAAAGCCTCTCCCTGAAACAACTTCTGAATTTCTGTAAGGGGGTGACAGTAACAATCTACTATTAAAACTGTAATGTGAATAATTACATGTATTCTAAATTTACACCCTACAGAATTGAATGACACCTGGACTGATTTATATCAGGCAGTGAAATTCCAGCCTTTCACATCTATTTGCCACAGAAATCAAGGATTGGGTAGCAAGTACATTGTATACTTATTTATGGCACCTACTGTACATTGTAAATGAGTGTATATGATACTAGAGAGAACTCATTTAAAAAGGACTTTGAAGTAAAATATCCTTTTCTTTGTTACTGAAATGCAGAAATTTGGTCAAATCTCTATTGGCAGGACCTGTTAAAAACTTTTATTTACATCTACCTGGTGTGTAGACACTCCCTGTCTCTCTTCCCTAAAATCACAGGGGTTCAGCCACATGTTGTAGGTTTTGCTGAACTAATACTTATCACTCAGGTGCAGACAGTCACACCTGTGCTCCAAACTGACTGGATTTGATCCAGCTCCAGTTTGGGATTATAGAGGTGTGGCACACGACTGAATGCAGTCTACTGAGAGAAAGGGTGCATTAGCTTCGGTGGTTTATCATAACATAAAAACATTACTTTCATTCAGCCTTTATCAGGGCAGAATGGACATGCAGCTGTCTGCACTGGATTGCAAAAACATGTGCTTTATGTCTTGCAGCTGATGTATTGTGAAATTTGAGCATTTTAATGCATGAGTCACAAGTTTCTCTATCATGGTATTGCAAGTGGTTAATGATACAAGCTTTACATCAAAAGCTTGAAAACATTAAAAAAATAAAAGAAAAAAAAAGTTTTGATTGCTGAAGTATGTTTCCTTGATGCTTCTGTTCATTCTCTGTATTCCTATGGCCCCTTCAAATATGGCCTCAAAGTACAGTGAAGATCCAATGTAAAGTATTTGGGAACATCACCTTTATGGACAATGATAACTCTTAGTAAATACAGATGTAGCCTATTGCAATTTTGTATGAGTAAAATTATTCTCTTATGCGTCACAATAGGGTAGCTGTAAAAAGATTGTCATTTTACAAATGACAAATGACTTGGAGCCACGAGAGGAGACGCTGCCAAGTGGCAGCAAAGAGAAAAATAATGTTGTGCTTTCATAAGTAAGATGCCAAGAGTACTCTACCACTGGCTGTATTCTGAGTGACCTTTCCAATGTTTTACAGTCACTTATTTTACACAGGCAAAGTTTCAATTGCTGAGCAGCAGAGATGTGTTTAAGATGAAATAGATCAAAAGGAATGGGAAAACATTGTAATGAATGAAGTGAAAACATACTTAAAAGAACAAATACATCTGATGCATGCCTGGCCAATGCTTTCTCAGACCAGACAGATCTGAGCCTAAACTGATGTGCAAGCTGCAGAGCTATGAAAGATGCCCCAAGAGATGCTGTGACTCACAGACACACCTGTGAATCACAATTCCCACTCCGAATCACAACTCCCACTCCGCTTTCTCTTAGTTGAGCAAGAGCTGAGAGATGTTCTCAATCTGCTGCTGGAACGAGCCAGGCTGAGAGCGCGATGTGCTGCTCTGGGGCTCAGCTGCTGTGGTCCCCAGCCAGGAGGCTGATACCTGGCTGCAACCCCGCACTGTTCACAGGCTGCAGTGGGGCAGGAAGAAGCAGCAAAGCGTGCGAATATTCCCGCCAGTGTTCCAATCCCGAGCAGTGAATGCCCATGGGACACGCAGAGCAGGAACTGGTGCTTCCGCCAAGCCGTGCGTCCACAGCAAGCCTGTTCTCAGGACACTGCACTTGATTTTCATCATTATAAACAGCAGGCACAAGAGAAACCAGACACGCAGCTCTACGCCTAATTCACACGCAACAGTTTTTCAATGTATCTCCGAAATGACTGGTAGATTTTCACCTGATTTTTTTTTTTTTTTGACATGGGGAGGTCATACAGATATTTTACAGGAACAAGCATTTTTCAAAACAGAAAATTTGCCCAGGAAATTAAGGTTATGGTCAGGGATAAGTCAGACAACATTACAAACTTATTACTATTTAGTGATAATTATGTCAGGGTGAGGATCTCACCTACAGACAACAAAATATATTTCCTGCTTTCAAGTGTAGCTTGGAATGCTTTACTGATTTATCCAATAAACTGTTTAAAATCTTAATATGAGCCATGCGATAATTTTATTTTCTTATATCTTTGTTATAACTCCTGCTAGAAACTTAATAAAAAAGTAAGATAATTAAGATTTCAAGATGACTCTATAAATCTTAATTTATAGAGTCATCTTGAAAATGACAGAAACCTCATAATGTGCAGTTGAAGTAAAAAAATTCTGCAATTTCACAACTCCAGTGGAAAGACTGCATCAAAAGTAACAACTTAGAAAGCCATGCTGCTGTCAGATTGGGATGCATAAATACTGGGTAGAAGAAGAAGCCAAAAGAGGTCAAACCTTTCTTTGAAATTTGCCACATGCTTATTTTATACATGTGAATGTATACACAACAAATGTATGCATGATGAAAAAAACTACTTTCAATTTACAAATCTATACTAGCATCATCTAACTTCAGTTTGGAGATCCACCATGAAAACTATGTATGTGTACTTTTAACAGCATTCAAACATTTTCACTACTCCATACACTTGACTTCAGAATGGACTGCTCCCATCTAAATCCAGAGCAAAGTCAGTCCTCCCCACCACTGCCTGCAGAGTCCAGTCAGGTTCCTCCACTGGACAATTCAGATCTTTCTCAAGTGCCTATAACCTGCACTCATTCACTATAAAGGGTTTTTAAGCAAAACAGACTTTTAGCTTAATATGGTTAGAAATCAATAAACTTTGTGTAAGAAATTCTGAGATGAGCTTTGCAAGACCTCAAGTAAGTGGTTCAGACCTTGAAAGAAAGGAAATAATGCATTTCTTCCAATAAAATGGCCACTATCTCAATCATCAGAAGAACCAGTAACCAAGAGTTCTAATATGGAAGAGTGAGAATCCTTTCTCAAGAGAAGCACCTTCATTAGGAAGTTAGAAAAAGGTTGGCTTTATCATAATGCATGACCTACAGGTACTTGCATTACAAGAGTTGGTAAGTTCATCACAAATAAATTTCCACGGAAATCTCTTTCAGAGCCTTTTTCAGAGAATAGCTGGATTAAAAAAGGAGCCAATTTGTGTCTGCATGGTATATAGAGTCCCTAATCTGGTCTTTCTTGTATTTCCAGTGCTTGATAATGTCATATTATGTTAAACCATAATTTTTATGTAATCCCTAAATAAAGTTAATGAAAATAAATCAGTGCCTACAAAGCTGACTCTGGCCTTTGATTTTAGTGGCTTGGATGAAGACTAGATTTTTTTCCTTCCCTTGAAATTTTTTTCTCCACTCTTCCATTGAGCTCTGAGAAAAAGGAACCTGTGACAGTATTGCCAGGTAGATATTCTTCCTCAGACATTTTTTGGTAGTCAAGAGTTCAAGAATTCAGAACACCCCACAATAACGTGCAGAGCCTAGATTGCTCCCATTCTTAAAAGTCCACTGGGATATGACAATAAATTTGATTTAATATATAGGAATAAATATTACAAAATAAGAGAGAGAGATATTGTTTGTGCATCACAAGAGAAAGCATGTTAGTATGTGATTTGATTATGGTTTCTCAAGCCTATGAGAGGCAAAGCTACTGTAAGTTTGGAATTTCCAGTCCTGATGTTTTGGTGTCTTAGACACGGACTTAACAACTTTATCTACTTGGGAAAGTCAGGATAAACTGTCCAGAACTGCAGACCTGTATTGTCAGGTGCACAAGCTGCCACTGTCTTGTCTTCCAAAGTTCAGAGAAGAACATAAAAATCTCACTGACCACCTACTCTATCTCTCTGTTCCTTAATTGCTGTTTGTGGCCTCAAATTAACGAGGACTTTGTTTAGTGGGGCCACATAGGATCACCTGCACATCCAATTAGTAGCAATTTTGCAAAGTTTCTACACTGCCAAAACATTACATACTGCAGAATGACTGTCTCAGACTTTCCTCTGCTTCCCATTCTGCAGCTCAAGATCCAGGCAAAGCCAGGCCATTTACCAGGAGCCAGAATGCCAAAAAGGTCTGCCAGGTTCTGCATGCTGGAACTGAACACCCTTCAAGCCCCCACTTCATAGCCAATTTCCTGACGGTGTAACAGATTCTGATATTTTCCATTTTCCACTGAACATATTGCATTATATTCAAATTTAGGAATGCAATGGACTAATTAGCATCTTATGCATTGGAGTGCATTTGCCTCCCTATCCAGGTAACACCCATTTTTCTTTAGATACCCTTAGTTTAGGAGATATCAATTTTCATTTGTGCACTTTTTCAGCTACTTATGTTTAGTCACAGGGCACATCTTTTGCAGTTATCCCTTTTAATACCTAATAAAAAGCTTCTTCTAGTGCAGCTTTTGCGTTGTCTCCTATGGATCTGTCTGGAAAGCATTCACAGACACTTTCACACTTTGTAGGGCAAGTGTAGAGGAAAGAACTGCTGGCATTTTATTAACATGAGAAATTCTCTCACACTGTTTCATGCAGCTGCCTTACTGACAATGTGGCAGCAAATTCTGAATCTGGATCTGTTTCATGCAGTCAAATTGTTTCAAACTACAAGTTACAATTGCTAAATCCACTTGATTTACTGAGGGAGCCTTTGCTTCTCATACTGCTGAGTGATCAAAGCCAGTTTTTTATTGCATTATTGTATGTATCCTCCCTGTTGCTCTGGAATGAAATGGGATGTAGAGTTGATAAAAAGTTAAATTGCCTCAAAAGTTTGATTAAATAAACATAGTATCTAATAGTTGTTTTTTCCTTGTTTTTTTATATCTTGCATTTATTAAAAAAATCTGTTTTAAAATAGCAAATATTTCACTCATTATTATAAGGGATAATATAAAATGATTATGGACTCTTCAGTGAGATGAGTGGCAGTGAGGGAGGAGATTTAGCACCTGAGAGCTATTGCACAGCTCCTAGCATTATCAATAGCACAATAAAAATCCCAGGTTGCAGCTGGTGTAATATTTATTGGTTAGCAGTCTGACCTTTTACTCCTCCTGCTCCAACCTACTGATGATGATACATTTGGTGACATTCAATCAAGATAAGAACTGAGGTATATTACTGCATATTAACATTAATTTTGAAATTATCAGTGACATTGCAAAGTCTCTCAAAGTCTCTGAACAACTGCTATTGATTTAATCTTTTTGATTTTTCTGGGAACGAAAAGAATCTCTTTGTTCAATATATTTTTTTACAAAAACTCATTTTAAAAGCAGTTATTTTGTTTTCTAAATTCCACCTTCATTACAAAGAGCACACTCCTCTTGCAAGAATTAAGAGAGAGTATAGTATGAAAACCACTGAAACTCCAAATCTGAGAACTAACATGTAATCCAAATGAACTATGAATTTAACACAATGATGACATTACCTACTTTGTAATACCTAAATACTTTAAAAGGATAAAGAGAGGAGATTCTCTCCTCTCAGCAGCTTCTGGGATAACTATTATGGATTCAAAAATCTGTCCCTTCAATGTGGTTTTCTAAAAGTACAAGTAAGAACCTCTAGTGTACAATCATGCATACAAAGTGAAGAGAAGGTGATAGATGAAGGCTCTTCTGTTCACTTTATGAAGCCACTGATGGGTACTCAGGGATCCAGACTGCAAACTTTAAGAGCAGAAGGAGCTCTATTATTATCAGTATACCTTCAAAGAGGGCTAGATTACAACTAGAGGCTGGGTTCAACTGCCCAACTAATTCCTTAGGACAAATGGATCGCACAGGCTGGGTAGAGAATACAGGGGTTGTCTCCCCTCCATGGCAAGTCTTATCAGAGCACAGACTACTGAAGGTGCAAGAGGAGCAGGTGTGGTACATTCCCTCCCGGCTGCCCATGCTGCAACACTGGCAAAGGGTTGAAAGGGTTCACAGCTCAGGAAATCATCGTGCCTCCCTACCAAGAGATGTATAAAACTGCTTAGCTGAACGATCTTGGCTCCTCCTAAAAAGCCCGTGCGCCGAAAGGGACTGTATAGACTCATGTAAAGTATCATGACCAAGCTTGCCACAGCGGAGCACAAGGGACCAAGTGGTACCCACAGGAGAGGGTCTCCTGTGCCTCCCCTCCATTCCTCGACCAGCCCATTGAACATTGATCTATAGCATTTACTTCCTTTATCCCTGCGACCGCACCTGTTTCCAGGTGATTTTCAGAGCTTGGCCACCTCCATTCTGCCCCATTCCCAGCCTGGGACACTGAAAGGGATGGGACTGAGGCACAGAGAGGGTGCCATCTGGGACCACGTCTGACCAGAATACCACCCTCCTGGGGTGGCAGGGTTTTGTCGCGAGGTGAAGTCCACGGGTGTGCCCCAGCCAGGAAGGGACCCGTCTCCCCGCGGCGGGGACGGGCATCTGCCGGGGCCGGCAAGGAGCACCGAGCGGTGACCGCCGCACCCCGCGCCCGCTCCCGAATCCATCCCCGGCCCCTCCTCACCTTGTAGACATTGATGGGGATGTCGATGATGATGTGGAGCAGGTCGCCCAAGGCCAAGCTGGCGATGAGAATGTTGGGGCCGTTCCTCATGCACTTGTTCTTGTAGATGATCCGCAGCAGCGTGGAGTTGCCGATGATGCCCAGGACGAAGACCAGACAGGACACGACCGTGTTGATGTACTTGAAAGTCTCCTTGATCTCCGTCTGCCCCGTGCACATGGGGGGCGAGGCGGAGCGCGGCCGCCCCGCAGCCGCCCCCGGGCCCTTGGGGAGCGCGGCCGGGCGGGACGCGTTGTGCTCGGCGCCGCGCAGCGCGGGGGTCGCGGCCGTCGGGGGCGCGGCGGCGGCGGCGGCGCTCTGCCTGCCCGGGCCCGGCCGGAGCAGGGAGCCGTCCTCCACGGCGGCGGCGGCGGCGCGGCAGCTGAGGAGCAGCAGGAGCAGGAGGAGGGCGGGCATGGCTGCGCGGCGACTCCGGTGACTGTGCGGATTGTCCCCGCCGCCGTCAGCGCCGACCTGCGCGGAGAGAGGGGACAGGGCGTCAGCTCCGGGGACACCGCGCCCGCCGCTCGCCGTCCCGGGGCCGGGGCGCTGCCTGTCCCGGGCGGTGTGCGGGCGGCTCCGGCGCCAAAAGCTGCGCGGCGGCGGCCGCGGCCAGCAGCCCCTCCGGCCGGACCTGCTCGGCGTCTCCCCGCTCGCGTCCCCTCACCTCGGCGAGCGCAGCCGAGCGCAGCCGAGCCGATCGTCCCCGCCCGCCGGCCAGGCACGGCAGACGCGCTCCGCTGGCTGTCGCCGCGCTCCGCGCCCCGGCTGCGCGTCCCCGCCCGGGCCCGGCGGCCGCCGCTGGCCGGCGATGGGCGCTCCGCTCGGGAAGGCGGCAGCGACGGGCGCTGGGGCAGAGCCCGGTGTCCGTCAGCCGCGCACCAGACGCCGTGGCCAAAGTCGCGCCGGCGGTGCGGGGCCCCCCCCCTTTTCTAAAACATTCAACCGCATCTGGCCCATCAGTCACAGCCAGACCCCACCCGCGTCCTCCGCCCCCAGCGCAGCCCGGCCCAGCCCCCCCGCCCGCCGGCCCCGCGGAGCCTCCCATCCCCGCTGTCAGCGGTGCCCCCGGCCCAAGGGCTCCCAGCCTCGGCACCGACCCGGCAAAATACCTGCGACCTCCCCCTTGTCTTGTACCAGGCTGGCTTTGCGGGCTTTGAAACAATTTTTCAGGAGGGTTGTTACAAGAGGTATGGGCACTGCGGGAGGACAATTGGGAAGATGAGGGCACTTCCCCGCTGTCCTGTCCGAGGCTCACTCTCAGTAGCTGGGTACAAGATTCCACCCCCCCTGCAGAAACCCCCTTGCACAGCCCGAGGGGCGCACACGCTGAAGAAGCTGCCTGTACAACATCTACGAGTTTAGTGCCACGTTTTAAAGCGCTTCACAAAACCTTTCTTACATCAGAAATAGTATTTTGGCTGCCCTGAAGTTGCAGTTCGGTCGTCTGGTTGGTTGCCGCTTTGGGCAGCCTTAGCAAGGCGTCTGATCTCAGCGAACTCGTTCCAGTCGTTGCACCCTTCAGTGAAGCGTAAGGAAAGGAGGAAAGAGATTTGTACAGGATTTTGTGGAGACTAAGAACAGCCTCTGCAGGTTGGAGACAATTGCATGTCTAACTAAAGAGAGTTGAATTTAAAACTGATGTTCTTTTTTCTTAAATCATTCTGGATGCTAGATCTTGAATATATACATGCTTTGTTACAGAAGCAACCTGGTTACCTACATTATTGACAAATCCCTATCGGAAAACACTGAAAACCACATGCTTTTTTTCCAAAATCTGTGATCTGACTTATTTAATCTTTCCAGCATCTCCTGCTAACATACCCTTGCACTACTGGAGCAGACAGTAGTTTTCTTGTCCTCATTTAACTTCCTTTTCACATCTCCATCTTTGTTTAAAAGACTTCTCTATTAATCACCTTTCCCATTCAATCATTCTTAATCAGTTTTCTCATTTATGTCACAGTGATCCCCCCCCCCCCCTTTTTAAATTACAGTATTTGTGGAATAAAGCCATCAAAGTCACTTCTAAACTGTACAAGGGTACCTGAAGGCTGATGCATTCCAGCTGGAAGACTGATCTTTCCAAGTTCACACTTTTCCAGACTGTGTTGTGCAACATGATTCATTTTTAAACACCATGGCTGATTCCTCTCCCAAAGATAAAAGCATGAACACTGAATTCAATATTCAATATTCAGTATTCAATTCAACACTGAATTCTGAGCCCTGGGGATTTAAACAGTTTTTTCAGTTTTCAAGTTTGCATTTCCTCAATTTCCAATTCAACAATCCATAAGTGAACAATATTTTGCTAAATGCAATATTCATTCAGAAACTCTTGCCAATTAACACAGCATTAACTTTAATCTCAAAATGCTTTTTTACTTGCAAGGTTCCAGATAAGTCTCAAAGGCTTCTGTGCTGATCCAGACAATCAAGAAATACGTTGCGACTACAGTGAGATATGTTTGCTAACCTTTTTATTATCACAACTCCATAAGATGTTTGGTAACAGTGGCATCTCCATTGTCACCACTTACTCCAGCTCCAGAAGTTTTGGTAACTTTAGCAATTTAATTTCTGAAATGTTTGATGTTATGATATACAAACTCAGTATATACAGAACTTTGGGCAGATGCTGATACCCAAAGCACATTAATCTTTAATATTACACAAAATGAGTCCACGTGACAAAGCATCTAAGCTGCTTCTGGCTGCAACTAGCTAAATTTACCACCCTTTGTTGCTTCTAGTATTTTTTCAGATATTTGAGGAATTAAACCCAGCATATGCTGTGGAATAAGTCTGCTTTAATGAATGAAAATTAAAGGAAAACTCATTTTCACATAAATTTATGTGAGGGTTAAGATAATACTGTATTAAATACCAAGACCATACCAGATATCTTGGCAAATTAACTTTAATTTGAATGAAGATAAACTACCAAGGTTAATTTAGACTGCAACAAGAGAAAACACCTGTAAATATAATAAACTTGTGCCCTTTAAGTGGCCTCTGCTAATTAAGCTATGAAAGAAATTCCTTGCTGAACTGTATTGAATGCATTATATAAGATTATGTAAGCTGCTGCTAATGTGTCTGGCTTCTATTTTTTTTTTTCTGGGTAGCAGAAATACTCCTTGTCCTATGGAAAGTTCTCTTTTGTACAAAGCAGGAAAAGATGAATCCTCCAGACTGCCTATTACTTATTTTATTATATTCTGCACTTCCACTCCATTTCATCCCAACAGATAGTAACAATTACATGAATTAGCCAGTCACTGTTTTAATTATAAGTCAGATGCAACATTTCCATCAATGACTGATAATGTTCAGACTTTTTTTTTTTCCTAATTTGGAATACCATTTACAAAGTAAAAAGACTGGATAACTTGTAACCATCACCAGGATGATTTTTAACAACAGATATTCTTTAAAGACTATTAAGTTACATGTAATATAAATCGCGAGAAGTGGTCACAATTATGGCATCAAAAAGTCCTTTAATTAATAAGCTTATGAGACACACTGCAGGATTGTATGTTTTAATTCATATAATACTTTATTGAATCAATGAGAATTTTGTTATGAGTTTGCAGGTACTTTTGCAAATCCCATTAACTTTCTGTTTATGTTGTTCAGCTACTAAAGCAGCCTCAGAAGTCTGCCACATCAGGCCTGCTTTTCTTTTTATTGAGTCTGGTGGAAATTTGCCCACTAACTGGGGCAAGTCTGGGGTGAATAGAAAGAATAGCTATCTCAGTGTGAGCCACTCATTAGATGCATGAGTTCAATTAAAGCCAGAAAATAGTCCTCTGTGTTACAGAAGTTACCATAGAAACATTACCAATGGCAATTTTGAAAGAATAAAAGTACTTTGTGAAATTAAGATATTAAGATACTGCAATTTCAGAACTGCATATGTTCATGTACTGGACATTATCTGTCTCTTTTTTTTTTCTTAGTCTAAACTTATGCAAATACATGGAATTCTTTTTAGTAGGATATGTAGCTATGCTTTGTCTTTTTCTACAAAGCTAAGCAACTTCCATAAATAATAGTGTTGGCTGTCAATTGCAGTGTATTGACATAATACTTAATTCTTGAAACAATGAAAAAAAATTGATCATAAAAAATTACAATAAAACCTTACCAGTAGATAGCACCAATGAAACATGAAGTTTGGATGCAGATACCTGTTTTAATGTAGATGGCATTGTATATGATTGCATGATCAAAACAATGAAAGACAGTCAAATTTGTACTAAGAATCTGTATTTTATAGTCTTTTTAATAAGATTTTGAGGATTTAAAAAATGCAATTAAGTTCAAGCCTTTGAGTTAGACTGGTTGATAGCTGAAATTTTCTTCCCATCTAACTCTAAAATTAAAGCCAATATGCCACTTATTAAATTTATTCCCCTCATTCTTCCTATTCAGCAGCAGCAAAGGAAATCACAAGATAAATGACAATTCTGAAACTGATATAGCAGCATGTGATTAAACTGAGGTATAAAACACACTGAATCATTGTGTATTAAGGTAAAAGTTACTGAAATGGGTTTGGGGAAGTAGCTGCAGGTTTGAAAGAAGAGCATTTCTGATATTTATGGAAATGATTAAAACCTTTTTTTGCTTGTTTGTTTGGTTTTTTCCCCACAATACTTCAATAGAATAAAGGTGAACAAGTTTACTTTTAAATTTCAGCTGTAATATGAGTTTGGATCAGAATTGCCCAGGAAGCCTAGATAAAATCAGTTATTAAAAAAATACATGTTTCAGCTGCTGTGTAACATATGTATGCATTTATATAAGGGATGTGATAACTGGCCATACATTGTTTATGTTGTACACAGAGATTACTCCAGGCAAGCTTTTCAAGTCTGGATTAAATTCATTTCCAGACAAAATGCCTGACTTCAGCAAGAGGTGCTGTTATTCACTCATCCATGTTTTTCTGCAAGTGTGGCCATGCAATACAAACACTGTGCTCATCTGGACAGAGAAAATCTGCCACCGCGTTCTGGCTTTAAAATGTACTGATAAGCTGCACACCAATAAAATCATTCAGTTAAGAATCCTCAGAACAAGGAAATCCATGCTGCGAATTAAAAGACAGATTTCATGTGCCAGAGAGCTGGCTGTCCACAGGCTTCTTGTTTACTTCATGCTTGGCTCTGCACAGGATGGTTCCACCTAGCTACAAAATCAAATCTATTACTGTGGGGCCAGGCCTAAGCGGTGATGAAAGCTGCTCTTGCCAAAAGGCACTGGGGTTCCTTCCAGGCAGTAATGTGGCTGCACTTCCTAACAACTAAAATAGTCCCTGGGATCCTCTGCTTGCATTGGAGAGGGAGACACTTCCATTTTTAAGGTGAGAGCTGCTCCCTTGAGAGGACTTTATGATCTTAAGGGTCTTTTCCAACCTAAGCGATCCCATGATTCTGTGACTTTCACCAAACTGCACTGACAGACTCAGGGAAATAAGCAAGAGATAATGTTTAGATACCATATATCCAAGAGGTAGAAGTACTGTTATGTGGTTGACTGGAAGCTACTCAAATGCTCAGAGATCTTGAGAAGTCTTTCTACAATTTCTGTCATGACCTTGGGCTCTCAGATTTTCTCTTATAGAACATAAAAAGATCTCACAGGTGTAAGTCCACACTGATCACACCCTTGAAGAAGCTCTTCACTTTTATTTCAAACAAATGTTGGATTGAGAATGAAAATAGTGCTTGGACATTTTCTCAGTTTTAAGTTTGGCCATGGCAATGTCTTTGTAGCTCATCAGCTCTCAATTCAGAGAACATCAGAGCACTGTCTTTGCAGGTCAGCAAAGGCTGATGCTGGCTTTTATCTTTTGGAAGCTCCTAACACTGCTGGTTCTACTGGAAACCACATTTTTGGCAGAAGGTGTTTGAGAGGCCCAGATTTAATGAATTGAAACCACACTCTTCCAAATCAGTGCAGCTGCTTGATGACATGACTACTTTAACTACATTTTCCAAAGTGTTTTCTGAAGGATTTGTATTCTATGTAGACATTGTGTATTTACTACAGATGTGTGTCTTCTCAGGACATTAACAAACACAGCCCTTCATATATTGAAAACAGGCATGTATTATTGTTACCTTGTATATTTTGCAACAAAACCTAGCTTCTAGCATTTAAAAATGTAATGGGGTAGTGTCTTCTCCTTTTATGTGGTAAAGGCTCAAATTTTTAATATCCAGTTTTACATAGATCTATATTTCGTGCTAGAAGATTGTATGCTGTCAGCCAAGACAATACAGGAATTCTGTCTCCAGATGCTATTTTATTTGTAGAAGGTGGCTTCTGAAAGAAGCCTCAACATCTGACTTTTTATTGGTTGTACCAAGATTTTCTGGGTTCAAAAACTTTCCTTCCCTTACAAAAGTGTGTCACATTATTTTAACAGACTGAGGAATCTGGGCTGAAAGACCTAAGAGGGTCCTTTTGTTTAGGTGTATGGTCACTATTAAAATAATCCTTTAACATAACTCCTACAGGCATTGACTTGCAATACCTCAAAGTCCCTATAAAAGACTGAACACTCTGCTGCTACGTGATGGACCCTTCTCTTAGTTTGCTGTCCTTTTTTTCTCCCAAGTGCATTGGAGTTGTTTTGCTCTGTTTTTCTGGAATCCATTTTGATTTCTAAATTACTGTGGTTTTGTGTGACATTTTCTCCTGCTGCCTTTGGTCCTTCACTTGAGTAGGTTTGGTAGCCACAGACACTACCATCAGAATCGCATAAAGGTTGAGGTTGGAAAGGATTTGAGAAGGTCATCATTTTTGTGTCTCTTTGCTTCTGTTTTTCCAGCCACTCTGTATCTGTTTTGGGCTGAGGAGCCCGGAACTCTGGTACCCAGCTGGCACAAACGTGAATTTGGTACAGTCAATCCACTTGCAGCCCTTAACAGAGCATTACCTTGCATGTTTCTGAGTTCACAGATCTACAATAACATTTTGTAGATGCTCTAGAAGCCCGGTCATGTATTTGCTCTTAGACCAAGCCACCATTCCCAGAAGTGGACTTCTTTGCTCCTAACAGCAATCTATTTTTTATCTCCAGGAAATGGAGTATTCTTGTTTCAAGAGGAACTCTCCAAAGCTACTTCCTGCTCAAAAATACATTTTGATTTCTCCAGGGAAACGTTCTCCCTAACCTGTTTTTAGCTCTCTCCCATCCTTGACCTTTAGGTACCATTTTGTTGCAACCTCTCCTTCATGACTTTTTCTCCGTTTTGCTAGAGAAGTCTCTTTCTTTTAAGGTTCCAGGCCATTGAAATCATATTCCCCTCAATGTCAGTCAGAAATTAACTCCTTAAACTCTTTCCATAATTGTTTTTAAGCTGGACACTTTCTGCTACTGCCATTCATTTTTTTTTTCAAGTGGTATTCTACCCTATTATGGCAGAATATCAGTGCACACTTCATTTTCCCCTAGTTCTCATGGGATACAAATGTAGTCTTCAAGGTCTAGCTCTCTCTCTGTTCCATTGTTTATTCTTCTCCACAGTTATTTTCTTCACTTTTCCCTGGTCTTTTTGTTATTGTTTTTTGATTACTTTTTTCAAATTATTATCATATTTTTATCACCCTGTCATTGAAATTCTGCTGCTGGCATATCTCTTCCTGTTAAACCTGATATACTTTCTGAAGCCTTGACCACATCTATTGAAATCTTCCCATAGAAGAACTTGAACTTTACTGGAGGACACAGCCACAGAATACTATTTCTTCTCAAGGCAAATCTCTGATTTCTTCTCCAATTCTCCTGTTTCAAAGCTTCTGAATATGACAGGAATGCATTACCCTGAGAGACCTTCATATCACAGATTCTCAGCCAAACAGCATGACTCAGATACCTGTTCTAACAAAACTGATATTCAAATATTGTTGCTATAATCCTACCTTCTTTCATAGGTGAAATTTGCTGATTTTGTTTTACTGTTTCATTTTTTACCTCTGGAAACTTGATCTTGCTCCCTTACTGTTTGCAGAAACTGATACCTTCTCTCTTTCATAATGTCAGTATTTTTCTAGAGATGTATTTATAGTCTTTTTTTTTTACTGTAACTGAATAAGTTGTAATTCCATAGTAGGTGGACAGAATAAAATGTGCTTAATTCTGTGCTGAAATTTCAGCTTCAGCTTTCAGAAACACTATTCAAACAGGTGAGGAGTTCTTAGAAATCCTATTCCAAACTCAGCTGTGGTCCACATGAATCTATCTTGCTAATGGCTCTTTGTAACCTGGGAATAAATTCTTCAGGGTTTTCCACCTGCAGATAATGATAATGTCCTTAAAATAAATATTCAGCTTCTTGAAAATGACAAGTAGATGTTGTGTTTTCCAAGATTCTTCTGCATCATTCTCACCATTCCAGGTTTGTAGTGTTCATTTCTCATTCTCCACCATGCCAGTCTCCTGGTGACCCAGAAATCTTACTCTAGCATATCTTTGTCTTTCTGTGCTCACTAATCTGAACAATGGATAAAATGACTTGAGGACTTGTGTTCCTCTTTTCTGGTGTGGCTGATATTTGTATACAATTGTCTTTTAGAATGGGACCATGCAAAATCTGCAAAGTAACTGAACAGAAATTCACAGTACTGTATTACCTCATGTTAGCTGGCATGTGCAATTAGTTTGGGTTAGCACATGCAGCCCTGGGCACTTTTTGAAAACAACTTTAACCCTCTAGAACTCAGTCTATGTCCATGTCTATTTTTTTTTTTTTTGCTTGTTTGTTTGTTTCTAGTCAGGAATGAAATTGTGCAATAACTATCTTGTACTTGGTTCTTCATAATTTCTTTTTCTGGCCAGCAGTTAGGGAGGGAAATTAAATGACAGTGAAGAAAAGCAAGTGCCAATATTGCATCTTCCAAAAGGGTCATTCTAATTTGGACAAAATGTCAAAGAGGATTTCAATATATCTTAGCCATTTCCCCTATTTCTGTTCATAGTCAGCAGAATGAGCTAGCTTCTATTATGTTAAAAATAAAGTACCAAAGTTGTATTTTTAGGTTAAATATAAAAGAATGATAACCCATTAACCCATGTTCTCATGCAGATCCCTTGCCTACCTACTCTAATGACGTGAATGAGCATAATTTCTTTATCTTTAAACACAGAATGCTCTTCAAGCAACACACTTTATTTCAGTGTGAATTTCCTGGTTAAATACAAATTAATCCTTCAGAAATTATTGCTGTGCATTTTGATTGATGCAAACCTTTCTTCGAGTCACTTGACTGAAAGGATTTCTTTCATAGAAAGCTGTGTTATGCCAGAAGTCCAGATGCAAAGAGCAAAAAGCCATGAGAATTAGGGCAAAAATAAGATGCCATAACATTTAAGAATGCAACTGTAATTTTCTCTGCTTTTGATAACTTTTGTAGTGACATCCAATTTGCCAAAAGTATCTTATCAGCACAAATATAAAAATGTTAAAATTAATTCCTACTAAATTTCTATACTTTTAAATGGACTGATAATGCAGATAGGCAGATTTACTGCAGCTTATTGATGGCATAAGGCAGTTGGGGTTAGTTTACACTGTTATGCTTCAGACCAATAATGAACCTGCCAATGTATCTCTGTGCTTACCCTCAATATTAATAAAAGATATGCTCCCCTCCCTTTCTCATCATTCCTTTTTCAGCTGCTATTTTAAGCGAACCTTTTGCCCCTTTTAATATTCTAAACCTCAGTAGGCTTAATAGGTGAAAGATGAAACTGGTATATATATTTCTTACATCTGGAATAAAAGGGAAGGGAACAGCTAGAGGATCAGATTCCTTCCCTAATTTTTCATGTTAGCTGTAAATGGGTAATCAGTGATTCCTACCACACATCAGCAGCTGAGTAATCACAGAATCATGGAATATGCTGAGCTGGAAGGGACCCAGGAGCACCAAGGAGTCTAACTCCTGGTCCTGCACAGGACCGTTCCCAAGAGTCACAGCATGTGCCTGAGAGCATTGTCCAAATGCTTCCTGAACTCAGACAGGTTTGATGCTGTGACCGCTTCTCTGGGAATCCTGTTCCAGTGCCCAAGCACCTGTGGGTGAAGAAACTTTTTCTAATAACCAACCTAAACCTCCCCTGACACAACTTCAAGCCATTCCCCTGGATTTTGTTGAATATGTTCCTAAGAATGTACATCAACCATCATTTCTGAGGGCTTGGTGTCCCACTTATTGCCAGCCCCTTGGCAGGCGACTTGCTTTGTGAGCATGCCAGCCCATTGAACACTATGAGCAGATATGGACCTAAATGTTACTGTTCAACAGCAAGTTTTGGTAAACAAGAAAGTGTAATTTCACATATTTCTAATTAGCTGATGGATGGGTGAGGTAAATTCACCACTCTTGAGAGAACCCCCACATAGCAATGTTGTTGTGACTGGACCTGCTAGACACCTAGATGGTGCCTGGGAGTATTCTGGATGGGATGATGCATGATTCAGACTGTTCCACTAAAGAATCTGGACACAGCCACTTTTTTTTTTTGGTGGATACAGGATGGGATGCATTGTGGAGAAGAGGGTTTAGATGTGTACAAGTAAGTTGCAGCATGCCTGGGTTTCTGGCTAATCCTATTTACAGACATAGCCTGCAATTTCCAGGGAAGCCTTGAAGACAGAGTTACAGTGGATCTTGGAGCTGCCTTCTGCCAGCAAGGAATGACATCCAGCTCGTGAGTCACTGCCCCAATGTAAGCAGAGAAAGCTCTCACAGAGTCAGAGCAGGATCCACTTGTAATGCAGATAGCAGAGAAGAGGAGCAGCTGATGGAAAAGGGTCATCTGGCAAAACAATGGAGCATTGCAATCTGAACTGTAAGGGAATTGCAGCTGTGGAACAGGGAAAAAAAAGAACCCTTCCCTTTCTAAAGCTAGGTGGAGACCTAAGTAGCCTTTTGAGTCTCTGCAGCTTGGCCATAGTATGCCTAAACAGCACTGTGTTAATTCTCCAAGAGTAGGAGGCAAATAAAACCTTCATCACTGACTAGACTATGGCAGATGTTTTCTGGATAAATGGAGCTCTATTTTTCCCGATCTCCTTGTTTACCCACAAAAAATGTGCTGGAGGCTGTACTCTGCACTAAAGTAATTTCCAAGCTAGGCATCTGCATGATAGATGCTAAACCTTAAGCAGCTTTTATAAGATTTCTTTGCATGAATAAAATCAGTTGTCTCTGGAGGTGATTAATTGCATCTGGACTTATGGGTATAAGCTTGCTCAGAGGATTTGTCTTTTGGGTAATCTATTATTCTCTCTCCTTTGGGTCTGGTGAGAGTATAGTGACTAATTCAGATTTAATTTTCAATCTTTTAGCTGTTTAAAACTAGATAAGGTGAAGCTTAGTGTCTGGCTTTTAGCTCAAAGAAGGTTTGGGATAGGATAAATAAGTTAAAAATAAAAGGTGTTTCCTACATCTGTTTATTGAGTTTATTGGGATTTCTTAAATTTGTCTGTGTCTTGTCACATAAATTTTAGATACACTCAAGGACAAATGATGTCATATTGTCTCTTCTATCATTCATTTCTCATATTAACATCTGTTTCCTAACCAAGTATTTCTCCACGTGTAACATTAGTCACCACTTAAGCCCCCAGTAAATTTGGATCACCTTTTCTAGACAATGGCTGGGTGCATAATCCATACAGTTTCCATATTTAAAATCACAGTTAGGGTAACATATACTTTGATAAAAATGGGTTAATATTAATGATCAGGATGAAACATTTCCTTTATCTCTATTTTTGGCTTAAGGAATTAGTCATAAGCTCAGACCAACACAAACTTTTCCTTGGCATTGATTCAGATGTTTTTAACCTAATCCTTCTGTTTGGAAAATCAATAATAGCACTCCCATTGGTTTTCTGTAGGGACAGACAGGGTCATTAATAATAAATATATTTTGTGAATTCAATTATCTTAATAGCAGTGATACCAAAATAAATAAATTCACATCAGTACTTTATTTTTCTGGGCAAAATCCAGGTGTAATAAATATGTCATGAGCAAAGGACACAGGATACCCTACATTACTGAAGAGACTTTCACATTCTAACTTTTTTGCACTTAAAAATGAAAACCAATGTTTTCTGCTAAATTGAATTTTTTTATAAGAATCATCAAGATAGAAGTGCAATATAAATGAGGTAGATATTTTGTATTTGATGTGAGTTTTGTTCCACATTATCATGCAGATAGTCTCAAATTTTTTGAGACTATCTGAAACTCTAAAAACAATTTCTGTGCAAAAAATACGTTGGCTGAATTTGATGGCCTAGGCTTTGTTCACTATGCACAAATAGCAATTGAATACAGGTTTTGACCTGAGAGCTTCACATTCTCATACAAGGTGTTTGATAAATGTGAGTGTCATAATTTGAAGTGGTTTAGTTCCAACTAATGTAAGAACTTAGCCGAGTCATTTGTGTTTGGAGTTTATTTTTCCCTGAAGTCATATATTTGATGGGAAATGATCGACATATGCAGACTGTGATTTGGATCTCTTGACAAGCAAGGAAACTTAGAGCAATAATGCATTTGGTTTAGATGTCTCTTTCATCATGTGTTACAAGAAAACTAAGAAGTATGAAAATGTGAGCTCATGCACTGTTCTGCCTCTGCCAATCTTTTTGTTAGAATAGTCCCTGACCTGATTTAACTAGTTAACTGTATTTAATTACATACATAGGTCACACCAGTGAAGTTCAATGGGTAGAATTTGTCTGAGAAAAAGAATTTTCCCTTCCCTTCCCTTCCCTTCCCTTCCCTTCCCTTCCCTTCCCTTCCCTTCCCTTCCCTTCCCTTCCCTTCCCCTTCCCCTTCCCCTTCCCCTTCCCCTTCCCCTTCCCCTTCCCCTTCCCCTTCCCCTTCCCCTTCCCCTTCCCCTTCCCCTTCCTCTTTTCTTGTAAATCCTGAGAGAAAATTACCCACTGGCATATGCTAGAATAGGAAAAAAATTGCTTAAGGTTTTACTGTGATTAGTTCACTTTAACAGAGTAGTGGCAGAAAGGAGGGGAAGATATCAGGAAGGAAATGATGAATAGGTGTTTTTGCAAAGCTTGACACATCACCGCTTCAGATGGGCTGAAAACTTTAAAAAAACTGGTTATGATTATAACAGTACATTGTGTTTATTTTTTAATTTTAAAAAAGAGTGGGACTTTTTTCACTTTTCCACTGCAAATTCTGCCATTACATAGATTGTTGTTTATCTTGATTTATTACAAGTTTCTCTAACTCTGTGCTTTTCTAAAAAAAAAAAGTGAAAAAAAAGGGAAAAAAAATTAAACTCTACATTAGTGCTTGTGAATGCCCCCAGATATGATAACCTTAGGCATATGTTGTAGGTTTTCATCTCAAGCAGCCGATTCCCAAAGTACAATGACAGGAATTCAAGTTAGCAAGTAACAGGGCCTTTATTTCCCCAGAGATATAAGTGTGGAAGTCAAGGGAAATACAATGACGTTGTTAATGTTTTATTTATAACCGTTGGTAGTCCCACCCTTGGCCACATTGTCTGAGCTGCTCTGTTATTTTCATAAAAAGCACACAGGCAATTTCTATTTTATGCAGATGATTTATTTCTACACGTGTGAGAAGGAAAAGCCCATTTTTATTGGCTGTTTGTGATCTATTTAAAGAATCTTGTCATAATAATTTATGCCTTAAAACACTGATGAGGCGAGCTAGATTAATTGGATAAATTTGGAAGGTGTAAGATTCTGGGCATTCCTTTTCATCTCACAAAAGACTTTAACCATTACTTCTATGCTGATGAATACTCTAAAGTTGCAAAGGTGTTAGGGACTTCAAGAAACCATCACAGGATTTTGTTTGCTTTAGCATAAATGATTGCCAATTGTTCAGTAAAATTCCTGGCATTTTATAAAAGAACTTCTTTTGTAAAAAGAAGTGAGATTATAGGAAGCACAGTTAGGCATTCATAATGCCTTTTCCAAAATCAAACCAATTAAATCTGTTTAACATCATTTTTGAATGGTTACAGGGCATAATTTCCTGAAGAACTAGATATGCATATGTCAGTATATTTTAAGAAATTACAACATTCATGTATTTTTGGCACTGTCACAGTTAGGAAGTATTTGAGAGAAACTCATGCCATGAGGTTGTCACAAAACACAACTTATTAAGTTAAAAAAAACATTTAAATATTTGGACATCTGTTGTTTTATCCAAGCTTTCCAAAATTTGCCCATGATTTTCTGTATGAATACACTTCATTAAGTACTTAGCCAGTTACCAAATCTGAAGTGAATGTGATCTGACAGAAACATCACAGATCTTTGTAATGTGGTTTTAAATGTCCAACTAAAGTAATCTAAAGTCAATTAATTGCAAATTGTGTGAATAGGCTGCTAATCAAGTAAACTGTTATTTGGAAAAGTAACAGAACAGGGTTTTGCTTTTAAGGTGTTCTGCAGAACAAGCAAGATATTTCACTTACAAGACTGCTTAAAATAAAGGAAGTCTTCAGGTTCCATCTCAAAGGACTCCTATGAACTCTGGTGAGATGAACTCATGCCAATATTACAAAATATTCTGAACTGATAGATGAATGAATGCCTGGAAGACTTCTTTAAATGGTATCAGAGGATGAGTACTCAAAAAACAACTGGGAAGTTGAAAACAATGTCTAAGTTATTTTAGATCATGCAGATAGAGACTTCAGACACCCCTACCCATATCCAGGACTGAATACAGGAAGATCCTGTCTGAAAAGCAGTCGAAGAACAACCTTAATTCAGGAGCTTCTTGAGACCTGTGGACCAAAAAGGAAGAGTATCTTCTACAGAGTGAAGAACTATTTGGACTTTTCCTCATGAGGCAATAAAGAACCCTGAAAGAAATAGAATTTGGCTTTACCAGAGAATGAAGTTATTAAGGGGAAAAGGGATTCTGAAAGAGCTGCTGCATTTGACTCTAGGTAAATCTCACTGCTGCAGAGACCTGGTGTGGCCGTATTTCAGATATTATTTGTGGGGATCCACTCTTAGCGGCTTTGGTAAGGTTTCCAGGCTGTTTAATAGGGATAAAATCACAAAGATAGAAGTGCAATATAAATGAGGTAAGTATTTTGTATTTGATGCGAGTTTTCTTCCACATTATCATGCAGAAGTCCAAGCAGTGTCTTCATGCACTCTCAGCTATTAGAAAAAGCAAATGTACAACTGAATTTTAGCAGGTCATGTAGCAAAATGTATGGTAAAGGATAAGCTGAAGAGCTATGATGATATGTAGCCTTAGATATCTTTTCTTACTAAATATTTGAATGTAGGAGAATTTCCTATTCTGTCTATTCTGTCCCAGCTTTTTTTTTCACTAGCCAGTTTCATACCATCCTTCCTTTGAAAGTCTTACTTTCTGTCCTTTGAAAGAATTTTTTCTTTTTGCATTGAAGATTACACTACCACAGAATGACAGAAAAGCTGATGTTTGGAAGGGACCTCTGGAGATCATCTGGTCCACTCCCTTGCTAAGCAGGACCACATAGAGCTGGATGTCCAGGACCATGTCCAGGTGACTTAAATATCTCCAGGATTAGAGATTCCAGAATCTCCCTGAGCAACCTGAGCCAGGGCTCAGTCACCCTTACAGTAAAAAATTGTGTCCCGATACTCAGATGGAACAGGTAAAGATGCAGGGAATGATCTGGATTGCATGCTTGCAATGTTTGGAGGAAGGTAAGGAGAAGCCTATGTGACATGATGCAATCTCATTATATATGGTTGTGCAGTTTTCCTGTGTGCTGAAGATGAGGCTGAGAATAAGATTTCTACCCTTCACAGAAACTAGAAAATGAAAGGCTTTTTTAGGTGTTTTGGCAGTAGGAAATAGATCTAGAATTAAATTGAATCTCAATTTATGCAGATGTGGAATAGATGGAAATTATACTGATCCTAGTAAAATACATTTATGCTGTCACTGCAGAGATAAAACATTAATAGGTACCTTTTGCCACATGTTGCTGGGCCTGTGCAGCAATAATCACTTTGTTGTCAGAGGAAAAGTCTGTTGGTATATTTGGAAAACCTGATATATCTTTTTTAACCCTGTGAGATCACACTGCCTTTTGCCTAACACATTCATGGAAACTTTTTCTTCCACTACCAGTAGTGCCAGTGCTTCCTTACATTTTTACTGTTAAAATCATGCTAAAATTGAACAATAGCTGTCTAAGGGCCTTGATTATCCCCCACATTACTGATGAGCTTTTAAGTGTAACATTTGATTTGTTTGTTTCAAAAAAATACACTATGTATTTGTCAGTACTTTCTTTCTGTTTCCACTTCTGAATTTCTAAATACATTTGATTCAGTTGTGCTTTCTTTTTGTACTAAGCCTTTTTTTCCCCTTGGCTGAGACTGAAATGCAGAAAATGACAGAAGAGTTATGAGCCCAAAATAATTAGATATGGATAATTTCTGAAGCAAGAAGAGCATGTTAGAATATGTCCTTTGTAAAGTGCTGGTGATGCCCTGTGCTCCATACTTTACCTTTCAAAAGTGATTTGGGTTCTTTATGAGACCCCCAGAGTCTTTAGACAGTTTATCTTTACACAGGTATAAACTTAAGAATATTTTCCTGTCTCTCCAATAACAGCAGAAAGTACTTCCTTTATCTTCCATAACAAATCCTGAATGCTTGTTTGTTCCAGAAGTGCAATGTACATTAACTTTAGAGATTCCATTAAGTTTTTTTCCTATCAAAGCATCATACAGGCAGACTTGATCTGCCAATATGCTGATCACTTTTCCTGACCCAGTAGGGTGGTTAAACAAATACTCCAGTGGATTCTGGCCTGAGCTTCCCCTGATTAAGGACAGTCCTAGGGCAGGGCTAAGTCCTCATTTAACTGATGAGCCCATATCAAGGCATATAAACAAGTGGTGCTGTCTTAGCCAAAGAACAATGAGACAAGCAGAAGAACAAATGAGCAGCCAGTAATCTGATCCAAATTGTCCCTCATCAGTGTGAAATACCGAGTACCCTAATGTTTTTAATTATATATCACTTACTGTTTTGAATAAACAAGCCCCAGAAGATAGCGATAGTCCAAAACCAGACCACACGAGTGTTTGGAACAATTTTTGTGACAAGCTGTAATTTGTTCCAGGAGAGAAAAAATAATAAATCATTCTTAATTTGCCTTGTTTTGATTTGTCCCTCTTGACATCATTCCTTTTAAGATGCTTGAATATAATCCTTCCTTGTTTTTTCTGCCCCTACTAGTCTCACTTTCAACTAAGAGAAGATGAAGCTTCTGTAAGGGACCGATTGTCTGGTGAAAGTCAAGAGCATGTCATGGCTGGAGAGCAAAACAATGATGTTTTTATCCAACTTTCCTTCAAGACTTTAAAGAAGAATTGATAGGAACTTGCCAGGACAATCATGAGCCAAACTGCATGAGGTTTTTGTGCTTCAGCCTGTCATGCACACTGCTTTTGTTATTGTACTGAAGGAGCAGAGTTTACTGGCTACTGACTGCCCATAAACCAGGGCAAAACAGACAAATCTGGGGTTTGGTTAAACTGTCTGCTGTGTTTCTCAAAAAGGTAAAGCTGACTCATATGTCATAACCTAACTTAAAAAAAATCCTCACATCCTGCTAGTGGGTAAAAGCAGTTAGGCATTTCTCAAGAAAGTGATTTTTATTAGAAAACTGCAGTCAAAATCAAAAATCTTTTGAGAAATGTGCTGTGTTAGATAAAGATTTTGAAGAAACCATTCCTTAAGGCAAAACAGAACCATTTTTGGCATGGGTTTTGGTATGCAGCATAAGCATTTTTGTTTTGTCCAAGATATTTAAACAAGGTCAATTCATCAGCATTTATCTTGCTCCTTTGAAATTACTGCTTTGAAAGAACTCCTAACTTTGGGAGGCTGGGTCAGATAGGAGCTGTTTTCCTAGGGTTGTGTGACCAGTTCTATCCTTATTTTCTTGGTATCTGCCATAAAGAGAAATGAAATAAGGAAAAAGAGGAAAAGAGCTGGTGTAGGTACATTGAGAACTAGATCACAACTCAGGAATTATGTAGGTAATGGAAAAGTTTAAGCTGAAATGAAATGCATGCAATTAAAACTGCACTCAGGTACCACTCAACTTGAAACAGTCAAATGCCATTACAAATTCACTCTGTGACTTTCATGTTTCCAGCTACACCCAGGTTTGCTCTGCTTTGAGCAGAGCTGAGTGTGTGAGACTGAGCTGCAATCTGGATAGTGAATATTCTTCTGCCTGAGTTCCCTGATAGGCCCAATACACCTAATGTATTCTGGGCATGTATAACACACACTGACAGGTTTGGCTGACACTTTTTTTAAAATGACAGCCCAGGGCTTTATAATTATGCTTTTTACACAAGAACTCAATGGGCTTTGGCACCATCTGCCAGGACTTTTGCTTTGTTTAACTTCATGCAATCAGAGTAAACTGGAAACAGGGATGGGAAATTTTGCCTCTTCATCTCACACTGTTTCTGACCATTTAAGTAGACCATCATGCTCCTCAGCATGCTTTCCTTTCTGGCTTGAATACTTGCCTGCACAGAGTAGAAGCATTTTTTATAGATCACTTTTTTTTGTAGGAGTCCAAGTAGCAGAAAAAAAATTTAATCTTGGAAGAGCAGCACTCGATGCACAGAGGCACAACGACACAGCAGGTACCTTGATTAATTCTCTGCTTTGTTGCCTAGCTTAGAGCCCATTTTAATAATGACCAAAACACAAAACTGGCATGCCAATTTCAAAATGTATTCTTCCTGCCCAGAGCTGGGAAATTTTTGTAAGGAAATTGTAAGTTCTTGTCCAAAGCAGAGGGCAACTAGTTGCCAAGTGCTGAACTCTTTTAAAACGGTGTTTTTCCAAAGAAATGTCATATTTCTCGCTTAAATAGGTCTTTTACATTTATTATTATAGTTCAGAAGATTTCAGATTGTTTTATCCTGTCAGCTTAAGGTAATTATTCTTTTTAAATGCTAACTGCTGGGATAGCAATTTGAAAACAGTCATGAAAAAGAAATGTTTTGTACCTGTCAGAACTTCTGTGATTGCTTTGTTTTGGGATTTTTTCTGTTTTGTTTTGTATTTTTCATTTAAAATTGTCGCACAGTTTGCCAAGTCTTTCTTTAAGATGCACTACACTATTATTATTACTATTATTACTATAATACACTACTATTACTATTATTAATATTATTATTCCAAACAAGCCTAGACCCATCAGAGAAAGCAAAGCTGAACCTAAGTGTTTTTTTCTTTTGTGTGTTTTGTAACTTTGCAGCCTTGTGAATCTAAAAGCTCTCAACAAAAGTATTAAGAAAAGGTTGTTGGAATGCTCTTTTCCATGTTAAGGAAGATGTGATGTGTAGAGCAGGAAGGAATGAGAAAGAGAAAAAAGGGAGATAGGCAGAAAAGGGTGAAAGCCCCAAGGGAGTGAAGGAACATAATATGGAGTATAGTTTTACATATGATTATAATAGAGACTTTCATTTGGGATGTGAAAGTCTAAAAAGGAACATCTGAAAGCTCTGCAGTGTTTGTGATGCCAGGTTTAAGTGAGAACTCTTGTGTATTACAAACACACACTGAATTGGCTAACCTTTAAAAGCAATGTTCCCACACAAGTTCTGTTCTCAGCCGCAGAAGATGCAATTGTTCAGAACGCAAGAATCATCCAGTGGAGGCCACCAGAATGCTCAGGAGGACAAGCACATTTGCACTTTGGGAAAGCCTGAGGGACATGGGCTTGTTCAGCCTGGATAGGGGATAGCTTTGGCGGATCTAACAGGGCACTCATCAGGAGACAGAGATGAGTTCTTTAGGAGATGCATGGCAGGTGAACAAGAAACTACAGTGGTACATTGGAACAGAACTACAAAGTCATACCAAGCAAAAATAAACCAACACCCAGATACCTCGAGGACTGTCAAGCAGTTTGCCCAGAGAGGCTGTGCTGACTCTGTCAGATTTTCAAATCCCACAGTACCCAGCCCTGAGCAATCTGATCTGACCTCAGAGCTACCCCTGCACGGAGCGGCAGCTCGGACTAGAGACCTGCCAAGGTCCCTTTCCACCTGAATATACTGTGGTCATGTTACACTATGGCTGCTTCCCAAATGGCAATGCCGCTGATACAGGTGAAATATGGTTTTGTATATTTAATCAGAAAGTTGTCTGACAGTGTGACTAACTCTTAAACTAAATGGAAACTGAGATACTGTGTCATGTTTGATTTCTAGGACTTCCTTCCTCCTTTTCTCAGTAGGATTTTCTAACTTGCAAACAGATGCATCCAGTGGCTGGAACCTACACATCACAGATTACTTCTCCTACAATAAACCCTCAGAAGAGCTTCGCAGACAAAGGCAATTGTGCCACTTGACCTGAGCAGCAGTCCCAGCTGTTCTATGATCTAGTGTAGGTTTGGCCTCTGGGCATCATCATTCACTGCATGGCAGCAGGCTCAGGGCAAGGGCATGCATAGGTGGGCTCTTCACCCATGTGGCAGGGATATGAACGGGGGATGTTCTGAGAGTGAAGCATGTTCCCATGCTGCTTTTAAGATGCTTATTTTAAATACAGATATTGCACCAAGGGTTGAAATCCTTGACAACACTTTATTAGCTTTGTAAAAATCAGAAAAAAGTACAGGCTTACAGGGAAAAAGATGACCATATCCTCAGACCTTTGTGAAATCAAGCCATTGCATTTTACCAATCTCTGGTTAGTTCTCTCTGAGACTACTCTGAGAGAGCATATGCTGCTAAGTTAACACTGTGGAATACCTATACAGTGTATTTTCTGTGGAAGAACAGAATATGTGCAAAAGAAATCCATAATTCTCAACATTTTTATGAGCAGGCCCCTTTATGGCCTCATTTGTCTCTATGTAACCTTTGATTGCCTAAGTAACTTTAATTGCTGGCTCTATTTGAAGTCCTGCTGGGCTGGAGAGTTAAGTAACAAATGTAGTAGCTGTCTCCCAGTAAATAAATAGTCTCTCTCATACCCTAGGTTACTTGAGTTGCTACTGACTATATGTTGACATATTTTATTTGATTTCTTGAGAATTCTTTTTTTAATCTATGTTGGTAATTTGATCCACTTATTTATTTAAAGCAACCAAAGCTGTTATGCATGGTTTGAGACAAACAGAATTAGATTCTTGCTCTTTTCCATCACATTAAGCAAAACAATGTAAGTGCCATAGTTTTAGGAGTCATATGTTTGTAAATCATTCCCTGATAACAGAAGTGCTCATATCATCATAATGTCTCATGTATCATTTGTGTACTCTCAAGGTTTTCTGTGGAATAGAATGGCACACAAAAAAGCAATTTTTATTTCTTTTTCTTTTTTTTTTAATTAACAGCAGCATCCTTGTCAAATATAATGGATGAGCAATTACCATTTCATTTAGTCTGACTATGGAACCAGACATAGTTAGTCAGGAATGTGAGGTTAAAGAGACTTTTATGTGTCTCCATATCTTGCTAAAGAAAGAAAGTCTCTCTAGGTTCATCAGCCACTGTGTTTACATCTTCTGTGTGGATTTTTTGTATCCTGTAAACCCTGATTCAGGTCTGAATTTAACTTTGGGTTAATGGTGCAACTTTATCTTCCTGACTGTTGCTTATGTACTTCTGGTTTTCCTCTTATTAAAATACAGCAGTAAAATATAGATGTAGCATTCTTCAAAATAAAAGGAAAGTAAAAAAGCAAAGAACCCTATTCCTCCTAGAAAATATTTTTAAAAATTTTCTTCCACTACAATTTCTAAATGCTCTGAAATATATTTATAAAACAAACAAACAAAAAGAAAAGAAACTGAATGTTTGAATCCTTGTGCACTTTTTTCAGGAACATTATACTAGTACATACTACTGTAGTAAACTCCATTTAACTACTCAGCTGAGGTGGGCTTATATTGCTTTGCTCAAACTGTGCCAAGCAGCCCAGAGAACTCCTCAGAGAATCAGTAGGATAATTTCATCTACATGCTAGAACGCCAGTGAATGTGCTGTAACTCTCTTCCCTGGATGTCTAGGAATGTTATTGCTTGGCACAGCTTAAAAATACCACACGAAAAAGAAAAAAAGAAGTGTGATTTAGGGCCAGATTCACTGACACATTCCAGTTGCTTTGTGCTTGTCTGGTGATAGAAAACAGCAGTAAACTAACAAGCTAAAGTGGATTTATGATTGCTTTGCATATCTGACATGGCATGGGGCTATTACAGCATACCAGAGGGAGTGCTCTCTTCCTTAGTGATGGGCTGGAGATAAAGGGAAAGGGTGTTTGTTCTTGCTTATAACAGAATTTCTGGTGATATGAACTAAAATCATAAATCCAGTCATATATTCATGGTATTTTAGTATTGATTAAATGGTCTTTGCCTGCTAATTGTTGGCAGATACTAAGAGAGCAGAAGTGTCCCTTTAAGACTAAAATGGCAATGAACCCACTGATACAAGAAATATTTGAAAGCTTTTTTTAAGCAAAGATTGTGCATGCATCACATAGTAAACTGCACGTGGTATGGGCTTCATGTCCTTCCTGTTCACATAACTCTAGCTGATCCAGCTTAAATGAGAAAGTCCATTGCTATCAAGAAGGAATGTCACCAATGTCATGCAGAGCAAATGCATTTGAGTATGTCTGCCTGACGTGACATAAAAGGTCTCACTGAGCCCCAGCAGTGTGAATTGCTCAGTGGAGGGCCTTTGTCATCTCAGCTGAGGAATGTCTTAGACCTTCAATTGGCCTTGGCATCTCTGACACAGTGGTAAGTGTGAGCAAATATTTCACCAAGCACCAATTATTTAGAAAATGAAGTACTTGTATGTTTTGGGCAATGACTTTGGTGTGCATGCTCTAACAAATGCTGTCAGAATTCCCTCATTAAGGTTTTTCTTCCCAGCATTGGGAGTGTTTTCCTTGAGACAATATCAGTACTAATTGAGAACCACAGATTTATATATTAAGAATTTTAAACTCTGTAATATGTCTTTTGTGTGATGCTTGCTTAGTGCTCTATGAAACAATCAAGCTGTAGGGCTCTGTCGAGATATGGAGAACTATTCTTCTGGAAGCTGGATGGAGTGAATCTTTCAGCTGAGAAGGAGTAACATTGAAATATTTCTCAGAGTAGAAAGGTCTGTAAGAAAGACTAAGCCATTCAGTGAGGGGCCAAGCTGAACTTGCCATGTAAGGAGCCATATATGCCCAGGAAGGTGTGAGCATGGATGACACCTGTGTAAGAGCTGCAATCAAAGCAAGAAGGAGAACAGGGTGTGACTACAGGCTCAGGTGTATGTGCTTGGGTCACTCCCTTCTGTGTCTATACACTGGCAGACACAAGGATATATTTCTGACATTGGTGCACGTCACAAAATTCATGGTTGGATGGCATGCCCAGCTCTTCTCCCCTAACATGTTGTTCAAGCAAGTGCTATGCACATAAGCCACTATCTCCAGACGAAGTGCAGAAAAGTTGTACTTCTTTGGTGGCTATTTCCACTAGTAACTAAAATCAAATCAACTTTAAACCTTGAGATTCCAGTTTGAGGACAGCTATTCTTAGAAAGGCCTCAGTTGTCAGATTGCGGTTTTTCTGGCATTTTGCAAGGAAGTCTAATTTAACATATAAAAAGCTAATCTCAGATTATTCCTTGAAAACAGTGCAAACTTAAAGTTTAGTTGACAAATATTATTTAATCAACTGTTCTTAGAGGAAAATATAAATACCTCCTATCTCTAATGAAAATATAAATAGAAATAGCTCAATATTGTGAAATAGCTGAATGGCATGATGTGCATAAACATCCATGGCATTTTTGGCCTGTTTTTCAAGACCTCCTCTGTTTGTCAGAATGCTCAGGGTGATATATCAGCAGTCTAAATGAGAATAGATTGCTGTTGCAGATAATAAAATTTCATTATGGTCAAACTTTAATCTGAGATAAACTTGAATGTCTCTGATGGGAAAGTCAGTGACCACCAAAGCAGCCTGGCCACCCAAGCCAGGGTTGATGTGGTTACAGATACTTTGTTGAAAGCCAGATGTAATGAAATAAATTCTTAATTCTCCTTGTGTCAGATAAGCTTGTTGGGAAAAATATTTTCAGACTGGGATATTTAACAGATATTCTACACATTTTCCAGATACACTGTCTTTTGTGGTCTCTTTCTTCATCTTCCTCCCACTTTACTCTTGTAAACACATGTATCTTGACATAGCTTCCATCATTTATGCATCAGTCTTGCCTTTCCTGTTCACTGATTTGTCATCATATCAACTTTGTCGATGTGTCCTCAATGCGTTGTTTCTTTTTTTTTTCATGTTTTCCCATGTGATAGCCTGCACAACTTTCCAGTTAAGGCTTGAAGGGATTTTCTGGATTTCTTTGTTTTCTTTCTGAGTTGTAGTATACTTTTTACCTGGCTTCTTACACTTAATTTTTCAACAGCCTCCAGGCTGCTCCAAGGCTTCTTTTGTTTTGGAAAGCTGCTTTTATGAGTTTTTTCTTTTTATTTGTTTATTTTTGAGCAGTTACAGCACTGTTTACACAATTTCTCTTCTTGAAATTCAGTACTGTTGTCACTATTCTGTCCTGTACATCATTCCACATTATATCCAAAAGACCCTCATTTCTTGTGATTTCTGAGGTTTTTTGTTCCAGGAAGCAGCCATCTACTGTCTCTAGAAAATTTATCTCCTGGCACATTTTTCAGTACTGATGTGTAAAAGCACACATAATTTTTATGCACACATGCAATGGACAACTGAGTGCAAAGTGGCTACTAAAGATGATATTGGTGGCCAATAGCATAATTCTGCCTGTAAGTGCAGCATGCACTGGCTTTTATGAGAAATGTGTTCCAATGCTGCATATTAGCAAGGGCTGAAAACAAAGCAGGGATGCAGCTCAAAGCTATGGCTATTTCAAATCTGGCCCTGAATCTGGGAAGTCACGTATTGCTTTGTTCCCATTAAACAGATGATATTTCATTTGCAGTAGGAAAGCACAAGATAAATTGCAGTCTGGATCCTTGGAGGAAGAAGGACTAAGTGGATCATGAAAGCAGTTAATCTCTACATGTCAAAACCTGGCTGGAATAGACTTCAGATTCCAAACATAATGTGCAATTCTGACCCAAATACCTGGAAGACCTATTGCTTTAAATTAAGAAGTTCAAAAGGAATGTGGCCAAGCCATGCATTAATGAGTTTTCTGGGTGAGATTCAGAACGTGGAAGATGAGGGGCCAGTCATAGCTATCTCATCTGAAGTGGATAATCCTGACTAACTGAGGCTGTTCATGTGTGTGAGGATTACTGGAAAGAATAAAGGCTTCCAGATTCTTGCTGTACTCTGGTTTCAAGTCAGCATTGACCATGCTGCATATTTTGATTGACAATCCAACCACCCTTTTGCTGGAACAAAAATTACTTTGACATGGTATGTTGGGTATCGAACATTTAAAAACTGTAAATTAGGATCCATGAGATCACTAGAAATCAAAGGCCAAAACAAAACCCCAAAAGGTTATTTTTTAAAAAATTCTGTGTTTCATATGGCTGCTTTATTTTGAATTTAGAATGTAACCACAACACTAGTTTTCTATGCCTTCTTTTTGCTAGAGAAGGGCTAAACATTTCCTTGAGAGTACCACCACAAGGCATGCAGCCAGCTCTTTATGAGCAGGACCAGGCTCTGTAAATGCAGTCACTGAAAGATGGTGTTGCAAGTTATGGCCTGGGTAAAGTGTGGGAGAAGTGGCTTGGAAAGGGATAGCTAATCTGCAGCACCAGGCTTCCCTCTTCCTTCTCAGTTTAAGGCACAGGACTGAGACTTGCTCAGCCCATATGTTCCAGGCCATAGAGATAAAGAAGTTTACCCAAGCTCTCATTGAGTACACCACACCATTCTGGGAATTTTTTTGTTCCCCTGAACCTCCCAGTACTCAGCCTGGGGCAAAATAACTCACACCACACGTAGGGTAGTGCTTCACTTAATCATGCAATTGAGACCATGGAGGAAGAGAACACAGGAAACCTTTATTTTTCCACAGAACTGATACAGTACAGGCAGAGTCTGTACAATAATGCTTCATTTACTGCCTTTCTCTTGTTATTTACCTCGTGGTGACCTAGCAGAAGCGGAGGTCACTTAGCTATATGGTTGCTCTGAGTTCTGAAACAACTGTAGGAGACTGTCAGTTTTTCATTGTTTGCCCACAGTTTATCATGGCTCTGCAATATGAATCTCTGCAGTGTTCTGAGAGAGGGAGAGATTGTCTAGAGGAACTGCCATTGTCCTCCATCATCATCATGCAGATTGGCTCTTTTCATGTCTGCAACTACATAAGGGAAGACATAAATGATAAAAAAGTCTTCCAGGGCAGATTGACACAATGCAAAATAGTTACAGAGTTTCTGCCTACCTCAAAATCACTTTAATGCTGAATCATTAATCCTGATTGGAGGATTGTCATGATATCTGTGAGATGTACTGGTTGGAACATTTTAATTTCATATTATCCTCTGAAAAGTGTGCCCCAGAAAATTTTAAAAAGTTTTTTCTTCATAAAGTCTTCCATAGGAAGTTACTATCTTTTATGGGTTTTCTGAGGGCATGGATAATTAAGTCAGGCTGACTAAGAAATCATGTTCATGTTTCACTTTTCTTTCTTTCCGGAGTGTGTTTAGGCTGAATGTTATCTGTGGATGACATTTACTGTACATTATCAGCAATCTCTATTTGTTCTGGCTGTTTCTCAAAGGGCACCTGATGAGTCAGACTGGTTTTTTTTTTCTAGTGGGCCCTTCACCTGCTAGAGACAAGAACCTTTAAAAAAATACAAAAAAATTCTCCCTTTTTTGCTTTTTTTTTTTTCTTTTTCCCTTTCCATACCATTTTGTGTTTTATTTTACATTTGTAACTTCTCCATTTGGATTTCTGCTTCAGAACACACTTTTGTGTTTTGCAGCCTCTATTTCCACGAAATAGCTGCCGCAGTCTTAAACATGACGCAAGTGAAGTTTCCACTGCCAAGAACATAACTTCCCAAGAACCCCTGGATCTCAGCCACGGGGCTGAGTATGTGCTTCTGCTTAGTGGGAATTAAGCAAGCATCTCCACGTAAGACCGAGGTGCAGTTTAGGAGATATTTGTCTCCAGGAATTGTTCTTGGAATTGTTCTTGTATGGGGGTGCCATGCTTGACTCCCCGACTGTCCCAGGTTCTCACATGTTCCCCAGGAATCCCCCCAGCTCAGAGGTCCTTTGCAGACACTGGTGCATGCCAGGGTATGTAAAATGTACCCTCAGTTCCCCGTTACCTAATGGTCATTGTGGCAGGCTGTGATTTGGGAATTGCATTGGGAGGAAAGAACAGCAAAAGTTAGCAGTTCTCAGGATCTTCTGATGGTGAGCTCAGTAAAACACAGTGAAATATTTTTATTTATTCTCTTACCACTAATTCACATATTACAATACCACTAATTTCACACTGATTGCTGCTGGACGTATACTCATGTCCCGTGCCAGCAAAAATTATTAGACCCTAAGTAGCCTCATTCATCATGCTCTTATTTACCTAAGTAATTTTCCAGGTTGACATGAAAACATCTGGTTCTCTGCATGGTTGACACATAAACATCTGGTCCTCTGCATGGCTGAACACTGAATTTGGCTGGAGCCTATAACAGAGCTCCACTGATTTAAATGTACATAGGATTCAAAATCACCTTGGAATAATTTTCATCATGATCATTTTATCCAAGCTCTCATATAAATTCTTACTTACTCTCAACAATCTCACTTGGAAGGTGATTCTTTTGGAAGTGTATGTTTCTTAGATCTGTGTCCTGCTCATTTTAAATACATTGAGCTTGATTAATTTCTCATATATATAAATATATCATTAATGTAAATGCATTGCCTTCCCTAGTCCTTTTTTGGAAGCATTCTGGGACAAGCGAGTGCAAAATCTGATCTTCTGGTGATTGATTCTATGGTACTCAATCTCAAGCTTGCAAAAGTAAAAAAGAAAAGAATAAAAAATAATAAAGGGTTATAATGCTAGATGTGTTCCTGGTGAAAAATTACTCCAAATTAAAGTCATGTTGCTTAAAGGCCTAAGTGTTAATTAAGACATTTATTTTTATTTGACGTAAGGACAGAGGTAAGACAGCTCAGTCTTTCAAGGTTTTGGCTGTGTTATATGAGTATACAACAGTGTAAAACATTGTGTAAACTAGTTATTTGCAACAGACCAAATATTTATTTGTCTGTCATGTAAGCATTTGTCTGGGTTTTGGGGCTCATTAGATAGAACAAATGAGAGATAAAGCCTATTCATGATAGCAAAAAAATGCAAATTATTTTTACATTTGCATTTTGCAACTTGCACACAATGCAACAAGGGCTCAAGAGTGTTTTGTGTTTTTTGCATGTCTTTTAAAGCTATTTTTCTCAGTACCATTTTCCATGATTATAAAGCAGAGTGGGCTGACTTCCCTGATTTCCAAGTTTCGCAGCATTGCAGTGGTGACACTCCTGTCCAGCCTTCTATCAACAATTCAGATGCACTAGAAACTCTGATGTTAGTAATGACTTGGTTTAATTTCAACTCCATGTTCAATTGCCCAAATGTAGGTGCCTACATTATAAAAATCCACATGAAATGTGACTTCCCACTATAATCAGTGAATTCCATAATGGCAGTATTGAGGTTTTCATCACATCTAACATAAGAGGTGGTTGCTTGCTGATAGGGGATTAATGTAATTTTAGACTCAGAGAGGTATAAAATTGCTGCCTCAGAGGAGCATAAGTCTCTCAGATGTCCCCACATACTTTGCCTGACTTGTAAAAGTTTCTAGAATACCTGTAGGGGTCTCAAATGTTGTACTTATGTTTAGCCAAATGAATCTCCCTCAGGATGCCTACTCTAGGATGAGTCCAGCAGCTCTCCAGACCACATGTGACACAATGCAGTTGCTGAAATACCTATATTTGGTGCTATTTCAGACTGCCTAGGGTCAGTCTCCCCTTGGTCTCCAGATGCTTTTATGGAAAATCACAGATCTCCCATTGGTCTCAAGCTACATCCATCAGATGTGTACAGATATTTTAGCATCCTGGGAATGTTAAATAGGACTTGATGCTTCTGTTCATGGAAGCATATCATGTCTGTGTATTGGCCAAAGCCTTGGCAGAGTCGCCCAGAATATTCTACTTGTCCTTTTCCTGTTACTTCTAAGGGTCTAGGCGCTGTGTACATCCTGTCTCATATCTCTCAGCCCTGTCGTAGCTGGGATCTTAGCTATCCTTGGATTTTATAGAAGGTACCACCCTTTATGTTCAGGCAATTAAGTTGAATACTGTGTCTATAATGTGAGATTAGATTCATAGTTCACAGGTGCAGCGTGATATTCACCCTATTTTGCATGCTTGAATATGCAACATAATCCTGCCCAAAGACATGTTGGTATCAATTGTATGTTGCTATGGGATGCACAAACAGCTGTAAATCTCACAACATTCAGCAACAATGATATCTTATGTGCATATCTTTACTGAGAGTTAGTCAAGGTGTTCTTGGCAAAGAATGCTTAATATTGTGTTGTATATCATGTTTGTAACAGTATTGCTAAGCACTTCTTAGCTTCTTTATATTATTATTAGCTGGTGGAGCCGAACAGGAAATTAATTATTAGAATCCTTAGTGTCTTGTCAGCTTGGTTTTCAATGACTCATCTCAATACACATTATTTCCTGCATTTTGCCTCATGGCTCTTCTGCTGTTCTGCCGTGTGTTCTGTTTTGACTTGGCAATTTGCAAGAAATACTGTCCCCAATAAAACAAGTACTGCAATAGGACTCATTGCTTACTCTGAAATGGCTTATATAAAAAAAAAAAGTAACGAATCCAAATATTTACATTATGGGATTTGCATGACTAACTTGTTGAACTTCTGGCTGCACCTGAAGAACAAGTTTTTTTAATGTGATATGATTACAAATTTTAAGCCAAAGCATTTTCTATGGTACATAAGAGTAGGTCCTAATGAAACCTGTGGGAGTAAAGTGCATGTATCCAAGTGTAAAATCTGACTCCAGAATTTGGGAATTAGTTTCTCATTTTAATGGCATGTCTGGAAATTTGATTCCATCATGGCAGTGGCTCCTCATTTTACTTTCCTCTTGCATCCTCTTTATGGAGTTTCTCCTATTTATATTGCTATACAAAAGATTATGAAAACTGGTCAGTGATTCCTAAAAAAATTGAGTCAAAGGATTTGACTTTAGCAAGAAGAGTTTGGAGAGCACAGATTACAACAATAAGGGAGCATATGTAGCAAAAAGAAAATTGTTCTATGAATACAAATTATTTCACTGGGCACCAGGCATAAATAAGGCTTTATATCATTGCTGATGGGTTGAAATTTCATGTTTTTTCTTTCTCTTGTGGGGCATTATTTCTATTTCATGCTCTGACTTGTCTCAACATTAAGTGCCTGAATTATTAAGTACTCCTAATGTGTAACTACACAACTGAGAGATTAGAAAGGAAATATTCTTATGTACACTCGCAAACTCTTGTCTAAAACCTTTGGATTATTCATTGTATAAATTGATATATTCTGTTTTTTAAAGAGCATGATTCTATTGAAACACTCACAAATGTATTTTTGTGTGCTCCAGTATACCTATATTAAATCTGTAAAGCAGTTAGGAGGTACATACTCTGTAATTTGAATTCATATTCATCTGCTTACACTCATCTGCCCATGTTCCCCCATGTGTTCACACATATGGACATGTACAAAGACTAAATATACAGATAAGTGTATTATATAGGTATTATGTATGTAATGTATTGAACTAATAAACATATTATATAGGTGATTTGACTTACCTTGCCAGCTTTGAACTGCACTGAAATTAAATATCTAATCTAAAGTGAGAATCTAGTCTTCTTTATAGTAAGTGGAAAAGTTATTTGCAGAAGTTTTGTCCAAGATTACTTGCAAAAATTTTCCTATTAATATTTTTTACTGATGATGGAGGGAGCTTTCTTCATGTCTAACACCTGCCATGCACCTAGATAGAGTAAGCTGAGAAGGACTCTGTTCAAATATACTTAATAAATTAAAAAAAGAGACCATTCTATATTTTAATTTAAAAAATGGTAAACATCCAACTTCTATGTAATAATACTTCTTTGCAAATATTATTTTGGTCTTATGTGGATTACTGCAGTTTGGTGTTCAGCTTGACTGTGCCTCTTATTTCTTCATAAAATGAAGGATTAGCCGTTGCACTGGTGGGAACAACAGAAGCTGCCAGAATTTCTCTCTGTTGGAGTAGTTGAGCTAGTATTGGCTACAGGATGAATTTATTTTTCATTCTCTAGTTCAATCACAGGCCAGATGTGCACCAGTTCTAGAGATAAGAATAAAAGTTATCTTCATTGCACTGTCTGTTTTTTAAGAGATTGACACTGACATAGGTAATTTGACCTTTTCATTATAAATGTCTCTTAGAAATCAGAGTTGGCATAGGTGTTTCTAGACTCTTCTATGCTTGTGGAATAATATAAGCAAATTCATGTAAAGGAGATGCCAGGTAATTTCGTCACCTTCCCAGACTAAAAGCAAAGACAAAACAACCCCTCCTGTGTTATGAAATCTCTGAGTTCAAGTGTGTTAAAGAGTTCTATTAGCATTCAGCACAGACACTGCTGAAGAAGGAAACTATTAAAATAATGTTTTTACTTGACATCAAAAATCATTAATTTAAGAGCTGCAACATGTTATTTTTCCCTTCTTAGTCCCCAGCTTTCCATGAAGTACAGGGAATTTATTAATGTGTGATTAGTAATTGTTTCAAAGGAGGAATAATATGTGTTGGGGGTATGCAATATTGAGTATCTAGTGAGATCCTCACTCTTTTCCGTTGTGGGTACTGTAAAACATTTGTCTGAGCAGACTGACTGAATACTGAAACTGACTCTCCATAAAGTAGCAGCAGAAAAAAAATTAGTCTGGTTTGATTTCACACTTGCATTAATAGAGCAACAAATCATAGTCAATTTATTTGTTCCCATTTCTGCCAGAACTATTATGTAGTTATTTTAAATTTTCTGTATCCTAGTCCACCCTTCAAAGTAGAGGGATAATCTCTTATACTTCATGAATGCATAAACTTTAAAGAGCTGCTGACTTCTTTTGATATTTTTATCTATCTTTACATTTCCTTTCATCAAGTACAGCTTGAGCCTCCAACTAATGGCTTCATTGCCTAAATTGTCTGTGAAAAGATAATCTTTCTGGTGCACATCACGCAAAGATGTGCAGAGCTTTTTTAGGCTTTGTGCTCCTCACAAACATTTGAACTTGCAAAGAGTTTCTCATTTTGATTTGTGATGTGTCAGGTCCAGTGTTAAAGATTTTGCTAGCCAACATGGTTATATTTTCTGGATTCCAAGAGGAACATTATAGACATATGAGTTGTTAGAGCAGAGGTTGGAGATATCTTGGAATTTTTCCAATATGCTTTGCTGAGTTTTTAAATGTGAAAGAAAAAAAATTAATGTTTTAAGACTGTAAATAGAAAGAGAGAAAACTGATAATGTTAGGAAGGTCATATAAGACACAGATGGTCAGAGGACCTTTTCCACCATTCTCTTATTTCATCATCTTGTGAGGCTCATTTTCAGGGAAACTATTGATGGCTAACATGAAAGAAACAATCATTAGTGCTGCATGCACATCAGTCATCTAGAAACACACACACAGTCTTCAAATACTTTTATTTGTGTGTGGTTGTATGTTTATATATTTGTATACATATTTGTAGTCATCTCACTGATGCAAACGTGACTTAATTTATTTTTTTTTTTTTTAGTTATTTAGTTATTTAGTGCCTGTGCACAGCAGGCTTGGACTTGAAGGAAGTTATCATGGAGCAGGTGACTCTCTGAGGTCTTTTGACTGGGATGGATTCACTTCTCAAAAAATCTCAGCCCAGTCCTGGGGGGTGAAGGTGAACAAGCTCCAAGCAAACACCGTTGTGCAAGGATGGCTCTTGGTCATTGCCATCCGAATGGATACAACTGGAGCAACTAATGGGGGTTTTGACCAGATGATCTCCAGAGTTCCTTTCTAAACTCAACCACTTGCTGATTCTGTGAAGTGATAGTTTACATTCTGCACTGACAATTACCAGCTAGAATAATTTTGCCTAGAAATCAGAGGATACTGATTATTACCCATATAGTACCTTCAGGCTTATAAAGGAATTTTCAAACAAAAGCTATATTATGTCATATGATTTCATTTTAATTATATTACAAAGCTCTGTAATCAATGTTATATGATATGAAATGCTGAATTCTATGCTAAGTATTTCAGAGACTGATTTTAGCAAATCAAGCATAAAAATCTAGATTTTTATCTAGAATCTAGTGGAGGAGATTCCCAAAGGCTCCTGAAGGGAGCTAGGAGGCTCTTTGAAACACTCATGAAGGGAAGAATAGGTCTTCATCAAGTGCTGGTTCTTTATTAATCTCTGTGTTCCTAAACTCATTTTAAGATTTCAGTGTGAAAATTGCAATAGCCATAGTGCATTACTACTAATACCTGTATACTTAGATACTTCTGTTTGAAACCAGTCAGTGTTTAACTGCAGTTCAGCAGAACAAAGATAGGAATATCACTGGAAAAACTATGAATCACTTAGTAGGAAAGGGAAAGAGGAAATATGAAATTTAAAACCAATAGTTATCTCAGCAAAAGAGAAAAACACACTGGCATAGGAATCTGGGACTTAGTCTTTTAAAAGATATGTGAGTGTTTTTATGTCAAACTATGAAATACGTGTCTAATTTGAAATCACATCCTGCCCTGTTCAACCTTGACCTTGAATGTTTCCAGAGATGGGGAATCTACCACTTCTCTGGGCAACCTGTTCCAACGTTTCACCACTCTGTTTTTAGTTGTTAAAAAATTTCTTTCTTGTATGTAATCTAAATTGACCCTCCTTCCATTTACAACCATTATCTCTGCTCCTATTGCAGAGGCTCTGTTATGAAACATATGAAAAAATTAAAATGATACCTGCCTGAAGCCCCAAAAAGCAAAACAAAACAAAACAATCTAAGTTGAAACTTCAGTACTGCAGACAATTTGAGGCATGTGTAGACCATATCATGATCACACAGGGATTTCTGCTTTGGTTCTGAATGTGTTGGTAGCTCTCCCTGAGTGCCCAGTTCAAAAGGAAGCTGGTAGCTTATGTCCTGGATGCAGAATGCATGACATTGTCCCCAGGCCAGCCAAAGCTGTGGACTCTGCAGTTAATTATCTCTGCAGATCCTCTGGCTGGCATAGCCCATGGTGTTTTCAGTCCTGACACTTCTTCGTCAGAGTTTGCACAATATCTTTACTATCATTGCTATTCTAATTAGTAAGAGGATCTGGTGCTCTGAATTTTTTGCCAGATATTGTACAAAGTATGAAGCCCTTTACAGGCCAAAAAAAAAAAAAAAAAAGCATGTGAATTCTCTAAGAAAGCTTAAAAATACTTTTTTCCCTTTTTTTCTTTTTTTTTTTTTTTTTTTTTTTAGATCTTTGTTTAGCATTAGTGGAATGTTTTACTTCACTAAAGCTTTCATTGCCTCAGAATTGAGGAAACTGATGAAATGTGGTCCAGAAATATGACTGATTATATTTTTTGTTCTTTTATGTGATGAATTAAGCTTGTACAATCTTTTACTTAGTCTTTCATTCTTTAAGTGTTTCAAGATAGTACTTTTGGCAGTTACCTGATAAGAACTTATTTAGTGACTGAAGGAATTGATAAAAATGTGAACTATAGATATATGTGCCTCAAACTCTTTGCAGTTACAAAGGCAAAGCTAATAAAAAAATTGGAATTGAAATACTTTTTCTTGTTTCTACTTGATTTGCCAGCACTTAAATGTAGGTGCAGTGGTCAGGGGTACAAGTAAAGGCCATAGACTGAGTGAAAACTCTGGCAGGAGAGTATGGAAAAGGAAATGCCAAAATAACGTCAGCACAGAAAAAAAGTGACAGGAGAATTGATATGTTTTCCTGAATTACTTGCAGGTTTAGTAGCGGCTTAGAAAATGTCAAAACACAGGAAGAAGAACCTGTATAAACAAGTGTGTAGTCAATTATCAAGACATGGCAGAAGCCTGAAAGGACAAGTTCCAATGAGCCACCAATATTTAAATGTTTACTTAAAATTTAAATGTTCAAGAAAGTATTAAATTTAAATTTAATAGACTTCTACTCAGGAAGGTCCAGGAATCACAGAAGACACTTACATAACCAGATTTAGCTATCTAGCAAGAGAGTGTGGGACAGCAGCGTACAGACTTGACAGATGTGTACTGTTTGTTACTAGTTTGGATGTATTTTTCCTGTGGATAAATATATCTTGCATTTTAATAGTTCATTTCCAAACAGGAATAATAATATGTATTCAAAGGCCAGATGTTTCAAAGGGGAAAAAATCCCCAAACCCCTCAAATTCTGAAAACCACTGGAATGCAAAACAGCTGTAGATGGTATCCAGTTGGTTTAGGTAGAGATGGAGTGCACAGTCAGAGGATTTCCATTTCAGCTATAGCCAGTAGTCTTTAAATTCTTTAAAGACTGTTGCTTCATTCTTTATATGACAACTTTCACTAGCTGCCTCCCTACAAAGATGGAATTTCTCCAGTATGCGTAAAGGAAGTCAGAACTGACTGCTTAAAAGTTCTTGAGGGATGGCCTTTAAACACTGCCAACAAAGGAATTGTGATCCAGGCATAGGTATGCAGGTAACTGAACTCTGACAGTGTTCTAAAATGCTGGTACTGTTTTGTGGAAAGGGTGTGTAATAATTAAGAAATCTGAACAAGGAATTAGATAACCTTTGACTTGCTTTAGTCTGAGCAGGGTATTGAATCATCATCTCCAAAATGCTGGAGAGTGTCCCAATTAGCAGGCCATTAGGTATAGCAGGTGACCCTTCTTGAAGTGGGATTACAGTAAATATACATTGTCATTTGGTAGCCTAGTGCTAAGAGGAGAGAAAGTTCTTATTGATGTTTCTTTGCTCCTTGGTATTTTGAGCAGCGGCTTATAACATGGGGAATGTTTTTCTCTCTAGGTGGAGTTCCAGACATATTCACCACATTGAAAAAAAATAGAAATTACAGTCCTCTGACAGGCTGCTGTTATGAGAAGGAGAAAGAGACACCTACATTGAATATTTCAGCTCTCTGACAGAAGCAGGGGCTTAATTGAAGTGGAGGCAATATCATGTAGAAGTGCCTGTGTTCAGGCAAAAGAAATACCTCTATTGGGAAAGCAGCTTTGCTTTATGCTGATCTTCATACATACTTTAAAATCTCCAACAACTATTGTAGGAAATTTGGACAGGTGTGTAAGGTGACCTGGATCATTCTCTGAAGCAATGCACCTGCAATTTCTGTTAACTATTATTAAACTGGACAGGATGGCTTCCACATGCAATTTAACCTGCAGCAGACTGAGGAGTAGGCAAATGTCGAAGACATTTAAAAGAATTGGTATGGACTGCAGCACAGTAGTTCTGATACTCCTTATAGCCACTGTCATCATAATGTTTCATCAAAATCCTCTTAAGAACACCAATCTGAACATAGGTTTCTTTGCTTAGGTCTCAGCTCTGGATTTTCAGCCTTTGATTACAACTTCCACAGAAACTCCTATTATTTGTGTGTCTTGATTTAGTCCTTAAGGCTGCCAGGCTTTTCATGGTTAGAATGTAAAATATGGTCCACCTATATGAACAAATCTGACATTATTCCATGCTATCTAAATAGGCAGTGCAGGTGGGGCAATGTGAGCTTTTACTGTGTTATCACTTTCCAGTTAGAGGGCTGAGGGAGTCTAAGCTTCTTCTAAAAATGAACCACTATCAAAATTTTACTATGTTCTCAGACAAAGGCTTTGACAGTTAAATGACCAGCTTTTGACTTGGTTGTTTAACTAAATCATGAATTTTGATCTCTTTAGGGAATGCTAGAAAACCCTTCAAATCCATCTCAACAGAATCCACTCCCAGAGGAGCAGTTACTAGATGGAAGCCCAGCAAGTTTGACTTTCTTTTCTTATTGATTACAGTTCTATTTGTTTGTATATAGAATTTCTGTGCTATCTTAATAAAGGTACACCTTTATTAAGTCTTACTACTTCTATGTTCAGGTTGAGTTTCATAACTAATTTCTTCTTCAAAAGTACATTTCAGTGGGAAATATGTCTTGTGGATTGGATTTAATATAAAGCATTCTGCTATCAATGCTCTTAATTTTGTATGTTTTTTGCAATGTTCAGCCATGTGTTTTCAGCAGCATTTCATAAAGCAATGCAGAATTTGTGAGTCTTCATGTATTAACACATTTGTAAGGCAAAGAGACAATGCAATAACAAGGATCAATAAACTTGTTATCTATCAGAAGAGAAAACTTCTGGCAATTTTTTTTTCTCATTTCTGAATATAGCAGAAAGAAACAAAACTTTTCAAATAGAAACTGGACTCTATTTCCAGGGAATATGGATCTGTTCTACTTCTTACAAAAAAGTTGTTCTTTTGGGTGACAAGAGGACCCTAAACCTTGTATCAAATTCAATATAAAACAAGAAAATTTAAACACGATCAAAAATTTGTGTCTGTTTTAGAAATGATGTAAACATATAAATTAGACATTCAGAGTATTAACTGTACTGAAATAAATAACAAATACCTTGAGTAGGAGACAGAATTTAACCTGCTTATAATCTGGTAAAAAAATCAATGCCTGTGATAAACTGCAGCCAACCTTGGATTCATATTCCATTCAGCTGAGCGCAAAAAGAACATGATTTGTAAAAAAAATATATGGGAAGAAAATGACAGTCAAGAGTGTGGAAGATAAGGAGACTTTCCATTTATCCAGACTTTTATTAGCCATTTTTTCTCCTCCCTTTCTTTATTTTCCAGTCTCTTAAATAATGCTGAATTTTCCTGCTCAGCGCTTGCCAGGTTCACAACAAATCCACTGATCAGTTTGTTCCTTAGCTGTATTACACATAGTTTACACCATTTAATATATTATTGCTGATAAGAAATGCTTTCTGAAAGAGATTACATGACACGCAACTACCCAGAATTCATTGCCATAGATGTATTTAATCATAAGTATGAACACCAGACTTTTATTAATAGTGCCATCTGAACTTTAACTTACTCGACCAACATCTGTGTAATAAAGGTCAGAGTCAGGGCAGAAGCTACAATGTGGTATTGCAAATGCTATTTATGAGGTTTCTGGCTCTGAATTCTCTGCACTGCTGGACAATTTCCTCACAGTTCTTCTGTTTGAGAGATCTTCAGGTGTGCAATGGCAAATTTAGTAGCTAAACATGAAGAGTATGCCAAATTCCTGCTCAAGAGTCTACATTCTCCCATCAGTCCATTCTGCAGAAAGTATCCAAAGACAATGATTTAAAGAGCATACCTGAGAACTGGCAGGCAATGAATTAGCACCTAATTCTTTTGCCAACCTGGAAATTTGGAGCACTCAGCATGCTAGAACAATACCAGGGCACTGCATGGATGATAAATTGGATTAAATGTATAATGATTTCATGGAGAGATAAAGCTGATAATCCTTTCACCGAATCAGGGGAGTCAAATACCTCACTCTATTCCCATAATATTTGAGATTATCCTAAGAGACTGTTACAGCAAAAGCACTTTTCAAAATGTGAGTTAGATTTGGAGGAAGATTTTATAGCACAGCATAAATATTGTTTTTTCCTGTGTAATATTTTGTGCCTCTGTGCTTGTTGTGAACCAAGAAAAACTTATTCTCTTATGATAAGTCTGGCAAGACTGAAACAATATAAAAAGAATATAAAATGGAAGACTTTAAACTAGGATCTGGATAATGCATGACTTTTATGTCACAGTTATTGCAATTTACACTATTTGGAGATTATGAATGCATTTATTTAGAGATTTACTTCTGGTTGAAAGGTTGGCATAGAAAATCCTAAGGAAAGCAACTTATTTCAGGGATTTATTATGCACATATTCCAATATTTCAATTTTATAACTTTGAATTTTAATGAATTCTAAAATAATGGGTTTTTTTTCCAAGTTAAAAGAGGGACACATTTTGTTCATTGCTTCATCTATTTGAAACATCTATTTTTAATCATTGCTTCATCTATTTGAAACAAATAGAGCTGAAATATTCAATGTGGGTGCCTCTTTCTCATCCTCATAACAGCAGCCTATCAGAGGACAGTCATTTGCTTTTCTTTTCAATGTCGTGAATATGTCTGGAACTCTACCTAGAAAGGAGTTAAGTAAGTTTTCAACCAAAGTATATCTGAGCAGAGATCATACTTTTGAAAAGTCTGCTTCAGGCTCCTCTTTGCATCCAAACTACCAGCCTGGTATGTGATACTGGGGATTTGCTTGGTAAGTGTTTAACAACCATCAGCCATTATGTTTGCTTGGTGAACAGAGCCTTTGGTTACAAACCCCCACTGCTTAGTTTAACCCTCCTCTGGATCTTGGCTGGCCTGGGACCAGGTCTGCATAAAACCACTGTTTTACAATTCAATTTGCAGATCCAAATCTTTTTCATTCAGCTTTTAAAAATAAATTTATTTTGTTCATTACAGTAGATTAGAGCTTGTCAAAGTAATTGCATTTATTTCTCTATTTACCATTTCTCCCTTTGATAGGGTATACTTTATTGAGCAGAATGATGGTATCTATCATCATTGTTGCATACTATTAACCTCAAAGCCTGAGGCAAAGTCAAAGAAATAAAATGCACTAGCATATTTATCATTTGGCATTAAAAACAGGGAGGAAACAGTAAAACATTACCTATTTTCAGTCACGCGATAGTCACAATCCTTAGTTATACAAAAATTTGGCCAACTGATTTTTACAAGATACCTTTTCACACATTCCTAATCATAACACAAAGATAACTTTAATACTTGGCATTTTTATTTTTGTCTTAATAGTAGTTTTTGTCTTCAAATCTGCTGTAGTAGGAAATGACATATGAGAGACAGCTTATGTGTTCTCCATTTTCCTTATAATATCAAATATTTTAAGTAATTATTTTTAATGGATCATTGACCTAAATATAAATAAGAAGTTTTATCCAGATGTTTTCAAATATGCATGTTTCTTTCTTCAGAAGACTTCTGAGTCATGGCATCCAGTGTTCTGCATTTGGTACCTTTGACTTTTATTCAATTAAACATGGCTTAAAAAGAATGACTGTCATGAATGATCATAAACATGGCTTAATGAGAATCATATTTCCTTTAAAAGAAATCAGTTGTGAAAATTAAAGACAATTAGATAACAGAATAAACTTCATACACTTTATCATACATCTGAAAATATAGACAAAGAAAATGTGATTCAAACAGGAAGAAGCAACAGAACTAGATGAGGAATCTTTTCTATTTAAAATTATAACCTCTCAAAATAAATTTAAAAATATAAGCCTTATTTTTTTATGAAACTGATGAAAATGTCTACTTGTAATGGAATTTTGGGGATTACCTGTAATGGAATTTTGGGGATTAGCTGTCTTGTAGCCTGGTGTTTATGATATTCTACTGGAGGTACTTGACTAGGACTTCATGCAAGATTTCCAACAGAAGTTTTCTAACCACAAAACTGTAGATTCAGATTTTTGTTTTATGTGACACAAGGGACTTTTTAAACTTGCGTAAACAGAGGGAACAAAAACCAACAAAAGAAATCAAATGTTTTTATCTTAAGGAATATATTTCAGAGGTAAGGTATCTAAACTGAAGCCACACCAACAAGTCAGTAAAAATAGAGCCTTATACCTACACTGGTGACATCCTAATCCATGGTTTATATTTGGATGTGTACATCTTTTCTGCATCTTTCTTAGACTTCAAAATACATTTTTCTAAACCTCTTCACCTCTGTTCAAGAGTGGAGAGCAAAAAGGTGTTCCAAGATCAAAGCTTTTGAATGACAAAACCTTTTATTTTTCAAAAGAACATTTAACGTTGTACTAAAATGAAATATAATTAAAGGTAATTTGATATTTTAAAAATGCTATTATGTAAAAAACAGAATACAAAAAAAACCCCAAACCCAAATATTAGCAACATGTTTGTTTCTTGGAATTGAAAGAATTGGCCTGAAAATACCAGGTTTAAAGCCTCAATATCTGGGTAAATCTTGGGTAGCATGAAATATATGTCCTTTCATGGTTACAAGAAGACCTGTAGAATGTCACTGACAAGAATCACAGTTTCATGAGCTGACTGGAGGTGACTGGCTCTGTGCTCCTGCTTCTTTTGCTGTCCATCTCAATCAAATTTTTAGCACCTACAAAGGTGAGCTTGGGCTCTCCTTTCCTGGAAAAAAGCAAAGCCTTCCCTTCTTTTACACTTTGAAAGAGTTATGGCAGAATGATTTGGTCTCTGCTCTTATAATTAAATTCCAGCTTCCCATGCTTACGTTGGCCTGTGTCTGCAATTGATGGGATTTCTATGGTTTTACAATTTTCTGGCCTTCATAGCTTGCCTTACAGAAGTTTAAGATATCAAATGTGCTTGGACTTGTTGCTGTTTTTTGAATAGGCAGATGTCTTTTAGGTACCTGTGCCTTCGATTTGTATCTGGCAAGTATCATTAGTGTAGACATGTTGCAAACTCTGCCACTGCTCTTAGAACTGGTTAAGAAAACACATGTTACTGGACAGCTGTTACCAATACATCAGAAAAAACAGCTTAAATATTAGTTGTAATTTCTTGGCAAGCATGAAAGGACTGAACTGAAGAAAATGGGTAACTTGTTTTATGGTGATGCTGTACAGGAGATGGTAGGCTTACTCAGACATGAGCACTTATTAAAGTGACTATTAAATTGCAAGGAATCTAGGTCATTTTACATCTAAATAAGAATGTCTGCAAAAAAACCCCACTGAATTCCCTTGAGTGCAGTATATTGTGCCTTTAAACTTTTTAATTTTAAGTAATCTGCAAGTCTTCCTGTGACCAACTGAAGTGATTAATTAATGACATGTAAATTAAAGAAATGGGCCCTGACAGGGTGGTTTTGTGAAGCCCTCTTTTTTACAGATTTGACCCATATACATTCCAAGCTCCTTCTGATAAGAAAGCAGTTATTAAGCACTAAGTTTCAGGACAGTGCCTGGTAGTTAGGGAACCTTTCTGTGTGTTTCATTTTGCATAAAAAGCTCACATTGTCTTTAGAATAGAGTGTCAGAAAGACGGTTTGTCTCATGACTCCTTGACATCTCTTGTTCCCTTCTGCCCTGTACCAGTTTCTGTGCTGTGTACATTTAATCGAGCACTGTTCTCTGAACAGCAATTAAAGCCCAATTTGACTTGTTGCTGAGCAAGATGATAAGAGCTCTGGCTGTCAGCACGGTCAAAGATCAACCTTTACCCCGCACAGAGCTTACTGCAGCTTCATAATTTATTCTGCTGAAAGCTCCTCTGAGAACATGGCAGACTCTGCAGCTGTTGGTGGGCTTCCCCTCTCCAGTCATAACTGCTGTGGAGAAAAGACAAAAATGCTGCTGTTATACTGTAGCTATTCCTGGAGTTCTTAGTCCTACGTGACAAAACAAGTGGTTCATTTTTTAAATTTTTTTTTTTTTTTTTTTTTTTTTTTTAGGATTTAGGCTGGTATAAAATATCATGTAAGGATGTTTAAAAGTTTTTATGTGCAGTCAAGGAAATCAAAGAAACATCACTTCAGCTAAACCTTACATTGCAAGACGCTGCATTCTCTCAGTTTCATATAAGTTAAATAGGGTCTGAAAGACCATTTACATATAAAAATTCAATTAGTCTGTGGCACTTCTTTATGGCACTAAGAGAGAGCAAGAAATAAAGCATCTCTTTGTAAAGAATGTCTATAGTATAATGTGCAGTCAATAACTGTGAATTGTCTAGTCATTCCTAGCAAAATGCTTTAAGTCTAGAATTCTCCATAAATAAAGGAGCTATAGAATCCATCACAGATGGAAAAACTCTATTAAGTCATCAGTGGCACATGCTGAAGTTGCCTTTTGGTGCAGCTTTTCCAGAACTTTGCCCTAACACATTCTACTATGTTAGTCATTAAACTTTAGCCATTCTTCTCAAGACATGGCCCCAGAATATAAAATATTCACTCTAACTAAGGGCTAGTAACTTCCTACTAACAACCTTTCATTGCCCTCCTAAGTTACTGAGCACTGAAAATTATCCACTGATACAAATATATCAAGCTTTCCTGGTTATATTTGAGTCATTTTCTGTGGATGACTGAAGTTCAGGCCATGCCTTCTCAAGCTTTGCCTGTTTGTGTGTTATGTCTGAGGAACCTTGTGATACAACTCTGAGTAACTGCATCTGCACCAAAAGAAATACTAAACTAGAGAAACCAGAATGGTTACTCAAAGTTTGTGCTACTACCAAAAAACAAAGGTTCAGAATTTGGCTTTGGCTGAGTCAAATCTTCCAATAAACGCTTATTTATTGTTCATTTTTTAATGTTTGGTTTCCAGTCAAAACAGCAGGAGAGCATCAAAACTGAAATAACCAGATTGATAATTTCATTTAAGTATTCATAGCTGCTCACATTGCAGTTTTTATTGGTTTCACCATTGATTTAAAGAAAAGTAAAATTATATTATAGGTCAAGATTATATGGTAAAGTTATCTGACTTGGAGAACATAATTTTCTTATGAGAATTAAGTTTCAGTCTTTAGCTTTAGCGGTTTTTATTGTGCACGCATTTTAATGCACATTAGTTCATGTTTTCCTTTTTACTCTTGACTGTTAAAATATTGGTGCCAGCAGCAGCAGAGCATTGCAAACTAAGTCTTTCCTTCCTTCCTTTTGGCCTGATGTAATTTATACTAGACAGTGCAGTGCCAAATAAATACAACTAAAGGAAGAAAGAATAGGAAGAAGTAGGTTTTCATTTTCTGGCTAGACTTAAGTGTCCTTTTACATATGCTGGAGCAACTAGTATGTACTACAAAGGAAAAAAGAAAAAAAACAAACCTGTGGGCATTTTCATTGCAGTAAAAATAGGTACTACATACCAGGAGAAAAAAAAAATATTTCTGCCTGTCTTTTGCATCTAGTATATAAGAGAAATTCAATAAAGAGCCAACTGGAGCTTCAAAGCTGAAATTTCCAGAAATCTAGCATCCTGGTTTTAACATTAATTTGAAATAGAATGCTTGAATCCTTTATCCTTTAATATAGAAAATCTGAGCTTTCTGGAGTTTTTTTATGTGTAACTGCATGACTGCTTAGAATAAAGTCTTAAAAATAGATTCTGCATCTTGCATAGTTTTGTTTGTTGTAATGCCTCATTTATACTTTTTTTTTTTTTTTGCATTGTCATTATGGGATTTCAAAGAAGATATATAATTTGTTCTTCAGTATCAACCTGTAAAAGTTTCAGGACACCTTTCCAGGAGAAAGGTTTTTTTCCCAGTAGTTTGAGCCAGATTTTCCATTTCTGTGTGATTTGGCCAAATTACCTATGTCCTTGCTCTCTACCCCTTTATGTTGATTATCTGCCGTGAATTCCATTATCCTCAAAGGCTGTGCTGCTTTTGTCCAGTGTTTGGTTTTGAACAACAATGTCAGTGTGAAAATTATTGTGCCTCATTCCAATTAAATTCTTTAGTCGTAGAAACATATTTTATGACATATTTTTTTATTTTCAGGTGCACAAATCAGCTCCCTGTGCCATTAGGATTCAATGCTGCACACAGAGAAAAAGCTTTATTTCTTCTACTGAAAAGTAGTTATGAGATTCATAAAGCTGTTATTCACAGTCAAGCCCTGTGCAAATGGAGACAGAAGAGAAGAAACCTCTTTGTTGGGGCTATTCATCATGGACAGGGGAATTTTCCCCCAAGCAGTGCTCTAACAATTTTGCTCAGATTGTGGGTATTTTTGTGTAACCAGGTTGCAGGCTACACAGTGAGTCTCTAATGCCTGAAACAATGTGAGGTCAGTCATGTCCCTGCACTCAAAGTAGGCATGGGACAGTGAAGAGCATTCTATAAACAATTATGGGCTGGTTTTAGTGATCAACATGGAGAACATATGCAGAAATAATGCCCTATATAGTGTTGTAAATATTGCTATGAATGGAAGATAATGGCCCCAGTATGACACAGTATTTGAACACATGCATTTGGAGATGGGGACATATTTAATTCTTCACCAGAGGTTAATTGCTCTGTCACAATTTTCTGTGGATTAAAGACTTCCGTAAGTTGCCGTGCAGCTAAAGATATCCTTCAAATCTATTTTTAAGAAGTAAAGTTTTATAAAGACTTTCAAAAGTGATAAGAAACTTAATATGAAATACTGGTTTTGGCACAGCAGAAAACATAGAACAGATTTTCTCTTAATATGTAAATGATAGGTAAGGTAAATCCACAGGTAGATTATACAGGTATTAAAACTGTAAAAAATTGGGACTTAAAATAGTTTTATCCAATAAAAGAACCAAATTGGTTTTGTATATTGACAACTGATTTTTTTTTTATTTAAAGATGTTCTTAGAAAAAGTGATCACTGTTTAAATACTGCAGATTAGAGAACAGTCTCAAATATTTATTGTATTGGTCAAGATTTGGGTTTAAATTGTATTCCTGCTTTTCTCAATATGATGTGCAAAAATGATCCTGGTATTGAATTTCAATATTATTACTGGATAATATTTCCTAATAAGAAAGTAATAATTATTGTCTGCAAAGTCTGCTACTATTTTTGTTACTATTTAACCAATTCTTTCACTTGTCTAGAACTACACTGAGAATTTATTAAAGACCTCATATTTATTTCTATTTTTTCAGTATTAAATTAGTAGAGGATGAAATTATTCCCCCTCTTCCCTTACTGTTTGGCATTTAGCAGATATCTATCTACTGGATTCTTATCTTGATGCTTTTCTGTAAATTATGGTGAAATTCAGGAAAATTGACATTGGAAGAAGGCAGATGCAACAAAATATGTCATGGTTTCACATTGCCCATTCCTTCAGACTATTTACCCCTTAACATTATCAAAAATGCTGCCTGCAGTAGGTTTTGATTGTTCTATCATAATTTTATACCTGAAGCTGAACACATACCTGATGTGTTTTCTTTCTTGAACTGTTATAGAAAAAATTCTGTAATCTACCTCTTTCAAAGACTAGATATGAGAAAGCAGTCCAATGAGATACACAACTTTTTTTTTAATTATCTGGCCTCTGCTGACCTGTGATAATACGTTCATTTCATGTTGTTATTTTTGAACATCAGATTTTGTGTGGAACCATGAAGTCAGAAGGGGGTAAAAGTTTTGATTTTTGGGCTTTTTTTTTGGTTAAGCTTCAGTTTTTCATGTGAAAAATTGGCCTGTGAAAAGGAAACACCTGCCTTTGTCTTGAGCACTCATGCTTCTTCAGCTCTGCAACATTGTTCCACCATTTCCCACACTTCCAGCTTCCAGAACGCCCAGCTGCACTCCAAGGTCAAGACTTTGCTTGGAACCAGAACACAACTTGTTGTTTAAAGTAATTTAGACATGGATGGGCAGCCACACCAACATCTAACATCACCTAAAACGAAAATGAGAGCATATGTGAAAATATCACTTCAATAGGATGAAGAAAGGGCTGTAAGCAGATACATTCAATTTTAAATGCATTATTTATAGGCATGCAAACCAGAATGACCTGAGATATTTTCACAGTTAAATGATACAGAGTAAATAATCCTCAGCTGGTCAAAATTTCTCTGGAAAGTTATTACTGTAGATAAGACAATAACTCTATTATATGTGCTTCCACAGGCACTTTACCAAAGGAAGCTATTATTTTTCCTACATATAAAAGAAGCTTGTCTTTGCACGCAGTAATCTACATTACGTAAAGAGGTGTCAAAAATTACATGGAATTAGTAGAGAACAAATGTTGATATAATGTCAGAGAGAAAAAAAAAAAAACAACAAAAATCACAACAACTGATATAAAGGAAATATTTGCCTTAGAGTTTCATGCTGCTGCCCAGTTATCTGAATGCCTGAAACACAAAATCAACAAGAAAAGCAAAGTCCCTTGAAAGTTTTCTGGTGATCCTGTCAAAACCACACAACCTGCTCGGGCAGGTTTTTTCTTTCTGTTTCCCTTTTCTGGTGAATTGATGTGAAAAACTTTCTTGAATATTGAAGAATGAAAGGACTTTGTGCAGATTTCTGTATTACAGGTTTACCCTTAAGCAAAATAATTCTGTTTTTTTGCAAAGTTTCACCATAATAAGCTAATCAGTCAGACAATCAAATTCTATGGTAACTTTAAGTTTTAGTCAACATATTTTCCATAGTAAAAAATGTGAGTAAAATATTCTAGAGGTTTTATGTACTTTTTAAATCACACTACTTCTGTTACTCTCTACGGCTGTCTACACTGGCTAAGGTTAAAAGTTCTTTAAAGCATTTTTATTATGAGTATTTCTTCAAGTTTCTTTACTCAGAGAAAGATGAAAAATTTAAATGAGCTTATCAGTATGTGAGACCATGCATTTATATATCTATATCTATATATCTATATATCTATATATCTATATATCTATATCTATATATCATCTACATATCTATATATATCTATCATGTTTTCAATTTGAATTATTTTCTTCGATCTTAAATATATAAAAGCATGATTTACATTGCTTACAGTTATTCTGCTGGTCCTGCAACTTTCAGTGTTAACTCATAAATTGAAAGATTGACATAGCTGCATCATTTTTAATAAAGGTCTGTTTATCAGAGGAAAACTATGAACAGAATTTTTGGTAAACATTTTATCCTACAAGATGTTCAATATGTTGCTGTTGTTAGGTTGCTTACAACTATAATTTTCTACTGGATTATGTTTCCCCATCCTTCTTTGTGACTCCTTTTAAAAATCTGTTCACCATTAAACTGCACTGGATGTAGAAAAATAATGAAAATATCAGCAATAAAGTATTTCCTATAAAATCTTAACTCCTGAGAGTAGTGCTAGCAGCTGACACAATATATTATAGTGGTATTTTCAAAAACACCTAGGATCTTTTCAGAGACTTTATTTTAGTGTCTAGCCTACATTATATTAGAAGGCTAGCCTACAGTAGCCCTCTGTAGACACTTTGGCTACAGAAGAGAAGGACAACATGTGACCAAACGAGATATTACAGTGGTGCCCTGAGCAGTGCAGGTGAACAACATCTGTGTATTCCTCTGGCTGTCTTTAGAAAAGTTTAATGTGACAAGCTCTGCTCTAGGTGCCCAGCCCATGGGTTGTTTAAGTCAGATGAAACTAACCCTACTTCTAGTAACACCCAGTGTGCTTTCCCTCCTCACAGACCCCAGAATTTGGTATTCTTGTTTCCTCAATCACTCTGAGTGTACAGGAAGAAGTGGACCCTCCATTAAGTTGTTATGTAATTAGCTACTACTTTTGTAACATTTACAAGCAAGAGAAGCAGATGTGAGTATTTTCCTCTCTGAGATGGGAGGGGAGAAATGTACCTCCATTTCTTTCTTCCTGGTGAACAACTCAGACAGAAAGTGTCTTGTGAAAGTCTTTTTTCTTTAAGAAAAAAAAAAATCCCTCATCTAATTCCTCATGCTTAAAAAGAGGAATACAGAGTCTAAACACAAGGAAGGGTTTCAAGGCTGTGGAAGCCAAGTTTCATGGTATTCTTTATACTGAGACATGATGTCTCTGGAAGAGATTTCTGATGCACATCTACTTGGATGTTTTCAATTGGTTATTTTAGAACAAAGTTTATTGTGATATCCATCCCAAAAGTTAACTTTTCCCCACCTGGGAGAAGCATTTAGGATGATGCATTTGGCTGTGAGATCTTGTGCTTTATGTTTCTGTGGGATATGTCTTCTTGGTTCCAGCCACAGGAAAGGTACCCCAAAACCAGCAAGAACATGCATCTAAATAAAGATCTGATGTCACATTGGATGCTCGGGAAGAAGCAGAAAACCTAACTGATGAATTGCAAAGTCCCAGGCTATGATCTGAAATATTTATTAAAAACATAGAATGGCTTGTGTTGGAAGGGACCTTAGAGATCATCCAGCTCCAAACCCCGCTTCCACTAGACCAGGTGGCTCAAAGCCCCATCCAACCTGGCCTTGAACACTGCCAGGCATGGGGCATTCACAGCTTATCTGGGCAACCTGTGCCAGTGCCTCACCATCCTCACAGTAAAGAACTTCTTCCCAATACTTCACCTAAATCTACTCCCTCCCTGTTTAAAACCATTACCTAGTGTCCTTGCACAATGTGTCTTTGTCAGAAGCCTCTCTTCAGCTTTCTTGTAGGCTCCTTTTAGATACTTTCTTTTTCAAGTTCTTTCCTCTCCTAACAATATTGCTGCCAGAGTATCAGGGTGGTTGAAACATATCTATAATTTCTTAAGCAGAGTAGGAATTAGCATGTCCTCATGGCAATATGTCATGTACAGTAAATAATTTAATTGTAACAGCTCAGGGATATGTATTCAAAGGAAGCTTGAAATATTTGGCGGGCAGTAAATTTCATTGCACAGGGATGGAAAAGGTTATTAGCTCATCTCTAATATAAATACTTACAACCGGTAGCAGAGCTCTATTATGATAGTGTGCGACTTAATGTCATTCAGGTAAATAAGGAAATTTCAGACCAAATATTTATGTCAGAAATTATGGTGCCATTTATAACCCTATTTTTAGCACACTGAAAACAATAATAAAAAGTAGGATTTAATAGGCTTTAATAGGCAAAGTTAGAAGCAGGAAAGAGGGATTTTCATAAGAGGCCCTCATTTCCTTAAGGGAACTTTTTTTTCCATCTTCTCACTGGCATAACTTAAGTATCAGTACAACCTATAGACTTGCAGAAAGCTTGATCTTTGGGCTCTGCCACCAAAGGCTGCCCCACCTCATTTTGCAGTAACCACTACCCTGTGCCAGGTGAGCTGCCCCGTTCACTGCTGTCTCCTTTATGGGTGGTTACAGAGACCTTTGCAACAGAATTGCTTTTGTCTAATTTTTAGAAAAGTTCTGATGTCAGTATCCCCTTCTTTGGTCATCTCCAAAGAGTATCTGCGACAATGAAGTCAATGGAACTGATTTAATTAGATACTGGCACAAATGAAAGTGTCGTAGCTTCTTTTATATATAAAAGGGGAAGGAAATTGGTATTCTGTACATTAAGAAATTTACTTCAAGTAGGGAGAAAATTGGCTGCCCTTTTACAATATTCTGTGTGATAATGAAAGTCTTTTGTCTTTGTGATGTGGATGAAAAATATTTTGAAGTTGGTCCCTTTACATATGCTGTAATTAAATTCAAAAGGAGCTATAATTTAGATCCACGCATTTGAAAACATCCAGCAAAAATGGGTGATTTTATTAGTTCACAGAAGATGTGCAGGGTGAAGTGTCAGTTTAAAGTAAATTTCATATAAATTTGTGTACACATAGGAGAAGTTCAGAGTAAATTTTATATACAAGGTAAAGCATCAATTTAAAATTAATTTTACTTTTGAAACATGTGCTTTTTTTGAAGGAGTAGAAACTCTATTCTCAAAATAGCTTGAAATCCTTATCCAGAAAGGATATTAACAGCCTTCAATTTTAGCAAGTCTTTCCTCTCTGTTCTCCAGGTTTCCTTTATCATCTAACATTTGACCCATACTTATCAATATGTATTGTAAACTCTTAAAGCTTGTCAACAGAGAAAATACAGTTCTAATGTAGGTAGAGATAAATATAACCTCACAACTTGTTTCCCATGATCCACCCATGAGCAACTTGTTTGAGGTTTGTAGTTTCTTCCTCAGAGAAAGCTCCCTCATTGTCTTCAAAGAATGATTGATTCAGCGAGCTGAACTAAGGACAAGAAGTCACGGGAGAGGTCTCTGCCCCAGTATCATGGCCTGGAAGAATGATGATAGGTTATCATTTCCCTTTTGTTGCAATGAATTCAGTTCGTGGATATGCTACGGATAAACATCTAACAGGAACCAATCCCTTTTAGAATTGCTTTCAGACCTGGCAGGCAGAGAAGTCCTTGAGATTGTTGTGAACCATACAGCAGAAAGTCTGAGGTGCATTTTAGCATCTTGGGTAATTGAAGAATATGCTGAAATGCCATTTAATCAGGGCATTGCAGAATAGATGAACATTTTAGTTTTGATCTAGACTTTGATTAGTGAGCATTAATTGCCAGGAAAACATATTCTGTTTAGGGGGGTTGAATAAATATAAACCACAGTGTTTTTTATCTCTTTTCTTTCAGTTCTCAGAAAGTATTGCCTTCTTCACTGAAAAAATCTGTCAAGCTTAGTGATTACAATATCTATAAAAATACACAAAAATGTATTGACATTGTTATGATGAAATTGCAATTTCTGAATATCTGAGCAGATAGACTTTTCTCACTTTCCCCTGACTTTCCCTTGTCCCTTTTTCTGCTTATTTTGTTTCTCCTATTTGTTATCAGACTGGAAAACTGATATTTCCTTCTGTTTGCCTCACGGTAAGCTGTTCAGAACCGATTTGGAGTTCAGTGCAGAGGGCGTTTTAAACTGATGATGAAATAGCGATTTCTCAAACCTAGTTTAACATCTACATGAAGGCTGGTAACTGAGCTACAAATGAAAAAAAGTACATGACTTAATGCAGCCTCCTGATCTTTGCCTTTACAATGCCCTTTTGTTCTATAAGCTTCCATGTGGGAAGATTAGGGAGGGTCGGTAAACAAAAATGTCTTTGCATGTCTTAAGAGATCTAAGTGCTCTGCCTGTAGAGTCAGCAACTTCCCATTGAGTTTCAAATAATCTGAAAGAGATGAGTTCCTTTCACAGCATGAAAATTCTGGCTGGGGCAACGGGTATTGTCTTCTGATTCCTTACAATCTCAGACTCACAGCAATGTGACTGGGCCACCTGGCTAGTGAATGTTTTTGCCACTTTTGCTTCATCAAAACCAATCATCAAGTGCACGTACGTTCTCTTCATTCCAGGAAACACATTTCCTTATTAATACATATTTTCTTTGTAATTTATAAAACAAAGCAGATGCTTTGTAACAGATTCAATGGCAGAAGAATTTTAGAGAAATAAAGAAGAATTTGAAGGGTTGTGGAAGAGACATAAGGTATGGGGGATGCTGTCCACAGACTATAATTTTGCTTTCTGGCTTTAAATTTTAAGGAGGACAGAGGCTATGGAGGAACATGCCATGGTTACATGGCTCACTCATTCCTGTTCTTAGGAAGCTGTTATGAAGCAGCTTCTGAAACATGAAACATTGTGCAGAAGCAAATTTATAAGTCTGATGCGGCATCTTAGCCTTTGGCTGGTGTGAGAATTTTAGGCCTTGAAAAGACAATTTTGGTTTATCATAGATTGATAAAAGTAAAGGGTTATTTGCTACCTGTACAGTCTCATGCTGTACACACTGCTAAGACAAGCAACTCTAAATAAAGCAGAAGTTCAAAACCCACAGGCTTTTAAGGCCACTGAGATGACCCATAAGATACACAGTGATGTTCAGCTCATAACACAGAAGCTTTGCGAGGAATTTGGGTACTAATAACTGAGCTATTGATGTGACTGTTTATTCCAACCATTTACAAACATAGGGGATTATGCAATGCTCTGACATAATTTCTGCTAGCAGCTGGAAACCTCTGCTGAACATCTGTCTGAAGTGCTGTTCTCATAATTCATCTGCCAAAACTAGTTGAATAAATTGAAATGAAATTCCAATTTTTATTTCTTTATCAAAACTTTTGTTGCCTTTCAAGGCCAAACACTTCTGTGAAAACTCTTTCAACAATCCTTTGTGTCATTTCTCTAGCCTTAAATTATATTTTGTCTCATAAATATGTAGAACACTGGAACACATGTCACTGCATCAGAAGATTCATGAAATCCATTTGTACTAGCTGTTATTTATATGTTGGCAGCTTGCTTTGAAATGATTGTTTGCTCTTCTTGGAAACATGGACAGTTTTAACCAGGGGCCTCATTACTGAAAAGACAGAAAAATGGTGTGGGGAACTTTCATTAATTATAAGGGTGAAATGGAAAAGAAATAGGAAAAATGTTTATCCCTTTCATTACACCTACAAATGTAAGTAGAAAAACAAGGTAACTAAATGAAGGAAAGATTCCCTTTCCTATAACGTGAATTTGCTCTGTCTAGGTGTCCTTTTAGAGGATCTCCATTGATCTTGACCTGTATCCTGAATACAACATGAGAGGCAATTTAATTTTCCAGATGGAGAATGAAGACCTCTGGTCCTGAACTAATTTTAACTATGTCCTTAGCTATTAGCTTTGGGTTTATTTCTTCTAACTTACGTCAAAATAGGTTAAGAGTTGAACTCTGTCTGTTTCTGCTCACTGACTTGAGCAGCATGGACTGATTACTTTGGATGTTGATGATACATATTCCTTTAATGTATGCTCCTAAACTTGAAGCATCATCTTCCCATGTTTAATCTCTTTATATTTTAGTTAAATTTTAAAATATGGATAATTAGGGTATAAGTGCATTTTTTTGTGTGAAATTGTGTGTAAAAAAGTTACACAAATGCATTCTAGGGGTAGCAAGTCCTGCAAGGAATCATTACCACTCAGAAGTGAAGACATGCAGTAGACAAAAGACTAGGTCTTTACAACACTCACTTACTTTCTTTTGAAGAAAATAATAATAAAGAAAACATCTATAAGGCTTTCTGTGGTAGGAATGATTAATTTTCATATAACTAAATAAGGTAAGATTGTCTATTTTTTATTTCTAAGTTCTATTATTGGCAGATCCAGAGAATTCTGTTTTTCGGAATTTATTCTATCCTCATTTATCCTACCACTAACATAGAAGCTAGAGAAATTAAACTAATGGATATGACAGCAGAACTGGGATTGAGATGTGGTTTTGTGGTTTGACATACATCTCTCCCTCCGCTCATGACAAATAATGCTTTTGGTCATAGGAAAAGAGACATATCTGGTATAACAGAAGATAACTCTCTGTTCTTAACTGATAAGAGTGTCCAGCTCTATGCAATAGATTTTATATGGACCCTGACCCAGTTTCTTCTGTAAGTCCTTAATTTATAGGTCTTGTAAAGTCTACTCTGTCTCCCAAATAAGCCATTAGGTCATCAGGATCCATAATTTATTAAACTGCATTTTGTGAACAGGGAGTTAGTCTGTGAGAATATTGTGTTTCCCAAGGAAGTTAGGAAGAAATTTGCCAAAAAGGAACTAAGGTTAAAAATTCAACAGATCTGTCTGTTTCTCTTGAGTTCCTCTAATAGATATTTGTGAAGAGATGTGAGATGGAGGTAGAAAGAAAGCTTCCAGTGAAGTGCTGAAGTGAAGGGTACCAATGCAGTGAGCTGCATCTCTAAAATGAAAACCACTTCAACTAGAATGAAAAAAGCCCCAAATCCTAGTACCTAGTAGTCTAATGCACTAAAATGCAAAAGCCCAGATGCACAAGAGAATTCAGCCATTACAACTATTTCATGTTCAAGGTTCTCAATTTCCACACCTCAGCAGTTACCTCACTCTCCTGTTGCATACAAGCCATTCTGAACTTGCTGGAGTGAGTGTTGCCTTGGGAATGCTTGGCATCCCAGGCCATACCCAGAGTATGTCCTACAGCTGTCTTTGATGGGTAGGTCTCTCCTATTAGCTGCTCATATTATACATCATGCTTAGTACAGGAACTGGTTTGTGTAAAAGCCTTCAGTTTCATTCTCTTCTTTACTCAATAACCGACTCATCGTAGTGTTTGCCTGAGCTGTTTGAGGTGTTACTCCTTACAGCTTCTGCATGGGTCAGTCTGGACACAGCACCTCTAAAATTTGGAATAAAAATGGCCTGTGAGTGCTGATGGATAGGGAAGGAACAGGGTTTCTTTAGCTCTTCTGCTGGATCTGTTTTTCTTCAAATGGCAGGATTAAACTTGCGTTGAGCCAAAGAAACACTGAGAACTTTGGAACCTAATGATGGGAGTGGGAGGGCCTGTTTAAGAGTGCCTAATCCAGTGAATTACACTTTTACTAAGTGGAATGTGCGTAATTCCACTTTTAAAAAGTGAAATATGTTCAACAGAGATGAACCTGAATTCTGGGCCTCTGACAACACCAGGGTCAGATCTTCTGTGTGAGATATCAGAGTGGCAGCAAAAAAGAAAGTTTCATTTTTATTTCTTCATGTATCGCATTCTTCACACATATCTTGGGAGAATTGGAAAAGGCATCAAAATTTCTTTCTTCAATGCTGAATAGATTTATTAGAGAGGGCCATATCAGTCATATGTCTTAGAAGGACTTCACAACACAAAATCCCAAACACAAGTACTTGTTTAACTTAATAAGAATCTGTTTTGTAGCATCTGTTTTGTCTTTCACCCCAATATTCATTATTAGCCAATATGGTAGCTTAGATTGCTGTCTTCTCTGGGAAATCATCTTGTGTTGCAAGCCAGGCAAGCATTAGAGCTGTGAGTCATGCCAAGCAGAATATGGGAATATGGGGGCTGCAGTCCTTTTGGGGCAAGGCTCCTGCATGATTAAAAGCTGGGAAATGCTGTAGTGCCATTTCTCAGGGCTACCTTCAGTGAGGTTTTGAGCATACATTTTAGGGCACCAGCTATGAGCTCAAAGTGCTGTCCAGCTTGGTCAGTTGTAGGTTCTGCTGCAATCTTGCAGACAGTAGTTGTTAGCAAAAAACCCAGTGTTAGAGCAGCCACTAACAACACCATAATAATTACATGCTTAAGGAGGCCTTAAATCCCCTATTGTATTACAGCTGGGGTGTTTTAATGGGAAATGGATAATGCCTCCAACTGCCTCCAAACAGCTGACTATAGGGTGTAATTTTACAATTAGCCTAACTTAATACATGTCCCCACTGCAGCTATGATGACTATCACTGCCTTTCCCTTAATGCTAGCCACATATTGCCACTCTTCTATGCCATCAACTGTGTGACTTCATGGACAGTTTGATAGCTCTCTGATTTGTCTCTGGGTTAGCTTCCAATCACACAAACTTCCTTATCCAGCTGCCAAAAGCGTGTTTAATCATTTGGGCAGTGCGGTGGAAGGGGATGGGATGCGTGTCTGGAGTGGCAAGGTATGCAAAGGCTGCTTTCCCACCAGACATGCTCCTTTATGTAAAAGCTTTTGCTTCTGCAATAAAGATAAAATGATCATGCAGCAGAGATGATGATTCTCTACAGTAGAAAAAAAAATTCTTGTTTTGCTTATCTGTCCTTAGAGCTTATATCTGCAGGCACTCTCAATGTCAAACACTGACTCAGCAGAAATCTCATATGTGGCAAAATCTGTACTTTTTGAAATGAGAATACTACATAAAGAAAACATCAAGGAATCTTAACCATTTCTCAAAGCATTTGATATGATAGCCTTGGAATAGAAGAAAAATCAAGTTTAGTTATCTTTCCACCTCAGTAAATTCAAACAAAAAGACAGAATATCAAACACACTTTATCTTGTATACACAGTGGAACATGCCAGCTAATAGCAAGAAATAGATCATGACCCTAGAGTAACACACTTCATTTAGAGATAATGGAATACAATCAAATATAAACAATTTGAAATGCAAGTGCAATGCAGACTTTGCCTGTGATGCTTAAGAGCAGATTAGATTTATAAAGCCATTTGTAGCAACCTTTGCTGCATATAATTTTGAACAGCTCAGCAGCTGTAAAAATGTTTGATAGTGTAAGTACTAAAATATTATTGCTACTTGCAACCAAACACCTTGTCTGAATTTTATAGTAACTTCCTGGTTAACCAAATATTTATTAAGGTTGGATTTGACAACCATTCAGTATGAAGTTGCTATGATAAGGTTAGTTCAAGAAATTACTAAGATTCTTTGTCCATCTTTCTTCCTCTGGCTACAGTGCAGTGTACTCATTACTTGGAATTGATGCATTTTAGGATCACAGGATGGAAGACACACCAGATCTGTGAGGATTATGTTGTAAGTAAAATGAGTGGCATTCCTTGGCACAGAGAGTTTTGAGTGGCAGAGTGGTGGTAAGCATGGGAAGTTCTGAAAGGTGAACTGTACTGCTGATGTACCTCCACAGTGCTGCAACCAGATTAGCTTGGAAATTGTTTTGAAAATAATGTAATGATAACCACTTGTTTGGAAAATAAATTCTTTATTCTTTGAGTGCCTTGTTTTCACTACATTGACATATTTCCTACATGCTTTTCACACTAACCTTATTTGTCCCCTGAGTGGTTCAATCTTGCTTTGGTTGTGAATGATTCAGGATGGGGAATGGAATCTATTTGACAGTTTATCAGAAACTAAATTAACTGATTATTGAAAAATCAGGTATTCAGACTACTGATTCTTCAGGGGATGTCAGTTCTATGACTAAGTGTTTATATAGTGCACTCTAAACTCCAGTCTTCATATTAATATATTAATAGCAAAGGCAGAAGTCATGTCTTTGTCACAGGCTACTTCCTGTCTGTCCCCAGGTAAAGTTGACTCTGTAGTAGCAGTACCAAAGCAAAATCATTATTCAGAATTCTCTAAGAGTGTGCAAGTCTCCTCACTGTTGTATAGAGAGGTAACTGTATAGCTAGGAAGAGAATAATTTGATCAAAATCATGTTTCCACAACTATACAAGTATCTAAATCATATAAATATAGTAGAGACAAAATTCTATGTAAGAAATGTAGTGGAAAAGAAATCATTTTACACGTTTTCAAAAAATGCGCAGAGTGTCAAAATATTGATGTAAATTCCAGCCTGACTTTAAAGATCAATAAACTTGAAAAGGTAAAAGGAAATGAAAAAGGAAGGCCAACTTCCCAAAAATTGTGGAAGAATTTCTAACCACCTAGCAGCTACTGGCCTTCTGAGTGCCTGATGAAAGCAGTGATATGTATAAGCTATAACAGATACATATTATGTATATCTATCTATCTATTTCTCTATCTATCTATCTAATCTTGAGTCATGTTGAAAAACTGTGCATCTACTTTCCTGTGTTTATGTGTATAAGAAAAAAGAAGACAAAAGAGAAAGAGAGAGAAGATATTGGGGAGAATTCTTGCATAAACTTATTCATTTGCCCTTCAAAACAAAGGGTCAACTATTCATTAAATGTTTTAGGTACATCTTATGAATACGTATTATCTAGCCTACCAGTTTCTCTAGAGCCATCCAGTTAATTCTGTTTTTACTAATATATTAGGTCATAAAAAGCCAGTTTAACAAATAAGAATACTCTTGCAGTACCAGTTGAATCCCTTGGCACAAATTTCCTTTGGCACGGTGGTTCTAACTGGCGCATGAATGGTTTGGCTCCTCAGGGAAAGCAGATATGAGCCCGAGCTTACACTGCACACAGCACACAGAAACCCACCCAAATAAGTTGACATGGTGCAGCAGAAAAATTAAGTGATGAAAAGGCACTTTTAAATGATGTTTTAAGAACATTGATTTTATTATACAGGATTTTCAGTACTTACTAAGCTTGCTTACATGCTCCGCTTCTAGAGCATTTGACTTTCAGAGGAATCTGAGTTGCTTCAGGGGGAACAGAGCCTGGGTTCCTGTATGGGACCAGTGCTTTGGTCTGTGTGGTCACACTGTCAACAAATGAAGCAAGTAAGGTCAATTAATGACTTCTGCTAAGAGGTGGAGACCAAGGCACTGCTTGCTTGTTTAAAGACTGTAGGAAAAACACATCTGGAAGTCCGAAACAAGAAAGGAACTAAACAGTATTTGCTTTGAGGGCTGTCAGGCACTTTTCCTGTCCTTCCCCTCTCTTACGATTTTTTTGTATTTTTTGCCTGAGTTGCCAGTTAGATGAGCAGAGTAATTAGGAGTGACACGCAGCCTGTGAATGTAGCCAAGTCCTGGAATCTGCTGCTGTTCGTGTCATGGAGAGAGGATACAGTCAGAGAAGGAAAGTTATTTCCTGCACTTAATATCTGATCAGTCATTTGAAAGGTACACATGCTTAGAGGAATAACAACTGCCAGAAATAAATGTACCAGAAGAGAGTGGTCCTGCTTCTTGTTTGGTAACCAGATGCTATTCTTAGAAGCCTTAAAGGTTAAAAAAACCCTACATTTATAATACTTATACATTTATAATACTTAATGTGGGGGTACATGAGGTTTGAAAGTTCTCTATAAACATTGAAAGTAATGTAAATTGTCAGGATTACTAGAACCTGCAATTTTGTAGGCTTTTTCAGCTACAAATTCTATCCAGATCTTTGTCAGTGTATTGCTATTTGATATATCACTAAACCATTTATATCAGCCACAACTTTTGGCATTCCCTGCTGAAGAATAAAGGTACAACTTATGTGAAATCCCCTGGCAAGGCATCCAGAAAAATCCTCATTCATCTCTTAATGAAAACTAATGAGAACTATCTGAAAGTGTAGAATTTGTTTCACTTGCATGGGATGTTCAAACATGAACTAGTTACCATGAATTTTTTTTTCAGTAGATGTTGGAAATAAATGCTTTTAAAGTGATTTGTCTGACCATAGGTATTTATTTTAGAATATATTTAATTGCTCTCATGAGATTTCATTCTAATGAATTTTAAGACTTCAGTCTAACTATGAGATATTTTGAGCTGGTTGAGAGGAACCTGACTCAACTCAGTCTTGTCAGAAAAGGGAACTAGGAATCAGTGTTCTCCATTCTTAAATCCCACATAAAATCCCTTTAAGTTATAGAATCACAATAATAGAGTTCACCATTTCAGGGAGGTGCAATATCAGAAAATTCCATTATTCTCTTCCCATACACTCTTGCATAGTGTGATCCTTATTTTGAATTGATTAAACTTCTTAAACAAAGATGAAAGGGAAAACCAAGAAGATTCCCATACAAGGGAACCTCAGGAGGCTTTACAAGAACAACTGCAAGGTGCTCTAACCCCTGGTATCCACACAAGCTCGAGGATTAACAGATGGAGAGCAGCCGTGCCAAAAAGGCCTTGTTGATGCTGGTGGGTGAGAGGCTGGATGTGAGTTCAATCTTAATCAGTTCTGAATGTGCCTTAAAGATCCATAGAGAGAGAGTATCCTCAGTTTACTGCCTGCTCATTGGCACAAAGTTTGGAGACAAAATATGATCCTCCATTAACCCTAAGGAAAGACTTGTAGTCTTAAGTCAAACTAACAATCTGGCAGTATGCTATGGAAGGGCAAGAAAGCCAGGATTTTAAAAGCTGACCTCAGGAAACAATAACACTGATACTTGATTTTTTTTTCTCTCTCTGTTTTCATTGAAGCCCAAGATTATATTTCGCCAGGGCCTGAGAAGAGAGCAAAAGAATTCTACTGTAAAAAAGGACTCATTCATAAAAGGAGATTGGTTTAGTCAGTGTGCACATTTTTCCCCTAATAAAATCTGAATTTCCTGTGATACTTTGAACATTCTTTATAGACAAATCTTATCAATTTTATTTAGTCGTGATTACATAAAAGGATCTGGTGGCTTTAAATGTGAGTAAGTAAAGTCAATATTTGGGGACTTGCCAGAAGTACTATTCAAACAAGGGATTATTCTTTAATAAAGTACTATGAACAGGAGTGTCCAATTAATCCACGGAAGCAATGTTAACAACATAATTGAGTGCAATAAGACACAAAATCTGACAACACACAGGTACATGGAAGCTGCACAGTGGTTTTAAATTATCTTAGCCCACTTTGCTGCTGATGCCACTCATCTGCTGGTGGAACTAGTATGTAGGATTCTCATTCCATAGAAGACAAAAATCAAAGAACAAAATACAAATTGGTTATGAACTACTAGATTCTCCTTGATTCTGCTATTCATAATTTTCCCAGGATGTCTCACTGAGTGAGTTTTAAGGCTGTAGAGGAGTATACCAGATGCACACCTGACCACACAGACAGAACACCAAAAAGTCCAGTTAGTCCTGTGGCTACCTGAGATAACCATTCAGAGCTCACAGGAGGCATATTTTGCTTCATGGATGAGATGTAGTCAAGTTTATGATTAGACTCTTCATGTCTGGCCAGAAAGACTTGTCTGTTTTTCTTTTCTTCTCTCTTTCTTGTTGGCCTTTATTGACTCTCTGTTAAATATTTTTGCCAAAGTTTTTCATCTATCGCCTTCTCTTTGGACTAATCCCTTATAGCACAGCAGTATGACATATTCTGCTTACTGAAGTTTATAGAAAACTGTGGAAAAGCACTTGGCTCTTTCAGATCTAATTCTATTTCTACTGAAGCTTGAGGCAGCACATTTCATAGATTTGATGTAGCTAGGTCAAATGCAGATTTAGATTACTTTATTTCATACCCTTGAAAAGGTCACAGGCGGTCGCTGTAGAAGCAGTAGAAAACACAGGTTTCTCCACTGGATAAAAGCAAATGGATGGTTGGTTGCTACCATATTGGAGTTCTCCTGCAATCAGATAGAGAGAAGAGGAAAGAATTGACATTGGCTCCAGAAAAGAGAAAGGTGGAGGTGGAAGAAGAGGGATAAAGAACAGCACTGGTGAAAGTACAGAGAAAATGAAGACAACAATGATTGCAGGGAAGAATGAATGATATTGACAGCACTGCTAAGGTACCCAGGGCAGGTGGGGATTGTGCCAGTGAACTTCATACAATAAAACAGTGTGAAGAGGAAGTAGGCCCATTATGGATAATGAGAGACAGATCCACTGAGATCCTCCAGCTGTTTCTCACCATATCACTGATGCAAAGCAGATGGACCTTTATCTGGAGCAGCAGCTTAGAGCACCTTTGTGTCAGGGGTGCAAATCAGCTCTTGGCTTCTCCTTTCTCTGTTGGGGATGACATAAACCACCCAAGCTTTGATGCTGCCATCCAAAAATAACCAAAAGTAACATCATAATATTGCAACTGGTTAATGCATGGTTTACTCTTTTTTTGTGTTTCATGTTTATCTATCTTTCACCAAATGACCACAGATCTCAAGTGAGAAAGGTAGAGAAGGACGGAGACACAAACAATTTAAGAAAAATTAGGGATGCATTATTTTATAAAACAATAAAATAGAGGGGAGCTTTAAGTGGAATTTTATCTAAGAATTATCAACAGTGTATGGAGTGTGGAGAACTTAGAAGGAAGCAATTCAAGTATCTGGCCTTTAGAAAGATTTTTTTCTGTTGTTTTATTGAATTACTGTTGCAAATTTTCTACTTTAAATACTTGCTATTTATTTAACTGGATTTATTTTGAACTTCCAGTGTAGAATCAGATTCTCAAGCCAAGGTCCTTGTGAGGTAATTTCCCTGTCAGGAAGTCCTGAACTAATCCTAATATCAAACAAAACTGCAGTACTGAGAGCCCAGAGAAGAGAATGCATCTTTGGAAAATGTTTCCTCAAGCAATTAGCTGAGAAACTGCCATGGAAAGTTCTCATCTCTGTTAAGTTTCCTTGACCCCATCTTTTCATTCCAGATGTTCTGTCATGTTTGCTCTGACTGCATCTGCGCTGCTAAGTACAAGAGGGCCAGGAAATGAGTTCAAGCACTTTACCCCACTGTGCATCTGCTAGGCTGCACTCTGCTCTGCACAAAGCAAGGCAGATCTGGCCAACTTTCCAAGATGAATCTGCTCTACCAGGATCTGCTCCTAAGCAGGGGATGTGCGTCAATTGGTGCCACTTAGATCAGAACACAGGCCTGGTCTCTGAATGTTATTTATTTAGCTGTACAGCTATAACTTGGGGGACCAAGAAGCACCCAGAGAAGTATGGTGGAGATAAATATATCATAACAGAAAGACAGAACATGGCCTTTTTGTGTATCATCTACGATCCAAAGATAAGCATAAAACGACACATCTGACAGCACTTGTTCAGACTCCTACACTTTAAGTCCTTTCACCTCCATCTGGGTTGGAATCTTTTTGGAGAGAGAGAAATAGAAAGACAGTGAAAGAAATGTACTGTAACAGTGAGGTAATTGAAACTAAAAGAAACAAGTAGGAAAAAAGATTCTTTTACAGAAATCATTGTTGATTTTTTGGCCCTGATCCAATTAACAGATAACAATTTCCTTTTTTTTTTTTTTTTTTGCCTTTACTTCTAAAGATGAATGGATGCAAAAAAAAAGGCCTTGGGATTCTTACAGGATTCACCATCAAATTCCTTGAGTTATAACTGTGAGCCATTCAATTCCACTAATACAAGGAGGCTGAGGGGTTTAACTGTCTAGAACATCTAGATTGCTTATTCTCTATTTCAGGGAAATTTGGTGCATCCAAAATGTTTTAAACATTAACTCCTTTTATGGTATGGCCATTTACCAAAATTTTACATATCTAAAGTGTCAAACCAGGGGTCATTTTGTCATAACAGAGTGCCACAGCCTTGGAAGGTGACGCCGGCTGTTTATTTACAACACGAACGGGAACGGGGTCACTCTTGATCAGTGTCATGAACTTTATTTTTCCAGCATCAGTCTCATTGTTACAACAATGCAGCAAGAGATGCTGACAGTTCCCTGATCAGAATGCCCAAAGTGCTTAGCATTACAGCATAACATAAAACAAGCGAAGTCACAGTTTCAACCAATCACAGAAGGCAAAAGCATAATGACAGAAGTTTTTCTCCAATAGCTTAAAGCCTATGTAACTTTCAGCTAAACAATAGCAGTTTTCTTTTCAACACAATGCTTCGTTCACAGAAGACAGAGCACAAAACTCTATTCATATTTAACCTTCTAAATGTATACTTAAGATATACTTTTTGCAACCTAGAAAAGCAATTCAACATAGGCCTACTGTTTATTTCTCACGTCTCCAAAGCTGCTGAGAACTTTTTCTGCTAGCTTAGCACTTCACTGTCTTTCACTGATCTCAGGCCTGCTTTGTTCAGAGCTTTCTCAAAAAACCCCCAAACCTATGGACTCCAACACTTCCCCCTCTCTGTTGACTCAAAAAGAAACCTTCATAACTGTGTCGCTTTCTACTTGCGTTTCACAGCCATACTATATTGGCATTGCCTACTATCCGCTTAAGACCTATCCTTATCAACACTAATCAATGCTATGTTACAGCACAGCAGTTTCCTGCTGTGAAGGCTCAGTCAGTGTAGTAGGTATGAATCCCGTCTGACAGTAGTTACACATCATTGTTCAAAAAATTCTGGTCGATTCCAGGGTCTGAGTTCAAAACCATCTATCTCTATATCTTCATCAGTCTGTTTTGTGAGATTTTGAACACTTTCTGTGTTTCTACTTCCTAATTCTCTCTCTTGTATGACAAAAACTTCTTTGACCGTTTTGTTCAGCATTCGCTGCACACAATGAAGTATGCAGGGAATCACTTTTAATATCACCACCAGAACTCCCAATACATAAAGACCTATCTTGCAAAGTTGCCTTAGCTAGGGTGCAAAGCTCCATTTTTGGAACAAATCGTCCAACTATGATCCACTATCTTCTTTAATTTGGGCTGTCAAATCTTTCAGCTTTTGTATGCTTTTGTGAATGGATTCAGAATGATCAGACAAATTCATACAACACAATCCTTCAAATTCCTCACAACCATGCCCTTGTGCCAGTAAAAGAAAGTCAATTGCCGCTCTGTTTTGAAGGGTAGCATGTCTAACACTATCAACATCGGTCAACATATCACTAATTGCAGAGGATGTGGCGTTAGTTTGCTTGCTCAGCTAGCATCCAACTCGATCTAACTGTTTTAAAGCCACTGCGGAAGCCAATTGGGGTAGAAATATACCTGCTGAAACCCTTCTCGCAGCTTTCTAAGGCATAAAATCACTTTGGCAGTCCTCCTCGTAATGAGGAGCCGCTCTCATTTTCTTTTGTTTCTTTTTCATGACCGCTTTAGCAGAAGGCGCAATCACAGTGAGCATCCCAATGCTACAAGGGCCACCTTCAAGGTGTGCTGGAATGCCTTGCCAAGCTCTGTCTCCACAAATGAACCAATACCCTTTGGGCAATTGCCGTGGATACTGGTCAGCCTCAGGAAGCACATCCCAACTATTTGAAAAATTACACCAAAAACTAAGATTTCTATATGCAAAATAGTGAGGGGTAACGTTATACTTTGGAGGATCGCCTTTTCGCCAAGCACCAGTTAGGAAGGTAAAGCAAAACTCTATGGTTAAAGAACTAAGGATTTCTAGCTCTTGGGGTTCAGAAGCTGCTCGGGGAAGTTTTTTGGCCCACGCATTCCAATTCAATGTGGGATTGTTTTCAGAGTCCAATTCACCCAATTGACCTTTGAGTTGTTTTTTGATCACAGGCAACTCTTTTACTGGCACACCAACCAGACAGGTTGAGAAAGGTTTTTCTGGTTCCGAATTAGACAAACATATGGTGTCCGAGCCTGCTGCCTTGGCTAAGGTCACCCAAACATTTGTTTTCGGTTGATCCACAGGCAAATCTGCACAACAAAAACCAATTAGAACCAAACAGTACAAACACACAACTTGCATTTCTTCCATCTTTCTCATGAGTAAACATTTGACATACAATTAACACATTTATAAAAAACACTAGCACGAATTCAGAGTTTGCAGGTTTCAGCGATGCACAAGGAACGTCAGGCACAAGGAACGTCAGGCGTGACCCGGGATCTCTCCGCTCGGCTCATGTCTGCGTGCTTGCTTCCTCAGTTCTGGGCTCGTCAACACGTTCCGGGGTGCGATATGGTTTGACGTTTTTGGCAGGGACTCACTTAATTCCAGCACCTGTAGAAACAGAAGCATACCCCTTTGCCCCACGTTATTAAGCGGTAAGGACCTTCAATTTGACCAGACTCAGGATTTCTAATTAAGACAGGAGGATTTTCTTTCAGCTTCGCTTGTGTACTATTTAAAAAATGCCTAAAAATTGGTGGATCAGGTTCTGCACCCGAACTGTTTAAGAAATTAAAAACGTACAAAGCTTTGTTCAGCCTCATCTGTGGTGTGACCTCAGCTCCCCCTCTCTGTTGATGTAAAATGCGCTTCAGTGTTTGATGTACCATTTGACGCCGGCTGTTTATTTACAACACAAACAAGAACAGAGTCACTCTTGATCAGTGTCATGAACTTTATTTTTCCAGCATCAGTCTCATTGTTACAACAATGCAGCAAAAGATGCTGACAGTTCCCTGATCAGAATGCCCAAAGTGCTTAGCATTACAGCATAACATAAAACAAGCGAAGTCACAGTTTCAACCAATCACAGAAGGCAAAAGCATAATGACAGAAGTTTTTCTCCAATAGCTTAAAGCCTATGTAACTTTCAGCTAAACAATAGCAGTTTTCTTTTCAACACAATGCTTCGTTCACAGAAGACAGAGCACAAAACTCTATTCATATTTAACCTTCTAAATGTATACTTAAGATATACTTTTTGCAACCTAGAAAAGCAATTCAACATAGGCCTACTGTTTATTTCTCACGTCTCCAAAGCTGCTGAGAACTTTTTCTGCTAGCTTAGCACTTCACTGTCTTTCACTGATCTCAAGCCTGCTTTGTTCAGAGCTTTCTCAAAAAAACCCCAAACCTATAGACTCCAACAGAAGGAAGGAGAGAAAAGCATCTTCTCCACCTCTTCACCTTCAGGCAGTAACTGCCTCTATACTTGCTCTGCACTTCACTGGTGTCTTTGTTGCAGGAACTGGTACTACTATTTCACTGAGAAGCAAGACTGTAAATCTATGGGAATGCAGTTGTATGAGGCAGGCTGAGCCTGTGTAACAGCTTACTGCTGCTGAGAGGAGCTGTCCTGTTTCCTCTTCAACAGCTTTTTCACTTATTTCTTCTTCTCATCTGCTGACTCCTTCCCTCCTCTTCCCTCCTCTCAAAAGTCTCAAGCATGTCTGTCCCTTGGGCTTCATGTCTTCTAGCAAATTATATTTGCCCAGGACTGTACTCTGGCACAGCTGGGAAGAAACAGCACCCTCCCCATCCATCACATTCTTGGAACTTCCAGCAGTTGGTGGCTGTATACAAGCTGCCTATGGGGAATGTTTTCTGGTCCATGATGGTTTTGCAGCTGTTCCTAGGAATTGTTGGAAGAGAGGTATTTAACCTGGGCCAAAACCATACTGGGGTAATTACAATAATTTACTGTAGACAGCATAAACAATCCAGTTCCAGTGCCTTGGAGTGGTATTGTTCACTGTTTAATAAATTATCATTGCTGTAACTCAGGGACAATATTCCTCTTAGTGGCTTAGTAGGAATCCAGCTCAACCAAAATGGAAGAAAAAGCTTTTTGCCATCAACACTTTAGGTATCAGACCACAGAAATGGGACAGGGAACAACGGTATAATTCCTGGAATAGAGAGGGAGAGATGGAAAGTAAAAGAAGACTTCTTCAATGTCAATTTTATATGTCTTGCCTAACTCTACCCTCCTTAACAGTATCATTAGAAATGTATACATATAAATGTGTACAAGGAGGACTCTTGGTCCTGCGGAGATGCCAACTAAAGAGACTTGCAGCAGAGTGCAACAATCCACTGTCATTTCTCCTGAGGTTTCTACCCTTTGGGTGTGCCATCTAATTTGAATTTGTTAGAAATGCCGGAAGTTTTTCCCAACCGAGTCCCACTGTTAAGAAAGTAATCTAGTGCATTTTCTTTAAACAGACCAGTGAGAGCTCACAGACACTATTTAAATGGCAGATTGGAAGAGCCGATAGCATTCACTAAGACAAGCAAAAGGAGATGACCCTCCTTTAACCTCTTACTGTGACACATCTGCATGCAAAAGAGAGGGGTACACAGCTTTCAGAAAGGTTTGTACTCTTCTCTCTGAGTCAACACTTCGGCATTCAGCAGCAGTGCCACTGCATTAGCACAGGCAGCCCCTGTCCTGGGACGCAGATGTTCAGCTGGACAGAGGAAAGGCTGCAAAAGCAATCTTGCATACCTGCATAAACCCAGCTGTTTGGGCTTTTTAAAAATTTTTTTTCTTCCCCCTGCATCCTCAGTTTTTTAGTCTAGGTCACCATAGGATCACGTGAGAAAAAACTATCTCAAATCAAAAATTATGAATCTGGCATTGCTTATGGGTCTGTGGGTTGAAAAGGTCTTTGTCATGCTGCAGGGTGATCCAAAAGCCCCTTGTAGAACTGTTCCCAATTATAGATATACTTCATGTGTTTTAAAATAGACTTTCTGTCCTCATACAAATATAACTATTAAGAAAAAATAAAGCCAAAACCTTTGAAGTTTTCGGTGTTCTGGGGAAACTCTACTTAAGGATTATTTTGTAGTATGTACTGTTTAAAATTTCTTGACAGCTAAATTTTACTGGAAGCTCTGTATTTAGTCATTCAATTTCATGTTTAACATTTCCTCTAGCATGTGAATATGAAGATTTTCACTCCATATCTACTCTCTATTTCTTTTTTCTCCTGTAGCAGATTTTATTTTTTTCCAAGGTTGGTGTGGAGTTTTTTGGGGGAATTTTTTGGTTGTGGGTTTGGGTTTTTTTCCCCCCTTTCATGAAAGATTGCAGATTTAAGGCTAGTAAATTTATTTCTGGAAGTCTAGAGTATAGAAGCCTTGAGATTTGACAGTTTGGGGTGAACCTGTGAAAAACATTTTGCTTAGCAGGGTAATTCATTCAAGCCTTAACAGAATTAAAGGAATTTTTCAGGCACATGTGCTCAAGTCTCATTAAAGCAACACCCCTCATGCTATTTTAAAGCATCTCTTAATTTCCATTTATAAGATCTGACTGCTCTGCCCTTGCTTAACCAACTGTTCTAGTTCAAAGTATAGTAGTAATTGTTATTGCAGTTAGGAAGTTCTCCTGAGTTGCAAATTTGCATAATTTTGGGGGAATTCTGTTTTGTGTTGTGGCTTTACAATTTTAAAAAAGCAGGAAGCTACCTTTATGTGCATGTTCAAATACAAAGAATAATTTTTGCTAATGGAAAATAATTAAAAAAATAAGATTCAACATTTGTCACATTTTTAAATTGTAAATAATAGAATCTATTTTAGGTTTATGCTTTGCTGCTTTGACAAAACATTAAGTGTTGGTTCTATCTATATGGGTCTGAATCTAGATTAATAGTTCTCATTTCTTGTGAATTAATGGCAACCTGGTGTTTAAATAAAATAATTTCCTGAGATTGTCTCTGACTTCAGCCTCAGAACTCTTTCTTTGAAGTAATGTGTCTCAAAAAAGCAACCAGGCAGATGTACGGATCTTGTGGTCTGGGAGCATTCTGTTTTAGTGGCCCCAGTTGTGAATAAAGCAATAAGCAGATGTTTAATGCTGCTGTCATAAGTAATGCATCTGTTGGGGGGTGGGCACAGAAGTGCATCAGTGTTTAATGCATTCAGATTCCTTCCTAGCTATCATAGATCCATCAGCTCCCTTCCTCCACTGGCTGGTGTTAACTCTGTCACTTTTGCTATTTCTCTGCTCTTTCTTCCTTTGGTATTTGTGTAGGAAAATCCTCAGCTACAAAACATGTGGTGAATGTCTTTATCCTGGCAGTGACTGGCCTGAGAGGAAGGTAATATTTTAGGTGCTTTGATTATGCTAATAATGTAACCACCCAAATAACTTGGTAGATCCTCCAGGTTGCCTGCTGTCCCACTAGACCCATGGCACCTGCAGCCAGGTATGGTGGAGCCCCGTCCCTGGGAGCTGGGAGGCATCTCAGTGTCCTGAGAAAATGAAGGGAGGTAATGAGAAAGCAGTGGGGAATGTCAGCACCCTCTGGTGTCTCCTCGTCCAGGAACTTCCAGGAACTTCTATCTGTAATGGACCAGTTAGCACAGGTTTAGTGCAATGTTACCTCGGAGTGAGGCAATTTTGGATGTGCCTGGGAGGTGGATTTAAAAGGAGCCAACTGTGGAGCTGATGGTGAAAAAATAGCTTCACTTTTTAAAAAAATGAAGAGGGAGGGAGGGAGGGAGGGGAGGGAGGGAGGGAGGGAGGGAGGGAGGGAGGGAGGGAGGAAGGAAGGAAGGAAGGAAGGAAGGAAGGAAGGAAGGAAGGAAGGAAGGAAGGAAGGAAGGAAGGAAGGAAGGAAGGAAGGAAGGAAGGAAGGAAGGAAGGAAGGAAGGAAGGAAGGAAGGAAGGAAGGAAGGAAGGAAGGAAGGAAGGAAGGAAGGAAGGAAGGAAGGAAGGAAGGAAGGAAGGAAGGAAGGAAGGAAGGAAGGAAGGAAGGAAGGTCCCTAGTCTGCTCCGAATCATATTCCAAAGTCATTGATGTTGTATTCCTAGTGGAATGTTATAGTTAATTGAATAATTTGAAATCATACCATTAAGACATTTTTACTTCCTTGAAGTGGAACATTTTAACAATTTTAAAGGCATTTCCTTTTCAAATTGAAAGGGAAATCAGCGTAATATAAAAAATTCCATTCGGACAAGAATGCTCTTCGATGGTTTCTAGCTCTCAGTGAAGCAATCTTTTAATATACCATTTCTTCTGGTCTAATAAAGCGCCTGTTTCTCAGAAGATGCTAAACAAACCAGAGTTCTCTTGGAGTGTGGTCCTGGGATCATTGTTTTTCTGATGGGTTTGAACAATAAAAGCTCTAAATGCTACCTGCTTAGCTTCCTAAATTAACAAAGATGCATGTGTACTGTTATGCAAAACAACCTCAGAGGACCACTTTGAATTGTTTGAGTTAACTGATAAGAAGAAGCTGAGGAACTTTAATTGAGGGAATAATTTCTGTGGACTTCAAGCAGCAACGAGAAGAGAGAGGAGTAAATAGTACTTAATGGCATAAGAAGCTTGGACCCACGGAGTCCCTCGGTGTGAAAAGCAAGGGAAAACAATCCCCCCAAACAGGGAATACCTTTAATAGGTGAACCTTAGAGGAGTAGATTATTCAATTACCTACAAAAGAGACAGACAAGGCAATGACAGGAAGATTAGGTGGTGTCACCTGTGGGGTTTAGGGAAACAAGGCTGGAGGAAGTGGAAATGAATTTGAATTTGTGACTATGGAAGAGATGTGCAAATTTATGAGGATCTCTCTTTGTTATGCTGATGATGCAAAGAGAAGACCTTTTATTAGTATAAGACTCCTCAAAGAGAGTCCAAGTGATTTAAATAACCATTAGTCCACTGAGTTCCTATTTATATTCAAAAGGAAGCATCTCATCTAGGTTTATTTCAAAACAGAATGTTTTACACTTCTTAATTATGTGTGAATTTTAAAGCACCCACGTCCTCTTCCTCTACAAAATGCAGAACAGCAGGTATATAATAACATACTACTGAGCGAATGTCCTTGCAAACATCTGCACAGGAAGAATGATACTTTGTCAAGGATTGGTGTTGTGACAGACTTTTTATTAACTATTGAGTCTGAAGGGCATTTGTTATAATGACTCATGGATCAGCTTTATTGGCTGGCCTTTCATTTGTTAGAATAAGGCAGGCCAGACTTCAAATGTTGCTCATGTCTTAGGTGAAGGCCATAAGAACTTGGTTCTGACTTCTATTAATCTTGGTTAAATTTTTATTTGCATTTTTACTCATTGCCTAAATGGAGAATTTGAGATATGAAAATCAGAATCTAACAAGGGAAAATTAAAGCATATATCACTCCTTCTAAACCAAAATTTCAACAAAAAATTAGTTAAGAAATCCAACAGAATTGCCATTCCAACATTATTATATAGCAAACATAAAATGTGTGGTGGTCAACTAAATCATAAGTTTTTGAGCACGTACATGTTGAACAGAATGACCTCCTATTTCTGAAATCAAGTTGAGATTTTTTCCTGCTCCCTCACCATCTGGCTTTTGGACACTCATCCCCCTGTTCAAGTATTTCATTTTAAGGGGTTAATTTTTATCAGACAGGCAAGTCTGATTAAAATTGGAATTTGATTCTATTTTCAGCAGTCCACGCTTCTGGAAAATGAATGCTTGGCGATATGTGATAATAGAAATCATCAGTTCATAAACAACATTGGAATTTTAGATATGTCAGACCCCTGGTTTGAAAAGCAATGTTCTTTTGTAAATGCTGGAAAATACAGTTCAACAACCACAGGGACATGCTTAATTTTAGTGGTGGATTCTTATTGCTATGTTATCTTTCAGCCGAAACTAATGTTGAAATTCTGGAAGATATACTATCTTTAGGAAAAATGAAATTCAATTCCTGCATTACATGACACAATGCAGAACATAAGCAGCTCAATTAAAATGCCAATTGTTTTTTAAAGGGCTTTAATATAAAATGTAATGAAGGTTGAATTTCTTTTTTTTCTGGCATATTTTCTTCCTTGAAAAAACTGAACACATTGTATCTTGCTTTATTTGCAGATGCTTTCATGGGACCTTATATACATAATATTTCATAATCAAGAACTGTAGGAAATCTTGGGCAGAATTCTGAGCATGAGAATGGGGAATCATGATGAGATGCAAGAGACACAAGGAGCAGCGCAGCAGAAGATGGGAATATTTCAGTTGTGTTAGTCTACATCTATTCTTGGTCTGACAAAGAAAACAAGGATAGTTTCTTTAAGTCTGTCTTCTAAGTGGTTAGGATGGATGGGGGAAAGAGGGTAATGTAGGTAGGAGATAAATTGAATTGATAGGAGAAGGTAAAGGCAGGAAAGATCATTGAAGAGAGGTTATATTTAGGGTCCATGTCTGTGGGCCCTGATCAGCAGTTTTCACCCTCCCTAGTATCTTGTAGAAATTTGCTCAGGTTTTGTCTGTCACTTTCTTTTCTCTGAGACCAAGATGAAAATTTGCATTTGTGACAGATTAGCTGAGGTAGGAAGGATATTTTCTCTTCCCAGATGAATGTCCGTTTTACAGAGAGGGAGTCTAGTTTAATGTTCTGACAATTTAGAAGTCAAAAATAGTGCAGTCGAATTAACAGCATTTCACTGTACATCAATTTGGAATTGGGAAGGGGTTAAAGAAAAGCAGGCAGAAGACATCAGCTGTGAATCCCTATTACAGAACTTTTCTTCCAGTGCTGTGATGACAGAAATCTCTCTCAGGACTTCACCTGACCATCATGGGGAAAAGGATGACTGGGTGCCAGGAGCAGCCTGGGATCAGCGTGGGAGAGGGATTTATTGGAGGAGCAAGGGTGAGTAAGAGTAGTGAAAAATTTTGTCTGATGTGCTGCCCAGTGTTTCCAAGAGGGTTAATAAAGTTGTAGGTTACTTCAATGATGATTTGTGCATCATGTCTTTCCTACTGCAGGCCTGGGGCAGCACACTTCATTTCTCAAAGCCCATCCCCAGAGAGACTGTGCAGGACACTTGGGAGCAGTGAAGAAGCAGCCTGTGCTGCTCTATTGCTTTCAGAATAACACACTTAACCACTGGTGTAGAGTTTGGAGCACTGAGAATGACTTAATTTGGATAATGAAAGAAAGATCTTGGTCCCTGCTTTGCAAAATCATCTTTTATAGTCAAGCCTTCCAAAATAAGACCGAAAGTGACGCAAGTTGTACATATCCATTATCTAAAAAAGGAGATACGCAACTAAGATGTGTATTAGGATTTTTTAAAATTTGATTAATGGCAGTAATTTTGAGTGGATATACACAGCTAGATTTTTTTTTTCCTGCAAGAACTCTGAAATTTGCAGAGTTTGATGGGTTTCTTCCCCAAGAAAAGCCAAATAAAAATCAACAAACTGCCCCCATTTTTAGGGGGGGTATGTTTCCCTGCAGTTTTCCTTTCATTTCCCTTTTTATTTGTCATTTTCTTTGACTGAAGAGGAATGGGCAGCCTTTCATTTAATTTTCCCTTTTTAGTGGCTGATTGCATTTGTGTGGCTAATTTTGCCAATAAGAGGATGATGTGGTGAAACACCTTCTGCTTGCTTGAAGCTGAGGTCACTGCAGAGTTCAGTAATGATTCCTAATTATACAGCACTTGAGGCACACCTAGTAGGCCAACATTGTGTAAAACAGCTTTTAGTAACTTACATAGTGGACACCTAAGAGGGTGTATTTACCATAAAGTCTAAGTTATTTAGGGAATTTGTGTATTATTTATTTCTCTAACTAAATAATTGAATTTCAGATGTGGTAAAAGGTGTGTCTCTATCTTAAAGGACCCTGCAGCAATGAAATTTAGCTCTTGCCTAACAGAGTTGACACTTTTTTTGGTCATCCTTCTGTTTCTGTAGGGTAATTTGGTTTGGTTTGATTTGTTTTGTAAATTTGTGGTTATTTTAGGACCTCAGATCTAAGTAAGAGTTCATCATAGGCTTAACCAGAGTTTATCAAATGCTAATTAAACCTGTAGTATGCTTGTTTACTGCCTCTGTGGTGGTATATAGCATTTGCTGTTTGTGTTCATCTGTTAACCTCTGCTAAGTCCCTTTGTTTCCTAGATCTTAGGAAACTGTAGCTGTAAGCCTAAGCAGGAAGCTGTAATCCCTGGAATTTAGGAAAACATGTCAGTACAATTGAAATTTTTGTTCTGAACTCCTTCTACAATTACCTGATTCAAACTTATCCACGTTTGATAGTAAAGCTAAACTTGAACTAGCCACATTAAAAACAAAGTAAGAAAGTACTTAATGGGCTTTTCTTTGAAATAGCACTTCTCTTCCATAATGATTTTATGAATGATGAGCATAATTCCAAATTTCTAAATAAGTCAACTAGATGGCTACACATATATCTTGGATGCAGTTATTTGTTTGTGAAGGTGAAAGACTTGCATTTTGTAGAAGAGGATCATGAAGTAATCCTTCAACTGAATTTCTTTGCATGTGAATTTATCAGTATTGCAAAGGAATGCAAAATATGACAAGGATTCAGAAAGATTTTCATATGGAGATAAAAACATATCTGGACAGATACAAGAAAAATAATCAAACAGTTCTCATGAGATTCCTGTCATCCTCATCAGCATTACTCAGGATTTTATTCATCTGCAGACCTCAGATTTATCAATGGAGTTACCTCAATACATAATTCTAGTTGCTGGTACATGCATATTTTAAGAAAGTGAATCAATTAAGGTCATAAGTAATGCTTGTGCTTCAGCAGCATTTCCTATTTTGCAATCACTGGACAAGACAAGAAGTGAGATAAAATGTGTCACCCAGAGAAAAAGTCTTATGAAAAAACCCACAAAGCATTCCAATAGAGAGGTTCCATTCTGCCTTGTACACTTATTTTGTGGGGGTTTGGGTCTTCTTTTATAGTTTTTATTTTAATGTGTTTTGTGGGGTGGGGTGTGACTTGTTTGAAATTCAGTAAAATCATGAAGATATGATCAGGACATCTTACATGAAACAAGTTTATTACTCCTTTAGCTTGATTTATAAGGCCCTTCTGAGGAATTAGCAGAGGATAAGAGAAACTGAGCTGGCTTTGGGAATCTAACATTCTTTTATCAGTGTTTATATTCAGGCCTGAGAAACAAACAGAAGAAATTTGTTGGAATTTGCTCTATCAGATTTCTGATATACCAACCTGCCAAGTGATTGAATGTGAGCAGCCACAACAGATCCCACTGCTCATTTACTCTAAGCACTGAAGATGAACAGACATAGAAAACTTTCAAGCTGTGCAGAACCACCACTTCAGAGGTGGTGACAATTACATTAGAGCATTTCTAGGGAATGTGCAACTTGTAAGTATTATTTGTGCATGGGCAGGGAATGAGTAGGAATTGGGGAAATGTGCTTTGTGGACTGCTCATAAGTAATTCTAGTGGCCTAATTAGAAAAACAGTTATGTTTTAGAAGCTTGAATGATTTGAAGGTTTCTTAATTGCTATAATAGAAATGGGAAATTAGAAAGAAATTAACTTTGGCAGAGTGAAACGTATTTAATTCATGAGACTTTTCTTTATATAAAATCTTTTTGCTTCTGGGTGAAGGAAATGTTCTAATGGTATCTTTGGGATGCTGGACTGTTCTGAGGCTAATAATTTTGATGGGATACTGGCAAGGACACTAATGATGTTATGAGTCATACATGATGTAAACATAAACAAAATCATATTTAAAAAGCACAAAAAAATAGACTAAATTCATTGTGGTACTTATGACTACTTAAGACCATGTCAGTTTGAAAAGAATATGCAAGTTAAAGAGTTTTGATTATAAAAAAGACAAGTTTAGTCTTTCTATGAGTTTTTTTGATCATTCTCAAATAAAAAACACTAATCAAGTCAGCCTAACCTTCCAGGCCAAGGGGTGTTCAGTGGAAGAAGAGTAACAAATAGTTGACATGGCTTTGTTTTGTAAGAAAGCATCTTCAAGCCTAGAAATACAGCAGAGCAACTTTTCTCTGCAGATTTCTGTCTGTACAAAACTTTTACTTCCTAGAATATTTTTAGCATGACAGATCACAAACAACTCCAGGAAAAGTAGCAAATTTTAATTAGAATTGATCTAGTCTGACAACGGAACAATGGTAAATTGGATAGTAGAGCAGGGTTTTGCACAGTTTACTGACCAAAATTAATTGCACAGCCCACAGAACGAGTTCTTTTTCTCTTCAAAGTACTTATTTCAATTCCTTTTTACTTTCTTTTCTAATAGAATTTGTCTGTTTTATTCTTTGTTAAATGGGGGAGTTATTGTTGTGAGACATCCTTGCACTGCTTAGTTTTATGCTGTTTTACCAAGTGAAGCAATAAATTTGGTGCTGTGGTGCTGTTTGGGTGCTGTTTAGTCTGTGGCTTAACAAAACATAATCTATTTTCACAGCTGTCAGAATATCACAAGAAGATAAATGTGTACTGATATTTTACTCTGAAAGGGTTAACAACCCGTATCATGTTCCCATTTATCAATGAAATTGGTTATAGAGAATTGTTCTTTACTGTCCATCTTAACTAAAGGTACTCTGGCTACACCTTCTGGCAGTCAAATTGTTGCAGCTATCCCTTGGTACTGCTTTATTTTGTTAATTGCTCTTCTGGAACTCCAAAAATGGTCCTGATTTCAATGACCCTTTGAGTTCCCGTGTGTGCCATGATCAATTAGAAGGGAAGAATGAGAAACAGGACTTTTTGTAGCTTTTTAAATTTTTCTCTTGCCTTCTGTGTGAGGTTGCAAGTTGCAAAGGAAGCACTTGTTTATCAGAGCATTAAGCAGATCATTGTTTATATTTATTGATTCACATGAGAAGAATGAGACTGTGGTATTCAGGTAATGGAGATTTGAGTGCCTGTCCTAACTTTGGTTCAAGGAAGTTATATCCTAAATTTGAGCTGGTCTTGGAGTCTTATGAGCAGTAAAATAAATTCTCAAGCCTTTTCTTGAGCTATACAAAGTCAGTGTTGCTGCCCACTGGATTGTTTCCATGGACTACAGCTGAGGGAAGCTTAGCCCAAGACACAGCCCGTTAACACTTTGAGCTTGGTTTGCCTGCCAAAACAGTCATCAGGTGTCATTTGCAATCTCCAAAGGTGCTAGGAGTTTCACCACAGGGTGGGCAGATTTGATGCGAAACTTATGGGAGCTCATGCTTTTCTGCAGTGGCAGCTGAGGACCATGTGGGATCTCAGATGAATCAGAATGATACTGTGTGCAAATCAGTCCTCTACCCAGTCTGGTGAAAGCATGTCCATGTTCAGAAATAACACATGCAGAAATACTGTGTTAATAGCAAACTTGTGCATGCAGCTTTCCCTTTCAATATAATATATTCATGCAGCCTTAAAACTATTTACAAGCAGCACAAAAATAAATGCATAACATATCCTTGGAAAATCTTTTTTTTGAAGCTTAAAGGACATAACATGTTTGACAATTTGGATTAATCTTGCATTCTCTTATGAAGTTTAAAAGAAAGCCAGCAAGAAACTTCATTTATTTCCTACATTTTGTTTTACTTGTCATATTGAGGTAAACTTCTGTAGCTATTGCAATCTGTACCAACAGAGCAAAAATGTCCATAGCATAATATTATCTACTTTCTGGTTAATCTTTTATTTCTTTAAAAACAAAGCTGTTTTCATTTTTCTATGCAGTCACATTGAAAGAGCCCCAAGGAGATATTTTATTTATGTGGCTTTTCCCAGGTTAAATTTAGCTGCAGTTGCCTGTAGCCATCATCTAATTACTGAGTTGCCCAAACTAGAAACTTATTATTGTTTCTTTGTGTGGAAAAAGCATACATTCCATATACCATATATTTTTGGGAATTCCTAAAAAGTTTGTGAAAAAGGAGCACAGAGATTGTGTTGCTAATTTGAAATTAGTCGGTACTGGAGTACTGGATCGTCTTTTTCTATCACCTTTCTTGTAACAGTGAGAATTAAAACTTTCTTAGTAATAGAGACACCTTTTTATTTTATTTTATTTTTAGAACAAATTTATTAATTCATTGTTTTTTAGCTGTGATAGTAAAATAGTTATATTAAAATTCTGGACAATTCTGTGAGAAGCAACTGAGTAAAACTGTGCAGCTTCTTCCATGCTTCTATTATTACATGTATCTTGAATAATCAAAGAAATATTTCAACTCAGCAGTAACTGGCTCTGCTATCAGCTCTCTGTATAAGAGAGTGTTTAAGGAAAATGAAGCAAATGTTAAAATTAATACATGTAGAAAAGATGTGTCCAATATTGTGTGTACTGTCAGCTGTAAGTTGCTTGGAGATGGTTTATATTTCATTTTGAGGGGACTACACGGAAATGACTTTGGTAGGAGCTGCATCTTCTTGTACTTTGTAAACTCCCAGATGCTGCTGTTTCAGCGTTTTTAAATATTGGGAATACGAAACAGTGATTGCCTCCTGGTACTGGTTTTTATATTTTTTACAACTTAAAATGAGAAAAAAATAAATTTTTAAAAATTATAGAGTATTAATTTAATATTCTATGCTCATTTATTATGGCAGTCATAAGTGCTTGCCTGCACCACAGCAAGGCTTCTGTAGTCTCAACTATTTTGTTAATGACCTCAAAGATTTTGCTATTAACACAGATCAAAACTGGGTCTGTCGCACTCCCTTTTTTCCAACATGAGCACTTTCTTCCCTGGTTCTAGCTCTGTTTATGCCCATTATACTATGCCTACAATATAGACAGTATTTATTGAAACCAGCAAGACACTGATTCAAACCACAAAATTAGGAGCTGTTTCCTCAGATAGTGCTTTTCAGGATCCTTTCATGAATCTGCTGTAGATGCTGAAAGTTTGGGAGGGTTGTAAAAGGGGTTGTCTGAGTTGCTAAAAGAAAAGTACTTTAGGGACAGCACCTCTGACTTAAACATTGTGAGTCAAAAGTTATTACTCTGCCAAAGTATCCAGGGAAGAATTTATATTGGCCACTGTCAGTTGGTATAGATGGATTTTTAGTCTAAGCTATTTCAGACCACAGTCTTCCTAAAGCTGTTTTCTGATGAGTGCTGTTGTACAAGTGTGGGTGCTACTGCAACCAGCAGGTGTACTTTCAAATTACACATCTTGCTCTCTCAGGGGCCTATGCTCTGAAAAGCATTTTTGGCTGACAGAAGAAGCTGGGGGACCCCAGAGTGTTTCATGCAGCTCAGTCCAGGAGATTAGGCACTTACTGAGATTTTCTTACCAACAAGTCAAACTCATGACTGGGTGTGTAGATATTGTTTGTTCCCCCATCAGCTGTGCAGGATGCTCCTGGCCCTCTTCTCTGACTAGTACTCCACAGCCCAGCTCCCTTGCTTTTATACTGGATGAAGCTAAAATTGGAAATGACTGACTGAATTTTCTTGGTCATGCCTTGAACACCAGAAAGTATATCTGCTCTTCAGAGAACCACATGTTTATCCTCAGCACAGCTTCTTGTCCCAGAGATGACAGTCCCCATTTTGTTAGTCAGGAACCTGAGAGCAGCCTTTTGGGCAGCATGCCCAGGGTCCTGAACAAAGTCTGCGTCAGAGCCAGGATACTTTGTACTGAACTTGTTGTAATTTAGGGGTTATATCAATAGTGATGGTGATCTGGAGAGTTAACACAAATGTAAAACCTGGGAGTTAGGTCTGAGTTTGAGCTGATAAGAGATGAAGAGGCCTGGCCCATGTGTTATGTATTTTGGGAAGACTCTTCCCGTAACTGCTTGAGTGATTATCCTGAACAATGTGCTACCATCCATTACTATTCTTATCTCTGCTACCACTTATCCTAAACCTGAGTCATCTATTGTATCTCAAGTGGATTTTATTAAGTGTTCCATATTTTATATTCTATGTGATGGCATTGGCCCATTTTCTATAATCTTTTGTTGGAGTTTCCTGGACTGCAAACCACAGCCAAAACTTTCTCAGGCTGGGAAATCAAATATAAACTGACATAGTATTAGAAAGAAGCAATTAGATTTAATTGGATTTCTTAATCATAAATGGGAATAAGTAAATCACCAAAATCATGCAATTTTTGAGTGGCTCTATCCTAATGTATTTTTAAAAAAGTCCTATTCCCAATACCATTCTAAACCTGATCGGCAGATTTTTAATGGGGTTGGATCCTTTGTATATAGATTTTCTGAGCCAAGTACATCCTCACTGTTTTCTGATTAAAGAAAAATACTCTAAGCATTAACTGCAAAAACTTAGAGCATTTGTAAAAACTTTCAGAAAGTTATTTAAAAACCACTTTTTTTCCTAACTGGAATTACTGTATTTTTTTATTGTTGATGATAGAGTTCCCTGCCTTAGAACAGTGTGCAAATCTCATAAAAAATCCCCTTTTCAAGTACTTTGAAACACAGGTCAGTCAGTATCTTAATTTAGGATGTAAATGAACTGTGTAGCATTTCAACTGCTATGTAAAGTATTCTTGTCATGATTCTCCCCTTCGAAATACAAGTGTAGGGTAGCCATAATATTAAAATTCTGACATCTAATTCTCTACTTGCTGTTTAGACTTTATTTTAAAGCAGCTCTTTGCAGCATAAAGTCAGACCTAAAGTAATCCATTGGAGATCTGCAGGTGGTATTAATCTTGCCCACTTTAAGTAGGATGAGAGTGTAGAGTTAAAACAATAGTTTAGGTTTGCAGTAGATCTAATGGAGGAGATCTAATGCATCAAATTAGAGATTAGAGGGTGATTCATTTGACTATGTTGCTCTTATTCCTTCATTTCTCCCAACAGGGAATGTGCCCTGTTGGGAAACCAATATGGTCCAGCGTGGTAGCAACCAGGGAGTTACTGTAACCAGATTTTCTGTAATCACTAAAACAGTGAAAAAATCCTACAGTGGCTATAAATGCAGCATTTTCTCAGCAAAATACCTGTACATTACTTCCCATACATGACTAATCTACTGGATTGACTGAAATGAGAATGCTCTCTGTCTTTGCTAATATTTAATTAGAGGAAGGTTTAGAGTCTAAACTCTTTAAAAGTTTAAAATCCAGCTTACTTCAGTCCCGGAAAATTAACTATAACAATTTTTCTAAAGGATAAGCATTTTTTCTGTTTTTTTTTTCTTTTTTTTTTTTTTTCTGTTGTGCACTGAAATTCATTTCCAGCTGTAAAAGCCATTATAAACAACCTGCAAATATTCAATGTGTGGTGACAGCCATATTTATCTCAATGTTAAATTTAGGAATAACCTATCTAGTTTCTGTAGATGTGGGAGATGAAAAGATAGAGCAGTCCTGGCTACGTTTCAGAACAACCTGGATGTTTCATGTTCAATTGTTCCTTTTGTTATGGTTGTTGCTTGTTAAATGATCATTTCCTCCACCAAATTTCATGATAATAGGTTTAGAAACCTAGCTTCATTGCTCATCTCCTTCTCTACGTACCAGTGGGGAATAAATGGACCGAGTTGGAGGAAAAATGTGGTAACAAATGGTGTTTAAGTCATAATGCCCAAGAAGCATAAATTTTTCCCATCTTCCTCCTACCAAATCTAGGCTGGCTGAGATGAAAAAATATGAGGAAGCTAATTGTTAACATCAGATTGTAGAATAATTCTTGGTTTGTTTGCCATTTTTTGGTGTGTAATTTTTTGTCACACATCTAGGACAAAAGGAGAAGACAAAATTCAGTTCTATGGCTTGTTGGTGCCTCAAATTGTTGGTTTGATTTAATAAAAATACCTATGCTTGCTATATTTAGGATGAAAGCAAAGCCTTAAGATGCCTGAGTCTGGCAGATTCAGATGTATTGCTGTGATGATCAGTATTGGTCCAGTTCCAGTATGTGAGGTCTTGTAGCACCGAAAAAGTGTTCATTTCAAAACATGAAGACTCTGATACTCCTAGAGTTCATGCAAAAGATAATGCATTTCTAAACAAACCCTTCCCCTCAGGCATTTATATATTCATTGCTGAAATCACCCCTGAGATGACTCTTCCTCAGCCTGCACAGTCCCAGCTCTCAGCCTGTCCTCACAGAAGAGCTGGTCCAGGCCCTTCAGCACCCTGGTGGTCCTTAGCATGACTGTGTCTCTCTTACTGGGGAGTCCAGACCTGGATACAGCGCCACAGTGCTCCAGGAAAAATCTATGCTTGTTCCTCTCCCAGGAAAAAAAATAATTAGCTAAGGTGAAAGTTTTATAATTTCTAAAAAGCAAACCGAGCATTCAGAGAGTCTGTGGGGTTTTAGTGCATGGGAGGTCCCTGCTCTCATCTCTGGTGTGCCAAGCTGCCATGCTGTTCACAGTGAGAGACACAGGCATTTAGCTTTCAAAAGAATTCTTCTTTCTGAGCTGTTTACAGAGCCCACATGCCTATGTAAATCTTCTGAACCACCCTGCCAGTCTCGGGCAATCTGGATTACCCTGACTGCTCTGTTAAGCACTCCAGTGCCTAAGTGGAGGACATAGAGGAGATAACACAGCTTTAAAATTTTATCAGTGGTTGGAATATTGCACCTCATTTGGATCATCCTTATTCAAGAAAAATTAAATCAAGCCAAAAGAAGTGCAAATATAGTGTGTAGGTTCTTTGGCAGAGTAGGACCAGCAAGACATGGTTCTTTCTGCTTAATGAAATGAGACCTGAGGAGAGATAATACTTCCGATAGTAAAATGTGAGGTGAGGAGAAGAAATATTTACATACCTGGCATGAAAGTTCAATAAATAAATTTAGATTGGCTATGAGTAATTTAGGACTAGAAATTAGAAGCTTTTTCTCAACCTGGAAGAAATAATTAAAAAAAAAAATTAGAGAAACTGAATGGATTAAAGATGGAAGGTGCTGCATTTGCAGAAAATAAATAAAAATCCTGCTTTCCCATCCATTTCCATGGTAGGAGAGGAAAAGGCTTGATTATCTAAGAATGTCTTTCACTTTGATGTTCCAATCTCTATTTTTTATCATCCTTTTTAATGTTTCAAATTTTCCCATGAACTGACTGGATGGAATTTTCCATAGCCTAGCAAGGCACTGAAGTGATTTTTGCATAATTATTGACGATCTCTATTCTCTAGAATATATCTGTTTACTTAATTTGGATAGTAAGAATACAGTTACCACATTCTTGGTCACAGTTAAGTGACAATCTATGGTTTTTTCCTCATTGTATATTACCTTTGCCTTTAATTTTTCCTTCATGTGAGGAAAGTAAAGACAGAATCTAAAAATTTCCCTTCAGCTCTATGCATATATTTCAGTTTCTAATAAAATCAATTTTTTCTTCAATTGATTTAAATGAGACCAAAGTTTTAGCAGATGTTTTTGAAGTGCACCTCCACTGAAAATGAAATATATTCACTTTTTTTCAATGATACATATGTAGTTCAGAATTTATAATCTAAGGTGTTTTGTTTATTGCTTTGTGCCTTATTATTACTTCTACACTGGAGCTCAAAAGCCACATATTTGCAAATATGATTTTTACTTGTCTAATTTATAAAAGCAGAGGTTTTCTGGAAACATGATAAAATCCATATCTACTCACTTAGGGTGGAGGACTTTTCTCAAAGACTTCTATCTCTTCAAAAGGGCTTTTTTTTCCTCTTAAAGATTTTCATATCAGCAGAGGCCAATAACCCCTAGATCTTTTTATGATTGAAAGGATGTTTGTTTTTGGAAAACTTTTCTGCCAACCAGTAATTTTCTGGTTTCATGATGTCCATGTTCCTGTTTTTTTTCCAGATTATGGTGCCCCAGAGTCACACTGTGCTTTTTCTCTTGATGAAATATTGTGAGAAATAGAAATGTTGCATATATATCTAGCAACCTGGGAAAAGTGAAAAAAAAAAAAGTGGTTTTGGGGCATTTGTGGCATGAGAAAGGAGACGTTTTTTCAAGAAGCTGGCCTGGATTCACTGAGGTATTGTCATGCAGTGTCTTTTCACTGCAGTTGACTGAAACAAGACATAACTGTTTAGTCAAGGGCTTTCTAAATTCTTGTATGTTGTTTCCACATTTATTTTGTTACAGGCATTTTGGAATGCACAGGTAGGTTATACAGGAGCATACATGTGCATTTCTATACGCATGTAAGAAAAAAGGAAATAAGACATTTTTAAAGCAATGCTCATAGAACCATAATATCACATGATCACATGTTGAAAAAGCCTCTGGAGATCATTGAGTCCAACCGTAAAAGATATAAACTCAGCCAAATATAAAATTCAGGAGCCTGGGTTGATGCAGCCAAAAGAAGAGAGGACAGTATAATAATGAACTTAAGGAGAATGTGGCAATTCTGAATTAGCTAACAAGATTCAGTCTAGCAGCTGCATATACCCTCTCAGCCATGATAACTGCAGATGTACCTAGAATGGCCTCTATTTTTTTTTTAAGAGAAGATCCTACCTGTAAGAAGAAAAGTCCTATTTTGACTTCTGTGGAAACAGGTTCCTTATCAATTATCTCTTTCTCAGTTATGCCAGGAGCTGAGAGTGAAGCCACATGGTGCAGTACCACCAATCTTTCCTCAGCCTCATTTGAGGTGAATGGTCCCCTCTTGAGGCATCTCTGGGACTGACTTCAGTAGATTCAAAAATAGCTTCCTGCCACAAAACAGTCTAGGTTTTTTTGTGGGTTGTTTTGGTTTGGGGTTTTTTTGTTTGTTCGTTTGGTTGGTTTGTTTTTGTTGGGTTTTTTTGTGATTTTTTTTTCTTTTTTCTTTTTCTTTTTTTTTTTTTTTTGTGGGTGTGTGAGGGAGGGATGAGAAGGGGAAATGAATTTTTATGAAAGTTTAACAGAGGGGATTGTCTCTGTGAGTCCAGTGGGGGCTGGACTGAGCCCGAAACAAGGACTGAGGGCAAAGTCAGGAGCTGAGCTGTTAATGGAAAGAGTAGGTTATTCTTTCATCTCATTTATAGTGGAATGTTAAATCAGCTCAAATTGTAATTAATAGCTTCAGCTGGAAAAGGAGGATCCCTCAAAAAACCCCAACATGCCTGAATTATTCTAGTTTTTTTGTGTCCCCATGTCTTTTTGAGAGGTTTTCACAAACTCTGGGGCAGTAATCACAGTTCTGCCATTCAGAGCCTTGTGTCCAGCTTGTACCACAAGTACTTAATCAACAAGCAATTTGTCTGTGTTTCAGTCTGAGTGGTTCTTCTCTTGCTGCTCCATTGCCATTTGATAATACATACTTTTTTGGTTTCTCATTCCAAATTGCTTTGCATATTTTTGTTTCAGTCATACAAATGTAGTCCCTTGGTCACAGCTACAGAATGAACAAGGATTTTCAGTGTATTTTTGTAATGCTCCATTACACTTAGAGCATATGCTGAATAAATAACAGATCATCTATAATGCTGTTAGTATGTGCCAAAAGACACCATTACACAGCAAATTTATTTTTCCTTAATCTTGGCAATGTTAGGACAGACAGCTCAAGTTTAAGAGATGAGTGAACATAGGGAAGTAACACCTTTATTTTTATAGACATCCACTTCTATATTCCTGTCTTTCAGATTTTCTTTGAGGGGTTAAAAAGGAACTTTTTGTTCTTTATTAAGCATACAGTGAGTTGATGAAGGATCAAGAAAAGAAAATTAATGGCTTATTAACCCTAACCTTCATGCAACTAGAGTGTTGCAGTATGGGCATTGTAATTACCTTCTGAAAGCAGAAGGATTTTACCACTGCCTCAAGGAGCTACAATGCAGTTATTACTGAAGAACAAAAGTTTATTAGTCACAATGCAAATGTGACACAAAAGGATAAAGACAGACACCTAATCAGAATGTGATATCACCTAAAGGTCTTTAATCTTTTATTCAGTCATTGCTACTATGTGAGTGAAAGTTAGGAAATTTCACAAAGCTGTTTTGAGTTATTGTGAAAGGAGTCTCAGCCTTTATCAGTGATGTATGTGAAGGATTGTGGAATAAACCCTTATGGGGAAAAAATATTTTATGTATAAACAACAGGAGAAGCCCAGGCAATAAACAAGCTAATTGGACACATTCATTGCAGTGATAACACTCAAGTTCAGGTTCCCGTTTCCCACTAGTCACTGGGATGTAGCAGTTTGAAGGGCTGAACAGCTCCCTTTGCTGGCAACAAGCGAGAAATGCAGTTTTTGTGTGCACTGTCCCTGGTTCCGTTTGCCATAACAGGCTTTAATTAGCATCACAGGCAATATGTCTTGGCTCCTGCCTTCAGTTATGAGACAGAGAACTTTTCAACTATTCACAAACTTCATGGAAAAGTATAAATAGATTATCAAAAGAATCAAGAAAACAAATTAAATTAGTATAAACATACTAAATAGAATTAAGATTGAACCAAAATCACAATAGAAAATCAGACAATTACTCTGTATAACACAGCCAAAATAAGACTGACAGAGAAAGGTAGTTTCTGTAATGTATACTAAACAACAAAAAAACTCTCCCATACCTTACCCCCTTACCAGGAACCTTAACTAGGCACAGAATACTCACCTGAAGCCTTTCCTGAATCCCAAAGGCTAAGTCTCTAAACCTCAAAGGGGAGTTCAATCCCCAGCCCTTGCCTGAATGCAGAAATCCTAATGAGATGCCTGAAGCCTTAGTCACCCTAACCCAGGGTCTTCTGAACCTCACTCTAAGCCTGAAGTCCAAGAGACTTTTCCTAATCTAAGCTCACATGTGTTAGGCCCACCAGGACAGCAGGGTTTGTGAGGTTATGGAGCAAATGCCTGAGGGGATGATTGTAATGGGCAAAAACCCCAGGCTTATGTCAGTAAATTTGAGTTAGTGTAAATTGACAAAACTTTTTATTACTGATCCTACTATTAACTGCCCTCCTGCCATTTCCTCCCTCCCCCCCCCCAAAAAAAAACCTCAGCCAAAGAAAAGCAAAAACCCCAAAACAAAAACAAAAACAAAAAAAAACCCCACCCCAAACCCAAAAGCAAAAAAACAACAAAAAACCCCCAACAAGCAGGGAAACTGCCTTGGCTACCCTCTGGGCATTTCTGCTCTCATGCCTTTCATGCCTCTAATCCATTTGCTGTGTGTTATGATCCTTTGGTGAGGCAATGGGTGATGCAGGAGACTGGAGTTGCAGGTCCTTTTATCTTTATGCTCCTTGTTTCTTAACTGGTCCAACATAGTTTCCTCCACCATCCATAGTCCTTTAGAGTCCTACCTCCTCCCGATTCTTTCCTCTCTTGCTGTCCAGTCTGATATTTTTCTACAGCCCTTACTCAGGTTGCTCTTTGTTCTCCAGCACTCAGGCTGCCAATTTTTGGCATTCTTCCTTTCTCACCCTTCTTCACTCTCATTTTCTCTTGTGTCTTCTGCTCTGGCATAATTGTCTCTTTTCTTGTCCCTTTGCCTCAGCACTTCCTACCTAACCTCTCTTTGCAGGGGTGCCAAAAACTCCTGTGGTTGTGTCATAAAGTGCATTCCCCCCTGTGGGTAGGCTGAGTCTGGCACAGCACAGTCCATGACTGCTCCCACACCGCCAGCCCTACAGGCCATCGTGAGCACAAAATCCAACCACTGACCCTCTGTCCTACCAAAGCCCCTTCTGGAGTCAGGGGAGGCCGTGGGACAGGACAGGGAGATGCACATCAGAGGGAGAGCCCTTGGTTGTTCCATCCATGTTATAACTCCATTAAGGATGTTAATAGAATTACTACAGGGATTAATCAACTTCATGTGTCGGGGGCCCCCTGTGAAAGCAGCTGGCTGTCCATGGGGTGGAGGCTGGGCAGGAGGGAGCTCAGCCAGCAGAGCAGCGAGGAGAGATGGGGATGTGTATGGAACATGGAGCCATGCCCTTTGCTCAGCCCTCACCACAGGTCCAAGCACAATCCCACAGCGTTAGCAAAGCCCTCAGCCCTACCTCTAATTCTTTGCCCAGTGACTTTTTCCTAATCCTTAACCTCAAAGCATGTATCCAAATCCTGAGACTCAATACCTTTCTCTACTCACTCTGGGTTGTGCTTTGACTATCGTGCAACCATTAACACTAAATGTTCAGTTATGTTTTTTCCTAGATACTTTTGAAAGATTTTCTCATGAAAAAAAATATTTCTCTTGAGTGCAGAGACAGAAGTGATGATTCAAAGGATGGCTGTGGCTTTCAGAAAGCTGTTAAAAACCATATAATAAAAGTTAGTCAAAGTTTTTATAACATTTTTTGTTTGGGTTTTTTCTGTTTTGTTTTGTCTGGGTTTTTATTTTTTTTTTCTTTTTTTGGTTTATTTTGAAGAAAAAAGTTTCCCAAAATATCACAGAGGGCAGGAAAATCAAAGCACTGATTCTGTGTGAATCCATCATACTGTTGTAAGTTAGGAAGATATATAGAGGTATAACACACCCAAATGGTGAAGTTGTGCTTTTCCAGTCAGATCTGTGATTACAGAGCACTCATTCTTTTCACTAGGCTGTCACTTTACAAGTTGGTGGATTTGTGTTTGTCATTGGAGTTCTGTATCACAAGTTCTATTGTTACAGGAGGTTGATGCCTCTTCATCCTGTGCTTTGTGGAAGAGAAATACAGAAGGGTCTGTCAAACAACCATGATTCAAGAAGGCCCTAAACTGTGGAACTCTGGAAGGTAGCTGAGTACTCTGGGAGATATATTGCTGCTCCCTCCTTAACTCTGTCATAAATCCATTATTTTTCCCATTGTTGGAAAGAAGATACTGGTCTAGAAGGACTTTTGGCATGAACTATTGCAAACATTTATCTTCCCTGGTGACCTTTTAAAGTGGGGTGTATAAGGGGCTTTGCAGTTCTTGTTCTGTCAGATTCAAGCAGTTTGTGCTATGTCAAACACCTTTTCTACCCACACACTTCCTTTCAGTGCTGATAAAAATCTTTAAGTATTATGGTCTGAAAATGAGTCTGACAGCTTTTACTTGAAAACAGTCTTGAAATACAAAATACTGGCTAATAATCAATTTGTAAATGCCTTATTAGGTGACACGTCAAGTTGAATAATATGTATGGACTCATAACCTAAAATGTAGCGAAAGTGTCTAAAAATTACATCTTCTCCATATTCCTATTATTTAAACAAAACCAAATTATTTTCCCCTTCTTTACTGACCTAACCAGAGATCCTTCAATCTTCATATCTTCCTGTATGATCACTAATCATGCTTTCTTTTTGGTAAAATTCCCCTCTGTGTTTTGTCTTCTCACTGAGATTTTCTGGTGGCTAAAGGTTGCATCTTTCAATGCTTCTGTATAAGTGAAGTGGAAGTTGGAGGCAGATGAGGACACTTAGCCATGTGCAGGTGGCACTGAGTCAAACATGCCCAGATGTCTGCACCTGGTGCACTCACCAAGCATTCTCTCTCTAGTCAGTGAAGAGAACTCAGGACCTGCAATCAAGTTCAGTTCATTTTAGCTGAAGTGTACACATTCAAGGTGACCAAAGTTTTGCCCTCCTTGCTGATCACCAAATTTGCGGGTACATCAGGCATATGAAAATAAGAGTTTATTTTTGCACCTACCAAATGTTGTTTGCATAAGAAGCCAAATAGCATGTCCTATATGCTCTGTGACTACCTAACAGGTAAATAATTTATTGTTTTTTGACTTTCTGCTAGTTTTGCCATCGCCCTCATGTTACAAAGTGTACTTCATTTTTTGAAAATGAGAAAACACAGGAAAAAGCTTTAAGTATTGAGAACCGAGTATTAAGTTCAATGCTTGAGAATTCAGGCTATGCATTTAGGCAACTGTAGAATTCTATGTCAGTAAATTTTGCCCTTGAGCTTTTCCTGAGTTGTCTCATGGCTGCCTGCAGTGAGACCAGCTGAGGTTGGTGTTAATATAAGCTGATCTCCTTGGGCTCCTTTCATAGTCATTGAAGATGAATAGACAACTTCAGGCATACCTTGGCTGCAGATTTAGGGTAGGATAAATTGCCTGTGGCAGTAATTATTTTTCCTTGATGACTGACAAGGGAATGGAGGATGATAAAGTCAGACTAACTGGGAGACACCTAGGTTGGATCTGAGGAACATTTATGTTGCTTTTAAGCTTTCCCTGCTTAAGCCATCCATCAGGTTTTCAGGCTAGGGGACAGATGTTTCTGATGGAGCTTCCCCACCACCAAGAGCAGTGTGCATTTTGTGTTAAGCTTATTGGAGGTGGTGATCCGTGTTATGTCAATTTCCGTATTGTAATTGGTAGGATGTTTATTATTTTCTCGATATTATTATTATTTATCAGCTAGAAGCTGTTAGTTTGTGTCTTGCATATTGCTGGCATGTCCTGTCTGTGACTTTTCCCAATACTTCAGGTGTTCCATTGGCTTGTGTTTTTGTACTCACAATTTACTGAATATCTGGGGCATGTGTTGTCCTGCAGACCAGGCTCCATTTCCTGCTGTGCTGTTGTTAACACTCTGTTTTTGTTAATTCTTTCTTGCAATAGTGTATAAATCTTGTAACAGTACCTTCCTTCCGAAGAAGATTGTTTTGGAATTGACTGTTGTGCCACTAGATGGCAATATTAGGTAAAACACAATTTTCAGTAACAGAAGCCCTACCCTAAAGGTACATCCGTATCAAGACAAAGGGAAATATGTTTCAAGAGCAATTTTGCTTTATTTCTATGCAGCATGTACTGCTGGAGATCTGTCATGTCAGAGGATGGTGCTTAAGCATAAGTTCTTCACTTTTCCTTGCAGAAGTGGGATTCCTTGTGATCATGTTTGTATTAGGTGCAAATTATCCTTCTGTGTTTTGTCTTCTCTTTCTTGCTTGTCAGTTATGTTTTATGTGTAACTCTTTTTAACCTCTTTATATGTGGTAGCTCTTGTATTCAACTTACTGCATTTTTGTTTATTCTGAGTTTGATCTCTGTTTCTATTTTATACATGAATTAAAATCCTGCAGAGAAAAGTCAGTGGTCCAGTGTGGCCTGATGGCTGTTGATTTTTCAAAAGTGTTTATGGAATTGTGGAATAAGAAAAAAATAGCCTTTGACAATGGTCTGTCTTTGCTGTACTGTAGAAAGTAGTTCAACAATGTTATTTGTCTGCTGCTATTTTAGCTGGTTTTCTTTTTTTTTTTTTTTGATTTTGAATTTTTTTTTTAATTTTGAAATGTTGCAGTTTAACAAGACTTAACAGTGAGGAGGTGTCATTCTTTATGTTTTGTTACTGTTCATCCATCTTGATCTAGTTTTTGTAGAAATATATTATCTCCACTTTTTTGTTTGTTTGTTTTTTTGTCAGTTTCATATAAATTCCATTTTCCATCTGTGTCTCTCATCTGCCCTTTCTCATGGGCTTCTGCCTACCAAAACCTTGACTCCTGAATACTAGCCAATTTACCAAGAACCCCCTCAGGCTCTCCACCTCTTTATAGACATCTTCTCCCATGTGTATACATACAGAGGGAAGCTGAGAAATAGGCAGGGAAACTATTCTACGAAGAAAGAAAGTGGATGAGCAGAAGAGCTTCAAAGTTTACATGCTTGAGCTGGTAGTGGTTAGGGAACATTTAAGAAGGCTGGAGAGCCATCAGAAAATAGTGATTAGGTCCTAAGATGAATCACCAGTCCTCAGGGGAACATTCAAAAGGTCAACAAAGATTAGGGAACATCAAAGAGGGTAATAAAGTGAAAGGAAGAAACAGAAATGCAGGAGCTTAACCAAGAAAAGTAGGAAAGACATTTTAAATCCTGTGGAGGGCCCTAGACTGTCCAAGCATCAAAATCTACTTCTACAGTGCTTACAAAATCAATGAGACCAGTATGAAAATGAAAAGCTTACCTGTCCTACTGGAGCATGCAAGAATGAAAACACCAGCACTTTTCTCCGGAGATTCAAAAAACTCTTCTGGATAAGAGAGTCAGTTTGCCTCAAACTGAGAGTGATACCTGGAGGAAAAGTCACATATAGTGACTCTTCTGATTCCATACTGATGTTCATTGTCACTGGTGCAGACTTTTGCAACCTTGCTTATGACTTTTACCTGGAAAATATAAAGCTGTGAATTCTTAGGAGCTGTTTCAGGGTCTGTTCTTCATGCAGCTGGATCCTAATCTTACATGTAGAATCCTTACATATGAATGTCTCTTTTAATAATGGATACTGACCATAAGCAAGGTTGGTCAAAGCCTCTGTTCTTCAGAGAGGAATTCTAAACACTCCCTCCACCCACCCCCATACCATATGTTTTTTGGGAAATACTGCAGAATAAAATGTCTTTTGATGACATTTCTCAAAGGGTAAAGAATAAATGGATTATTTCCTCTCTCATTTTGTCTCACCAGTGTGCAAATATTTTCCTTGTTCTTTGTTTGATATTCCATTTAAAGAATGAAAAATTCTTTTAGTTTCATAATTTACTTTAATCTGGTTTTCTATATTCTGTCATGCAGTGTAGTAGTATATTTTCTATTTTCATGTGATCTATTTAGTATTTCAGCTGATATCTTTTCCAATCTTGTCAAAACCAGAACTGATAAAAAAACTCAATGTTTCTAAAGGAAAAGACTGCACTTTTATTTGGGGAAAAAAACCCAACAAAACAACCTTGGAATTTCAGCTAAAAAAAAAAAAGGGACAAACTTTATTTCTACCTAGAGACCATTTGAAAAAATTACATTTTCATTGATTAAGCTATATATATAACTAATTTTACTGTTTTCATTTATTCTTTGAGTCTACATTGAATTTAAACCTTCCATGAATGTCCCTTGTATAACATGAAACAATTACCAGCCTAGATAAGAAAGTAAAATATCATCTGTGGGTAGGACTGTAAAACCAGGCAATGAACTGATGAAGGTGGAAAGGTTGATGCAAATCACTATTAGTCTACTAGGCTAAATGAGTCACTATTGAAATGAGGTGTAATACCATATCGTAAATTGCTGGAGTTCCTGCAGATTGTGATTCCACCTACTCTACAGTTAAAAACCCTTCATGGAGAGGTGTTCTTTTTAAGCTGAATTACAGTTAGAGTTGCTGTTAAAATACAAATCAGCTGGATCAGCAAAGCTGAAGGGATAGAAAAGCATCAGCCACTGACACTGGAAACCTTGGTTTTGTCATCAAACTCTAGTGTGGACCTGCAGCCAGAGAGGGATAAATCTGCAAGGCTTTCTGCTGTGTTATTTCTGCAGTAATTGTAAACCAAAACAGTCACCACAGTTACAGGGATGGAAAAAATATACAACATACAAAAAAATAATTGACAACAATTTTGTCTATTTCTCTCACTTTTTCGCCCAGTCAAGTCATTTATTGCTCTAATTTTTTCCTGGCCTTTGCTTGGATATCGTTTGGTTTGTTTCATAAGCACTGATGAATCATCTGTGATTAGGAGCAGCCATTGATACCCAGTCTCCTCTGCTGTTTCATCTACAAGGCCCAGGAACAAGGGAGATGTTTTATTCCAGCAATCAATGGGTAAACATGTGGTGAATACAGTTTTAGGTTATGGACACCTGAACTTTGGGTCACAGAGTCAGCTCCTGGGTTATGACTTGGCTCTGGAAAAGATCCATGATGTGCATTTGCTAGGTAATAATCCATCAGGGGCAGCTCAGAGAACTCTGTCATGTTTTTGGTAAAGCATAAATTTAGTTTCTTCTCATAAATTTAGTTTCTTCTTCTTTTTTTCTCCATTATAATTTTTTACCTAGGATAAATGAATATAGCAGATATTTCCACATCAGGAGGGTTCATTGCCTGAACTACTGAAATTTAGTTAACTTATTTAAATTTGACCTGACCATGTATGATAATCACACTTGATGTCAGCTTAGTACATACATAAAAAGTGCATTGGCCAGATATAGCCACTGAACATGTTGAATATGCTTCATGGTAGAATTCATGAAAATTCTGAAAGACCAACTCTCAACAAACTAATGTTATATCTGGCAAATTATCTGAGATGAGAAGCAAATCAAGATTCCTTTTACTGTTTTTCTGTTCACTAAAGACCTATCATTTTTTCTCAGTATTTCTTTGTCTTACCTTTTGGCATGTAGATTTTTCCTTCTAACTCAGGAAACAGTATATCTTAGGACTCTATTTTGCAGACAGAGGGAGGTAGTGTTTTAGTCAAAAGCCTTGCTTTGCTGGTAGCATACATATTTCAGGAGTTACACAAGAAAGACTGAGGTGCTACCAACTTTGGATTTCTGCTTCCACCAATTCTGATACAATTTTAAAAACAGTGTCTCACTTTCTGCTTATTCTATTTGATCAACTGCACCTCCGGGTGTGCACAGCAAGTCTGGTGAGCTCAGACATTTGGACACCTACCAAACCAAAATTCCAGTAGCTGTGCTAGAGATTATCTCCTTTTACATGCTTTCTTTTGCACTTGTAGGAGATTTCCAGGTCTTTCAAGTCTTTTAGGGGGCTTCTGATTTGAGAAGCCATAGTGGCCTGGTAGGTTAGGGCGCATGAAAGCCTGCATTACCTCAGTCAGAGGCTGCTGCTTCTCTAATAAGTGTTGTATTTTTACAATAAAGGTCAGAAAATGTGAAAAAATATTACTGCATTGCCTACTATTTTGTCCTCTCACAGTGTTTTCACAATGCTTAGCTTTAATGGAAGGAATAATGCTTTTTGTAAAACTTAATTTTAAAAAATAAATCAGCAAATATTTATAATTTCTAATAGTTTATTTTAATAGAAGAACTCTCAAATTGTTTTTTTTTTCTTTCATCTTAAAGTTCCTATGAAGCCAACTATTACCAACTACACAAATATGTAAAACTCTCTTTTTTGCAGTGAATCCTTCAAGCAGAAATAAAATTTCATTGAGCATAGTGTTCTATATAAAATAAAACAAATTAGAAAAGAAAAGGAAAAGAAAGAAAAGGAAAAGAAAGAAAAGAAAAGAGAAATTTACTTGTCCCATTCTTAGAAAAACTCATAAATTTACTAATTTCTGCTATTTCCAAAAGATTAAAGCATGTCCTTCCCCAGAAGTGTGCAGTTATGGAAAGAGAGAGTATGGGAAGTGAAGGATGGCATTTGCAGCTGAGTGACTGTATTTTATTACTGCAAATCCATCAGCATATCACATTCTGTCTGCAAGCAGCCCATTAAAAAAATAATCTTGGTGCAATTAAAATGTATATTTTCATGTGAGACAAATGTATGTTTATAAATATATGTTGAAAAAAAATTGGAATAACCATGTACATTTCATATAGTTTCTTTGTGAGTACAAATAATCACTTCATTTTTTCCCTGTGTATTTTTTTTAATCAGCCTGAGGCACAGTGGGAGGTATTTCTTCAGCTTTCCAATAAGGAAGGGGCGAGGATTAAAAGGGGGGGTCTGCCTTCAAAGCCACAGTAAGTCCAGAGGGAGTCTCCTCCTGGGATTTTGGTATTGGAGGGTCTTTGAAGTTTTTTGGATTTTACTTACCAGGTGGTCTTGACTCATAGCAGCATCTCCTCTGAGCTGCAGTCACACAGCACTGCAGGGAACCTACCTTCTTCACTTTCTGGAGTAAAGAAGCCACAGGAAAAATTACATTTTCGCGGGATGGCTATATCTCTTATGGGAGCACAACAATCCCTGCTACAGAACCTGAGATGGAGTAGAAATATATGCCAGATAGCAGAAAGTCTGATTCAGTTAAAAACGAGCATGTAGCAGTAATGGAAAGCTCTGTCTGAATGCAGTCATTAGATGGCAGAATTGATCAAGCAATAATCTGAATTTTGTGCTCTGTAGTGTACGCTCCAAACCAGATGGTATAAAGAATAGATAGTAAGTAGCAGCTGGTGCTTGTATATATTCCCAAAATGCTGTACCTGGCTTACCTGCCGGCACTTTGAGCTAACACAGACCACGGTATTTGTATATCATTTCCAGAAGCAGCACTTCAGGGACTGGGGATCAGAGCATCAATCAATCAGGATTGTAAGATCATTTCTAGGCATGTGCCTTTGAAGACCTGTACCTGTGTAAATATTGACCATCATGATGCTGTCTGGCTATACATTTTTGGCAATAGCACAGATCCAATCCACTTGTGTTTCCCTAAATATCATTGCTTTGAGAGGTTTCTTTCTGAAGTGAATCTGTTCAGCCAGTTTTTACTGCAGTTAGTTTCTTTGGGCACCAGGCAACTTCATTAAATTACTTGCCAAGCTCAGCTCATTGTCAGCAGTCAAATTCTGTGGGAGCTGATCTCTCAAATTTTACCTATTTTTCTCCCTTGTAACTGCAATAACTTCAGATAAAGAAGCACAGCTCTACCAGTTCTGACAGCCCTTGAACCAACATGATTTCATTATTTCTTTCCCTTTCATGAAAATAAAAAAGTATTATTTTTAATCAGCTTGCTGACTCCAATAAATTATTTCAGCATTAGCTTTTCTGGTCTTCTCTTTAAGATTTCCTGTAGTCTAATTGCAGTTCCCAAAATACACACAGCTCAACCACCAGTTTAGGATGTTTTATATTCTTCATTAGTGCCTAAAGGTAGTATTTCCTATGGGTTGCCTGACCCTAAGAAAAACTAGAGAAAGGAGCTTAAACTGAATTTAGAAATCTACAGCTAAAAGGATCAATTTTATGTGCAGAAATGACATTGGCAGACGTGTCTCCAACTGATGATTGTTCATAAAGGTATTTAAATATATTACATCCATACATAAGCACCAAAAGAAACTTTAACTATTTAAGCTCTTTATTCCAAATTCAAAACGGCATACTAATCCCACTTATTAAAAATTTCACACCTGATGTTGGGGTTTTTTTAAATTTTATTTTTTTCCTTCACCTACGAGTGCATGCCAAATCTCATGGTACTCTGGTCTGCATTTCACACATGACAATTCTCTTCAATTACATTGGCACTGATACCTCCTAATATTAACCACCTACTTCTGAACTTGTCACCTGGGATCCCTTTACAGTGAGTGGAAAGCAACAGCCACTTCTAGAGGCACTTCATCCCATTTATTTTAGAAGTCTGCTTTAGGAAGTGTCTGCTCGAGAAGTTATGTTTTCTCTCCAGTGGCTGTAAAAGGAGTCTGGGGGGACCAAGAGGAGGTAAAAATTCCCAGTCTCACATTTGGTCTGGTGAATCCCATGCAGAGTCTAAGGTCCTGAAAGCAAGATTGCAAGGTTCCACTGCCTCTTTATAAGAGCTGCATGCAACCTGTATCTGTTTTGCTACAGTGAAGTAAATGATGAAAGGCACAATCCAACAATAGCATATCTTTCAAAGGTGACACAATCACACTTGTAGAGGAACAGGATGTTAATGTGAATTTACCTTAAGAAAGCATGATGAGAAAATCACAACAATTACTTGAAAAAGTTTCAGTAATGAAATGTAACAGAAGTATTAAAACTAAGTTGTAACAGATAAGGATGATACAAATGGTTTTACCATTTGGGTATTTGATCTTTATTTGACTATACAGTAATCTCATTTTCCCTTCACTGAATAAATAGTTTGACCAACTCTGCCAGGCCCATTTTTTTGGCTGAAAAATCAATAAGCTAAACAACCAGAAATCTACTTATTTAACTAGGTTTAACATATTTGAGGGACTACTCTTCCTCTTCATATATACTTTCATCTGAATGACAGTAGCAGTATAAATTTTAAAAGTGTGGTACTGGAATAGCCAATAATTAGCTATTACTAGCAAATTCTTCACTTCAAACCACTTCAAACACTTTCTTCACACCTCTTAACTCCCAATAATTTTGAACCACCCAAAGATGATCTATTTATAATTTTTCTGCGATTTCTTTTTTTTGTGTGTGTGTGTGTGTTTGGTTTTAAAAACTGCAAAGAATCAATTTGCTATAAAGAAGATACAAATTGATTTTTAAAACTCACTTTTCCAGTATTCCTTCTGCTATTACTTGCTATACACAATGAGTCAGCACATGATGGATTTCTGGAGGCATAGGCTAAATTTCCAAGACTTCCTCTGTATGTGGAATCCTAGTTCTTCACTTTATTATGGTTCTTGTAAGTTTTCTAGTCAAGCAAGAGCTGCCAGCAATGTGAACCATTGTGAGATGCCTTACTGATCTTATATCCACTAGTCTGTAACAGACAAGCTGTGATGTATAAATGTCTTACAAACAGTCTCAAAGGAACATCAGAAGTATTTCTGACTGGCACTCCATATGTGTGGCAATTGTCTGCTTCAAAAGGAACAGTGGATGTCCAGTGAAGGAGAAAGTGAGTGAGAAAACACCTCCAGTAAATGTTTGTATCAACAGTTAAAACCCAACCTCCCATATTACTTTCCTTATTGATATGGGATATTCGTATAGACAAACTTAAAATGAGTAAACAGCAACTTCAATGCTTTTATGTCTCCCAGAGCAGGTGATCTGGAGGGCTTAATCCATTTTTTTTTTTGTTATAGTAAGTTTAGACTTTTCTAGTCTCAGTACTTTTATTAACTTCTGCTTCTATTCAGCTCCATGGAAGGTTACTAGTGTCAGTAATTTGTTTTTTGTTGAAGTAATTAGTGTAATGCTTTCTGTTCTCAACATTTTGCAGCCTGAGGAAAGCAGAGGACCACTCAGTTTAGTTCATTGCTTCAGGTAGCTGATATGTGAAATTAAAAAAGTAAGTCATGTTGATTGGACCCACGTGGATATATCTTTCTTTGAGCTGATAAACTGAACACTAACTTTTAGAATTAGTGCTAGTGCACTATAGTGTCATAGTTTAAAATAGTCATAGTTTCAAATTAAAAATACATCTTAGATGCTCTCTGCAATACTCCCTGACAAGTGTCTTTTTAAGGGGCATTATTGATATTAAAACCAAATCTCAATTTTGCTAAATGTAAGGCTGTGTAATGAACAAATAGGTTTTCAATAATTCGCTTTCCTGTGAATGGTATGTCTATCCTTTTGTTTATCTTAATATTCAAAGGTATTTAATAGTAATCTATGTTTTAAGACAGTTTTTGAATATTTTTATTGTTAGTATGTAATTACTCAAAACAATTTATAACATTGAAGAAATAGAGAGAGTGAGAGAATCTCTTGACCTTCAACAAGAAGTGCATCTAGATGAGCACTGGAAAAAAAAGCTCTTTAGCTTGTTTTGGGCTGCTTAAAATGCTGTTGAGTCTTATGGAAAATCTGCTAGTGCCACTTACTAACCTAGTGACACTAAATGAAAGATTTCTGGGTTTTTATTTCTTTGGAATTATTATTTTTTTCCTCAAGTCTGCAGAGCATTTCTCTGCTCAAGGTGTGAATTGTAATAAACTTCATTGCTTTAACTGGATTTTGCTCTGGAGTTTTGCACCTCTAAATGCGTCCAGACCTTGTTTGTACTTTTAAAATCTGCTCACCATTACAGGTTCCCAAAATCTCTCTTTTAAAAAGCAAGAAACTAAGTTCAAGTCAGTCAGAGAATGTAAATATTGTTATATATAGCTTCTTTTGTCTGACACAGTTCTGTGGCACTTCCAGATATTTATCTCTCCATTCAGGAAACACAGAGAAGTTTCCCCCCTAAACAGTGTGGTCAAAGTCCATTCTTCTGCACAATGAGTGCATTATCCAAAGCATTATTAGAAAGGGTGATGAAATAGGGTATTATAAAAGACAACAAACATCCTGTCTTACACTTCATATTTCCAACACTAGTGTGTATTAATGCCAAGAGTGTAATAATTGTTCCTTGGGGAATGCTGGGTGCCAGCAAGCTGTAACAGTGAAAATTGTGATACTTAAGCTACTTAGAAGATACATTGACAACATATGTATACACAGGGTTTGAATACTGTGCTTTGGCACACAGGTTAATCAAATCTTGTTTTTTAAGAATCTCTCTGAAGGGATTTTTTTTAAATTACTGGATATGATTGCCAAAACCCACGTATGGGAAATCATTCCCAGATAAGGAATACCTGAAACCATAGAATCAGATAGAGGTTCTCATTTTTCAACAGGAATGTTAAGCAATATCTATAAAATTTTAGGAATAGAGTGACACCTAAACATTTTGTATCATCCACAGTCCTCTGGATTTGTAGAAAGAATGAGTAGGACTCTCAAAAATAAAAATGCTTAAATTTGTAATCAGGTAGGCTTGAAATGACCTGAAGTTTTAGAAATAGTGCTATGAAATATTAGAAATACCCCTCACTAAACTCCAGGTTTGTCACCAGCAGAAATGGTGTTTGGCAGGCAGACACTTTAGCTGTTCCCATGATCTTTGTCCTCATTAGGACCAGCATCTTAGATGGAGATGAATGAATTACAAAAGTTGTATTTGTGATATAAAAAGACCTACAAGAAAATACAGCACAACCCAGATTGTTTCAACCAATAGCAGCCAGAATGCAACACAGTTTGGATGAGCAATATTGATAGAAGTCCACTCTCACAAAACAAAGCTGGACATTAAATGGGAGAGTCTGTATCCTGTGTAATTATCTTCTGGTATTACTGTAAAGTTGCAGAAAAGTATGGTTGGATCTACCTCTTTCATGTTAAATGTCTTCCCAAGAAAAATCATTTAGATCAACCATGTTTACCCTGCAGTACTCTGTCAATCCTGCCTTGGAGATTAAAGCTTGTTATCCTGCAATAAATGGTCACTGAGAAAAGCATCACTGATACTGGGGTTGGGAAAGTGTGACAAGAAAAGGCACAGCCAGATACACAGACTGGTGCTGGGCATGCAGGTGGCACCATCTTCCTGGTGCAGAAGTGTTAGCCACGAGACCTTTTCAATGTTTTACTATTGGATTAAGATGATCTTCTATAAAGATAAGACGAGCTTCTTCAAATTGAATGGGTTACCCTGATTCTGGAATGAATCCTTCTTTGTATAGGTGTTTTGGCGCTCTTTCTCAAATAACATTTCATTAAAAACAGTGGGCAAAACCATTGTCAAAAGGGGCTCAACCACGCATTGACAAACATGTTCTGTGAGAGGTATTCTTAAAACTGTAATATTTTACAAAACTGTGATAATTCAATGGAAATTGAGGAGGTATTGAAGGCATTGAAGAGTCCTCATAAAAAATCTCTTCTATATATGAACAGGAGTCCCTAAAAAAACATAAAAGGGAGTACTCTCATAGAAATGTGACTAACTGTATTCCTGTGTCTGAATATTCTCATTTGTCATTACTAGCTTAACACTAGGAGTGAAAGTCACACAACCAGCTGCACTTGGCAGCTGCGAGTGGAATGAAGACAAAAAGGGTCAAGGAAACATATCCAAGAAAACGAGATAACTTCAGTCCAGTGACAGTGCAAACCAGTAGAAATCAAGAGACCACCAACCAGAATTAAGTGATAGAACACTTACCTGATGGGTGGTATGGATATCATTGGGGAAGGGATCCCTTTACAGAGGCATCCTGCTCAAGCTATAATCTGAGAATAAAAGGGGAATTAGAAACCTTCACTTGGACTTTAACTAACACAGGACCCAAGGGCCGGGCTCTATTATGGTGGTTAGTGTGTGCAAACCAGCTCCTCTGTGATGCCATATTTGAGAGGGAGGAAAACTGCTGCACAACAACAGCTGGAAGAGAGAGAATATATGAGAGAAACAGCCTTTCACACAGCAATGTGAAGGAGGAGTACCCCAAGGACTGGATCAGAGATTCCCTGCAGCCCACGGTGAGGACCATGGTGAGGTTGGCTATTCCCCTGCAGGCCATGTAAGTCCCTGGTGAAGCAGATGTCCACCTGCAGCCCAGGGTGGACTTCACATGGGGGCATGTGGCTGTGCCCTGAAAGAAGCTGCAGCCTGTGGGAGGGCCCATACCAGAGCAGGTTCCTGCAGGAACTGCAGCCTGCGGAGATGAGCCACATGGGAGAAGTGCCACACTGGAGCAGGTTTGATGGCAAAACCTGTGACCCTGGCGGGGAACCAAACTGGAAAAATGTGCTCCTGAAGGACTGATCCCCATGGAATAGACTCATGACAGAGCAGCTCTGGAAGAACTGCAGCTTGTGGGAAGGATACAGATTGGACAGGTTAGTAGAAGACTGTCCTATGTGTGGGACCTCATGCTGGAGCACAGGAAGAATATGAGGAAGAAGGAGTGACAGAGAGAACACATAATGAACTGACTGCAGCTTCCACTCCCCATCACTCTGAGCTGCTCAGGGGAAGGAAGCATAGCAGTCAGGAGTGAAGCTGAGCCTGGGAATGATGGAGGATGGGGTGAAAATATTTTACACTTTTTTCTTATTTCTCGTTATGTTACTCTGATTTGATTGGCAATAAAATAAATTAATTTCCCCAAGCTCAGTCTGTTGTGCTTGTTATGATAATTGCTGATGATCTCCTTCCTTATTTCAACCCACAGGCTTCTAATAATTTCTTCTGCCTTCCCTGTCCTCTTGAGGAAGGGGACTGGTAGAGCAGCTTAGTGGGCGCCTGGAACATAGCCAAGGTCATCCCACCACCCTGATAAAAGCTGCTCTGATTTAACTAGTAAGACTGAACTGCTGGGTTTTGCTTCTCCAATGTCTTAGTGGTATTTCCAATTAACATCTCATTTCAAAGAGGTAACAACACTTTTGTCCTATAAAAGGAGGTCTGTGCTGGCAGACGACAGTGAAATTCGGAACAAAAAGGTATAGAACAACTTGAACAAAACTTAATAAATATGAAAAACTTTTCTGTGTGAGATGAAGTCCTGACTCCTTGAGGATGAGTGTGAAATGAGAATACAAATCAGAGAGTGCCATCTGACTTCGCTGTGGTCTTCTGGGAGATCGCAGGTTATCTTTACGTACTGCTTCTTCATCAATAACAGATGAGCTACTATTTCTTCTTACATGTCATTGCCCTTTCCTCAAAAACAAAAGGATGAAGTGGAGCACTGGGGGGAGAAAAAGGTGAGAGAGAGAGATCCATGATGGGGGATAATTGGATCAGTTTCTTTGAGCTACGCTTTTACAAAACAGGCTCATGAATTAGCTAAGCATAGTCTTTTCTGATATTGCTAGAAACTTCATTGGCTAAGTTAATTGGCTAGAAAACTTGAAATGCAAAAGACTAAATTCATGGAACTATAAAAGATAAGGAAAACCTGTTAACATTTATGGATTAAAACTATTTTTATCTTTCTGAGGGATAAATTGATGCTGTATTAACATCAAAGAAAATTGTCTCTATTCATATAGATACACCTGAATATAACTGAACTTGGAGTGTACCAAGAAACAAGATGTAATTTTTATTTTTTTAGCCAGCCATCCTTGTAAAAGCTGAAAGCATGCAAAAAGGAATATCTAGTCAGGTGTTTAGATGATTCACTTTTCGCTGGTTCTTTTCACTTTGCTCTGCCAGTTCCAAAGACTGGTTTTCTGAAGATTCAGTACACATTTTATGTGACAGTAGGCGGAATATTCATAAGGTGCTTGACCTGATTATTTCAGAAAAGAGAAATATATTGACTGATATTTCTGATAGCCAAGTCCACAGCTTTTTAATGCTGTCTGAAATATGTGAAGAGCAATAAAGATCAATGTAAAATTTTTAAATATGACATTTAGAAGATAGTAATATTTCTATTTGGAAATGATGGCCTATTGGGTTAAGCAGCAAAACAGTCACTGTTCCAGAATTATGTACATTGTGGAAAAGGAAGGAAGTATTATACTGTTTAATGTGGACTGTGCCTGTAGCTGCAGGCCCCCATGTAAGATAAAGGCCGTTGTGAGGCTCACAAGATTTAATGTATTGGTTCAAACATGAACTACTACAGAGAGTACCACTGTAAGATCCACTAAAGGTTCTTTAGCCCCAGCTTCCTATAAAAGCAAGTGAATGCCCTGCAAAGTAATGTTTATATGCCAAATTTCTTCAAACATCATGGTTTTATGTCACAGATCACTAAATCCTAGTGATCTGCCCTAGAACACTTCAATTATCCCAGAAAACATGTGAGCAGGTAAAAGCCCTAAATTCCTACATCTGAACTGGTCATTACATATGAATTAGTTTAGGGATATGATGTAGGATGCATGGGAGACCTGTGTCCTCCTGGGACAGCAGTTTGACACTAACTAGGATGTCTAAAATCTCGTAATCATATGGCATCTAACATGCCAGCAGATGTTTGTGTCACATCTGAATTCTGCCCCTATTACTTGTTTTCACCATTACACTTCATGCAGCTGTCCTGCCATGTGTAGTCCAAGATTTTCAGATGGGACTGGAAGATATGGCATCTATGGTAAGGCATCTATGTCCTCTAGAGGTGCAGAGGGAATGTCAGGCTCCTGACACGCACTTCTGATCTTTCATTGGCTCATGGCTGTTATACACATGAACACACTTATCTAATTTTAGGTGTGTACTGTATGTAACTGGAGAAATCCCAGGTCTGTATAGCTTTATTCAATGGATTAATCTACAAATCCTATGTCTTGGAAATGAAATGCAGTAGGATATCTATGCTTAGGCAGCTGAGCCTTGAGGTCAGATTTGACCCTAAGGGTCTGACCTTGGGCTAATAATGGAGATTAAATCTGTAGCCTCATTGCCTGAACTTGAACCTAAAATACAGGCACAGTCCTCTCCAAGTTCTACATTATCAGTAAGAAGTAGATTGTGCATTTGAAAAAAGGATTACTTATGCCTGTGTTTCCCTGATTAAAAAGTGACCTTTTCATGCATGAAGAAACATTTTCCACAATACATCAGTGGATATAATTTATCATACTATTCAAATTTATCCTATGTGGGAGATAAGACCATATGGAAAACAGCTAAGGCACATCTTAAAAGCCAAGGAAAGGGAACTATAAATCTTGAAGTATGCTGCGCTGGATTTTATACCAAATAGTCTGACATAAATTTTTTAGCCTCAGCAGAACAGTAGAGAGGTTTTAGGGGGAAAAAAGATAGGGGAATAGTTTTGGTTGCTTTCCAGTGCTTTCATCTAAGAAAAATTTTGGGCTTATTCTTTCCTATCAGTTTCTGTATCGCACAGTATTAGGGAGCAAATATGGCAAGTGGGACTGTACATCTGCTGGTGTGATCTATAGCAATGACTGCTAACAGCAGAAATACTAAAGCAATAACCTTGGGTGACAGGTCTGTGGGTTGTAGTACGGCTTTCTGTTACCCAGCTGATGCTCACGTTGTCATCATTTCCAGGCTGCAGTCACTTCAACTGGCAGGCAAACAAATAATCAAAATAATCCATAATGACCCTTCTCTGCAACACCTACCAACTTAAATTTGGTTTTGGATATTAAATCTCTCTTCTATTGATTTGAATGGTGATGCAGTACTGTCATTGTCAGAGGAATTGATGAATATCTCCATATTGTGATTTGAAATAGAGGGGACAGAGTCATCAGAGGTTTTTGCATGAGGTATCAGATCTATAAACTGCTGATATTTGATGTGTTCTGCTGGATCAGGCTGTAACTGTGGGTTGTCAGTAAATGGTCACATGGTCAGACAGGACATTCATTTGCAGGTGAGGAGAATATGGTTTGGTATGCCCAGACACCTGAAAGGAAGATTGTTTTGGATCATGTGGTGTAACGCTTTGAAAATCTGACTATTAAATGCATTTATAAAAGTGGTGTGAGACAAACAAATATGTCTTCTGGTATCTGATTTTAGGTATTCAGGCTCTGCCTAGCCTCAATTGAAGAGAGTCAAGGAGCACTGTCTCTACTGTTGACTCAGTGAAGTGGGCCCAGAAAAGCTTTCGCCTAGGCCAAGTACCTTTTTTTTTAACCAGAGTTCCCACCTTGAAATGGTGTGGATAGGATTCCATTCCTAGCAGGCAAGTTGAGCACTGTTTTGCATGGCAAAAGCAGTTCATGTGTATGCACAGATGCAGCTCGGTGTCAGCTGGGCAGTTGCAGGCACCTTCTGTAGCACAGACATTGCCTCGGGTTACAAACTCACACCGTCATTTTGCGCCGCTCTGTACGCTCAGCAAACGTTTATCCCCTGCCCATCTATCCTGCATGTGACAGCTCCCAGCCAAATGTCAGCTATTTAACAAAGCAAGGGTTCCTAGCTGCAAGGAAAGGGAAGCTGAATTTGGCTCCCTCCCTATTAGATGTTTTCAATATGGGCATCACAGTCAACCTTTCAAGTGAGAGGCACTGTGACACTGCAACAAAAAGAGTGGCAGCAGCTCCATGCTGCAAGGTTGCATGCAGCAGAAATAGAAGACACTACTTTGTGTCAACCACAGTATCAAAAATCCTTGAACTGAATTGCTTAGAAGATGAAAACCTCAAATTTAAAAATATTGCTTAAGCATATTGCTGTTTTGAACCCCTTCTGGGGTGCCTTACATAAAGATCTCTTTTTTTCTGAAGGGGAAAGGAACAGGTAGACCAATATTTCTGAAAAACTGTCCTTTTTTGAGGTATCTGAAGAGGGGAGAAGAATCAGGTAACCAAAATAAGAAGTTAGTTTAAAAAAAAGGGATAAGATCCTATTAGGTGCTTAGAAAGAATCAACACATACCTTCATGATAGCTGGTGTTTTCATAGTTTGTGATTATAACAGCGATAAAAAAAATAAATCTGTGTGTTCTAAGGACAAAATTCAAAAGGAAAAATATGTAATGAAACTCGCAGGGCAGCATAAAACAGGCTATAAAAGAAGCATCAATATCATAGACTGCTGTCTTAAAGCATTCTTTAACACATTTTCTATTTAAAAGAAGGTTCAAAGACTTTTTCTTTATAAATGGCATTTCCAAATTTCTTTCTAAATCATCTTGCTGCATTTTTTTGGATGTTGTTCAGAGGTACGAACAAGTAGAGCACACATCAGCTTTATCTTAATCCTTAACCTTACACATGACAGTGAAGTGCAAGCCTCTCTGATGTTCTGCATCATATATTTAATTTCTAAGAACTTTAAATCTCCTGAAATGACAAAAGTAACAGACACATCTATAAAATAGGACATCAATCAGATTCTCCCTGCTTTTGAATCACAGTTATAAAGGGAATATTTTCAAATAGGGAACTGTCTCTTTTATTTATAGATATTCAGCTGGAAATAAGGGAACAGTAAAATGTTTCCTCCATATCTTTTTCACTGTATGAAAACAGGGTTACAGATCAATTGATTTACCATCACAATCGATTAGATGACTCTCTTGCTATCTCTATTGTGACAGTAGACAGGCACTCATATAGATCTTTCATTAGGGGAGTCACTGAAAATCAAAGGTTCATTGCATGCCTAAATGGCTTGTAGCTGACTCATTAGGCCATTAACTAACCATTAATATTGTTTAAACTCAAATCTTACAGACAAAATAAATTATAGTCACGTTATCCAAACAAAATAACCTTAACCTCCTTAACAAGTATGTAATTATGTGAATTTATTACCATCTGATCCCACTGAACTGAGGGGTTCATTTTCAGAGCTATGAAAGGGGAAGATGAGAATACATCACCTTCAAGATAAGTGCTTCTGGGAGGCAGGTGCCTCAGCCACTGATATGCTCTGTAAGGCATAAACCCACAAGGTCCTGACTTGCCTGGATAATGCCCAAACAAAATTATCTTACACACAAAAGACTTCCCCCTTATGCAGTACCAAATCTCTTCTTATTTATTTTTAAATGTTTCTGCATTTCACAAATGTGTTGCATGTATGAAATGGCCTTCTCCATCTCTCTGTGGTACCAAGGCTTCACACAGACAAGCAGAACATAACAACAATTAGCAGTAATTGAATGAGAAGTCATAGGAAATTTTATCTTATCATCATCCTTTCAAACTTGCAGATTTTGTATGTGTGATGCAATGATCTCCTGAAATTATATTGAAGAAAGAGTGTAAAAAACCCATAGCATATGTTCTGAGATATAAAATAAACTTATGTCAGTGTGCTTCCCTTGGAAGGATGCCAGACAAATACTGCTTATTATCAATAATATAAACAAAATATGTTGCCAGCTATATGCAGAGCTTAAAATAAGCACAAAACCTGCGCTACCACATTGCTGATATCCCAGCAGGTCAGCCGTAATGAATGCACCAGTTCTCACACATAATTTTTTATAAGATAACTTGCCTGAAAATGAAGCAGTCAATAGACTCATTTGCAGGCACATTTCTCTCCAGGAAAAACAACCATAACACAATATCAACTGTTTCTTTTGGGTGTACAAAAAATGTGGATGCTGAGAGAGGAAAAAGACAACAATAGCACATAAATTCAATGACAGATGTGCAAGGAGCAATCAGAAGGAGAAGTGCTGGTAATTAGAGCGGGAAATACAGTTTAATGTTCTTACAGAAGAACAGTCAGAAAATTACAAATACTGTATTGAGATAATTTAGTAAATGAAAATTTTTGCTATTAATCAAATTGGGAAGGGGAGAAAGCACGCTCTAAACTGTGCATACTTACTGTACCAAAATATTGCTATAGAATCTTCTCCCATTCACACCAAATAGAAGCATAATTTTATATTTTTATATAAGTGAGGCTTTAACATTGCATGGACTAGAGTAGTTCAGCTGAAGGGCAAAATATAAGAGCAGAGCTTAAGTAATTATTGTGATTGAGTATTTATAATACAAGTAATTAATTTTGTTAAAAAATATGATGGCTTGTTAAAAAATCTAGTTGACACACCTCAAAAAATCCAGATAAGAGTATTATTTGGTAGAGGCTGGTAACACTTGTGCTCCCTATCCTTCCAACAGGGTGGTCTGGAAAACCAGAGATTTTGCATTTTGCAGCAAGATGCATGTTATAAAAAGGGAGCTAAAGCCCAGGGCCAGACCTTTCAAATGCATTTTAATTATTTTCAGTGCACTGTCAGAACTTTGATACACGCTTGTGGAATCATGCAAATACCTCTTTATAGAATATATGTCCTATACCCTAAGGCAGTGAGGGGATTGAAATACACTTTGGTGAAGTTAGGTGTTATAATAAAGTGAGGTAATAAGAGCAAGCCACCATACTACACAATTAGAAATCTACTTCTAAATCTTCTGGTTAGCATGGCTATGTTTTATATTTATGAAGGAGAAAATGCCCTGATTTTTCACAAACTAGTATTTGCAGGACAATGAAAAATATGATGCACCTTAGAATTGCTGAATCAAATTAATTTGGTTTCATATTTACTCATTGACCTCAAGAGCATTTCCATTCAGTGTTACAGGATGTCTGCAAAAGATTTATTCAATTCCATGTCCATATATTGAGGTGAGGACACATTAACCCAGTGAACTAGATATAGAAAAATATATTAATTACTTGAACTGAATTTTGATTTCTGCTTCTAAACCCAGTATTTTCTTATCTATGGAACTCTGAAAAACCACAGCACAAAAAATATTTAAGCTTGTACATGAGTTTAATAAAAATAGTAGATCCAGTCAACTCAACAGTGGCAGATTTTGTTGTCTATCTACCATGCATAGGATCTAGTAATAAGAGATTACATGAAAGGATTTCCCTGGAGTCTACTAGAATTTGAATAGTGAGATAAAACATGTGATATTAGATCAATATCAATTTTTAGGTGAGTTGAATTATGCATGTCAGGTGCTTGCTTTTCTGTACAGGCAGGGCAAGGACTCCTGTTACTCAACATACACTGAACTTCAAGCTTTTAAGTACCTGACATGAGGTCAAGTGAAGCAAGTTTGAAAACTTTGCATTTAAAAAAAGCACAGTTTAGAGTAATATATATTCTTATAACTGTGTTAAGATTTAATTTGAATCAGCTATGTACAAAAAGATGGAATATGAATGATGTGTATGTTATTTACCAACTGTCTCCCTTGGATTCTTTGCTCTCTTTGGAAAAAGTCAGTGATATGTTTGAGCAGCTTCTGGGACCTCCTGTTTGCCACCTTACTGGACTGAAGAAGGGAGTGGTTTCCTTCCTTTTAAAGGCGTCACTTGCACCTCTTTGGATGCTGCTAAGTCCTCCCAAATACAGATGTGATTTATTCCTGGGATAACAAATTTTTTCTAAATATAAAATATTTCATTTTTGAATTTGACCATCATGCATTTCTTAAAGAATTTCTAGGGTGAGAATACATTCAAGGTTTTTCATTTCTCCCATTCATTTTCCAAAGTACGACCTATTAAGTCAGTGCTGTGTCCCAAAGGATCTTGGTGCACACAGCATTGCTCATGGAGAAACCTGCCTTAGCGCTAAGGAGAACAGATCCAACTTTTGCAAAGTATCTTCATTCTCAGTGTATTTCTACCTGGTTATTTAAGAGGGCTGAGTGCAAGGTGCTGCACCTGGGTCAAGGCAATCCCCAGCATCAACACTGGCTGGGGATGAACAGATGGAGAGCAGCCCTGCTGAGAAAGGCTTGGTGGTGCTGGTAGCTGAGAGGCTGGGCGTGAGCCAGCCATGGGCACTCACAGCCCAGAGAGCCAAACGTGTCCTGGGCTGCATCCAAAGCCCCGTGGGCAGCAGGGACAGGGAGGGGATTTTGCCCCTCTGCTCTGCTCTGACCCCGCCTGCAGTGCTGCATCACCTCTGGGGTCCCAGCACAGGGAGGGCATGGACCTGTTGGAATGAGTCCAGAGGAGGCCACCAAGATGATGAGAGGAATGGAGCAGGTCTCCTATGAGGAAAGGCTGAGAGGATTGGGATTGTTCAACCTGCAGAAAAGAAGGCTTCAGAGTCACCTAGTTGCAGCCTTCCAGTACCTGAAGGGAGCCTACAGGAAAGATAGAGAGAAATTATTTATAAGGGCATGTAGTGATAGGGGGAATGGCTTTAAACTGAAAGAGAGCATATTTAGATTTAATGTTTTGAGGAAATTCTTTACTGTGATGGTGGAGGGGCAATGGCAAAGGTTGTCCAGAGATGTTGTGGATATCTCATCCATGGGAGTGCTCAAGGCAAGGTTGGATTGGGGATTGGGCCCTGAGCAATCTTGTCCAGTAAAACGTGTCCCTGCTCGTGGTGGTGGTGGTGAGTAGAACCAGATGATGTCTAAGGTTCTTCCACCCAAACCACTCAATGATTCTATGATATAGTAGAAGAGCAGGTTCGGAAAATATGACAACTGTTCAAAACTTTGAATATATGTATGTCTCTTAGGAAGTATATAAATGTGGGCAAAAAATTTGTATAACTACTCAGATTGCCCTTGAGATTTCCTATGTAAGAAATTTCTCTGAAAATGTGAAAATTTCCTAGTTGGGGGCTTTTTTTGAAAAACATGATTCCATATTTTTCAACAGTAAACTTTTTGCAACATTATCGTTATTTTCCTTTTCCAAACAGCAATGCCTTCAGGCATATTATCTTACATTTGGCCATGCTTTTAATATGCCAAATAAGGCAAGGATTAGTCCAGAGACTTTTAGTTAATGGATCTGCAAATCAAATATATATGTCAAAAAGAGAATCCAAAGGAAACTAGAAATTAATATCCACTTCATCTGATCTCCCATGAAAGGTGATATGCTCTGAGAAATGATAATTAAATAAGACTCATCTAGACTTTGACACACAACTTTTTGAATTTTAAAATAAATCCTTGAAGTAAACTGATGATAGGTTTGCCCAACTGCTGATACTTTTCAAAGAAACTGTCACACAAGACTTCACTTTCATTTTTCATTATCAACTCCCAGTAATTTTGACTCAATGTTATTTAGACAATCATTTAAACATGGAATGTCAAATATCATGAACATATATTCCATACTTCCATATTTCATCACGTTCTTTGAAAAACTTCCTCTGACTTTTTTTCTGAGGGAAAAATGCAATACTAATATTTAGATGCCAGGTTTTGTACCTAGCTTCTTGGTTAAATAGCTGTATGGAATTGAGCTGGTCACTGAATATTTAAAGTTTAGTAATATGGGATTTTGATACTTTATTTTCCTGGGCAGGGTGCAGCAACTGGGAATTAGGTAACTTGACTTTGGTCTCTGGTCACACTTGTCAAACTTTGCCTTGGCTGAAAACAGCATAGGTAGAAGCTCAAAATATAAAATAATCTATGTACCCTTGATGACCAATGTTGACTACATATCTGTGAGGGATTAAGAGAATAATTCATATGTGTTTTAATGTTTCTATTTTGAAAATAAATATCCAAAACAGAAATGGGTGATCTGTCACAATCTCTCACTGAGGTATTTGTGTGTATTTACTTGCTCTATTTTACTCTCAAGAAATGCTTCTGCAGGCTTACAAAATTTTTAACTGCTATGCTTAGGAATCAGTACAGTATCCCTGCTGGTTTTTCACATCGGTAAGAAGAGGATTGTAAATTTTAAAAATGGAAAATGAAACAAGGAAAATACACAGGAATTTCTGTGATTGCTTTTTAATCTACCTTTAAAAACAATATTCAAATATGATATTTCAACAAGAAATGCTGTAGTTAAAGTTGTATGTAAAATACAGCCTACATTTACTTTTTTCATAGAATGTAGGAAAGGTGGGTTTTTTTAAAAATAATTTTTTCCTCAGAACAAAAGAATATACTGTTTATTACATCAATTTCATTCTTTTATTGCTTTCAGTATCTTGCAAAATAAACTCTTCTATTAGCTGCCTCATAATTTTATTGCATCCTGCTTGCTTTAGCACTCCATAAACACTAATCTTAAGGTATAAAATAATTCACTTCATTTACTCTAGCATCCATCCTTCATATGCACTGAAGCATATACACCAGCTCTTCACCAAGTGTCTTCCTGAGCACCTGGGTATTTTTTATCTCAAGGCAATGGGTAACAAAATATGTATTGTGCATTATGGAGTACAGGGATTGCAGCAGAAGACACAATATGAGCAGAATTTGCTGATGGAGCTCTTTCTACAAATATGTCTATTATCTGTGAAAATTAAAGAATGCTCAGCTATGGCGTTTTACTCGCCTATTCTGTTTTCAGTTGCATGCTACCCTAAACTTCACCTTTCACTGAATTGATTCCCTAAAGAGGTTCTGTTGTGGTACAAAACATTTGTCATGTTGGCATATTTATACCTCCTTAAAATAAATTTTCAGTGTCTATGTACTGATACTTTTTGTATTGGCATTTAGACATTTCAAAAGTGACACTGAAAAATTCATTCTTATAAGTTTTTTTTTATTATTAAAACCCTGGAATACAATACTGTGATTCAGAATGTAAGGGGTGTTTTGAAGTGTCTTAGACACTGGGGATTTTCTTCCACTTGCCGCAAGTAAATTTCCTCTTGGTGTAACATCTGAAAGCCAAAAGCCAATAAGAAATATCAGACACCTTTCCCAAAGGCCCAGGAATTTGGGACATTCATAAGAAAGTGTATTTAGACATGTACACATAAGAAATTGCTATACTAGGCATCTATCTCAGCAGTGTGCAGTGAGTGTTTCACATACCAAGAAATATGTGAACCAGAAAAAGGGAATTCCTCATTTCTGTGCCAAGGGCAGTGGTCTTTGGGGCAAGGCAAAGGCAGTCCAGCACATGGATCTGCTGGAGAAAGTCCAGAGGAGGGCCAAAAAGATGATCAGAGGGTTGGTGCACCTCTTGTATAAGGATGGGCTGAGAGAGTTGGGGTTGTTCAGCCTGGAGAAGAGAAGGCATGAGACCTTAGAGCAGCCATCCTACACATAAAGAGGGGTCTACAAGAAAGCCAAAGAAGGATTTTTTAGAAGGGCATGTAGTGATAGGACAAGGGGTAATGTCTTTGAACTGAAAGATGGTAGGTTTACATTAGATGTAAGAAAGAAATTATTTTCTGTGAGGTTGGTGAGGCACTGGAACAGGTTGCCCAGAGAAGATGCAGGTGCCTCCTTCCTAAAAGTGTTCAAAGCCAGGCTGCATGGGTTTTGAGCAACCTGGCCTAGCAGAATGTGTCCCTGTCCATGGTGGGGGCTGAACTAGATGATCTTTAAAGTATTTTTCAACCCAAACCATTCTACAATTCTATAGTTCTAGGATGTATGCTAGTGTGCTCAGTCCAGCAAGAGTTTGTTAGCAACAAATAGACTTTTCTGCATAGAATTAGCATCCTTTTAACTCACACCTTTAGTACAGCCTGGGTAAAAACCTGATACAATCTATTAGGTACATTTGAAATGAATAATGTGCAGTATAGGCTAAAAATAGTATTGGTGACAGATACTGATCTCTTTCACAAATATCCATTTATTGGCAATGCATGAAATTGTTCTCAAATGGGATGTTTCCATTGCCCACCCTCCCCCACACTCTTTTTCAGTTATTAACTCCTATTCTCTGGCAGCTGAAGCGTGACAGTGTTGGCCATGTGCCACTCATCTCACAGAGGGTGGCACCATGGCCCGCAGCAGGTGTGGGACTCTTGGATGTGTTCCCTCTGCTTTCATCTCTACTTTGTACGGGAACTTTCCTTCCAGACACACCGTTTCGATTTCAGCTACATGGGTGTGACATTGCCTTGTCAGAAACAAACAGCTTGAATTTTTGAGTGTCTTTTGGGTGGTCCTGCCTTTTTTATTGCAATGATGCAAAACACATAAAAGGTGCTGAACATTTCATGTGTCTGTGTAGAAGAGTTTTGTAAATATACAGCTCATTTGTTTTTAAAAACCAAAGCAATACATCCTTAAGACAAAACTCTCTGAAAACTATTCACCTACATTTGAGCATTTTGAAGGAAAATTTAAATGTTCCAGTTATTTTCTCATAAATATAAATCAGTGTAACACCATATTTAGTCAATCAAAATTATGATCTTCTACCCAAATGGCTCCCAGTTTAGAGATATAGATTAATTGAGCATGTTATCTTATTGGCTGATATTACTTTGGGTTTAGGGGCACAATCACTTATGTATATACACATGTATTTTCATTGATAATTTTTCATTCTTGGTCATGAGTAAGTATTTTTGCTCATAAGCTTCATAAAATTTTCTTCATATAGGAAATTCTGACTTTTGGGGTTTTCAGCTCTATATCATGGTTTATGAACTTAAATTTGCCATCATGTATTATTACCATGTGTGACATAAGATATAATTTTCCTGCATAATAGCTTCTCCTTAATTCATTATGTATGGGCAAAACTTGCATAGGAGTTCACTATGTTTGTAGGAAGACAGCTGGTAGATCTACCTGTTTCTGGTTTCTGAGACCTGATACAGAGAGAGATAAGAGGTGATGATTGTTGAAGTAATTGAGTCCAATATCAATAGCAAGTAAAAAAAGGCATTTAAAACTCCTTATGGTAAAAATTTGGACCCCTTGGCCTTGGTTCAGTTGCCCATGCCACACAAATAGGTGCCTAGTGCCATTCCATATACTGTACGATACAACATCTGGTTAAAAGGTAAATGAATCAAGTAAAAAGACTAAAATGCCTAGAGTTGTATGGATTAATTTTGCTTCAGAGGCTAGTGCCTTTAAGTCTCCAGTCCAATTAGCAAGCTGTCTGGCTTACTGATTAAGAAAAACTTAGAAAGTACAAATATTATCAGATTTCTTAGTCATTGGATATGTGAGAAAAGTCTGTCAATATGAATCAAAATGCGAGTTTAGGTGGCACATTCACCTTGCAAAAATACAAATTTAGGAACTTGATTGAGTTGCCTAAATGCACATGTGTAATGACATTTCCTTTCTTAGTTTTGCTCTCATATTTTTTTAGGCTGTTAAGGAAAAAGAAGGTCCAGGGAGTGGATTTTTCTCACTTTGCTACAGGATGGTGCAAGTCGAGGTCCTTCTGAACCCTGCTTGGAAGCATGCAACAAATTGCTGCTTCTGTTTCTGGGGAGAGTCTGTGTCTTAGTGATCCTTGTTAATTTTTTCCAGGCAAAACTGTTCTGCTTCATATGAACAATTCAGTTGAATGCTTATTGCAGTTGAATTAGCTGAAATTCTAGAAGTGCAAATTCTAGAGTGTCCTCAGTCCCCTACCAGAGAATGAACTTGACCTCTGCTCTTAGAACACCTTTTTATACATTCAGCTATATGCATCAGTGCAAATATATACTGAGAAAGCACAAGACAAAGGGAGTCTCATGGTTTCAGTATTCATAGTGGATATGGGATTAAGACAGTAGCTCTAAAGTCTCCTCAGTTGCACAAAGGACAAAAGTGATTTGAACCAAATTTCCCATGCAGTTTCTCTTCATGCTGTTTGGAAGACTCCCTTGATGGAAGTAGTGTCAAACCTGGCACACTGTGGCTTTAACTTCAAATAAACCCGGCAAGATTTGACAGGAAAAAACCCCTAGTTTAACAATGACCCATTGAAAGGTCTCATTATCTTTCCCATACAGTGCACATAGGAATAAGCTGTTCACATTCCTTTTAACCTTGCTGGAAAATATTCACTTCTAATCAGGAGGGCTACACATTGCTGAAGAAGAGAAAGATGTTCCATTAACATGCAGGAAGGATCCTTCCAGGTTAGTCCATATTTAGTTTGAATTAATTTCTCTCTATATTAAATAAGAAGCAAAATCCAAACATTTTGAATTTAATTTAATGTGCTTACACGCAGGAACTTTTTCATTCTTACTAAGCCTTGCTTGATGTCCTAACAATCATTACCATGCATTGTCGTGATTCATCTTGTCAAAGATCCACTTATGAACTCCATACTATCTGCTGACATTATACATCTGAATAACTGCAAAAGAAGGTTTGATAAGATGTAGCACTTCAAATGAAAGGCTCAATATTGTGCTTTGACATAGTACATCGCAGCAGCTGTGGAGGAAAAGCCATTAAGATGGATCATGTCAATGCATAGTATGGAGCCCTTAACACTAAGATTTTTGACATGATTTATTTTAATGGCTGGATATCTATACTGAAATACCACATTTTATTTTGTTAGAGATCCGTATGTTAACAGCTCAAGGACAGTACTGTATTGCTCTGGGTATGTAAAGAGGAGTGCACTGCACATGCACACTTGGTTTGCTTTGCCTGGCCCAAGAAGGAGGACAGGGGACTCGCACTTCTCCCTGCTGCATTTTCCTTCTGCACAAAATCACGTACTCCTTCCTGAGGGAGGGTTCTGGGCAGAGCGCTCCACCAGTAATTCACTCTCCCAAGAAGAATTGTAATTAGAGCTCCCACAATAGTTAAGCAGCTGGTGTTCTCTGACTGCTGCTTCATCAACTGTTCGTAATTGCTTCATTGTTCCCTTGTGCTCCCTTCCAGCTGATGGCTCCTTCCACCTGTTGTCCCTCATTTTACACTTCAAATGTGAGCTCTTTTGCACAAGCTATATTTATACCAGACATTCTGTGATAGCTTACAGGCAGTCTCATAATACAAACCCTCTTTATGAATTATGACAATGGTGGTAGTAATAAAAATAATAATAATAATAACACTCCAAAATGAAACTTGTTTAAGTAAACTCTATTATTTCAAGTGGCTTGCTAAAAGAGGCAGCTGAGTTCATATTGAAGCCCAAAGGCAAATGTGAAGCTCGAAGTAAGACTACTCTGCTTTTGGCTCTGAATCTGGGAGACAATTGTGAAGTGGGAGGCCATAAAGGGTTGGCTGAAAGAGAATTAGAGTGGCAAGCAATGAACAGCCTCTGCTTGATTTCTTTTGTGTCTGTGAAACAGGAATTTTTATGTGCTTAGAGAAGTATGCTGAAAAAAAATCTGTTTCCCTCATCTTTTTATCTTACCTTCTTGTAGAGGGACATCATCACTTAATTTTGGTTGGTCAAAAGGGGAGCTACACAAAAGATGCTTTTCCAAATAAAATGTGCAGATATTATGTCCATGGATCCACGTGTGCTAGCTCTATAACCAGCTGTTGTAAATAGCTGAACTCTAAGTGCCAGAACATGAGCTAAAATGGACATTTTTAAGATCAACAGAAGTAATAAAAGTTTATCCTTTCCTGTGACAATAAAGAAAAATTGCTGCTTTGTCCATTATGAAGCAATGTTATAAAACTTAACAAAATAGCAGCTTTTTGAAATGCTTTGTTTGTCTCTTTGTTCTGATGCTAGAGGTTTGGTAAGTGTAGTTTAATAGGCCTGCTATGGAATTCAGCAGAATGCTATGGAAGAGATTATTGCAGATTTTAAAAGAAGCTTTTTATCAGATTCTACTCAGTTTCTTCTAGTCCATTGTAGTCGCTGCAGAAACTTTCTCTAAAAAGTGATGCTTAAAAATGTTTCTTTTTCTCATCAGTATCTAAAATTAACATCCTGCAAAAGATAATTAGAAACAAATCATACAGTGGGATCCTACCTATGCTTTTTCCTGGAGATCACTTTAGCTTTACTTTACTGCAGAGAACCATCAGTTCCCTAAGGAGTATCCCTAAGGAGGGATATTTTCTAGTAGCAGCTGTTACTAACATTTAAAAGCCATGTTAAAAATATATTTTTCAAAATAATTTCAGGTGCGTCTTTTGTGGATGGCTACAAACAGCAGAAAGCTAAAACCAGACTAGTTGAGAGTTCAATACTTAAATGTTAAGTTCAATTCTAAACGTATTTCACCTGTAATGTTTTATTGGTTCAAAGGACACTGAATGATGAAATAAACTGCTCACAGGGTTTTCCAATGACATCATCAAATCGTAAAAAGCCAGCAGTGGTCTGGGAGCTCAGGATGGAACAAATAAGCACTTTTAAAGATTTAAAACTGATTTTAATTTAATAGCAGAACCATTTTGTTTGAGTTACTTTCATAATATACTTTGCCAACAGAGGAAATATCTCAAGGTTTACTATTGGTCATACTCATCCTTCTCTACCTAAGGAGCAAGGCAGTTTGCCAGTGGCCAAAACATTTGCTTACAGTTTGGAAAGCTCTGCTCTAGAAATTTCTCAGCCTTTTCTTGCTAAAAGAGACAGCTGAGTTCATATTGAAGACCAAAGGAAAATTTGAAGCTTGAAGAAAGTCTGCTCTGCTCTTGGATGTGAATGAGTAGACAACTCATTGTTGTCTACTTTGTAGACAACCTATTTCTCACCCAGTTTTGTTTTATCCCAGAACACCCTAAAGATCTATGTTTTATTTCATGAAAAGCAAAAAAAAAAAAAAAGGTGAAGCATGGCAAGTTCTTGTTTGACAGCCAGTCCTATTCAACAACCTATGGAGCCCATTTGCTGTTCTCTTCCAGCGCTGTCCATAGAGGCATCTGAGAATTAACATGGTGGCTTTCTCTAGGTTAAGCTCTTAATTATCCTTTCTAAGCTCATGCTATGCTTTCCCACCTGTGGGGAAAAAAACGTTAGTGCAAAAGATGTTTCTATGGCCTGGTGTTAATATAGTCTGTGTAGCTTTAGTTTTGTTTAAATTGCAAGAGTCAATATGACACTATGTGTTAAAAGATCATGGTGTTTCCAAAATCTGGAGTTGGCATGACTTTTAGTCACACTTAGTTTGATCTTTTAAACTGCAGGAGCTGTCTGTCAAAGGGTAGATTTCAGCTGTACCCCACTGCTATCTTTTTGTGTTTGAACTTTGAGGTATTTTATTGGTGACTAAATAGGAATATTTTAAACTGAGGCAATATGCAAATCACATCCTACTAAGGTGCTTAATCCTTACTTTTTAAAAACCAGAAATAATCATGTGTAACTATCTCCACAGAGGCAATCGGACTGATTGCACTGTGTCTACACAGCAATGCCTCTGAATACCATATGTGCATGTCAGAAACCTTCCAGTTTCTGAGTGAAACTTCAGGCACGCTGTGACTATTTCCATGGTCAGAAAAGCCAGTAGATCTTCTGGGTAGGGGCCAGAGTGTCTTCAAGCCATGACCTGAGGGAACAGAGACACGGAAACTTAGGATACTTGGGACATAGGATACTTGGGACATAGTACAGGGATAGGTCCAAGAAATGATTCTGAGGCCCAGATCCCAGATCATTCTCAACTACTCCTAGATGGCTTTCTCCCTTTAGGCCTAACTCTAAAACAAACCTACTTGAAAAAGGACTGTCCCTAACCAGGAGAGATGCAAATTAGCTCCTGTCATTTGGCTTTGGTGAGCAGCTGCATATTTTTTTTCCTTAACATTTCTCAAGTAGCTGAAAAGACTTGACAGCAGTATCTCAACTGGCTTTCTTCTTCCATAATCTCCACACAATTTTTCCCTACAGTTACATTTTTATGTGATTTTGTACTATGTTGTTAAAATTTGCTACAATCTCTGTTTCTCTAGAGGAAAAAATAGCTCCAACAATTATTTTTATCTGCCCAAATTTAAGTCCAAATATGTACTTTTAAGTAGTATGATTACTCAAATAGTATATTGCAGATATAAAAATTTAGCATTAAAAGTTCAAATCACAGCTGAAAGTAAAAAAATTTAAGATAGGTTGAAATAGGTTATAATAATGAAATATTGCCATCTCATTCATGTTTCTGTGTATCAATACTGGTTGTGCTGTACACAACAAAAACTCTGAAGGAAAAGCAGTTGAAATTGAAAAATCTGTTTTGTGAGCCAATAATTAAAAATTAATTTAAAAAAATCCTTATTCAGCTTGAGAGAGTTTACAGGTTTTGTAGACAGCAGTACCTTAGAGGTCCATTTGGATCCCTGAATGCTCAGGGATAATGAAAGTTTGTGTATGGAATTGTAAAATCAAGAACTAAAGAATATGCGGGCAGTTCTAAATAATAGAATTCTTTCAGAATTTGCAAGTAAAAGACTTTGACACTTTGTATCTTTTTGCTCAATTGCTTATATTGGATTTTTTTTTTTCCAAGACTAACCCTGCACAGGCAGAAAAAAGCGATGTTTTGTCCCTTAGTTAAATAGATATTTTGCTCCCTATGACAGAGAGCCTCTGGGAAAAATCACACCATCTGAATTGAGAAGGGTAATGAGGAGTTGGAATTAGGAGCTGCCATTTGCAGATACCAATTGGAGCTGCTAGTTTGGTCCACCGTGACCATCAGGGAGCCTAAGCTGGTAAAATTCGCTGCCTCTCTAAGCTCCCCAAAGTTCATTTGAAGAAATGAGGGCCCATGCATCAATCCTGGCACATGATACAGGAGCACAGAGCATGCTGCACATGATGCACGAAACATGGATTTCCTCCCAGAAACACACAAGGCTTTGGAGCAAGCCTGGACAAGGGGCCCTGTGTGGTGGGAAAGTGGGGAGCTGCCCTCTGCCATTTCAGAAGAAACAAAAGGGAGCAAAGGAAGAAAAGAAAGATGCATTCCATCCTAGGACTGCAACAAAAATGGAATGCACTTTTGATTGGAGCTTTGAAGTGGTATAAAATAGTATGGCTTGACTAGAGTGGGGTGAACTCTTCCAAGCAAATAACTTTTTTGGTGAGTCAAGTCCCATTTAATAATAAATAATCCCCCTCAGCTTGGTTGCTATTTGGTGATGTTTGACTACACAAATGTATTTCATTGAGTGGACTGGACAAATAGCCCTGCTTTAACTGTGCTCACAACTCATCATTATCTGCCTTTCATGATGTGTGTTTGAGCATCAAATTTTCACAATATGGTTTTTACCCTTTTATGAGTTGCCAGAAATTTTTCAGGAGGTGAAAGAGAATTGCTGATGTTCTGGTGAACACTTCCAATAAAGCCTTTCTGGGACCATGCTCACAGGAGAATATTATCTGGCTTTCACCTTCTTCCAATTTCTCAGAAAAGCACAATATTTCTTAAAATTTCTCATAGAAATCACAGTGAAAAAGTGGTGAATATTATTAGAGAATATTTGTAGTCTGGATCTGGCTTTGTCCACATTTATTTAGCTTGTCTTCATGCTATGGTGTAGTGTTTTCATTCTGATAATATTTGTCTGATTTTAGTATTTCCTTCTAGCACAGCACCTTCCTTCATATGCTGTGACCTATGCCAAAAATATCACACTTAGATATTCTGTGGTTCTCTCCAAACTGCCTGCCTTTGTCTTGAAATAAAAATGTTAGATCTGCAAAACCAGCTGCTTCCCGGGCTCCCAGGCTCATCTAAGTACAATAATTCTATTAAAAAAATCATTTATATTTGATTTTACAGCTATTTTCATAGCTAAAGATAGAATTATTGTTTTTGTTAGAAGCAGTTTCTTTTTGAGCTCTCAATCTTTTATTGCCTTAATTAATAGCCTTGAAATACACTCCACTATGGCACAACATGCAGTCAGCATGCAGATTATGCATTTTTATAAGTAAGGCATAAACCCTCTATTTTCTTTTTAAGAGCCATGATATTTGAGCCAAGGTGAATTACCAGCTTTTATCTGCATCTCTTGACTGCTGCTTAAGAGAATTAGTGGCACTGGTTAGCTTTGTGAGGACAGCTAAGAGTAGCCAGATCAATTGCAACTCAGAGTCAGAAATCAATGAAATGTGTCTCAGTAAGTCTGACTGATCCTCAGGTCACTACGGAGTGCATTATCCCATCCTTACTCTGTTACAAGATTAGAACCAGAAATAATCATAAGTGAGATTCTCTCTGCTCTTTTAAAACACTCTTTACAGTCCTATTGCTCTTCTGTGGTAAAGAAACTTCAGAGACAGACACTGTGAGAGCAATATAACCATGCAAATGAAAGAGACTTCACCCTCTAGGTCATCACCCTGAGAGGAAGACAAAGTGCCATTTCAGTTCTGTCTGCAAAGAAGAGGTCAAACAAAATTTGAAATTGCAGACGTGGTGTTTTCTTAGCTCAAAACAGAAACGCACATGCGGAATAGAGGGTCAAACCTCCGGACAGAGTCAGTGAAACCTTCACTAAATTTAACACAGTTACTTCAATTTACTGACGATTGGGAACTCCCCAGAATGTTGCTAAGGGGCTGTTTGTACAAGCCTGCATACCTTTTGAGACTTTAGCTTTGTTCTCAACAACCACAGGCCCTGAATACCCTTCAGAAAGTGAAGCGGAGGAAAAAAATTGCTCCTAATCTAATTTGCTGTATATTTTTATAGAAGGGCTGCACATAGTTGAGCAAAGCAAAGCTCATGCCTGCTGTGCAGTGAGGGCTAACCTGTGCCACGAGGACAGAGCCTCCAGTGGAAGTTGCATATCCTATGAGTTCTTCTGATTTGGCACTCTGGGAATGTGTGAGCAGCTGCTTTGCTCTGACCACATAATAACAGTGCAGCAACTGCAGTGATGCAGCCCAGGTGAGTGGGCTGGCAACCCCACCAACTCATACACAAAAAATGTGGTGAGAAAGGTGAGAAAAATTTAGGCAGGAGATCAAAAGGAAATACTGTGTGCGGATATCACCTGGATGAAAGCTGTACTGGAAGGGATGTAAAATTACTGGGTTGTGCAGTTAAGAGTCAAATGTAAAAAAGGTTTTGTGAGGTGATAGAGGTGTCAAACCTCTACGCTCTTCTAACAAGAAAGCTACTTCAGCAAAATACTCACACCTGTCTGATGGGAAAATTGTATCTATTTTTGGATGATGGAGCATCCACAAACACCACTGTAATCAATGAAAGCAGATGAGACGGTGTGCTTATATTTCACACTGTTTTGCTTAGTGGCTCAATACACATACACAGGACTGAGTGTTCACAGGATGTCCGTGTTCATAAACAAGAGTAAAGAACATTTGCTAAAACTCCCCTCCCCCAATCTCTTGCCATCTCTGCTTAACAAACATATTAATTTAATAAATGCAAATTACTGCTAGAATGACATAGTCTATACTTAAAAAAATGTTGAAATATTTTGTTACCTGATATACAGAGATTGATAAAAATAGCTATTAACTTTGGAATGAGAGTACAATGTGGAGTTTATTAAATGAAGAAATACAACAACATTACTTTTATGTACCGTGAATTCATTTCCATGGTTAAGGATTAGCAATAAGAAGCTCTCAATATGGAATCAGAGACTGCCAGCATGGGTGCAATAAACTTTTCAGAATGGTTCATAAGATTATACTAATTAGGGATAATCTAATTTGAACAATTTTTATCTTCTCAGAAAGTAATATGATGTCACTCTATGGGAAGAGTCACTACCCGGGCTCCAGGGATATACTAAAAAAACCACACACGTTATCTGTAATATTAAAAATTACAGTTGATCCACGAGACAGTCTTAGATCTACCCTTCTCCTCTCAAAAGATCCACCATATAGACTGTTAAGCCCCCATAATTATCTCCCCTACTTGTGACAAGCATGGGCTAATCAGTCTCTGAGGGAGTTTTCCTGCGGATCATTGGGAAGCGTGTGTATGCTTCACATTGCTTATCAAGCTATTTTGTACGCAGTATCACATAAGAGCTGACAAAAGTTCATTATCCTCATCTGGACTAGAATGACTCCAAATTAGGAAAAAGAGACAAGCTTTTTTATTTTTCCCCATTCCCTTTCTACTTCCCTTTTTTTCTTTTCTTTTTTTCCATAAGGCAAAAGAAATATCTCTAACTTGCATTGCAACAAAGACCTTAGCTAAGAAAAAAACAAGCTAGGTTCTAGCAGACTTTAATCCCATATTAAAAGATTAGAAAAAACATCTGAAGAAATCAGAGATAGTCTAATTGAGGTTCTCGCCTTTAATCCTGTGAGTAGACTCCCCCTTGGATACCAGGATCTGTCAGTGCATAGTCTTGGGAATTCTCTAAGGAAAAATAAACCACAAGAAATGGACATACAACACGCTCTCTCACATTTAAACAGAGAAAGAAAGAAAAAAATCTGAGAGATGGCAATATCAAAACACATCCTCTCCCAAGAAAGAGAAAAAGAAACAGGTACCATATAAAATGAAAACAAAAAAGCAGATGAGAAGAACCACAGTTATTTTGGAAGTTCTTTGAAACCACCTACAAATGTAACCCAAAAGGATATAATCTGGCTTGGTTCTGCTTTCCTCATCCAGATGAAAATGCCATTTGTATTGCATCTTTGCCTTTTAGTTTGCTGGCAATTGTATTTCCTTTCAACTAACTGCGATATAAATGTATTAAAAATGAATCTTTGAATTAGTCCTTTAGAATGATGTTTAAAATAAACTATAGAGTAACAAGAGCCCAAAGGAAAATTAGAAGAAGATTAGTATTCATTTGTGTTTGTCTGGCAAATAAGGGCAAGATGTATACAAAGACAGATATTCATAAAAATTCACTATACACCAAGCCAATCTTTTTCATATTTTAATTTAAAATATTAAATTTTTTTAAAGGACAAGACCCTTCATAAGGGGGAAAAACAAAACCAGTCACATTAAGCTGGGATTCTCTAGTTTGCACTAGTTTGAAAGCGAGTGATCAGTATGGCAAACCTATCCATTTGATTGTAAAGTTGCAGGATAGAATTTGAATTCAGACACTGGTAAACACATTTAATTGCTTTAAAAACTGTTGTCCCTTGCTTTATATTTTCTTTTCCATGTTTGCTGATCCATTTTCCTAGCAGCAGGGTTAAACACATTTTTTTAATTGGCTATTATGTAGTGGACAAATGGAAACACATTGTGTTGACAGCTAGCTATTTGAAATTTTAGCAAAGGGAAAATTAAGGAACTCTTTGTAACAGGTCAGATGTAGTAGCAGTGTGTTAATTTGACCAAAGCTGAAAGAGTCAGATTTTAGAGTTGTGTTTTCAGGCTGTACATCTGAGCAAAAACAGAGAAGATAAATAGAGTAAAAGATGAAAAACAAAATCATAAAAGAAAATAATCAGAAGGTACTTCAGCATGAAAAATCAAGGTAACACTGCAAGCAGATGCAATAAACATAAAAGAGGCTTGGGACTGTTATTTTTATTCCATGGAAAATTACTGTGCTTCATTGTTCTAAATTATGTAAAGATATATAGATAATGGAATTATGAACTGTATAAACATAAATGTGTTTGCCTTCCATTCAACATATCCTATATTAATATAAATCAGGGTTAAATCACTGTAAATTCAGAAAAAAATATTTTATTTCCTCTATAAATTAGTTCAAGACAGGAGAATGTCATTCTGAAAATTTTAATATACAATTTAATATTTTATTAACAATATTTAAGAAAAAGATTCATATGTTTCAGTATTCTTGTTGTAAGGCACTAGAAAATGTGATAGGAATCACTGTAAGGCAGCAACTTCCTATGGCTTGGCATAAAGACCATGAACAAATTAAAACAGTCTAATGTTCTTAGTGTTTCAAAATTCATGACATCAGTGGGGGGAAACAACTCTAAAAGTGCCTGATCCAGCATGGCTGGCACTGGCAGACTTTGCTTTATTTAAGGAGAGCATTGTCTGTGTGAGGTGTATAAGAAGTGACACTGCAGAGTTGGAGAACAACAGCGCCCAAACCCCAGGTCTCCAAGAACCTTGTGGATAAGCTGAGTACCTTAAACTGACATTGAGTTAAACAAGAGTGGAAGGTACTGAACATGCATCGAATTCAAGAGTAGTTGAGTTTCTCAGCACTTTGACAGATCAAGACCCCAATTTTTGTTTTGTCTTTTATAACAAACAATGCCTCAAGGCAAGTACATACAGTTGGAATTTTGCATAAAGTTAATTGTTCATTATACATAAAAATGACTCCTTAGTTTTAATGAGGCTCAGACACATACTGACCCAATCACATTATTTTCTGGTATATGGACTTCTTGATATTATCAAGAGTACAAACTAATTTGGAGTAAGATTTTTTTCCTCTCAGGTTAGAGAGAGGTTTGCCAGGAACTAAGTTTAAGCAGGGCTGCATTAATTCTGCAAGGGGGTGGGATAGAACATTATGCTTCGGTGGTTGCAGCAGATACCATGCATTTTACTGCAATTTCTTCTTGCAGGTTGTGCAAAAGGCATCCAGGTTTTCTTGCACAAATCAAACAAAGAATAAACACAGGGCACATTTTACGTGAAGCAGTGAGAGATACCATTTGTTAGCATTTGATCAAAGAGTTCTGTAACAGTTTTGCTTGCTATACAGTGCTAAAGTAACAGGCATATTTAATCTTATTACAGCATGCATATTCAGATATATTCTTGCATTAGCACTAGTAGATCTTTGGAAAAGTTTCTTACATGAATGTACAGAAAGCAAGCAAATTTATAATGAACCTGTAATTCCTTTGGAGAGTTTGATAGCCTTTTCAAACAGCTTGCTTCAACATGGTGTATTATCCAAAATCCTCCCTGCAATGATACTTAAGACCAATAACTTCAAATTAATGTTAGGTAGTTGGGATGAAAACCCTCTGTGCATGGTATAAGTCTAGTAAATGACAAAATAATTAAGTAACACATGCAACAGACTCCAAAAGCAGATGTTTATGATAATGTTGGATGGTGTGTGAAGAGAAGAAAAGAGCAGCTTCTGCTCTAAGATGCCTGCAATTATTGGTTCTACTGAAATGTCCTGTATCAAGGCATGGAATTGAATCTATATGTGGCAGAAGCATGACTCCTAGGGAAGTGGCTCTAGCACTGTGACTGTTCATTGCTTCCATTCAGTTTGAATGAATGCTCCTTTTTGCCTTAATCTAGGCTTTGGTCCATTGATTAGGAGGCATTATAGCTTTTTTACCAAAGAAGAACCATTACTGCAGGATTGCCTTTGGTTTTCAGATCATGGGGATGTTTGTTTAATCAGAGCACGACTTCTGAGAGTGGGACATACTAGATTTAAGTACCACATCAATGATGCATGAAGTCAAGAGATTAAAAATCTTACCCTATAGCATATGAAATTTTGCTTGCCAACCTTTAAGGCTAATGCAGGTAAAAGTAAAGACATAGTGACTTGAATATATATCTGAGCAACTGGTTTTTGCAGGGTTGTTTTTGGTATAGATTGCATTTTCTTATGTGGCTCTAAGTCGCAAACATTTAATATGCAGTGGTAAGAACTAGTGAAGAAAATGGCTAACTGATCTTACACCAACATATATCTGGTTAAAAAAATATATTTGCATGTATATGTGTATGGTTATGTGCTTGGAAGGATATATTTTACATTTCTTTTTATATAATCCTGATGTATTGGGGTATTTTTTGAATACAATAAATCCTCCCATAAGAAAATTTGAATAAGTGCAAATTTCTAAGGTTTTCTTTTGAAAAAGATCCATTCTTTCGTATCAAATGAACAGTTTGCTAGGGAAGACTGATAGATTAACCTGGTTCACCCCCTTTGCTCTGTTCCTTTACCTTTTAATAATAGACTCAAAGGCCTTTACTGTCTCCAGGTAATCAGTTTTGAAAATATTCGCGCATGTTAGAAAACTCAGCTCGAGCCATTTACCTTTTCTTTATCAAGACTACCTATAATTATCCCAATTTGTTCTTTGTCTTTGAAATTGCTTTCTTGCAGAGAAATCAGGCCCGTTCTTAACACTAATGAATTTTCAGCTGAGTCCTGTTTGATTGCACAGATAAGAGTTCAACCTAGTGAAAAAAAGGGGACAAGAATGCTTAAAAACGACTGTTTATCTGGTGAGAAGTTACCAATACTCTTATCTCACAAGTGTGAAAGTCAGAAAAGGGTTTTTCTCTCTACTGGAGTAATTTCTGGAGATCTGATATACTCTCCCCATTTGGCTTAGATCAGATCCTGCTTGTTGTTTTATGTCAAGTAGTAGACGGAAGTTTACGGTGTGAAAAAAAAAATAGAGAAAACCTCGACAGATATCTTTGTTAAATATTTTATAAAGATGTCAGTGTTATGCATCTGCCTGTTTTCCTTCGTCTCCAAATTAATAAAATTAAGTGTAGATCTCTTAAAGAGATACTTTCAGAAGTAGGAAAAATCTGTAAGGTCCTTATCTAAATGATTTTCATATGTCTAAGAGACTTTTAATGATGAAATTCCTGAAGAGTTTAGCCTTCAGGACACTCTTTCTTTTCAACAATTTAGTCATGTTTCACTGGCCATAAATTGAACCTTTGATTTCAAATTTGGGTTATCAAAATATTCCTAAAGTGATCAATATTGCAAGTACAACATTATGCCTCACAGTCTCTTTCGTAGGGGATAGACATATTAAACTTTGATTTAATATTTATAAATATTGCAATTTTTCCATTTCTGCTTCCAAAGAACGTCCCTCCTAGAGGCTGTGGCCTCACTGAACTTCTACTGGAGCCATGTGTGATCTGACTCCTCTCACTGTAACTACCATTAATTTGTAAGGGGAACCTGGATAACCAGCTTGTTCTCCTAAGAGTGTTTTCTAGGGGTGTTTGTCCATGAAAACTGGCTAATTCTCAGTGGGATGGTGCATTTGGAGCAAAGCACCAGCAAGTCACAAAGGCAGGACACATACAAATCAGGGTAACTCCTTGGCCAAACCTGTGTCTCAACGAGGCAGCAATGCAACAACACGACTTCCCTGTGCTTAGCTCTGGCGTTAACTCACTTGCAGCTGGACAGGGATCATTTTATTGCAGTTCACAGGCACAGCTAATCAAAAATGAGTGTGTATGGACCAAGAGAGATCATCCTCACTCTGATGTTTTTGAAAGGCTAGGTATTGAGATTAATTAATAACAAGGAAAGTCCTCTATAGGAGGATGGACTATTAGCAGGGGTACATAGAAACAGGTCCCTGAACATTATATGAGCTCACTGTTCCTAATAGCTTGACCTGATAAAGCTCACAGCCTAGATATTGTACACAGGTGTGGTCCCAGAAAGGGAGAGCTCAGCAGATAAGGATCAGTAGAAACACAGCTACTCTTTTTTTCTCTGAAGAAAAATCAATATTATGGAGTTTTTCCTTCTTTGGCTTTAGTACCTAGGTTCAGAGTTAGAAGCACTAATTCCCATACTTCAAAATGTTCTGAAGTTTCCTTCACATACTTTCCCAAAGATGAACTTTTACCTATTGCTGTGTGAAATCATTTCTTATTCCACTGAAATGTGAAAGTGCACCCAGAAAAGGCATAGAGAAAAGTAAAAACCGAGACTTGTTTAAAGAAGAGAGGGTTGAGTTTTGCACGCACCTGACTTGACTTTCTTACAACTTCTGACTGCTGATTTTGCTATTTATTTGTGAACAATGATATCTATTTTCCATTGCCATTTTGCCCATTACATATTTATTGAAGGATTTTACTTCTTTGCTATCCCAGTGTTTAATCATTTAAAATTTATTGCTCTCATTTTAACAGAATTTTCTTTTGTCAGAATGAGACGAATATGTATTTTAACATGTTTATCAATTTAATCGTTTAGATGATAGGCTTTCTTCTTAGGAAATTATAAACATTAATAAAATTTTATGAAATAAAATAAAACTAGAAAATTTCTTTCTTTTCATTCTTTATGTTGCCAGCATTTAGCGTCTTGTAAATATTCTATTTGTTTGTAGATTTGTAAATTATTTTTCATGCATGTAATTGACTTTGTAGCTACAGAGCTTGCAAAATACTCCACCATCTAAATACTAATGCAGTTAAAAGAAAAGTGTAGTTCCTTGGAAAATTACACGCCTAATTATTTTTGGCGCTCCACACCTAACAATTTTTTTGACCATAAGCAGATGTCCTCAAAGGTGCAACAGGAATAGAGAATTTAAAATTGGTGATTTTGCAATATTGGGGCAGTATTGAAGTTTTAAGAAGCCACACTAGAACTGTGTAAAGCTGAAGCTTATGTTCATTATTTGTATACATTGGACAGCAGGAGATGTAAAAGACCCACACAAAAACTTTGATGGCCTGTGCAACTGTCTGCACTCATATGTCTTTTTACAAGAGTGTGGTGATTGGTGTGATAACATATATATACTGGTGTATATAGAGTATATATATTGATATGCTAATATATATATTCTAAAAAGCATGCATGTTGTTTTCAGAAATTTTGCAGAACAGGAAGAATGTATGACAAGCTGCATTTTTAAAAGTATCTTTAATTTTCTTTGCCCTCTTTACAGGCAAGGAATTTCTCTTTCTGTGTCAGATAAGGGCTATTCTTTCTTGTATATTTCTAAGTTTCTTCTCATTCATCTTTTCCCCATATTTCATCGTGAAAGGACAAGTCACTGTTACCAAGAGTCCCCTACTGTGCCTGCTAAGGCAAGAATATTTCAGTGTTCAGTGGCTTGCTTAACCTGTTCAGTTACTTTGAGGCAGGAGACTATCATGTGTGCCAAATGGCCTGGAAATTTTTGAAGAGAAAAATGAATGGTAAGGTTGAAAGATGAAGGAAGCAAATCATATTTGAACTACTTTTTCTAATGCTTCTAGTGAAGATGCTTCATCTCCTAAAAATGATTGCAGTTGAGGGAATATTTGAATCTCAAGTCACAATGTCCTCAGAAAGGATGCAGATGTATGATATACCATAATACTCCCTGGTACATATTGCTTCCTCTTATGTTTCTAAGTTCCTCTTCCATGGAGTTTCTACATTTGTGACATGCAAATGCAGCAATCCTTGCTTGCTTGTGCCCTAGTAAGTTTTTGCTCTTCTGGTTCTTTCACTAGATCATCTTTAGCATTTCCATCAAATTGATGGGAACTGAAGCTTTTTGGTTTCACCTTGGTGGCTCTGAATCCCTTAGATCTGACTGCCTGTCTCATGACGCTGCTTTCTAATATAGTACCCACTGCTCTCTTTGATGCACCTTCCTTCCAGCTTTCCATGTGTTTGGAATGCCTTTCTTGTGTACATGCTTTCCTACTGGCTCCTTTTACTTGCAACTCTTGCTGTCTTTCTTAGTAACCTTCATCCTCTTGGAGCCCTTCTCAAAATATTTTTCTTCTCAGTATGACAGCTGAAAATGTATGGAAAATATGACAGATTTGGAACTGCACAAGGATATCTATCTGAGCTAAATCATCACCTTCCTGACACTGTGACTTGGGATACCTCAACAGAAGGAGATATCTGAAACAATCAGATAAATTGCAGGCTAGCAATGCCCATTTCTTTGAAATGGTGTAAAAGGAACCCCAGGGTCACTACAGATCCATACACTGTAGTCAGAAAATTCAGCATATGTATCCACATATTAACTAAGTCCTGCACTTAATTGTTTAAATAACTGTGAACATATGCATAAGGCTATTTGCTAAATTGCAAATCTAAGATATAAGGGAATATTGACACTTTTTTTTTTTTTGCTAAACATGCAAATATAAACAAATAAAAATTAAAATATAAAAAGGGGAAAGTTTAGCTTTTCTCTCTCATCTATCTATGCTATGTAAGAGAGATCTTATATTTCTTTTACTCTCTGAGTTGAAAGCCAAGGGTATAGAAATGAAGACCTGAAAAAGCCTGGTGTAAATAAGAGGTGGATTGTGTCTACATCCTTAATTTGATCCTGAAACTATTTTTCTGAGTGCTATAATCTGAAAAATAATTAAACATTACAGAAGACAATATAATTGTCTTCTGTATTATTCTTATTACTATTTCCACTGGTTTAACGACTGGAGATGTTTTGTGTGTTCTGCATGTTACTGAAGAATGAGGAAAAAAAAGTTTGACTTGGTAGAAAAATTTAACAATTTTATATAATGCAAATGACAACTGGAAAGGATATCCAGCTAATCACAAAGAGCAATTGAAACACATTTCTTAGGGAAAGTGTAATTTTACAAATCAGTAAAGGCATTTTTTTCTCAGTCAAAAGATTTTTCTGTTTGAAATTCTGAAATGCTTGATTAATGAAGCAATTATATAATTCAGAAAATCAGTTTAATTGTGTTTTTAAGCAAAATATTGTCTTATGGGTATTATTAAACTGATCGATAAAACTGTATCTAATTCAATTCTTTAAATTTCAGGTTTAGCAATTTGTGCCATTAAAGTTATAGACCCACCATAAAGTAAAATTATAGAGTAAAATTAATTATTAATTTAGGGCCTAGAGATTACAGAAATTTAAATTGAAGATATTCTTAATATTAATGTTTAGATAACAGAATACACTGTAATTCCCTGTGTATTTAGCTGAAAATTTTAGAAACAGTTGTAACAATCCAGTGTTCAAGAAATGAGTTGTAATTTACATTAGGATATCTGTCTCAGGAGCTAACATTTGATCAATTCATTTGATCAATCAATTTAAATCCCAGCTCAGCTCCTAGCTACTGCTCAGATATCTATCTTATTTGACAGAGACACAAGCCTTCGAGTCTTAAAATTATGTACAAAATTTGGGATGTGACCCTTCAGAGCTGAGTGGTGCATTCCCTAGTCTTCAGTTGTCTAGCCCTTAGATACTATTCAAATGGCTAAATTAGGCACATTTTCTCTAAATAATGCATGGGAACAACACCTTGCAATGGCCATTGACAGACTGTGAGAACTTGTCTTGAATCTAACCCTGTGTCTAACAGAAGAGCCAAGTTTGAATGTGGAGGTGACTTATATAACAATATTGGGACTGAAAAACTGACCTAATCACACATCTCTTCTAGACAGCCATTAATATAAAGGGAGTTGAAGGAATATTTTTCTATGCATATTTTGGGATCAGGGTGCCTAATCAACAAACATAGGTTAGCCCAGAAGGAGAGAGAGATTTGTTCTTTTTTGGATCAGAGGTATTTTGTAGCCTGAGAGGCATTTGCAGGGACCAAAGCTGTATCTCCCTACACTAAGGACATTCAGCCAATGAATCCTAGATGACTGTTGCTGCCTTTTCTTTTAGCTGCCTGTACTTTAGCTTTGGCTACAAAGAGCCTCTTGCACATATAACCGTTTCATATATAAGTTTGTATGTATGTATACAATTATATATAATTATATATACAGTTATATATGTACAGTTCCTACTGAATTGCAGCGTGCCTTGGCTACTCCTTGTTTTGGTATAGCATATTTCTCTGTTTAGACATTGTCCTTTAGTAATTCTTCTTGTTTTACTAATTGTTTAAAAACTCCACATTATCACTATAAAAACTCTCTTATAGTAATCCAAATGATTACTATAAAAAACTATTTTTAAATAAAAAAATCTCTAATTATTACTATAAAAATGCTCAAAGAGCTTATCTCTCAATGTGATTCTAACAATTTTTACTGTTTTTGAATAGATGAACTTAATGGTGTTAGTTGGAAATACTTAAATGTGAGCAAAGAATCTATATTTTCTGTACAACATTATTGCAAAAAGTTTCATTAACGTGCAGGATTGCAAGTTGAGAGTATATTGTCTGCATGTGGAATACACAGAAACCATAACGAACTATCCTCTCCATACCCTGGACAAGTAGAGTTAAGGACCTCAGAAAAGGCATGCCAAAGCCCTACATGTTGCATTAGAGACCATTATTTGGTAAAAAAGTGCTAAGGAATAGGGTCTTTCTGGCAACCTGCCCATTTTCTGAGTTTGTAAATTATAGCAGGACAGCAAAGAAGTGCTTCTTGATTCACTGCAAATTCTTCTCTTAAATGTGGTTTCTGTTCATCTGGGTAGATTAAGGAGATTCTTTTCATGGGGTAGAGGTGGTATGCTTCATTTCTGTGACTAATTATTCAGGCTGTAAATGAGAACTTTCCATCCAAAATTCCTGCTTCCAAGAGCTCTTAGCTTCTACTGAAGTTTGCCTACAATATAAGGTATGGGGTTCACAAAGCCAGATGAAATAAAAGCAAGGAACCCGTCTCCCTAACCTAGTGAAACTAGATTTCACAGGTAAGGCAGTGTTTCCCTGAAATTTGCTGTTCCTGAGGGGCTATAAACAGCTCCTCTTCTCTTTCTCTCATGATTAAAAGAAAAGTAAGTGTGGCTTCCTCTGTGCTGGGAGGTTCAGTCGTATCAGGCTGTTTCCTTTGTGGTGTATCCTGTTTTTAGGACCTCAAATCAAATCAAGTGCATCATAAGCCTTACAATAAAGCCTTCTGAAATCACAGAATCACATAACCAATTAGGTTGTCAAAGACCTCTGAGATCATTGACTTCCAAGCTATGAGCAAACACCCCCCTGTGAACTACACCACAGCACTACACACCACGTTTCATCTTTCCTTAAACACCTCCAGTGTTTAATGACAGTGACAATGACTCTACCACCTCCTTGGGCAGTCTGTTCCAATGCCCAATCACCCTTTCTGTGAAGAAATTCTTCATAATATTCAACCTAAACCTCCCCAGGCACAGCTTATGACTGTCCTCTTGTCCTGTCACTGGTTACCTGGGAGAAGAGACTGACCCTCACCTGGCTACACCCTCCTTTGTAGAGAGCAATAAGGTCACCCCTGGGGCCTCCTTTTCTCCAGGCTAAGCAACCCCAGGTCCCTGAGCTGCTCCTGGTAAGACTTGTGCTCCAGACAGTTCATCAGCTTCATTGCTCTTCTCTGGACTCACTCCAGTGCCTCAAAGTCCTTCCTGAGCTGAGGGGCTCTGAACTGGGCACAGCACTCAAATGCAGTCTCACCAGGGCCAAATACAGGGGGACAATCCCTGCCCTGGTCCTGTGGCCACACCATTGCTGGTACAGGCCAGGATGTCACTGGCTATCTGAGCATATGCTGGCTCATGTTCATCTGCTCTCAATCAGCTCCCCCAGATCCCCTGGTTTTTTTTTGTCCTGTAGATTTGTGTTCCCCTAACTCATTAATCTAATAATTATTGCCCTTGAAAACAGGAGAAATTTATGGTGAGAACTATGTGATCTCTGAAGGCATGAATCTTGAGAAGTTGAAATGTAACAATTGCAGTTATAAAACCAGTTTATTAAATTCTCTACTTTCTTAGCACTTACATTATCCTCTCATGAGAGAGGTTTAGCTGTGCTACCTCATCTGTATACCAGCAATGAAGATGACAATGGGAACTAACTTACCTTTTCTCTTTGCCCCTTTCAGAATTTTACATTTAAGGAACAGGATTATGAACTTGTGACAGCAGGATATATTCACCCTCAGCAGGGTGAGTGGTATGGAAGGACTAGTGGGTGTTGGCTGTCTTGTGATCCTGTCAGCACAGGTGTATAATGAGGTATTTGAATGCAAATAGAGAATTTATTATTTGAGCCATAATTATATTTTGTTCTGGAAATCTTTCTGAGAGTGGGAATATAAGAAAAGAGCCTTTTAAGAGACACATTTTGAGGACTGGTGTCTGGCTCTACTACCTGAATACCTGGAAATTCAGTGATTCTTTTGCAGCTATTAATTGCAAATATCAGTTTATGTGATATCTTGAACAGGAGTTAATAGTCTTTCATCAAACAAACAATATATGTACGGAGTCTGGAACCCACAACTAAACTGGGTTCCAAATGGACCTGTGATGTTGTGGAAATGGAAGTGGGTAAACAAAAATATGGTAGTTCAACCATTGTAAAATTAGTATTGTCTGGTCTACTATAATTTCCTTATTATCCTTTGAACATTGGCTTTGTGCACTGACACTTGACTTCTTTATTTTTACTCGTGTTAATTACCATGGCCTCCCAGATAATCAGCCTATCTTTGTTAAAATGAGGAGGTTATGCACAGAAAGAGATGTTGTGTACAGGTGAGGACTAAGCAGAAAAACGTTGTAGCAATTTGCTGAACACGGAGGCTTATTGAGGATGCAGTCCTGAATAATACACACTAGCTTTGCTCTTCCCCCTTTAGTGTGTGTAGAGAAGCCATGAATCATTCATGGTCTCCCAGCTGAGCGGGGCTTCAAAGGGGCTGGTTGTGATTGGGTGTCCTGGGTGAATTGCTGCGCTGCAGAAACGCCTGCACCCTCAGCACTGGAGGGGTGAGGAAGCACTTTCATCTGGGCCTCCAAAGTGTTTCGGGTCACAGTTCACCAGGAGATAACGATGTAGATGTACATTCAGAATTAGCTGCAGAGATACCTGTGTAGTGCGGTGTGGAAAAGTGAGCCAGTTAGATCCCCAGTGGATGCTGTGAATCAATTACTGTGTTCTGAATACAAGGTTGGCTGCAGGGGATAAACAGATGTCAGAGAATTTTTCCTAATAAGACCATAGTAATAGAAGAGCACTGTCAGCTTCGTTTTACATTCAAAATCTCATTTCCTCTTTATATGACCAATTTTATTAGGCCTCTAAACAAAGATATTTTATGTAACTGATAGCTGTATAATGAGAATAGTATCATTAAATTTCTTTTTTTCTTTTTTAACAAAGGTTGAAAGAGAAAGCAGAAATGAATCTTGGCAAAGTTAGAAAGAAGGTGTGTAATTTAGAAGGCTGGATGATAATTTCTTATCCCTTCCAATGAAAGACAGTACTGAATGGCTTGCAGCTGCCTTTTATGCTGAATCATAATCACCTACGTTCCAGAGCAAAATATTCTGACAGCCAAAGTTGGTGATTAGCTTGTACTGTTCTCTGTACTTTCTGCATATTTTGTCAATGTCTGGTATATAAAACTGTGATCAGAAACAAGAAATAGCTTTGGGTTTAGTTAATAAATCTTACAACAGGTCATACACTTACAGCTAGCACCATATTCTCTGTGTTTTTCATTTCTGTACAAGAAACAAAATATCAAGACACTGTGTCTTTCTGCAAATTTTGAGACTAAAAGCAATAAATTATGAGAGATACTTATTACGTATCATGTTACTCTTTCAAATAGAACACAAGGACAATATTTCTTGCGTACAATTTGCAAATATGGAAATACTACACCAAAGGGATACCTTTGGATGCACCCTGTTCATAAATTGTTGACATGCAGATTATAGATTATGCTAAGTGTTTGCTTTTTTTTTTTTAAGGAATAGATGCTTATATTTTTTAGTTCATACTATTTCCATGATGACATTGTTTCTTTATGTGGCAGAAATTAAAGCAAAACTTAGCTTTAAATATTGGTTTACAATGAATGCTTTTTAATGTAATGCCTAAACTCATAATGTATCTCATACCAAACACTTCACAAGAAGGGAAACAAAAGAGAACTGCAGACAACATTCAGAATATTCTTCACAAACAGATCAACCATCTGAGAACCTCTATGAAGTTATGCTCCTATACAGCTCATACTTGCCAAATTCAATTCAGCAGTGTTTGGGTAAATAAGGCATAAATATAACTCAAGGTTTTGTTCACTGAAATTACTTAAACACAGGCAAAGACATGACCTAAACCCCTATTATTGAGTTACCTAAACCTGGCTTTTTCTCCCTCCTCAGGTCTGATATACACATGGCTACTAAAATTCAGAAGTGTGTCTCTTGAGACAACCACATATCAATAATATGTCCCTGTGCAGGTGATAACACAATGCTTCAGTCCATAACCTCTCCATGTCAAGACCTGAGCAGTTCTCTAATTTTGTCTTTCCTGAGGTTTGTCTTCATTGGAAACTTGGAAACAATACCAGCCGCAGTGGTATTAAAACTTCTCCTCCAACCTGGCTGTCCCTAGGGTTTCTTTCCAGGAGCAGCTCTGCCCTGAGCACTAATCATCGTGCTGCCACCACTCCCCTGAGTAGAGTGCAGCCTTCCCCAGCCACTGCTGGCCACCTTTGCCATTGTTCCTCTGACACACACCATGTGTTACCTACAATACAGCAATCACAGGAAGCAGGGGAAGGCAGCACTCAGAAACTTATTTCAGAATCGTTCTCTCCCTCTGCAATCCCTTTAAGATAGGGATATACAGTAGTAGCCTCAATGCATCATCTGTAATGATGCATTACCTAGCATTGCTCTTAATCTGTAAATTAGAGTTTGTGTGCTGCAGCTCAGTGCTGGGAAGGAAATTAACCCCTGGATTACCTTCTGAAACCTTTCTAGCAATTCATCTTTATTGGAAAGCTCTGCTGTTTCTCTCCAGATGGGACAAACAGGGAAGCTCTATGTCCACATTCATGATTTGCCTTCAAAATGAGCCACAGGTGTCCAGTGCACAATAGTATTTGGAACAGTTACATTAAAAAAAAAATCATAAAAGGGAGAAAGTAATGGCAATAACATGGAGACTTCAGGGGCACTCATATTCAGGGGATATTACTGGGATAAAAGGTCTATGTGTTTCTGAATAGTGCTTTTTGCAGCATTAGACTGTCTTGCTTTTAGTTCTTCAATACTGATTTATGACAAGGGAATGCTGATTATTTTGGATTTTTGGGGTCTGTTCCATAAGAAAGGTGCAGGTACTCAGAGTTGGGTAACTATTTAATAACAGTAACAGATGTGGTAGTAAGAATCTTACATCCTTTCTGACACTGGGAACCCAGTGATGTGCCTCTAGATGAGCCCTTCACACCGATCTCTGCAGACAGTGGAAATCACCTCCCTGGTGATGCTCAACAGCATCACTTTTGTTCTCACTTTTCTAGGATTTTCTCAAGCAACAAAACTTAATCTTCCACCTGCACAATTCTGGGCTTTCTAGATGGTACATGAAAGCTCACCGAGCGTGTTAACATTCTGACACATCTCCATAGCAGCAGCGAGCTCTTACAAGCAATATGTACAGGTGGTGCTGTCAAAGGCAGCACATAGGAATGTCACAGTGTGTCCTCAGGTTGTACAGTAGTCATGCATGCTAAAAGATATGGATGTCTACAGACAAGATGCATGGCTAAACTCTGCTAAGATTTCCATGAAGCCATTGTACCCTCATTTACAGTGTCTTTTGCAATGGACTATTATAAACATATTTCTTAAAGATTCTCATGGACATATTTTCAGATTCTCTTGAATAAGAAGATGAAGGAAAAGGCAGAAGAGGGCAACTTCTTGAAAGAACCTCTCAGGTTCTATTCACAGGATCAGAAAATGGCAAGGTAAGGATCCAGATTCCATGGATGTGATATATGTGTTGGCACAGCATATCAGAAAACACAATGGTGGGAAGGGACAGAAAAATGAATTAATAAAAATATTTTCCTTTAGCGATGGTATTGAGTGAAGCTGTTTAACTTTACATGTTGTCAACTTGGAATGTTGCTCACTGACCCATTGCTTTTATACACACTACTTTTGTAGTTTTCCTGTGAAGATCTAATAGTCCAAGAAAAGAAAGATATATAGAAAGAGGGTTTTATACAGCTGGTAAAATAAGAATATATGTTTCTAGCTACATATGCATTTTCTGAAGTCCCTGCCCCACCCACATGTTCAGTGGTGTACTTATTTCAAATAAATTCTGTGGTCATCCAGAAAGATCTTTCCCTGGACATTCATCTGCCACGTAGAAATATGTTCAGGTCCAATGATTATAGTTTAAATTTCCAGTCTTTCTGTCATGATGGGTTAATATGGCATTACCTAGGGAAAACTGAAATAAAATTTGTTTTAAACATGAAAGCTTAAATACCATCAATTCCAAGGTGTTTTGGAAACATTACTCCTTTGAACAGTTCTTGTGTATTCATCATGCCTATTTAAGTGAGCAAATGGAGTTTACACTCTGGTTTTATATTGTTGCCAAGAAGACCCCTGAGCCTGGAATTTGTAAAGCTTAGGACAGTGTATGAAATCATAATGGAAGGGAAATTTTTTCTTCGATATACTGCATTTGACTAGATATGCAAATTTGTTGGTCAATTTCCTCCTTCTGTCTCCTTTTTTTCTGAAAGCCTTAAACCTATAGTTGGTTGAGTAAGATACATTGCAGGCATGTGAATAATAAGTTTAGCCAAAAAAAAAAAAAAAGAAAAAAAAAAGAAAAAGAAGAAAAAAAAGAAATTACAGCTCCAGACACAACTGGCATTACTCTTTCCATCTTTGCTAGCAGGTTTGAGCTACAGGTCAAACATTCATTTGACATCAATCAGAAAAATACTTCAGATTTAAAAATAGGAGGGTCTATTTACCATGGCTGAAAAATCTAAAACTACACCCAATACAAAATTAATCAGAAGGGAAACCAAAACTATAATTTTATAGATCAAGAGGAAGCCTCAGACTCATTTTTAGAGACAGAGTTTGCAATGAATGCTGTAGGGAATAAAATACGTGGGTTTAATTATCAACAACAGGCCTAAGGACACAATCAGATTAAATTTAAACATGTGTGTAAGAAACAAAATAAATATAGATATAAGGAGATGGGAACAGATACAAATCAATCTCGAGGGAGGTGAGAAGGAAAGGGATTAATAATTAAAATGTGTATACTACTTGTTTATTCTTAGAGCTGTACCTGTGAGCATGACAAGTATGACTTCCCTAGACTTTATGACGCTGTGTCAGAGTTTTGTGAGGGATTGGAAAAGAATTTATTAACTGAGATCAGCGTCAGCAATAGTAAGCTATCAACTATTTGTGTTTATCACAAAACTTAAATGCATGAAGTCCAACAGTCTCCTCTTAAATTGTCTGTACAAATATGCAGTAAGTGGCTTGAAAATATTTCCTTCCCATTTTAAATTGCTTTGTTTTGTGCAAAATTATTGCCTCTTTTCTAGCTTAATGCAGAGTTCTAGACATGTCTACACAGACAAATAAAAGTCAGACGAGTCAAGCACTACAATCGTGAGTACCTATGTAATTAATTTTCAACATATTTTCAAGTTCTTTTGAGGACTACTTTAGGTAATTTTCTCCAATACATCTTTTCTAGAGAGTATGCCCTAAGCATTTTGGATGTGATCCAGTCTGTGCCACTTGGCCTTAGGGCCAAATATCAGTCTTTTACTCTATTTTTTTTCCCCAATAATATTACTAGAAATGGGATGAAATATTAATCTTTGCAATACAGGTGCAGGACCAGCATGAATTTTCTCATTTTCATTTCATATGAATGCATAATAATTATCAAATTTTGAAGGCAGTGTATAATGTTTTTCAGTATGTGCCTCTGGAAAGGCCTATAGATTGGGGGGGTTATAATGGATGTTCCTTTTCTTCAAAGATATTTGATTTTTTTTTTCTGATGTTGTGGATTTTCCTTTTCATGCCTCCAATCTTTCTTTTTACCTTGATTTTACAGCTTGTCTCAGCTATTGCTCTTCTCTTATTATAATAATGGTCTGCCTCAATGAAAAGTGCATCTGCTCTAAGAAATCCTGAATGCTTGATTTGGTTTCCCTTTTTCCCCCTCTTCTATTAGAATTATTTTCCTCTGTATATCTTTCATCACAACGTTAACTGTTTCCTGCATGGCCTGTCTTACACTGGTGATCTATGATAAAACAGAATATCAATTCAGAGTATCCTGTGGCCCTGATGATTTTTATCCAAGAGCTGTCAGGTCTTTTGAAATCTCCCTTCCCTACATATTATGAATTTGCCAGCTGTAAGGATGGAGCTTTCCCACAACTGCAACAAAAGAAAAGAGGATGCACACTCAGCAGAACTTGCTAAAGGATTACAAATAATGAAAAAGATGACCTTAAGGGATGTCCTCTTGGAAAGAGAAAGTAATAGAGCTTCAAAGCTGGGACTTCATGCTGGGACTTAACTTGGAAGGTTCTGAGATACTGTGCTAATAAACATAAAATTGAGAATGCGAAGGATCACAAACAATTAAGAATATTGAGGTCTGGTAAGGATATAAATTAACTCCTCTACAAATAGAATTTTGAGCCCTTCATTTTCTAGAGGTGTTTTATTTAGGTAATGTGGAATACAAAGAACCCACTGCAGATTACCTACCTGTGGATAAGTCATAAAATCCCTGTCAGCAAAAGCAGTACCTCTCAGAGAGCTTCTGCAAATGAGTTTGTGATTTCTCACTTGTTAGAGAATGCCAAAGAACTGACTGGTTTATCAGTCATAGAAAAATATCAGGACGAAATGAATACAGAGCCATTTTTAGTTTTATCCTGGCTTTATTAAATTAAAAAATCCCAATTCAGTTACTTCACAATACATGAGTTGCTCCATTGATTTAATTTGAATATACCCTGCCTATTCTTATACTTTTTAAATTACTTTTATGAAATATGGCAAAATTTCTACAAAATTGTGCTGAAATTGTTGTTGATGATTCCTTTTTCTTCTAGGATTCAGATTCTGTTTTCTGATGGATAAGCTAGCACCTAATTAGTTTACCATACATACACATATAACCCTAGCTTTTGGTTTGTGTTATTTTAAGATTATGTAAAGCTAAGAAATAGTGTATGTATGATATCTGCTAAACAGTATATCTGAAAAATGCAAATAGCTCACAAAACTGAAAAAACAACATATTTTGGCAACTATATGGTTGCAATAAAATCTTCTATTTTATTTTATTATTACAAATCCTAACAACACTTGAAATATCTCCCCTGAGGTTTTGTTTTTTCCTCCTTCTGAATATATACATTTTTATATTTGTTTGGTTACCAAGACTGAGGCTTCAGTCCAAGGAATTGGAAGTTGCAGCCTTTCGACAGCCATTGCTTTATTCTTCTATCATGAAAAGGATCCTAAGTAAAGAACACCAGCAGTGACTTGCATCGCTCCTGGGCATTTTTTTGTTCTTGTGATCTAAAGTCCACTTATTGTGTTTTCTGTTATTTGGAGGTCACCAAACTTTGATCACTAGGGGGTAGTGTGGGGCTTTTCCTTGATCTTAGGTTCCACATTCTTCAGCCTGATGTTTTTTGAATGTTTATATGAAAAGCTTACACTAAATATTCCCATATCTATGCATATATCTATGCATAACGTTCAGAAATTCCTGGATTTATAAAACCATATCACACTACCAGTGGAAATTAAATGTGTAGTGTTCTGTTCACTTATGGCACATTTTCCTGTATTCCCCGGAAGGAGCCAGATACTGCAAATGTCCATTAATCCTCTTAATTTTCTCTCTTCTCCCACAACACATAAATATACACATACACAAAAAACCCATTCACATAGATACCTACATTTTGAACCACTGACAATAAAATAACAGATTTAGAAAACTGCAAAAAGTGTGACCCCATACCCCATATTAATATTTAATCAAGTGCTCACCATATATTTCAAGTTAGTCTGAGAAAATTAATTAGCCCAAAAGATGCTTGTCCTTTAAAGGCACTGTAATCCCTTTTGAAAATGTAAATGAGATAATCCTTTGGTGAGTACAAGCAACTGTTCATTTAATTCAGTGTGAGTTTTTCAGGATGTCAGTAGAAACCCATCCTACGTAATTTGAGTTTATTGGTTATAAATTTACCACCTAAAGAATTTTGTGGAGAAAAAATTGAGATAATTTGCTCCTTTTTCTTTCAGATCACTTCTTCCCTTGCATAAATCTGAGTGTGACCTAAGAAGGGAATGAAAAAACCCATTGGGGACCCTTCCTTTTCTATTCTTCTTAATTGATTCCCTTGTTATCAGGAGACTAAGAGGCATTCTTGAGATCAAGGAAGGTCTAACACTTTTTGAACATACTGTAAAGAAGACTATGAAATAATGGATTTCAAAAGTATGAATAACTGTTACCTCCCTTTCCCACTGCTCTGTTGCTATCTCATAAATCAAAATAGCCTCAATTTCATGTTGTTACAGACTAGATATCCCAGTTTGTCTCTGATAGAAATTTAAAGATAGACTTTTCCCCATCTCTTTGTTACTCTAAAGGAGTTTTTTGATCACTAGAAATATTTTCTTGCTTAGAACTTGTCATTTTCTGGTTTCAAAATTTGGAGGTTTTCTGGCTAATCTAACTTCTTCTACCTCACTATTATCTTCAAGCATAAGTATCAGCTGTACATTTTTGTGCCTAAGCTAAACTATGGTATAGATAGAATGGCTTGTTTAGGGCATTTTAAACTTCTGATGGTTATTTTATCTCTTAATAGATGACATAGCCTCATTCTATAAATCTTTCCTCCATATTTCCTACTGTACTGCCTGTGAAGGATACACAATATAACTAGTCCCATGCACAAGTAGTCTCCCTATGGACGACTCTACCACTTTTTCCTGAGTCTCAACCTTTTTTTTCCCTTTTCAAATAAATGAACAGATCCAAGGTCCAAAACACTTTAAGGACTCATTTCCACAAAATTCTCTGAAGACCAAATATTCTTACTCACACAGGAAGTTTCAACAAAGTAAGAGATGATAATAAGATTATACTCTAAAATGTAAGAACTCTTGTCTGAAAAAGCTGCCAATGTGCGCAGTTTTGAACATCCCAATATGAAAAGGATGTAAAGCTATTAGAGAGTGTGAAAAGGAAATCTACAGAGATGGTGAAGGGCCTTGAGGGGAAGCCATATGAGGGGTGGCTGAGGTCACTTGGTCTGCTCAGCCTGGACAAGAGGAGACTGAGGGGAGACCTCACTGCAGTCTCCAACTTTTTCACAAGGAGAAGCAGAAGGGCAGGCATTGATCCTTCTTTCTGGTGACCAGTGATGAAACCTGAGGGAATAGCCTGAAGTTGTGTGAGGGGAGAGGCTAGTTTGGAGATTAGAGAAAGTTTCATCACCAGAGGGTGGTTGGGCACTGGAAGAAGCTCCCCAGGGAAATGGTCACAGCGCCAGCCTGGCAGAGTTCAAAAAGTGTTTAGACAACACTCTTAGGGACGTGGTGTGACTCTTGGGGTGTCCTGTGTAGGGCCAGGACTTGGACTATGTTTATCCTTTGTGTCCCTACCAACACAGGATATTCTATGATTCTACAAGAAAATTCAGAATAAAAGTGTTTGCATTTGTAACGTAATGGAAAACTACTGCAGCACATCTTAAATCCTCAGGTCTCAATGAACGTATATTTGTTCTGCTTATTAACATGGACAGACAATTGGCAATAGCTCAATGTTTACTAGTAAGAGATAAACTTAGAAGCATAGATTCTTTACTCTATGGTGTTTGGGGTTTCTTCAATATTTGAATGTGGTCCAGTTTTCAGAAGCAAAACAATACCACAATATAGGTGAGACTGTATCTGTAAATGGATGTTTATAAATTGATGTCTGTATAGTAGTTCTGTCACAGATTCCTTGTGTTTTCACTTATAAGGAGGAAGAGAGATGGTCATGTTTTATTTTTAATAGCAAAAGATCTATTTCACATTGTGCTTTTGTGTAAACAAAAAAATTGAAATTTTCCATAACAAAAACTTCTTCCAATGTAACAAATGCATGAAAAATTTGTCATTGATGATATTACATTCTCTAAATATTTCCTGATTGTTTTAAATGAATTGACCTTCCTTAAAAACCATGAAATATATTAATTTTAATTTTCTTTGGTGACTAAAAAGACAGAAAAAAATGTTAATTTAGGGCAAAAGTAATACCTGGTGACCAATTAAGAATTTTCATATTTCTCTCCCTCTCTCTCCTCTGACCCATCACATTCTCAGACCCTTCCCTACTGTTCTGTGTCATTTATTCTGTGTCAGCACCAGTTTCAGTCTCCTCTAATTCACTGACTGCCAAGTTTACAAGATTATGTATGGTAATTTTTGTGTGGTGGGCCCCTGTCAGCAGGGACTCAGTGAGCTAAAAATGTCAACTTGGACTTAAACCAACGGCCATAAAGCTACAAGGCAAGTACAATTTCTTCTGATCCAACATAGCTCTTCCAAGTGTTGTTTTCAAAACACACGAATGTTAGCTGTGTTTTACAGCACTAAAATGCATGTTTGGCATCAGGGAGCCCCCTACCCCCAGTATATGGAGGCACAGTGAGAAATTCAGATTGTTCTACTTTTAGTGGTTTATCTTGTCTGTGCTCCCCATTCCACTTTCTGAAATTGGAGAGGAGTTTGATAAAAGGCAAAGTAAATCTGACAATGTCATATCAGTTCTCCCCAAGGAGTTTATGCACTGGTATAAAATCACAGAGAAACAATCACAGAGCAACCAGGTTACAGCTCTGGACAATCAGTGCCTAAATACATAGAGCAATTTGAGTTACTTACGCCCTTTTGCCCCAACTCCCCTTTTTGACCTGCTTCTCCTTATGCTGTGAAGAGAAGTACGTATTTTTGCTATTCGACTTTTGTGAGCTGCACTGCACAGGAAGAGAAGTGAGGGCACAGGATGGGAGGCTCACCTCCAAATAGCACCATGCAATCTGATGTGACATATACATTTAAAAATCATTTCCAGGCATATTTTCAGCAAGACGAATATACTCTGGGTAGCACAAAACCAAGTCAGCTAATGACAAATATCTAAATTATCTTTGAGTATATCAAAATATATTTATTCCTAACACAGAGCACAGTGAAAATACCTTATTTTTCCTCTTTTCCAGGTTTAGACTGACTTAAAGCTGTTGCTTCTTCCTCAAGATCACATGGAATTCTTTTTCCGCACTGTCTTCTGCTAAAGTTTCTGTGATATCACAAGGATTTGTCATTAGCTCCATAATACAGCAGTGGATCTGAATGAGAGAAATACAAAATGAAGCAGCAAGAACAAGCTGAGGTAATTATGAATTCTTTGAAAAATATTTCAGGCAAATTATCACAGTTTTAATGACTCCAGTGGAGCACCTTCTTAGGCCTCTCCTAGGAACAGGCTTGTCATAACTTATGTGAAGAATGGGGTCACTTTCCACAGGGCTGTCACTTTATCTCAGAGCTGAAGATCTGGCTTGGGCCACAGTTTCAGCATATTCTGCCTTTGTGTATAATGAAGTCAACCTGCCCTGTGACCCGGGCAGAGCTTTCCAGATTCCCTGTCAGGTGGCATCAGCTCATTTCTCTCATGCAAGCACTACCAGCCTTAAGGCTGCTCTAGAAACCCCACTAGCAAATAACCCAAATTCATTTAGCCTTCCAGAAAGGTGCTGGAAGCAATGGGGACTGTGCAATAATCTGTAATCAACGCTTTCCAAACTTTCAATCTTCTAGCTCCATACTGGTACCTGTTTGTTGTTTGGTGCTGTTTTATGAATCAAAGTTTCATAAGTGTTACATTATATAACATGCCATGCAAAAACCAGCTATGCGACTTGTTTATTTTGATTCCAAATTCCCTAGTTTTCAAAAAAATACCTTCTAGCAAATCAGCTCCTAACAGGATCTGAAGATTTTTAACAATGGATGTCTCCAGCTGCCATTTCTCTCATAGAAGAATAGGTATTTTTTTGTAAGTTAGGCAAGCAAATGTTATCTGCTCTCAACTGAGACATCAGTTATTGTTCAGATATGAAACTAGTAGCTGCAGAGTGAACAAATATATTATATGCATATTAAAAGGTATTTTATGTTCCCCAGCCTTACCATGTGTTCCTTTGAAAATGATCTTCCCATGGGCAGCATAACCTCTACTACTTTCCAATCCGTCTTGTGCTCACACTCACCACCTCTGTTTTCAAGTGTCTCTACACACGTCCTGTAAAACTTAAGGTACTTCTAAGAAACATCTGATCATTTTCCACACTCAAGGCAGCAGCATTATTGTTAAAAGCTAATCACTTTGTTCTCATTACTGCAATAGCAAGGAATCGTTTGTGTTATCAGCTTGGATGGCAATGATGATCTGTATGCACTCATTATCTCTTGAGCAGTGTTTATGTGGGACAGTCAGGAAGAGACATTGCTGTTCATTTCTGTTTGTATGAGGAAAAGCAGTAATTTGAATAGAATGAGCTATCCAGCCAACTCCTACTGCTGGTGGAAGTCTGCTCTGCTTGCTGGGCACTTGCAGTGAGGAGGAAGTGTACACTTCTGCTGTGTATCCACGGTGGAGAACAGACTCTGAGTTATGGGGTGAGTTTTTCTTTGGCCTTGCCAGCTTCAAACATATGCAGCTGGAGGGGGTGTAGGTTTGTGCACTAGCCTGCCCTTTCAATCATATACATGTAAGTGCCTATTCAGAGTGAATTTTACAATTTTTCATATATAATTTAGACCTGTTATGGGCATATACTTCAGGATGAATACATGAAGAAGCCTCCATAATTTATGCCTCTTCTATTTATGTATTTTCCACTATGGATAACATAAAATGTGATACTAGAAAACAAGACTACTGTCTTCAGTAGATACTACCCCAAAATCCCTGAGCTTAGCTTCAGTTCTTCCAATGAAATCCTCATTTAAAAACTAATACTCAGTGTCAGATAGATCATGAGTTTGATAATAGCACTCAGCTTAGAACCTAACCTCTTTAGTTGACAAAACAATTGACAATAAGGTTATTGCCACTGAACTGGGTGCAGATGCTCCTATGCTGGCAGTGGGTGTTGCAGGGAACACTACTGATCCCTGCAGCCAAGGGGATGGCACCTTGGGGGAGAAAGAGTTTAAGAAGGGGCAAAAAAATGTCTGAAAGAAGAGTGAGGGGAAAAAAAAAGTGAGAAACAGCCCTACACCTGAGAGGAGGAGGAGCTGTTCCAGGTAGCAAAGCAGAGAATCCTCAGGAGTCTTCCAGCTCTTGGAGGTGATCATGGTGGAGCAAGTATCCATACTGCAGTATGTGGAGCACCCCACCCTGGAGAGGTTGGATATTCCTGAAGGAAGTTGCAGATATGGAGAGTCCATGCAGTAGCAGCAGCTAAGTGTGAGAAGAAAAAGGTAGCAGAGAAGAGATTTTATGGACTGACCACAGTCCCCATTCCCTATTTCCCTTGTGCTCTTAGGGCTTTGTGGAAGGTGATTTAGATTTTGTCTTTGTTTCTCATCATTCAGCTCTATTATAAATTGGAAATAATTTAAATTATTTTCCCCCCAAGAATGTTGTGCCTGTGATAGCAACTGGAGAGTGTCTTTATCGTGATTATAATTATCAAACTGTTATCACAATAATTATATTGAGACATTCTGTGAACATGGTTAGGTTGTCACTTCCACAGGTTACTGTGATGGGCTGACCTCAGTCTCTTCTACTGGTGTGAAAACAGGTTTTATTCTTATAGGTCGTCCTGTGTTGCTGTTTCTTAAGAGCTTTTCTTGAAAACACTGTAGTAAGTGACAGAAGACTGCTGTCTGAAATAATTTCTCCTTCAGGAACCAGTTCTGATGCTTCATGTCTGGACACAGGACGTAGTCCTTGAAAACATGCTGCTCGTGAGATCCGGTTTTGCCGGTTCTACAGGCATTTTAGTCACAGCAAGGTATTTTTTATCATGTTGACAGAAAGGATAGATGACCTGAAAGAGACAGACATCTCTTTGAGTGGCCACTGGAAGGCAGGCATTGTATCATGAAGCTTTTCAGATGGCACAAGATGACCTGCCAAATTCCATCCTGCCTGATCTAGAACCACTGGTGCTTCAATTCTGATTTTTGTATCAATGTTGTGTGATTAGTGCATATATGTATACTTGAAGGCTCACCAAGAACTCAAGGAAACTACATGGCTCATCCTTCCAAAGTGAACCAGAATCAATACAAGACAATAAAAGAAGCCAGCATTCCGTGCCTTTTAAAGAGAGTGAACAACATCTAGCACCCAAAGTTAAGCTCTTGAATAAATAATGAAGGCGTTAATAAAAATATACACAGAAGAAATTGCCTCAGTGTCCTATTAAAATCCTGTCTCCTACTGTTTATGGCACATCAAACTGTTATTTATTTCTCTAACAAGTATCCAACTTGTATTTTGAGTTTGGTTTTCTTGTTGTCAGTTGTTTGGTACTATATGCCACTGATAAAAATTTATTTACATGGAGAATGCCTGTAGTTAGAACCTTACTGAATATAAGGAAATGTATCATAAGCAGCCACAGAGAAGTCCAGCAAAACTTCAATTGCTTAAGGGGAAAAGATTCTGAAAATACTGAAGAATACCTGTACTGCCAATGTATTCCCAAATACTGAGGGACAGTTGTAGAGATCAGAAGTCTAGTTGCATGGAGTCACTATATACATTTTAAAACCTTCCCTGGGGCCTTGCTGCAATCCAGTATGTTTTAGTAATACTTGAAGTGACCTTGGAATGATTTACACTTTCAGTTCTTTTACATTTACACATGTCTGACGACAACATCAGGACCAAACAGAGGACACCTAAGTTACTATGATATTACCCAAGAAGAAAACATATCCTCCAAAAAAATAAGTGATCAGGTACTGGTGCAAACCTCAGTGAAACTACCTTTTTTGTGAATCCATCTCTCATTGTCTGCCCTTTCCATGAGCTAATACAATGGGGGTATGCTAGCAAAATAAACCAGAGTGGGGTCCCCAAATCACATTTAATGTTTTATATATATTTTTTTTCTATACATGAATGAATGGCCTCTGTTATGGAAATAAATTTGAAAGCACATACTATGTCCACATTGGCCTTTTACTTTGGATCAAGAGACTTTGAACTGGACTTTCAGGTCAGCTCAACTTACCACTTAAAGGTTCTCATCAACAAATGATCTCAACACTCAAACTGGATTAATCTTTTGCAAAAAATAAACTAAAGATGTGGTTTGAGCAATGCAGAGAAGTAACTTCCGGGCAATGATTGCTCCATGGGTACTGGGCATGGCTCCCCGGAGCTGGGAGCTGCAGGAGCTCCCTATGGAAGAGGCAGAGCAGGGTAGAGTCTCACAAAAAGGTCCCATCCCACCACCCCAGCCTGGGAGCAGGACATGCCAGAGAGCAGTACCTTCCACAGTGAAGGGGGTGGGACTAGAAGTAATGTGGTGCAAACCCCACAAAATCTGTATAGTGTGGCAAGGTTTTTTGCTTTAGAGATCTTCACAACCTGCACCACAGTATTTGTTTTTGTGTAATTTTGCCACATCACTTGCTTTAGACTCTATCCTTTCTCTGTGGAACAAAGGCAGATAGATGTATAGAAAAGCTGCATCTAAACTTGTCAGTGTGTTTCCACTGTGGGCAATGAAAAGAAAAAGTCTTTCCTGCTATAGGTTAGATTAGTTGTGTGAAACCACCTTAAAAAATACTTTTTCTCTGACTGAAAGTGCATAGTAGAATTAGGTCAGCTGTGGTAGATGCATACATCTGAAGTTAGGTGAGACAGCTCTCATATATGCTGAAAAACTAGGTACAATTTAGTTATATGTAGCACATAACAGTATGACAGATAAAAGGGACTCTTCACAGATTACCAGGGATGTGAATTCCCCCAAACTAGCCTCAAGGTGGCTTCAACCATTTATTTCCTCAAACAAAACAACTGATTTAATGACTTAGAAAGCTGGCTTCAAATGCTGTTGGCATAAAAATCATGTAGTCCTGTAACTCCTAAAGATTTATTGCAAGTAAACAGAGCCAAACTCTATCATTCTCAGACCATTAGTTGTCCTTAGGGGAACCATAAAGCTTGCTACCTTTATACCTGGAGCTGAAAAGGGAAATAGAAGCTGACGTGCAGTTAGAAAATAGAGCTGAGACCACTTAATTCCTCTTTCACACACCTTTCCTCACTACCCATGGCCAGGTATTTCCCCTGTGTCAGTTCTGGTGTTTTACTGAACACCACGTTGAGCTGATCCATCTCTTGAAGTCCGAAGATAGTCCGTTTGCCTCGTCTTTCCTGCCCTTACATTCCCTCAGAAAATACAAAAAAAAATTAAAATTATTTCTTCTAGATGACCTCAGTGAACACTGGAGCCAGCACAGGTCTCAGGGCAAGATTTTCCAACTGCAAGCAAAGGAGGAAAGAAGAGACAGCTAAGAAACAGGGGCAAGGTTACTTGTTCATTAGATTCAGATGCACTTTTGACTTGTAGCCCAGGATAGCAAAAGCCTTTGCTGGCTTTGGCAATCTCCTAAGATAGCAGTTCCACCAGAGAAATACCCTGTGGAACTACTTTATTGGAGTTTTCAACTATATGGAGTGCTGGTGTTGATTTTCCACGGTGCTTCATTTATATAATGGCTCATTTATATAAAGAAGGTTCCTTATCACCTCCTGAGAACTCATACTTAGCATAAAAATGTGACTTCATATGCAAGCATTGAAGTACCAAAATTTTCTCACTGTTTTGGTGCTGACTAGAAAAGTGCTTCCTTGGTAATGGATATCCACAACTGGCTTGAGCAATATTTTCCTCACTCTTCATAGACTAACAAATAAGTCAGCAGTTTCTTTGGAGGAAGTAATGTGCTTAGTGCATCTGGTTTATCACATGGCTGCACAAAGAGTTGTGAGAGAGAACAAGGTATGGAAAAGAACTAATTCCAAGGGCAACATCCCTCCAACCTAACTATAGCTCTGGGCACCTTTTCTACTCAAAAGCAAGAGCTGCTTGTCCAGGTTGTCTATAACACTGGGAAGCCAATGAAACACAGAAACCAGTGAAATGAGTAAGGAAGTGTCTCATGCTAGGCCTGAGGGCAGAATCCTCCACCCATTTAGTCCCTTTTAGACTTGGAGGTTAAAACCATTTCAGTCATTTAAAATGAAAAACTGAGAAAGACCACAGAATCGTATGGAATGGGACAATGAGCTGAATGTTGTGAAGCTGGGGTAGAAACCTCCAGACTCTATGTGGTTGTTATTGGGTCTTTCAAGTGTACACCAAGTATACACAATGAGTGTACTTGGAATACTATACCAAGTGTAATCTACTGGTCGAGTTTAGGGAAAGTTGTGCGGTCAGGTTCTACAGGCAGGAAAGAGAAGACTTTCAGAGAAATTCAGAGAGCTCCTAAACTGTAGCAAAGTTCCACACAGCTCAGTCATGTCAAGACATAGGGATGCTTTGCATGGGCTGCTGAATATTCCCTGAGTGCTCACATAGTCAGGAACAAATCTGAGGACCACATGGCACCCAAAGTGTCAGATAGATACCAGAGTATAGGCTTCTTTGTAATGGAGATTTAGCTTGGTATATCTACATTCAAAATAAAAGGTTCCTAATATTCCTTATTTTTCTTTGCTGACCATGCAAAGAAAAATGTCAGCGTAGATATTTACACTATGTCAGATGTAGACACATACAGTCAGAGAGAAGGAATTCTCCCTCTAATTTTTTGTGATCATATTAATATATCCTTTTAAAAAACATGCATTATATTTCTACTTCTTTTCTTGTCACATAAATTCCCTTCTTTCCTGTGAAGTGGTGACTTGCAGGTTCTGGCCTGGAGAGTCATTGGACCAGATTAGAAATAGCAGATATTGGCATCATAGGAAACAGCGAATTATAATGATGTTTCTACATGTGTGCTTATCGAAATGTGTTTTTTATCTGCACTTATTCATTGGACCCTTGTGTCATAAAACAGTAATTATTTCAATTATTTTCTCAGGGCTCTTGTGGTATGTTGATCTCATCTGGCTTCCACTTCCTCTTCCCCTGCAAACAAGGTGAAGCTTCTGAAGGGTCATCACATGACAGGGAAAGCACTTATCAATTGTGCTAATTTTAGCGGGGGTATAGTTAATTTTTTCATAGTGGTTGGTACGAGGCTATGTTTCAGATTTGTGCTGAACATACAGACAAACATTTAGAGTTATTTTTGTTATTACTGAGCAGGGTTTACAAAGAGACAAGATATTTTCTGCTTTTCCTACTGCTATGCTGAAAGGGAGAAGGGGGTGCATTGGAGGTTGGGAGGAGATGCAGCTGGGACAGCTGATGCAAACTGACCAAGAGGATATTCCAGATCACAGGGCATCATGCTCAATATATAAAGCTGGGAGGAAGGAGGACTAAGGTGGGATGTTTGGAGTGATGGTGCTTGTCTTGTTAAGTAACTGTTCTGTGTGATGAGGCCCTGTCCTCCTGAGATGGCTGAAACCCTGCCTGCCCATAGGAAGCAGTGAATTAATGTCTCATTTTGCTCTGCTTCTGTGCACAGCTTTTGCTTTTGTTTTTCATTTTCCTGTTAAACTCTCTTTTTATCTCAGCCCATGGGTTTTCCAGCTTGTACCCTTCCAACTCATTCCCCAGTCCTGCTGGTGGGGGAGTGAGAGAATGTCTGTGTGGGGCTTGGTTGATGGCTAGGTTAAAGCACACCACCAATTACCATCATTTACAAAGCAGATTCAACTTGGGAAAATGAATTTATTTAAATGCTAACTAAAATAGAGTTGGATTGTAAGAAATTAACCCAAAATTTTAAAAATACCTACCTCTCAACAGCTCTATCCCCTTCTCCCCTCCCTTTCTCCCGTGCCTGCCCTGCCCCAAGCAGCACAGGGGGATGGTGAATTGAGGTTGTGCTAAGTCCGTAAGTTCCTTTTTAGCACTTTTTCCTGCTCACACTTTTGCTGCAGCATGAATGCTTCATACAGGCTTCAGTCCTTTCAGAATTGCTTCAGTATGGACTCATCTACTGTCCACAGATCCTTCAGGACCGGGTTCCACAGGGCGTCCTCCACAGGCTGCAGTATATCTGCTCTGGCATTGTCCTGCGTAGTCTGCAGAGATAGCTGGCTTCACCATGGTCTTCATGGGCTGCATAGGAATGTCTGCTCTGGCTCTTGGGAAGTGTCTTCCCCTTCCTCCTTCCCCAGCTTTGGTGTTTCAATGCTTATTCTTCACATTTTTCCCCCTGCTCTGCTTTCTCTCCTAATTGCAATGCACCAATTTGCCCTTTCTTAAACACATTTTCCCAGAGGCACCACCAGTATGGCTGACAGGGTCAGCTGCATCCTGTGGTGGGTTTTTTTGGAGCCATCTGGAATGGAGGAAACTGTTTCCAGAAGCAAGTCTTTGCATTCCTTAGAAGATACAGAGCTGAAGACATCCAAAACAGATCAGAAAATCAGGTCAACCAGTATGGAATAGAGAGGGTCATGTATGAATGCCCAGAGCATTGTATTGTGCTTCCCACAGACTTTAATGTTGTGCATTTACTAGTTAAATTGTTACTGGAAGAACTCGAGCATGTTTGACACCTGACTGGCTGTTTTAAGCTTCCATCTCTCGTTAGTATTGTGAAAAGAGATAACATGACTGGAACAGATTTACTTACGGAATTTTGGTGCAATTCTACAGGTTAAAAAAATGTATGACTTTGAGATCTGATACTTCAAACTCTTCTGTTTGACTTTATCTGCTTTCAACTCCACTGTCAGATCTAGATTACCTGCAAGAAGTTCACCCATTGATTTGCCTGGTTCCACAGTAAATTTTGTATAATTATCACTGCTGTTTTTACTGTAGTCCAACTTTAACTTTCAGCTTATGACAAATGTGCTCTTTCATTGGATCTTTTATCTGCTAGTCTCCATGGAAATTTTTATATGCAAATAGTCTTGTTTTGAGACTGCTATGACCCTACTATAACCAAAGATGTAATTTATTCTACTTTGGAATATCCAGAATTTCAACCAATGTCTGATACTCTGTTATTTATATTCTCTTGACTTGGGGTGATAATAAACCTTCCTGCTCTAGCAGTGACAATGTTGCCATCCATCTTCTTTGTTGTGGCCTTTCACACTTTTGAATCTTCATAGTATGTATTAGACATAAACAGAATTTTTAAAGTCTGGTTACTTAATAGGAATTCTTTCATTTTGCCCAAGAGTTGCACTTTGGGGTCATATAAAAAAGACAATAACTTTTTGGAGCCAGCTAATTGCTTTGGAGAAAAACAGGTTGTTGGTTAGTTTGTTAGTTGGTTAGAAAAACAGTTTGTTGGTGACTGGGTAGTCACCTGGATGCAAAGCATTTCATGTTTTGTGAAAGCTCACGGTGTAATATTATAACTGAATCAAGTTTTGTCATATTAAATACACCTAAAATATAAGCAATAAGCATCGGGAAATTGGATATTTATTAAAAAACAGCTATTGTCTCAACGATTCCTTTGGAATTATGCTTTGAAGTACATTAATGAAATGAGCTTGATACTTTCATGTACAGATTTCAAGATTGAATTAATCTCTGTAAAATTTAGCCAACCAATCATATAAGCTTTAACTGGTATAAAGCAGAAAGACAGGCACTTCCAGGAGCTAATTAATACAGAGAAAAAACATTTAGCAGATTACTCACTTTCTAGAGTTATCCATCTTCAAAGATGGTAGAGAAAACTCAAGACACCTGATGTTTGTCTGTTTGAAATCAAGCGAGGTGAATCCCACCCCTAGTGCCAAGACTGGGCCAGAACTTAGATATTGCAACATGTCCCAGTGAAGCTGCAGCTGGAAGATAGTCATCAAAACTGAGATCACTACTATAGTATCATTATAAAATCAAACAAAAGAGAGCGGACAGGGTTCTCATGGGGTTTTCTTTGTTGGTTTGCTTTCCTATACCTCTTATCTTATGGCAATCTGGCTATAACAGTAGATATCTCACAGTTAGCTCATCCATTGGGAGAATATAAAAGATTTGAAAATATACTCCATTAGATTATTTATTCAAAGCTGAATTTCTCTATTACTGAGTTCTAAATTTAAATGTATTGTTTTTTCTTCTCACATGAAAACATTAGGCCTTATTCTCAACAGCTTTGGGAAGGGGAACAAGGTTTTATAGTTTCAGACAAAGTGTAGCAATTACAGCAAGGTGCAGTCCTTTGAGATAGGCATTTGTAGCTGGTAGATTACCATGAAAGTAAGGGTATTTCAACGAAGCCACTTCCCCTCCACACACCGTCACTTTCCATTACTGACAATCCATTGGCATGGCATGCATGGACAAAATTCCCTGCACACTGAGAGCTTGGGGATCTCATATCTGTTTGTTAAAGTAACAGTTGCATTTAATCAAAAGAAAAATCCATCCTCCATTAATAAATAATGTATACATCTAACATTATAGTCAAGCAAGAAAATACAAACAGTTCTAGTTTTTGAGTTCCAGTATTTGAGTGTGATGTTTGCTTTTTGTAAAAGTTATACTGCTGACTTATAAGGACATCACATTCATCATGTTACATTTAGGGCTGTATGGAGTCTTGGGCTTCTATTATGGATTCATATACAATTTGGAGATAAAAAAATGTCTCTTGAGCTTTAGGCTGGGATACAGGGCTTCAGCCAGACAGGGTTGTGTTTAACAATTACACAATGTTAAGCACTAAACACATCTTCATAACAATGAATAGAAGAGGGGAAAGTAGGAGAAGCATTTTTTGTGGGGTCCCTATTTCTTAAGGATTCAGATCATCTAATAATTCATCTACTGCACTCTAAAAATTCTGTCTTATATCCTGTATAAAAAAAATGAAAAAACTACATTTACAAAAATTTAAATTGGATTTCAGTCTTAGCTATTGATATTTTTATACATAATACAATATGTTTTCTTCATGTTTTAACTGAGAAGGAGCTTAATCTACTGTTTTTTTCTACACAAGTATCTTTTTCATAGATTTTGGGAATTTTTATTTATTTCTAAGGATGCAGATAAGGGCTACTAAAATTTTCATTGATATTAGTGAGTTTCATTGATATTAGTGAAAGTTGAGTATTCAGTTGAAAGTCCTTTCTACATTTTTCAGCACTTAATACACACTTTTAGAAGATGGGTTTTCTTTTATGAAATTAATTAATATTTTAAGCATATTTGAAATTCATGGAAATGATACAGACAGTGTAAGTGTATCCAGGCTTTTATTACTAGTGAAACAATAAGAGAAATGTCATATTATTTGTTTCCCTGCTGAAAGAGAACTATTGCTATATGAGATTCCCTAGGCTACCCAAACATATTCAGACATGACAGGGGAAACCCAGTCACACCCTGGAGTCGAATCGTGTTGTTCTAGTGCATCTCCAAAGGTGATGGGGCAAGCAAATGAACCTCTCAGGATGCAATTGCCTAATCTTAGAACTCACTTAAATTTAGGTGACTATGATGTAGCTACTGATCTATGAAAAAAGGTATCTAAGCTTCCTCTTAGCCAGAGGACATCTCTACAGGCATTAGCTTTATCAACATAGATATGCAGTGTTATTATATAGACAACAGTTACTTCTCCCTAATTTTGTTTTGTACGACCTGTTTAAAATGTCATGAATCTCCTGTAGAGATGGCTTGGATACTACTGACTGCTTAATATTACTATAGATGACTAATCCCACATCTGTTCAGTCTAGTCAAAGGTGCTTAGGAAGCTATTCACCCTAAACTGGGACACCAATATCTGGTCATCTGAATACCTAAAGTAGCTTGCATAGATGACAGACAGACATGTTAGATTGCTAGCTGCACTGAAGAAAACAAACAAAAGAGTTGGATGCATCCCTGACTCTGGTGATGTTCTGATAAACATGGATGGGTTGTATCAATTTACATGCTCTACCCTGCACTGACAGCTTCTGAAAGTACAAGATTCTGGTGCCTGACAGCACTGTGTGGGCATCTGCAGAAAAGCTCTCTGTAACCTGTCCTACCTGATCCTATCCTGTCCTGTCCTGTCCTGTCCTGTCCTACCCTACCCTACCCTACCCTACCCCTACCCCTACCCTACCCCTATCCTATCCTATCCTATCCTATCCTATCCTATCCTATCCTATCCTATCCTATCCTATCCTATCCTATCCTATCCATTTAGAAATTAGGCTAGACACAAGGGTTATAGAGATAATTTTTCCACCTTTAGTTTCTTCAGGCCAAAGTCATGCTTTTACTATGCCCTGAGCACAGCCATTTCCTTTGATCATGCTGATGGCACAACCCAGCCTTGCTGAGACAGGAGTTACAGAATTTGTCTCTTTTAGTTTGTCTCTGGCAATAGTCAAAAAGTTGCTTCAATCCACAATTTTACACAATTAGTAATGATAGCATTAATATTAATTATATGAGGAATACCATATAATTAAAACTATGATCAGATTAAGTTATCTGTGATTGAACACGACTAAACTGCTGCAATATTCCTGAAACATGTTTGACTTTTTAAGTGAAAGTGTAGTTCCAGTAGAAATATTGGTACTAATAAGATTTAAATTGGTCAAATTCTAGCTTTAGGTACATTGCTCTTAAGTTTCACATGTGAGAGTAGTTACAGACCTTTTGAAATTAATATATACAGGCTCACCTCTCAAATATTCAAATTACTATTGTAATCTGTAATAGGAACAAAAAGTTAAATAAATTTTCTGTAAATCTAAAAGCTTTGTGTAGATGAACATGAGAACAGCATCTTACCAGTTTGCTTACCAATTAATTTCTGGGTTCTACAATCTGAACAGAAGGGATAGAAGATACAGCTGTGGAATCAGATATTTTTGGTTTTACTCTTGTTATTTTTAGTTATTCTGTTCAGTAATAAAAAACCCCATCAAAATAAATTTTAAAAAATTCCTTTCAAAATGAAAATATATGGAAAGATGTTGATATATATTTATTTTGCCATTTTCCTTATGAAAACAGAAAAGATCTGCTGCTATCTTTTTTAGCAGAATTATGCATCTCATATTATACTAGATCTTCTATTTCTCTTTTGTGGCTGTGATAATTAAATGAACAGTTTTCTTTGGCATCCAAAGTATTCCTGTTTCTGCAAACAGGGGATCCGTTAATTCTGCTTGATACACAGAGCATATCCATAATGGATTCAGTAACAAAGCATGACATCAAGTCTATCTGCACAAAAAAATCTAAATTTTAAATATCAAATGCTTAGTCCTCATAGACTTCCTAGATAGGAGTTTCTGAGACCTCCAGAGGGAAGAGCTGCCCAGCAAAAAATAGGACCATAAATCAGGCAAATTTGAAGTAAATGTGTAGGTAAACATGATGCAGAGTGCATCCCATCCAGTATTTGCAATGTTAGAAATGTATGTTCCTGTACTTCACAAAATCACATATTTCACAAAATCAGAATATTCTGAGTTGGAAGGGATGAACAAGGAGCATCGGGTCCAAATCTGGGCTTCCTCCCAAAATCTCCCCATTGCAGAAGTGGCTTAACTTGGCTGTCTCCAGAAAGGGGGTTGTTTCTAGGGAGAAAGAACAGCGAGATACACATTCTTTGAACATAACATCTACAGATTCATAATCAAAAGTCTTAGAAATTACTTTGAAAATTGCAATATGAGGATGTAATTTGCCCTATATGGGACAAAAGCTATGCATCTATAATGTTCAGTGAAATCTCTGTTTCCCTCGGCCTTTTTGAACATCCCCATGATCATTCATTATGTGCAAAATTATTTCAATACTTTCCCCCATAGTAACAGCAAGTGACAGCACTCTGTGTACTGCAGTGTTGTAGCACTCTTATGCCATTCAGTTCTAAGAAATGTAAGCAGCCTTTATGTACATAAAAAAAAAATTCAATTAAGCATTGTGTCCCATTTTTCAGCACAAGTATTACCTTCAAGCAATAAGGAATAAATCGCTTTATAGCCAGGAAAATACCCAAGGTAATTCAAGTCATTCATACTGTTATGATCCTTGTCCCTATGATACAAAATTTACTCACTCTGCAGTTATTCTGTAATGCTGATGAAAGATAAAGAATTTCCCTTTAAAATATTTCTAATATTTATGAAGACATATCTTGGGTTTATTCAAGACTTTTTTTCTAATCTAACAGAAATTCCATTGTGAATTTGGATGCAAGATGTGTCAATTTAATACATGTGAATTAATGTATGGGTCATCCTAGTGCGAGTTAGAAAATTTTTTTGTTTTCTACATATTTAAGGAGCATAAGCATGTTGAAAATTATTTTGATATAATTCTATTTTAATAGAATGGAATTCATATCCAAACCTCTTTTCTGTAGGAGAGTAAAAATTGGTGTGATCGGCCCGAATAATTTTAATAAGAAGAGCTCCCAAAACCCTGTGGTAACAACTTAAATTTTAAGCATTTACATTGTTTTATTTATTTTTCTTTTTTTATAATAAAAAACAAATTCTTAATAAACATTGTTAGATACTTCAACAAATTTATCTAGACTACTGTCAAGTTTCATAGTCACTCCTTGAAGTTAATAATCATTTTTGTCTTGTCAATCCAAGCTCTTGTTATTTCCTTCTGATTTACTTTCACAGAACTCTGAATTCTTTCTTTGATATTTTGAAGCCTGGATTTCATTTGAAAGGTTCCTCTTCTCCTGTGATGGAGAACAACATGCAAGTTATTATCAAAAATATGTCTAACTCTCACTCAGAGTTTCACATTGGAAATAAAATCAAACTGCACTTCAGGAAGGGAGTCACTCAGTCTCTATCTGAAGTCAAGTTAGGAGAAGACACCATGATTGTAAAAGCAGCTATGAGTCCTAAATTATGTGGATGTGAAAAAGAACAAATGAGAAAATGCTGCATACAACACGCAAAAAACCCACAAAAAACCCAATATCAAAGCTGGGATATATGCAAGGAAGTTAGGCATGTCAAGAAAAGAAACAGAGTAAGAAAAAACCTCCAAGCTGAAAGAAAGCAATATATGAGGATGAAGAAAGGCCAGATCTTCAAAGAGAGAAATTAAGAGATGATATTAAAGGGATTGTCTGATGATTCACCCAAGGATTAAATGAAAATATGTTCCACATATTTCAGATTAAGAAAAACAGTAACATTTGTGTCCACTCAGCTTGTAAGACGGCTGCACCACACACATGTGCTTGTAAAAGTATATATGTACTCAATTATACTATAGTTGAATTTGCATCTGAAGCCGCAATAACCATGAAAAGTTCTAGTTTCAGGAACCTTTGACTCGTCAATGCACTGCTTTGCCATAATAAGGGGAAGATACGGAAATATGAAAAACTGCTAAAAATATTTTTCTGTGTCATTATTTAATGGAAATGTCTTGACAGGTTTTCAAAGGCCTGACTCCTTAACACCTGAAGATGTCAAAGAGCAACAGTGTAAACATGAAGACCAGATGCTGAGTAGCTACATCATAGATCTAGCATTGCACAGCTACATAACAGCTTTTCCCAGTTGCAAGCTTTGCTAACTGGTAACTCCTGCATCTCTTTCATCTGGAAATCCATCTTCAAAAACACCCCTGAGGGTAGAAAAGAAAGAGAATCTTGGCATTGGCTTATGAGTTAGGGTTCTTTATGCTTCACGCCCAATATGAGTGCAGCTTTTTACTGTGTGAAGGTTACTTCTGATAGCTACACATCCAATCCATACACAGAAAGACCATAGAGCCTCTGTCCAGTTCAGGTTGAAAGCAGCTCCTGATAAATTCAGCGGAATTTGGCCCATCTACTTAACTCTATTTCATGCAGCTGCATCCGAGCATAAAGCATAATATTATTCAAATATCTCATCATGACAAAAAATATTACTGACCTAACTGAAAATGGGCTATCCATATGGATGGATTACAAATGACATTTGATGGTCCTGATTGATGCAAAAAGTATTAAGAGTATCCCCTCAATGATAGGAAAAGACTTATGATTGAAATGGTGGGGTTTGAAGAAGAATTGTTTTACACCCTAAAGAAATTTAAACAATTTTTGTAATAGTTATAGCACTTCACTGATATTTTCCTGATTTGGAAAAATGATTGTGGCTCACTGGAAAGGTTTATTATGGAGCTGAATAATTTATACCTCACCATTATATTTGATGAAAAGCAGAGTCAGAAGACTGTTAACTATCCTGATGTAAGTCAGGCACTGATTTGATCCCAGTGACAGCAGAGCATATTTTGGTTTTTTGTGGATGAGCTAGAAGTAGTCACTGGAAAAAATCTAATTTTTTTTAAGCCTTCAAAATAAAAGAAAATTTTATATAACACTTATATTAACACCAGATCATGCTCACCGGAGTTTCCATATCCTCCCTGTCAAGTCACCTCTGTCCCAGCATTATGACAATATTAAGTGAAAAATACTATGAATTATAGAAACAACATTTTGTCAGCACATGGATTTTCTAGACTAATTTTACAGAATCTGTAGCAGCTTTCATGGAACAAGACCAACTCAAAATTGAAGGGACATACTTTGAAAATGGTCTGAGAAATTAGTCCCTACAGGGGGATGGGAATACAGTATTTCTATCTTTGTGTATAATTCCCAATGAACGTGGCCCACTTGGGGTACTGTTCACACTTGGAATCCCAATTCAAGGACCAGCAGACAAGATCATATAACACATAAAGATATTTGTTGACAAAATGCAGCAACTGCTTTGTTAGATATTTTCACCTTTTTTTATTACCATCTGCAATAGGTCCTAGAGTATAAATTGGCATATTTCATGCCTAAATACTGCAGCAAAAACATATTTGCTGAAATGCCAGTAGTTACTTTTAAATGAAATAAAAGATATTAAAGATCTCTTGATACATGGTAATGATGCTAAATATATCAATAAAAGTAATTTCCTAAGTAGTCCTGAACTAAAGTGCTTTCTTCTCCTAACCACAAGCAGTTTACAAAATGGCATTAAGACAAAACTCACTTATCCACTCCCTGGTTGGAGTCTTTGGATAAAACAGAGACATCCCACCTTAGTGACTTATTTATTGAAGTGCCTCTGTTTTACAGTTTATGCCACAGAGGAGCCTGAAAAAATCTGAGTTTTTGAGCATGAAAATTCACCTGGGATGAATTACACATCTCCACCTGGAACAAAGGATTGCCTGGAAGGTAAATCTGAAGTAAAATCTGCCTTAACATAGATAGGCACAGAGTGTCTGGTAGCAGACACATGGTTAAGAGCTTCAGTGCTGAATAAAGAAGCTCCCATAAAGTTCCTCAGGCTACAAAGATCCTCCCTTTGACATTGACTCTCTGCAGGAGGATCTTCAGAGTTGATTATAAGCAACATGGCAGATATTCACAGGGGGAAAAATGCAAGTACATCCATTGCTTGGGGTGTAGCACAGGGTGCACTGATTGGGCAGGATTTGGACCTCTGTCAATCAATCCATTTGCTCTGGTAAGAGTACAATTCCCACGCAGGTACCTGAGGTTGCAGGTGGCACCTGAGTGCAGCTGAAGCTGAAGATGGGCTCAGGCCTGCTACACACCATGCCGTATTTTGTGACTCCATACAGATACCTTGGGTACTTCAGGGTATGTGAAAAAGCACTCGATTTTTTCCAGAGAAGTCACCACTTAATGAAGTCTGTGTTGGTGACACTAAACAGAGACTGCAGCCTCTCCCGCAGCCACAGAGCTGATGTGTGTCAGCTGGCCACTCCTGGAGTGGCCGGAGCAGACCACGGATTCCACCACTCCCAGGTTCTTTGCAAGAACCCCGGGTAGCGGTGCCGTCTGCCACGCAGGTGGGGCAGGCGTATTGGAATAGAATTCCAATATTACGGGATGGAAAGTGCCTGGGCTCTTCTGTCCCTCGCTGCTTGGCCTGAGGCAGCAGCTGTGGTGGTTCTCACCACAGAGATATCTCTGGCTGGCTGGATGCAGCGGCTGGGCCACCCAGGCTTAGAGGAACTCAGTTTACCTCTGGGAGAAAGTCCTTAGGCGAGGTGAAGAGGAAAAGGAGCGGATTCAATGGAGCTTAAGATCCAGACTTTTATTCCAAGTTCACGGACATCTGAATCTCAGGAACCAGCTCCATTGAACAGAGAACCACGTGCTTCGCATTCGGTTTTAAGGCCCGGGCAGGGGGAGGGAAGGGACAGGTGAGCCACCAACCAGGTGGGAGGGGCAGGGTCTCAGGGGAAGAGTGACACACAGGACAGGCCAATGACCTTGGCAATAAGGGGCATCTTTTGAACTTCTGCCAACCAGGCAGTGTCCCTGCAGGAATGTTAGCTTTGACTGACAGCACTTAGGAGGAGACAAAGGGGAGGGGGAGGAGAAGGTATTGCCACGCCTGGGAGGGGCTGGGATGGCTGAGAGGAAATTACTTCACACTGCAACACAGGCGAGAGCGTGGCTACGAAGTTCTGAGGTGAAGGAAGGAAGGAAAGAGTAGACACTCGTATGGGCACCAAGGCGCTTTAGTGTCCCAGGCGGGACCAGTGACGGTGTCAGGGCAGGAGCGCTCGCACTGACAAACGGGATGGGCGTGACAGGAGGAGACACGAGGGGACCAATAAACAAAGCCCAAGGGAGCAGCGAGGGACACAGCTGAACCAATTAGTATTGCATAGAGGAGGGAAAAGGCTCAGGAGGCAAATCATATCTTAAGTAAGGGATAACTAACACAGAAGGTTCTCGAAATAAAGGGGGGGGGTGTGGTTACAATGATGGACAGGGAAACTGGGCAGCACCAGGAGGGAGGAGATGAACTTATAAGGGCATAGAGGGAAGGACCAGGGGATCAGTCACCTTGACAGACAAGCCACTGGCGGGAAAACAAAGGACAAACCATTGTGAGGGAGGAACATGGGGAGAACCGAGGGTCAAACCATAATCTCAATTTATAAAAAATAACCAACTTTACAACAAAACTTGAATAAATATCTGAAAACACACAATGCTGCTGATGGCTTCAGGTACTTATTTTCAGAAATGCAGATATCTTTCCACTAAGGGACCTGGTGTCACCAGCTGCAGAACCTCCAAGGTTTTTTAGGCATGCTGCTCTTCTGTGGATGTTTGATGTTGTTTCACAGAATGATGGGATTCAGAGTGGCCTTGGGAGACCTTTTTTGCACCCAATATTGAAACAGCCTTTACATGTGCACTGGTCTCAGCTGGAACAGAGTTAAAGTTCCTCATAGCAGGTGATATGGTGCCACATTTCACATCTCTGGCCAAATATTCTAATTTTTAAGTACTACTGATCAGTGTCTGCAATCTTCAGTCTTCTGTTTCTCACTCTGCCACCATCCAGTGAATAAACTGAGCCAACATGAGGCTGGGAGGGGACAGAACTGGGCAGCTGACCCAAGCTAATCAGAGGTGCTTCATGCTTCACATCATGCTTATCAATAAAAAGGGAGGTGAGGGGGATTTACCGAGGTCAGCCATCTTCAGCTTGGGACCTGGCAGAGTGTCAGTCTACTGCTTGGAAAGTGGTGAACAATTGCCTTTGTATCAGTTTTTTTGTTTTGTTTTCTGTTCTCCTTCCTCTTCCACTGCTCTTTTGTTCATGAAACTATTTTTTTCTTGACTCATGAGTTTTACCCTTTATTTTCTCTTCTCTTGTTCCACCAGTGGTAGAGGGTGGGCAAAAAGAGTCAGCAGCTGTGTGGTGCGTAACTGTCTATCAGGGTTAATCCAAAACAGCATGGCATAAACAAAAATATTATTTTTGTATCCACTTTTTTTTCCAGGTTGCCAGTGGTCTCCTGTTTTGCATTCCCCATGCCTAAGACAAAGATCAGAAAAAACAAACTATATTGATTTGCAACCATTGGCAAACTCACCAGTTTTGTGCTTGAGGCCAGACTGGAAAGTAGTCACACCATCTCTTGTCCAGATTAATCTTTGTTTACTGACATTTAACTTTAACTACAATGCTGCACGTATTCTAAATCACAACAGAAAGGCACATGTTAGAGGACAGAATGTGTTGTGGCCAGGTTCTCTTGGGTTGCACCCAACTAAGGCTCCAAGAAAGACACTGGACTCTGTTGAAGGGTTTGCTGTTCGCAGTTTGGTTTTGTTCCATTCCTGGAAGCCTTTTTCCTCTTTCTCTCTCTCTCTGCTTTTCCAGACTGACTGCCAGTTAAATCTGTTTTTCAGCAATTGAAAATTTGGATGGGTAAACAGCACAGATGTGATTGCAGAAGCTGCAGTGTAAGTCACCAAACCCCTTTGATCTTCTGGGACATTAGCAATGGTGACGTATCTGCGGAGGCTGTTCGACAATTTGGCAAAGGCCAGCAGAAGTTACTGACTCTGTAATCAAAATTTCCTGTATGGCATGTTTCCATCCCAACAGTCGTGTAGTTAAAGGCTATCCCCTTTTATTGGAAGTTATATTTTCCTGTTATTTAATGAAAGGCTTATAAAATTACTACGCATCTGTAATTCATTAAAAATGGAAGGAATTAACTTCTTCCATGGATATAACCAAGGGCCAGATTCTGCAATGAACTGTATAACCTCGAAAGTTTATTGAGGACTCTAGAGTTGTTTGGGCTGTAGATTACTGAGTCATGTGGCAGAGAAACTGTATAAGGTAACAGAGATGGAGACATAGTTGAGCTTCACACATTTCTATCAAATATGGAATCTCAAACTTGTTTGTTACATAAAACTTGACTATCCTGGATTTTGTATCTATGAATCATATCTAGGTTTCTGTGGATCCAGGCCTTATACAGGCAAGACTTTTGGGTTGTTAATCCTAAAGACAGATTATTCCCAAACACTTAATCCCTAGAGACACCCTTGTTTGCAGCACTTCTCCTTTTAGCTGAGCTGGTGCCACCCCTTCGAGCACGGAAACGCACACACCACCAATTCAGAACAGCTATAATTCTGTATCCTAAGGTATAATTCTGGATCAGAAGAGGGTAAAACCATACAGTGTATCTATTTATCCTTGTGTCCTGCATAAGGTGCCTGGATCCCCACACAGTAACCTGGGCTGCACTTTGAGGCCAGACTTGGAGAAGTAATGTGCTGCAACATTTAGGCATGCGGCACCAATCCCTCAACCAGAAAGCAAAGATGGTTAATATTAGTTCAAGCACAATCAAGTGCAATCAGGAAGCCCATTCACCTACTGTTGTTTCTTAAAATGCACGGGTTTTTGAATATAATGAAGCTTCTCATTCAGGAGAGTAGGAAGTGAATGATTCAGTGCATAAACTCTTGAGAAACCCAAACTGTTGTTATTGGCAGACATGGAAGGCCAATAGAAAATATCCTTGGGCATCTCTAATAAAGGAAACAATGTTTTTGTTTGTTGAGAGGATTCAGGGTTTATTAATGTGCTTACACCCTGAGTGTAAGAGAGGAGCATGCAATGAAAGGGTTTGGCAGCAGCAGCTGGCCTACAAAGAGGAGAAATCTGTTCCTTAAACAGACTGCAATTTATTAGCTATTTATTTTACTATTTTTCCTTACAATGCCATTGGAGTAGTTCTCTCCAGCAGGTATTTTTCATGTCATCCATTTGGTATGTAGTGGGTTTTCTGGGTGTGGCTAATATGCAGCTGATTAACTGAAGAGTTGCCACAGAAAAGTTGCCTGTTGTGTAGGACCTGGTGACTGAGTGCTTGGAGGAAAGAAACCTGTAGCTTGGATATAAAAATAATCAACTGAAAAGGTTTGTGCAATTGACTCAACAGAATTACATAAAGCTAATCCCTCAAGAAAGTGGTGCTTTTCTTGCTGTTCTCCAATCCTTTCTCTTTCTAAAAACTGTTTTTCCTATTTTTAAATTAATTTTTACTGTTCTACCCAGAGGCTGCACCAAGACTGAAGGTTGTTGCACTGAGGAGGGGAAAAACAAATCCTAGAAAGTCCAAATCAGATGGGCTACTTTGATGAACAGTTGTATTGAAACTTCAAGTTAATATTTCTCATTCAAGAGTGATGGGAGATTGAGATGGGAGCTGGTTTTGACTAATCTTTCAGATAATGGGCAGTGGAGCTGGTGAAGGGTCTAGAGAACAAGTAATATGAGGAACAGCTGAAGGAGCAGGGGTTGTTTAGACTGGAGAAAAGGAGGCTCAGGGGAGACCTTATCACTCTCTACAACTACCTGCAACTAAAGGACGCTGTAGCCAGATAGGGTTCAGCCTTTTCTCCCAGGTAACCAGTGATAGGACAAGAGGACATAGTCATAAACTGCACCAGGAGAGGTTCAGGTTGGACATGAGGAAGAATTCTTTTTACTGATTAAATACCAAAACTGGCTGCCCAGGGAGGTAATGGAGTCACCATCTCTGGAGGTGTTGAAGAAATGATGAGGGATGATGCTTAGTACCATGATTTAGTTGACAGGGTGATGTTCATTGATCTTGGAGGTCTTTTCCAACTTTTATGATTCTATGATTCTATAAATTCAGTTCCAGAAAAGTATTTCAGTTTGTATTTTGCATCCAGAAAATTTCAATGGAAAAGATAAAATTTGGTAACTCACTTGTTTAAGACTTGTCCCATGGTGTTTACAATAATAGCTGTTATCATGAGGCACTCATTCTTCCCTTCTTTCCTCCTCATGAGTTCTGGAAAGGAATGTAACATTTTAGAACTGACCTTAGGTCCACCTTTTTAGACATATTATATATGACTATTATTATAATGTCTTAGAGTCTCATAACATTTAATAAATTCCAGCTCATAACTTCCCTCTGATTTAGAGTGGTAATTATTCACAGTGTTATACTGTTTCCTATATTGAGACATCCCAAATTCTTTTAAGACTTTCCAATTAAAATTTGCTTGAGACAATTGATAAACAAAAAGCTTCTCCTTTCTAAATATTAATGATAAAAAGAATATTGTTTTGGAGAGATGCAAATATAAGTGAAAGCTCCGTATGCTGAGAGGTAAAATGTCCTGGTGTCACATTGAAATCTATGGTTTTATGTGTGTGGTTACTCCTTTTCATTCACTAGATAGTTTCATTATGATAGAAAAAACTTCTTATAAATAGTAAGTGTTGAAACACCAACTTTCAGGCAGATTTTTGAACTGGAAGGGTTAAATGTATTTGAAGGCAAAGAAAGAAAAAAAAAATTTATGAAGCCTGTGAGTTTTAAGAATGAGCATCAAGACATATGGCTAGATAGAGTTGGGACAAAACCACAGTGATATCATAGGAAAAGATGTGTGAACTAGAGAAATTCTGAATAAATATGAAAATATAATTTAATAAATGGGAGTAGTTCAACAGGAACTTCATGTGCTGGTATGGGTGGAGGCTAAAATTTTTTCTTTAATGCCATAAGAGCAATGAAAAAGCAAGTGTGATAGGATGAGAGACAGATTAAGAATTAGAAATCCTAAGGGGTTTATACTGTTTTTTCTTACTATTCATATGCTATAAAAAGTTTCAACTTTTCTTTTGAAAAGGGAATATAGTGGAAGAATGTATTTCTGTTTCTATATATTTTGCTTCCAAACTGGTTTTCTTTAATTGAGCACTACCAGCTCTTAACAAAATAAAAATAACTAAATTTCAGCAATGTTGAGCTATTTGAACCATTTCATAAGAATTTCACAAACATTGAATTTCACAAACATTGTTCACAAACAGAATTCCTGATCTGAGCTTAGTTAAAGGTCTTCTTGATCTTGGTAAATTCATTCTGGTCAACCTGAATAACATCTCAATTAAACACCCACCTCCCTGGTATTCTTCCTCCAGCCCTGACCTCTCTTTATATGATGACTCTATTCACACCTTTTAAATGCTGCCATTTCTGACACCTTTGGATAGACTATGTTTTTCACAGCAAACTGGCTGGCAGGTGTGGACTCTCCTGTTATTTTGACTCTTGACTCAGAGCACAAAGCACTTCAGAAGAAAATCCTCACAATAGTATAGCTTGAATATATGTGATATTGACCTCTTCCGGCTAGGCAAGGTAAAGAATATGTGCAATACCGTTTGTGAGATACAGACACTTGTGCAGTCCTGGCACAGAGATGTTTTCCTCAGTGTATTCAAGGAAGTCAGAAGCAGGGAGATTATTGATTTATTTCTTTTCTTCCTTTTATTTCAGGTGCACTTGAGTAGCATTAAGAGCAACTTGAAACAAATGGAAAGCCCATTCTAGTGGGTCAGCTTCATCCTCAAGATGGTAAAATTGTTGGGCCAAGTATAAATGTTGAGCATTCAGAGGCTTCCCTTATAGTTGTGCACGAATAGTGGTGAGGATGAGGAGGAAATCTGCTTTTGTACCACTCCCAGCTTCCCTTTAATTCTCACACAAAGACGCACACTGCTGTGATATGCCCTGCTGTCAACAGGAAATTCTAAGCCTACAAATATACCACCCTGGTCATGGACAATCACAGCAGAAATCAAAAGCTTTTGTTCAGAAGTTTCCTTTTTGGATTTCTCCAACTGACCATGGGAGAACTTGGAGGTTTTTTTTGTCACAGACACATTTAGAACATTCGTGTTTTTTAATAGAACAGTTCCGTAAGGTTCAAGTACAATTTTGCACCTGAGAAAAAAGACTACTGAGGTCATTTGGATCCTTTCCATTTATTTCAGCAATCTATGGATATATTTTTATTGTCTTTAATTTTCTCATTCAGATATATGGTGTTTTGAACATGTGACCAGCCTGGAGTCTGCAGTCAGATCAGAAACCTCACCCAGTCTAAGTGCAGTAGCCCCTCTCTTTTCAAAGTTAGTTCCATGCACCCACCTCTTTTATTTTTCTTTCCCTCAAAACTGAATATAAATGTCAGCTTTCAGAAAAGAGACTCTTATCAAGGGATATGTTTTCTGAGACAAGGGAATACCTTCACTTATGTTGAATGTTTCCAGTTGGCTAATTTTCCTATTTGGACCAGAGTTTTAAAATGTTTTGAATGATACAAAAATTAAAACCCCACCACTGCCTTTTGTGAGTTATGTACCTCTTTAAGGCACTTGAGTCATCTGTGATAGGCAACTGAGCTACTACTGAATGACACTTAAGAGTTTACCTTAAGTATAAAGGCTTGCTCCCCTCTCTTTCAAATGGGACTGAGTACACAAGGAAACTGGTGGCACACAGGTATCTACACTTATGAGGATAGGAAGAGAAAAAATAAAGTTCATGATCTGACAGTGCTGGTAGCACCTCTCTGCACTAGACTGCATGACTATCACAGAGCAGCTGATCAGAAGTGCTAGTTACATTTCTAGAGATGCAAGCAGGACAGAAAGTAGCAATTTAAACTCTTGGAAAGCTTAGGAAATCACTCCATTTATTTTGATCTCATCATTTTTAATAGACAACCTGAGGAGTGTGAGGACAGCTGACAATGAATGTGATTGATTGACTGTGAATCCAAAAATACTGTGCTTTGAGTCAGGAATATGAAAACATCAAAAAAAGTTTCTGTTTTTAAAAGGGGGGCAAAAAAGAGGAGAGAGGCGACTGTGCAGCATGAAAAACCTCATCATTTCCTCTGTAGGAGAGTGCTCTGCAGCTAGCTACAAACCTCATATTCACAAGGCAAACAAAGCATCATTTTTTAATGACTCTTCTGAATACATTTTTGCAGCAGCTTGCCTAGACCTGCTTGTCATAATGGTTTCTTCAAACGCTTTTTAAAGCCTGTGATGTTCAAGGCCCTAGCCTTCCCCCTCTCTTGCTTGTTTTTTATGTGTCACAGTTGTCAACTAAAATAGAGCACCTAGCCTTTGTTTCAAGATGGTACCTGATCAATATCATCAATCCGTCTCACTCCCTCTCCCTCTCCCTCTCTCGCACTCTCTCTCTCTACAGCTGTATCCATTTCCTCCTGGCAAAAAGGGACTTTATGAATAAATGATACTGAAATGCTGAGGGTTCAGATACTAAATAATGAATTTCACCACCAAAAACACAACAACTTCTCCAATCATAAAATACCGCTCCTTCCATATTGATTGTGCTTTGGCAACTAGATGCAGTGCTAGGCTTCACTCTGCAAGGTGTTTAAAAAGAAAAACAGGTTTACTCAGGATTTATCATGTATGGAAAAATGTAATATCTAAGTAGGCTGTCTGCTAATGTCTGGCATAATGTTTCTTCATAATGGTTAACCCTTTTGCAGGGAGTGGAATAAGAGTGCCTCTCTCTCTAGATGGGAACTTTGCTTCATGGGACATTACAGTAAGTGTGTCATCTATTCTGCGCTGTTCTACGGTTACTAGCTTAAAAATGATAATGCAAAGCTCCTTGTATTTTTTGAATAGCAGCTGTGTGCAGGGAACAGAGGATTCGTTAGCAGGACCGGGTCCTAGGTCAGGAAAGCTGCAGCTGCTGTTCATCCTAATGTTGCTGGGTGCTGGGTTTGCGGCTCACTCACTGTTGCATGCAGTGGGTCAAGGTTTCGGAGCATTTGTTGTCTGCTCAAATGTGACTTGCTTTCCTATTTCCCTCATGAATGGTCTCTGCTGGCGCATTTCTGATGTGCAAAGAATGCCAGTATCCGCTATCTGAGAGAAGGCTGGGGTCAGGGGGGGTAGATTCATGGCATGTGATTGGCAAAACCTGCCTTCTATCAAGTTGTAGGCTAACTTTTTTGACTGAAATGTTCTGTGTCTGCCTATAAATTTGCTTTACTGCCTATTAATGTCAGAGAAGTTTCATTTTTAATTAGGTGAAATGAGTAGACTTTGTTTTATGAGGAATCTCATATGTCCCACCTACATGCTTCTTTGAGAGAGAGAGGGGGAGAGAGAGATAGATATAGAGATATATATACATAGTTCAGGTTCAAGGCATGATGTCACTCAAGTGAAAAGCCAAAGTAGGTAGGGTGTTTTTTTTAAGAGAAAACATTTCAGTGCTTTGATATATTTGGCAAATCTATTGGTAATTTTGCTATTGAAAAATTATTTTTAAATAGATTAGTCAGACTGCAAGTAAATTACATTTGTTCTGCATCCTAACAAATTTGCATTCAACAATAAAAGCTCTGTGGCTTGTGTTCCTATTTCAGAGGTAATACCCAGTGCTGTGGTGCTTAAATGTTTATTCAAATGATGCATATACATTTTTACATCTTCATTTATTTATTTATTTTAACTTATTTTAGTGGGGGAAAATACAGGCATTAATTTAGAGCTACTGATGCAATGAAATAGAGGAATATATTTGAGCTATTAGCCGCTTCAATCTCCTGCCCACAAATAATTGATGAGTTTCTATTAAAGATTGACAAGCCGGCAGACTGCAAAGCATTTTTTACCAGAATATGCGCCGTAGTTAGCAAATACGCATTGTACCTCGTATTCTCTTGCTATAAAGTAACACTTTGGAGTTGAATTTTGTTTCTTATGGACTTGTTGGTTGGTATTAGATTAGGAAGGATTTGCATGAAGTAGAAAGAAAAAGAGAGACCGAGAGAGAGAGAGAGAGAGAGAGAGAGAAAGCAAGCAACACATGCACACACATCAGAATTCTCCTTTGCTATTTTTCATGTGTTGTTACTGACTGTTTCATGCAAATTTTTTTAGAATTCTCTTCAACTCATCTTCTCTCTTTCTGGGTTGGACTATTGGGATGCATCAAAAAATGTAGAAATGTAAATTCTAGAAATGCTAGCTGAGCCTATGAAGAACAGCAAGTTCCTCACCAGCATTGTTCGTATGTAAGCAGAGTGGTAAAATGCCTACATAATTTTATCCTCATCTCTGCTTTTTATGTGAAGGTATGCATTTATAAAATAAAATGAAGAAAAAAAGGTGAAAAATCCTTTATTTATAATTTTAATACATAAAGAAAAAAAAATCAGTGTGAAATTATAAGTACTCTAAGTTTTTTTCATTATATATTTCCCTGTGATATGTATAATCAGAAAGATTTCTTGCTATTAGAAGCAAATATTTTAAGACTTACAAGATGTCTCTAAACTCACTTTGTTTTCCTTTATTATGATGCTTTGTTGAATAAATATACTTGCATTTCATTCTGTATAACCATTCTTATAGAAGACATTGTTTTTAGTAACGTATTAGGAGACAAGCTGAAACATCTTTTCTGTGAAATCAGACTTGGGAAGAGAGGGGAGACAACAAGGGGAAAAGAAGATCTGGATATTTTAAAATTTGAGATCTTAAATGTGCATTATCAAATAAAAAGTAATTACATCAGCTTCTTTTTTACTTACAACATATGTGTTTTTGATTTCACCTTTAAATATCTAATCCTAGGCAACAAGATAAACAATCACAAAAATTAGATCTGAGGTGCAACTTGAATTAGCTTTATTTATTGTCACCACATCATTTTAATTTGTGTCAATAAAATGTAATTATTATTCCAGAATTCTTATGCACTAATGAAAAAACAAAACTTATTATTTTTAATTTGTACAATGCCTCTATAGTAAAATGAATATTCAGAGCAAATCTTTTTTTTATTTCAGTATTTATTCTCTGAGATAACCCCATCTAGCATGCAGTTAATATGCTGATGTGTACAGGAACATTTTTGATGACACAGATCTTTTAAGGCAGATTGTCTGTCTACACACAAATAAACCTACATATGCCACAAATCAAAAGTTTCTTTTTCAGAAAACTCCACTTGTTAGATAAATAGACCTGTGTACATTTTTGACTCGCAGTGCATGTTCTATAATAGGTTGTGCAATAGGATTTAATTTGATTCTATAGATTAAAATATTTGTTACATCCCACTTTGGGGAGACAAAAATTAAAATGTTTTGATGCCTTACAAGATATGTAAGGAATAAAAACAGAAGGTGAAGTATCTCAGAAATGCAGAAGGTACATTATTAAAAAATAATGGAATAAAAATACTAGGGAATATCTTTGTTATGTGTAATGTTACTGGCTACGTATCTTAGCTTCATTTTGTATTTATGAATATATTTTCAGTAGAAGGATAAATAGGTGAAAATAGTTCACTACCGTATGATTTGTTTTATCCTTAGGCATTGCCTGGGGTTACTGGTACAGCCCTGGCTCTCAGTACCGAAAAGTGAAATGTGCAACAATGAAAATTTTATTAAAACGTATGTTAACCCATTACAGTATGTTCACTTCCAATTCTTTGTAAGAATGCGTGATGTATCATTTTGTGTGTGTCATTTTTTTAAAAAGATATGAGTCAAGTAGAAGAGCAAATTTAATGGGAGAATTTTATGGGAAACATTATACAAATGGCAGAGTGTGCGATTCCTATTATTAAAATAATTTGTCATTGTATGAAAAAATGGTATAAATTTCAAGAAAGAGTCTTCTTTAGTTATCTGCCCTTTTTTAATGACAGCAGCTTTTGTGCAGTAAAGGCAGACACGTTTTCAAGCAAAGCCCATTTCAGACCAGAATTTCTGAGAGCCCTATTAATGTTTCATGCTAATCAAGGAGAGTGGGAAATAGAGCTGACAGGTGCTTTCTACTCTGCTTATTCCTGTCTTCCTGCATTAGACATTACTAGCTAAAAAAGAGCCAATATAGCTCCTTTCCAGTACATGTGGTGGCAAGGGCAAGAATAAAATACTTCTTTTTATAAGTTTATAGTTATTTTTCTTATTGCCTTCACTGGCAACATCCACAAATGTATAGATGTAACGATTATTAATAAAAATCTATTTTACTTCAAACCATGACCTGAATCGGACCTTGAAATTTCCCCCCAGTGCACTTTGAAAACTCAAGAGCGCTTGTAGCACATCTGAGATAAACTGAGGTCCACCTGGGATCCTTGTTTTTTTGGTAGTGTTTCCATCTGAGCCAGGAAGAAACAAGTGCCTTTACTCTAGGACATGTCTTTTTGATTAAGGAATGTCGGGGTGAGGAACAGCAGTAAACTCTTCAAGAGGCAGCTTGGAGACAAAGTGAGAAAGTTGCAGCAGGCATTGCTGGGAGCTGCCCTTTGCCACCCTGCCCTACCCCAGGTGCCTGACTCATACCCCAGCATTAGTCAGGCAGAGCAGCAGCACTCTGAAGGAAGTGCTCAAACCCCAGAAACAGCTCCAGGAGAGAGGGCAGGACTAAGCAGTCCCACCTGGCTGAGTTTAGGGGGACTGGCAGGTTAGGAGGACTGGAGGCTCTCAAAGGCACATGGCTCTGGTGCCTATGCGAAAAGTTTCAGTGCCTCCTCTGGGAAGCCTTCTTCAACAGGCTCTTACATGCAGGTACAAGTCAGGTGCCCAAGTGAGGAAGACCAGAGTGTAGGCTGTGAAAACAAAATGGCTGAAGTCTGCAAGCTGGGATTTGCTCAAATGTTATTTGTACTACATGGACACCCAGGGAATTTCATAACTACAGCGGCTAGCAATCCTTACCTTAGCTTTGCTGGCATAATCAGGAAAAGAAGAAACTAAGCCTGCTGTTACAGTATATTGCTTTTCTCTATGCAAAGCTGACATCATTAAACCATCCCAATTGTGCATGGCACTCTACAAAGCTGTTTTTTCATGCAAACTATAATATATAATAATAATTCAGAAAATATTGATTTACTATAGTATCTCTATAGACCTTTAGAGCACTGGAAAAAAGCTGCATTTGCTTAATTGAAATTACTTTCTGTCATAAAATTGAATTGAGGCACATCCTTAATCAGGAACATTTTGCACTAATTTAACTCTTGCTTACTTTGATTTTGGTCACTAATAATTTCCTGCTTTAAGTTGAAGTAATAAATACATTCATACACATTTGAATATGTATGAATCCAACTTAAGTTTAAGAATGAGTTTAGCTATATTCATTTAAACCAGGGTAGCTTTTCCCCATGACATTGAGATAAATTTATTGAAAAATTGTAATTATAACAGGAAAACAATTACCACGTTTGTCTGTCACGACACAAACCAATACTGCTTATTTGCGTATTTTAAGGAGATTGCCAGCATGTTTTTATTATATTTATTTTGCTTTTAAGAAGACTGATTTCTACAGTGAATAATGTCTACATGCAGACTCATGATCAGTATAAAGAAATACTATTAGAACAATCAAGTTGAATTTCTTTCAGGAGTCATTTCACAATGTCATTAGAAACCTCTTGTATAATGATGGTCAAGAACAGGAGCACGTTGCTTGTAGCATCAATAGACTTGGGACTATATTGTCTTGTTTACTGTGTCAAATATTGTGTATTTCCATTTTTTTTCTTAAAATAAAGAAACCTAAATAAATCAGTCAGAAGCAAGTATCTTTTAACATAAATTTGGAGATAAGTGAACCATTTCTCTCTACATATGTCCTGCCAAGTTGCTGCTGTCTATGTGCCCCAGGTAGGAATGAGAATGGTCCCTACAGGATAGGAAAAAGCATTATTATCTTGTAAAGAAGAAGTGAAAGGAATAATTCATTGGACATGCAAAGAATGGAATTCCTTAAGAACAAGGACCACATATTTTTTTTAATCTTAAATTTGCACCATATTTTTTTATAAACTTATTTTCATCATGCACCTATCTTTATTTCTTGTTTAAAGGACTCATGCAATGAGACCCAAGAGGGTTTCCTTTCTGAATTTGAGACTTCCCCACTGTGGTGGGGGACCTGGGTAGCTTTAGCCATTTTGTCATTGGAGTTCAAGCCTATGGAGAGCACCTCAGAAGTGAGAAGCCTCCTCTTCATCCCTTGGACAACACACAACTTGCATTGCCAAAAGCCCTGTAAGAACACCCTGCCCTAGAATTCCCTTAGGAGATGCCTAAACCTTGCTTAGATCTGGCCTCTAAGCTTAGGGAAGGGTATCTAGGGTATCTAGCAAGATTCACTATGGTCATTGTCTTTTCCACTTGGGAAATGTTCACCATAAAACACAAATATTTAGAGTCATGAAGTGACTCTACAAGACTGTAGTTGCTGTTACCATCACAGATTGGTCCAGTGTAATGTGACTGCTGAAGCTTGGCTCCACAATCTGTTCTTTTTTCCAAGTCACTTTTCTTTTGCTCAGTGCAAAAGGGACTAGAGGAAAGATATTTTTCTTAGGACCGATCATGGTTTCAAAACTCACAGATGATTCTAAGGTAGGGACTTTCTTTTATTCACCCTGCAGTCCTGAATAACAGATTGTAGTGTTCTAAAGCACTGAAACACTCTGCTGTAAGTTATTATGAAGAAAGATCTGCTTAATCCTTAACCATTTAAAATTAAATATTTTCTTTCTGTTCTTCTTTCTGGAACAGTCACTTAAAGACTGAGATTGAATATGTGCATGTATGCATTAGTGTGTTTGTTTCTTTGCTATCTTAGTAAGGAAATGAAGATTTCAGTGTGTTCTTCTGAAAGCTGTATTGGAAACTGTCCCAAACCCAGCAATAAATAGAGAAGATCAGTTTTTTAACACAGACTTTGGGCTGGTCTCAAAAGGTACCTCCTAGCAAGTACTAAATACTGTTTAATCTCACCTACTTAAAACAGGTATTGCTTTCACCAAAGCAGAAAAACGGCTGCTTTCATCAGGGTTTGAGACCTTGGTGGAGATAAATGCATGTGCAAATAGTAAACTGCATATGCACATCCACATTCCAAAGCCCATAAGCCCATTGTCATTAAATCTCAATTTCTTAATTTACTCTACATTTACATTTATGCAACTAAGATTTTGCATTCGTGCAAATAGGCTGTGCCTGGGAGAGTCCCACTGGGACTTTGAAAGGAAACCCATAGAAGGCTTCTCACTGATATTTCAAAGACTTCAGCTTCTGTTCTCTATATCTATGAATACATATCCCTTGCTCAAAAATTGTTTACTTCTTCCCCCTCCTCATCCTGCCTTCTCTGCAACAATTCATAATATGACTGTTTATGTATGAGGACCTTTTTTCAAACAATATTATTACTCTTACTCCCTCAAGAAATCTTAACTATGGCCATTTGGCCCATTTTGGCAAATACCTTATTTATACCAAATTCCAAGGAGAAAAATAGCTTCCTGAGGAGATTACAAATTTGAGATAGAAAAACCATATCCAGGATAAGAAAAATGTAGTTAGAGTTTGTGTTTGGTTTTCATTAATGGCCCTTTGACCTGAGTCTTATAGTCACCTTTCAAATTAGCATCCTTGGAGCCTGATACTTTTAGACTCCTTTTAGGTATTGGGGAGAAAAAAAAGGTGAGCTTATCCCTAGAAGTAAGCAGTTTTCTCCTTAAAGAGCATCTGGGCAACTCTCTTGTCCACACACTGACCTGGAATTCAGTGGTAATGGCAGGGCTAGAAATGAAGCCCAGCTTGTTGCCTCTGAGCTCAGGCTACAGAAGGACAGTGCTTGGCCATAGCAAAGGAGCCTAAAAGAAAGGCAGTTTGCACCTCTTGGGTTAAAATGAGCCAGGCACTACAGATTTCCATCTATGGTGATATGCTCTGACAAACACTTTAAGTTTAATTAGCAGGAACCAAATTCTCCTTTAATTTATTCAAGTGAAGCTCTATTGGTTTCAACAGAGTTAGCTCTTCTGTAATTGAGGGAAGAATTTGGCCAGCATCTGTAATAAATCATTAATGAGCATGTAGTAAGATAAGTTTTAATGATTAATTAACAATGTATTTTTTGGAGAAAAGTATTCTTAACATGCCCTTAATGTATCAAGTGATAATTACAATATTAAAAGCCGAGTGATTAAAGCAATTAATTATATGCTTAATTTATTTACTAATTAAGCTTTAATATATGTATAGTTAAGTAATTGCTAATGAGTATTTCACATTTGCTAAACAGGTCTGGCAGTAATTACATGGGAAACACCATAAAATGATTTTTCTAGTGATTATAAGAAAAAATACAAAAATCTTTGGGGTTTTTTTTCTTTCTTTTTATTGTTTTTTTTTTTCTCCCTATATGAATTTCTTGGCTTGTGTTTTCCTCCTTGGTGAGCAAAATGTTTACTAGGATGCAAGTTTCATAGGTCTGAAAGGTCAGTGTTTCTGCATGCATATGATGAAATGTGCTTCTGAAGCACAACTCAGTCATGCCTACAATGAAAATAGTGATCTTACCCCCTTGTGCACACAGAGCTAAAGCCTGCAATTTTCTTAGCCTCTATTCAGATCTGAGGCAAAATTCTGGATGTGGTTAAAGGGAGTTTGCTGTTAGGACCACAGCTCTTTGTTCTTTGGCTATGCAAGAACTTTTAGCTCCTGAGCTGAACTCTTACATCCTTAATTCTTATATAATGCATTTTTCAGTCAGATGTGGGCTCCTTCATTTAGAGCATATGTTGCATCTGTTGTTGCAGCCCTTCTTTGAAGTAAGTCCTATACTTTGAGCAGAAAAACTCCAAGTAAAGAAGATAAAAGTTTTGTCTAAGCAAACAAAAGGGCAATATAATCACTTTTAGACATATCTGACTCCCGAGCGAACTCCTGAGGTCTTTATTCCTTTAAATTCCTATTGCCTCCTAAGTGAAACCCAGAGCCTGAACTTCTGGTCCTTGCTCAAGTTGTGTCACAAACTGGAGAAGTACAGATAGTCCCTCTTTCTCCACCTCTCTGCCTTTGTTGCTCCACACATTGCCTCCAGCAAGATATTATCCCAGTGTAGATTCTGAAATGCTTAAAAGTATGAATGGCAGTGGCATACTACATGTAGCATGGTTTGGTGGAAAGACACTGCAAAACATGGAGAAGTGTTCAAGAAAGGGTTAGCATTACTATGGCTGTAATTATTTCTTAATCCACAAGGAAATAAGTGAGCAAGACACCTACCCGTTGACTTGTCAGGGTAGAGCCTGGTAATGGGACAATCCCCAGCCTAGTTGCCAACCCCTAGCTTTTGCAGCATAGAGGTCTGGAGATATTTAGTTTTCCTCCCTTTCCTAATCTTATGCTTGTTTCTCTCATTTCAAGCTTGTGTGTATTTCTGCAAAATCCCATCTGCTTCCTCTGCCATTTTTTAAGTTTGGAGCCTGGGGACACCATCCCCTCAAGTCTTCTGTCTGGATACATCTTCTCAGCGCTCTAATTTGTATCTGGCAGGTGAAAGTGCGTGTTGACCCAGAGCACATTCCTGGGAGAGCAAAATTAAATAGGTTCAGTAGGTCTGGGATGCACATAAACAGGTCTTAATGTAGTGTGTATTCTCATCACATGCATTAATGAAGTTGGAGATGGACTGACTCTCACCCAAGCATGGGGTCTTTGTGAATTCCTTTTGCTCTCACCAGGTCAGAAATGGACAGGAGTGACATATGGACTCAAGGGACTTCACTCCAAACACAGGGCTTAGCCTTGGCTTGCATAGAGCCTTCATTTTTGCCAAGATTCCACACATCTACCTAACTGGTAGCATGTGACAAACCCAGCTCTATCTGTGGTAAAAACCCACAATCATTCCCAAAGACAAATAAGATTACATATATATGGCATACACCCTTACTCAGTTATATAAGAATGCATTCTTCTGGTAAAATTTGTGGTTTTATTTATTTTTTTGCATTTATTTAAGAGATAGCAAAGAGATAGCAAGAGATAAGGGCATAAACTGAAGATGGGGACTTACTGAACAAAGATTTAAGAGTTGAAAAGCACGTATCTATTTTTATAAGAACATTAGAAAGGAATTTCAGCCAAATGTCCTCCCAGAGGAATCAAGCTGGTAGTTGAGTGATTTTAGCACCCTCTGACACCAGGGAGAGTTTTGAGCACCAAGTATCTCCTAACACGGAAAGACATTACCTTGAATGATCTAGGTAGGCTTGTTCTAGAGAGTCAAATAGAGATGTTGCCTTCCACATGGGAACAGCTGCTGGGCTGTGACCTGACATGATCTGGCAATCAAAATTCTCCCATAGGACTTCATAGATTTCATTATAAGTTTGGGGTAATTTGGGGGTTCACAAAAGGAATTATTGACATTAGTGCTCTATTCAGATTGCAGCAGATTCCTGAGACTGATTGTCAGTGGTCAGGAAAGATTAATTTCTCCATTGTGCCATACGTTGCCTTAGGGGTGGCCAGGAGGTCCACCTTGTTCTGAAGAACTCAAGACCAACCATGAGAGCTATGGGTTTTTATGTAGGTCTTAATGAAGTTAAAAAGACCTGGTAGGATTGAACCTTATCTAAAATATCAGAAAACATTTTTTCTGACTGCTCACATGGTAGAATCCTAATAAACAAAACTGAGACAAGACAATTCCATTAGTGTTGTGCTCTGCTGGCATCACAGTATCCCTTCTCTTGACCCAGAAATACCCCTGTATTCTATGGAGGATGGGTATGAAGGGTTAGAGTCCTCACTTCAGACCACTGGAAGAAGCTGGACTGGTGCTGACACGTTTAATGCAGTAGGAACATAGCACCTGGTCGTCTCCTGTGGTCTGTAAATCTTGGCAGATGAGGGGGTTACAGCTGGACTGCAGAATGCTTTTTCCCTAGCTGACTTTTGAAGTAAAGACATACCTGAATGGCAGGCTGACAGAATTGTGATCCATGGTTCAAATTGCTCCAAAGAGTTTAATTTTGATTACAGTATGTTGCTAATAAAACCAAGGCTGTGGGTCTGGTCCCCATATAGGCTGTTCTCAGGCAAGTCTCATTCAAGGTTTAATTTTTTTTTACTGTTGTTCTTCTCTAATCAAGGTGCACATAAAAGAGAAATTGCTGATAGGAGGGTACAAAATCATGATGCCCAGAAAGCTTGATAATTTTCTTAGAAAATCCTTGCTTTTACCTCACCAAGACTTTTTTCTTAGTAAGGTCTTTGAAATGGTCACTAGGAACTGGAGAGCTTGGAGCGCAGAAAATGGAAAGTTAAAACATTTGCACATGACCATCTTCACCCAATCAACCTAAAGAGCTCTGAAATTTTAGAATTCATATTCATAGGCTTGGTTAGTACCAGAAAATTTAATGGAGATCTCTTTTGGACAATATTTTCTTCTCTGTACCATGAAGTATATTGAGCATCTGTAAGTTCTGTGGAAACTTTAAAGAGGGAAATTTCAGGAACAGAGAAATACATTGGGCAAAGTTTTGAGACAGTTTTAGATTCCTCCCAAAAGGCCACAAGGAAGCTAGGTTTCTACCATTCTACATTTTTATACTTTTGTTCATCTCAAGTTCATACTGAGCATGCCTTTGTGTTTCTAAGCCATGTGTAACTCCCACAGCTATGTGCAGTGCAATGGTCATTAGCAGAATGTATCAGAAAGGGCTACAGAGGCTAAATAAATTTAGCACCTATGCTGTTAAATAACACAGGTCAGGCATTGTTTCTTCTCCCTGAGGCCAAGTGTCATGGCAAGACTTGCATCTACCTATTTAAACTTTCCAACAAATCAGAGGGGACATCTTCACACCTCCTTTAGAGAAAGATCTGTAGTGCTTTCTGTCTCTTGAGCAATACCCAGGTGTTATTCAGCACAGCTCTAATCAACACAGAGCAAAGCTAGGCCAGGCTGAGTGTTAATGGTTAAACAGACACTCGAAAGACAGGCCACTTTGCGAAGCTGTGCCTCATTGCTTCTATATTTCCCAGTATAGGTGTAACTATGTTATGGTGGAAGGTATTCTGGAAGAAGCATCTAAGAAAATCTGCAGTGAGAACTGTACATTCATTGCACCTCATTACTCACATAACTTTCAGAAATTAGCTCTGTAGGTAAAAAGTATTTATTTGCCTTTTTTATGCTAGTCATGTCAAGAACTCCTTTGTGAAAATCCCACTGATTTAAGCAATGGACATTCCCTACAGATGTCAGTCTCATCTGAGGAATTCATACGCTCTTTCTAGAGACCAGCCTGAAAAATTACCTCAAAACACAATAACTTTAGTAAAGGGGTGGTGATGGTGGTGTTTACCCACAGAGCAGAAATAGGAAAAATAGAGCAGAACAGTAAGAATTGTCTGGCTTAAGACCCAAGACCTCCACCCAGTCAAAAAGCAAACCAAGGTGACCTTTTGCTAGCACATCAATGGCATAAGCATTTGGCATTGGGTCCTGAATTAGCCTTGCAACTTTTGAGATTAAACCTAGAACAACTTCTGATTTAACTGGCTTAGCAAACTGATTTGCTTTCATTTGAGTAGCAGGACACAAGGCACAAAACATGTCCATCCTGGTTCCTGATTTAGTGTTACACATAGCTCCTAGTGAGGTTAACAGCCTAGAGCTTCAGTACTCCTAGAGCAGCTTTCATGTGTGGCTTTATTGGAACAGATCTCTTTGAATGGAATATTGGTTGGGATGTTATTGTAGCTCTTTCTGTGTCCTCCACAAAGCACTTTGGAAGCATTGGTCACTCATTAAGGGTGTAATGCAAATATATATTAATTTCTTGAAAATACCTTTTGTTTAGTCTGCCTTCTCTTTTGATCACTATGTAGCATTATGCATTTGGAATATGTGAGAGAAATCTTAATAATAAAAAGCTATCCTTGAGATGCTATTTCCACTTTTTTTTTACTTTGAGTTATTTTTTTTTCTCTCCATTAGTTTTAACAACAACTAGTTGTTAAAATAATGCAGAAGGGAAGGCTTTAATATTTACATTTTCAGTGATTTAATAATTTTCTTTTTCACTTTCTAATGGATTAATTTAAAGGCTTTATGCTCATTCCCAATTTTTTTGTTCAATTTAAATATATTAGGTAAACAGCCTCTGGTTTACTTCCTGTAGGAGAAGGAAACATTCAAAGTTACCAAATATTTTACTCCTTCCAGTGACTGGTTTACCACTTATTGCTGGCTTCAGAAAGGGTCACTGCCAGCACTGTTTTTCCCAAAGGCAAGATAGTAGTTCTCTCATTGAGTAGAGCCAGCTTTTTTCCCCCTCTCTCTCTTTTTCACTGCCAATTCCACTACTGATCTTGTGCAATAAAATGTGCTTGTCAACAAAAATGTCAACTAAGTTTAAAAAGAATAGTCTGAGTAAAACTAAAAAGTAAATTATTTAAGTAGAGTTGTAGTTGAAACTTGAAAGAATTTTGTTTGGTGGTTTTCTTTACATCATTCTGCCAATGGAGGAGGAACTCTGAATTCCTAACTAGTGAAGCCCTGTCATAAGTGGGGCTGACAGTTCACATTGAAAATTCTGTTTTCTTCTTTCCCAGGAAAGCAAGTCAAAGTTAAACCAACAAACTATTGTTGGCAAGTGCCTTACCTTTGTTCTGTGCTTCCTTATAAATTAACCACTTCTGTTTTCTAGGTTGCCTGTAAATGGAATTCCTAGAATTTAGGGTCTCATATTATCTATATTATTTTAAGATGCTGCTGCATCCTTTTAGACAGAGACTGGATTTAGAACATGTATGAATCTCTATCACAGCTTGCTCACAAATAGTAATGAATGAAAAAGAAATAGACTCTAAATTTTGGTTAGTACATTATGAAAGCAGTTAGAAATTGGGCAACCAGCTCCCAAAGTTTGTAACAGTAAAATATCAGTGAAATTAAGACATTTCTGTGAACACATCAACACTGTGTCTGGTCTATCAGTATGATGACATATTGAGTTTTGTACTTGTTTGCATACAAAATTTCACTGAAATGGCCAAGACTGGACATTTTGTGCATTAGAGTTGGAATGTATCTAAGTGTAAAAAAGAGCTGATTTTACTGTAGAATTGCTCTTAATAGCATTGTATGCCTGGAACTCTCCATAACCATACATTTTTTTCTATGTATCTATATATACATAACCTCTATTCTCTACTAATTGACTTATCAGTATATACTACAGTATATACATGGCCAGTTCATTAAGGTTAATTTGTTCAAAAATATTAGAAGCATTAATTTCTGGCTTATAGCTAATGTCTGCTCCCAGCCAGTGTCTTGTTTCATCATTAGTGTCAGCTAAATTATAACTCACACCCAACTGTTTTTACACTATCTAATAGAATCAATTGATGCAATGGTTGACAAGATGCTGTTTTGCATTTTGTCATCTCACTAATGCACATGGCTTAAAGGCATTGGCATCCATAATGTGGGACAGTTTTGTAGGAGGCACAGAATAGGCTGAAGCTGCAAGGGCCATTTTCATAAAATATTAATGAAATTGAAAAATACACTGGGGTTGAAGGCTTGTCTGCTAAATGTAAGGTAAAATCTATTCTGTTCTGCTTTCTGATGACTGTAATTAGCAGCCCTAATTAAAAATTCAAACCTTGTGTATATTTGAAAGCATGAATCTTAGCTCTCATAGTGTTTATTTCCTTTACAAAGTATTTTATTTTACAACACTAATTGAACAGGATCCTTCCTAGCCTGACAGCCGCAGCTGGCTGGAGCCAGTTTATGTATCCAGTCTCTCTAGACTACTTCCTTTTGTAAGCAATAAAACATCTTTAAAAAACATGTATATGCTCTCTATGAGCCATTAACTCTGTGTCACCCAGTGTGGAACTGGCCATCCGCACACATGCATTGTTGTTTCCTTCACTTAAAAGTGACCTCTTTGAAAAGGCAGCTTTTTTCTGATCTTCAATATTTAATGTGGATTTACTTACATTAAATGACCACCTTTCTTAAGGGGACTTGGCCCAATTCTGACATTATTTATGAACAGCATATGCTGTGCAAAACAACGGAAGGAATCACCATTAGTTCCAGTAGAAAAATCTACTTTTTATCATCACTTTGTGTAGTTATTTTGAAATTCATGGTCAAGATACTAGGGCCCCACTAGGGAATATATGACTGCAAACCAAGTCCAAATTGATTATATGCATGTTACACTCTGAAATGCAATGTATGGTGAAGAAGAAGGTGTGAATGGGTTAAATGTTCACTGTTTTATTTCCTCTTTTCACTGTTTTCCACAGTAATGGCTCTGAACTGTACTATTTCCTATTTTCTTTTCCATACCCTGTAAAGAAGACAACACCAGAATTTTAATGTCTCATATAATGTCCATAATCATATGGAATATTTTTCTTCAGAACTTGTATTTTGAATGGGTGGACTTTTTAACTCCTTGTGCCAGACCAACAAGGGCATAGGAGGAGGGAACAAAGTGAATTTACAGAAAAGGGCAGTGGAAGACATTCAGTGGCGTTGTTAACTGAGTTCTTCACTGATTCATGCGAGAAAATGAAATTTGATGATCCACCCTCTTTGTGACAAAGGGTCTGATCTTGCAATTCCTGCTCAGGCAAAATTGACTTTAGTGGGAGTTTAGCCTGAGTAAGGAAGGCTGGATCAAGTTCAGAGATCAGCAGGAAAATAAAAATAGTCAGGAGAAACCCAAAATAACTCAGTTCTGAAGAACTGGGATCTCTGTGCCAATAATTAAGGTTGTAAAGCTACAAATGTAATTGTGTGATACTTAGCACTAATTTGTAGTGAAGAAATGAGAGTTTAACCTGAAGTATAATTCTGTTTCTAAGTGTTAGAAAATAATTTAGACGCTGTCAGCACAGTAAGTGTTTAAATTTCTAAAGACTCTTTCCACTCTGCATTGTAATACAGCTGAAAATTCCTAAATACAAAAAGTTTTCACAAAAAGCTTTGAAATTTTTTAATTAAATTTTGTTTCTTAAAGTTATATTTGGATAGTTTATTTTTATCTTTCATGTTCATGCTTGTGCAATCTGTAGCCAATGAGCATGCAATCAAGTCTTTTAAACGCCTCATTCCCACAGAGCAATCTACACAAATGTTTCAGTTCAGGAAAAGCAACACATGTCCATGAAATTTCATTTTGCCTGAGAAACATTCAGATGAGTTCTGTTAGGTTATTCTCAAAGTCATTGTAAGATACAGGGAGGGGCTAGAAGGATGATACAAGCCATGTTTGTTACCCTCTGTTCCTCCCTGTGGCAGGATGGAAGGCTTCTCCTTTAAAGCATTCACAGTTTTGGGCTGTGAGGCACATCCATTATTGGTCCTGGGATGTCATCCAGGTGTTTGAGTAAGTTATTCAGACATATCACCTCTTTATCAGAATGAGAATAGGATTTGCAATCTCTTCCTCCTTCCATGCTCTATTTTCCACAGACAAGGCCAGAGAAGATGCAACCTGCTTTACCCATCTGACAGAGCATGGTCTGAGACAGGCCACAGGTAGATCTGGAGGCATCCAGACACTTGTTCAGCACACTTGTCCTTAGCACTCCTGTTTACTGCTTCCTCTACTTTCTTCTGCTTGCCTGTCTTGAATTGAAAAACACCTGCAGGAACTAATCAAACAAACCATACTGTGAGTTTTCACTGAAGTTTCACAGGGAGGTTCCCTCCATCCTTTCTAAAATTCTTAGTGAAAAACCCATACTTGGGTATTTGGACAAGAATCCTCTCGCCTCCTAAAAGCCAAACCTGGATCCAGAGATCAACCCCTCACCTCTTAGGGCCAAACCCGAAGTTTCTAGATCACCTTTCATCTAATCATGGGTATCTAGGTCAAAGTAGTCAGCAAGTCTCCCGTTGTAGTCAAAGGGGAGCATCTAGGGAGCCCACCTTTCCTGAGCACATAGCATGGCTGAGCTGAACAATCCTTCCAAGAGGGTGTTTGCTCTTTCTACCAACACAAACCACAACTTCTAGATGATCATGGGCAGGTGTGATGTATCAGCCCTAATGCCATTTCTCTGGAGGATAGCCACAGCTTCCTCCTCTCATGACAGCTGAAAATAGTCCACTAATCCTTTAGATGCCCCTCGACTTGTAAAGGGGCCTATTTCTATAAACATCCTCATGAATTCTCATCTTGCAGGATCTGAAAATCACAAAAAAAAAAAAATAAAATTCCAAGAACAGACCAGCAAGTAGATAAACTGGGTAAACTGTGAGGTTTTTACTAGTTTATTTAAATTTGAAAATTATAAATTGTTAGCAGGACTTGAGCACAGAACTATCTTGAGTTTTTAAAAAGCATTTCAAACAGGAGAATAGCTATAATTTGTGGGAAGTACTTGGACTGTGGGCTACTTCAGTACAGAAAAAAAAAATGTATATAAGCACCCAAGAAAAATGCATTAATTAGTTTAAACAAAGTACAAAGCTGTACAAGTTAAAAGATGCGGCAGTGTTATGGGTTAGGTGATATGTTTATTATTTGTTTAGTAAGTTGGATTGGGAAACTATTGACTGGGTTTGACAAACCACTCTTAATAGGTAGATTAAAAAGATTATAGTCCAAGTCACATAGAAGGATATTTCTGTGGTCTTTAGATGGTTATTTACTCATTTTTGAAGAGGTGGCTGCATCTGCAGAATTCAGGTTCAACATTTTTATATAAAATTTTCTTGAAAATATTATTTTGTGCTTCATTGTTAAATTTTATTTTAAGGTATATATTACAGTGGTTTTTGAGGAACTATTGGTGGACTAAAAAACTCCCATACTACTTTTTCCTACAGAGATTCTTTTGAATTACATTGATAGTATAGCAGTTTATGTTAAAAATTGTAGTAAATATAGAATATATTTCTCAGTTAAAGTCAAAAAAAGGGACATGGGGGAAAAGCATTTATGCAGGACACCCAAAGATAAACTGGTTAAATGCTGTAGTCCAAAGTGATGCAGCTTAATATTTTCAACACAGATACCACTTGGTCTTATGACTCAGTATTTCTCTCACGTGCTATTGGCAGTTGAGTGGCCTAGTACTTCCTTTGGTGGAGCTCACATAAGTTTAGTTTAAAAGAGTGGTTTTTTTTTTTTTTTTTTGCCATAAGGGAAAACTAGAGCAGAAGACAGTAAAACTTAGTAGATTTTAAATTGTGGTTCAGGGATTAAAGCAATTACTTTTAAAGAGTCATAAACTGATATGTTGCTGAATTTGTCTTTTTCCTCCCTCAAGCTGTCATACCCCAGGCAATTGCCTTCACATCGTGTATAGCATTACTTCTCATCTCTCCAACCAATGAGAGCATCTCCCAGGCAGGGACGTACTCAAAATGAGCAAAGACTTTCAGGGCATTTCCAGTCCATCCTCTTTTTCTGTTCTTTCTCCTAACAGGATTGTGGCTTATAATGCTGTTTCACAACCGGCAGGTACACATTACCCTTGTTAACATGTTTTGCACTCTCTCACATAGAGAAATAGCTCTAAGGATGAGCAAAAGGGAGGAGAACTTGACCTGTTGGCCTAAGCAACTTAGCAAGGTCATCAATTCAGTGCTGACATCTGCCTCCAATCCACAGATGGTGCTGCTCTAAGGAGTTTTCGGAACCTATTAAGGCAGGGGGAGGAGGGAAGCAAGCTCTCATTACCCACTGGTGAAAAGGGAAATAGCCATATATACTCTTGTTATAATTCATACTCATGTCAGAGAGGTGAATAGATCATTTTCTCCTATACAAACCATAGATATGGAACTGTTAGGACAGGCAGAATGGCTTTATGGCTCTGTTCTGAGTCACACACACATAATCTGTTGTCTTATTTTCTGTACAGGCAGGTCTAATCACACATGCACATACAGAAACAGAGAGAGAGCGTTACAGAAACTAGACTAATTCTGGGACATAACAAAAATCCCTGGTAAAGTTTTATTGTCTAGTCTAGTAATGTGGTCATACAGAGTGCTGTCTACAGCACTGGCTTACAGAGCAATATGTGAGGGAATGGGAGGGGCCTGTGGGAAAGGTTTTCATATTTCAGGTGGAGAGTAAACATTTATCAGGTGGATTTTTTTTAAGATAACATGGATTTTTTTTTTTTAAGATAACAATGCCTGCTTTGGACTTTGTTAGATAGCTGAAAGAACTTTTCAGAAGTGGTTCTGGTCAGCCTAGTGTGATGATAACTCACTGTGCTCCATGCATACACAAGCACAGTGCTTATACTAGGAGAAATAGGCAGCTGAAAACATACCACACACGTGAGGAAAGCATAATCTCTATGTTTAATGTTTTGTAATGAGCCATTCTTGATGTATCTTTTCCATTGCTTACATGTTTTCTGATTGTAGGTTATGTTTTCAGACTCTAACATTTACAGTTTCAGGGCATATTCAAACAGATACTTTATTTAATCTATTAAAAATAAATTCTATTTACCAAATCTTTTTTCCTCCTCTCCTCTCCTCTCCTCTCCTCTCCTCTCCTCTCCTCTCCTCTCCTCTCCTCTCCTCTCCTCTCCTCTCCTCTCCTCTCCTCTCCTCTCCTCTCCTCTCCTCTCCTCTCCTCTCCTCTCCTCTCCTCTCCTCTCCTCTCCTCTCCTCTCCTCTCCTCTCCTCTCCTCTCCTCTCCTCTCCTCTCCTCTCCTCTCCTCTCCTCTATCACAATTCCTTACAGGAGTATTTGCATCCATAGACATGAGGGGTGTGAGATCCTCAGAGATCTGATTATGAGTGTGGAGTTCAAATAAAAGATCCTTTCCATGCTTTTGAAAAAACATCAAAATTATGTCTGTTACATTTGCTCAGCTCATGAACAAAAACTGAAGCAAATTAAGAGGAATACAAGTAAAAATGACCAGCTCACACTGCTTTGGAGTGCATATAACATGGCTAAGAATTTTAAATGAGGCCTAATGCAAGGCTAGAGAGGCTCTGGGTGGTATATTATCCTTTTCACATTCACTCTGTATAGCATATATTTCTACAGATCTCTGCTTCCCTCCCTCCAGGGTTTACTCCTTTTCCCACTACCCTTTTCTTTCTCTTCTTCACCTCCTTCTGCCATTTATGGATTTTGATTGACGAGAGTTAAATAGCATGCAGCCAACCTCTAAAGCAGCAGCTGGGGCTAGCAGTCCTTCCACTTAGACATATAGGGATATCTTCAAATACTCCATTCTGTGATAAATCAGCATCCCAGCCGCCTGATGTATGAATGATTGGATAATTCCATGCGTCTGTTTTTTGACCCAAAGCTGCTTTTGCTAAGACTGTATCTTTCCTTCTGCTGCCCCTAGCTTCCTATTTATTTTCAAGATCTCCCTCTGTTATTTACATAGGTGCAGGTCAGTTGGGGTGGCCTTTCCTCCTCCTGGTAGGCTGGTCCTGTCTCCTATGGGCAGAGGCAGCTGTGCACAGGGCAGCTGTCCACATCTGGGCCTGCAGCCCTCTGAGTGATGAGCACAGCCCTTACCCCCCTGCTGTAGGTTATGAATAACCCTCACTGAAGCCCACAGGAGTTATTTGTGTCCCATGAGGAGGAAACAGGGCCAAACCCCTCTGAAGCAGACCTGTAAATTTCCTGCCACTGCAGGCAGATAGGCACAGCAGGGATGAACGGTGCTGTGCATGTGCACCCGGGCTGGTACAAACAGAGCACTGCTCTGCTCTTCCAAGGTCATAACCAACAGTGCACAGTTGGTGATAATTAAAAAACAAAGGAAAAAGTAAAAACCCTATTAGCCAAACAACAAACCCCCTCAAATATAGAAGTTCCTTTTTTGTTTTTGAAAAGGACAGAGTTAGTCTTACAGAAATTTGGAGTCGTCATCAGGATTTCTGAGATTTATGACTAGGCTATGGGGGTAGCACAAACAGTGTTGTTGAAACTTAGAAGAAAAGCAAGAATCATAATTGTGCTAATAATTTTTTTACTAATGAAACACTTCGATATTTTAACTGCTTTTCCATCTCTCATACAATAAATAGATGTCTATGAAGTAATAAAATGCAAAGTACTATTTAGTTCTTTCAAATCTACTCACAGCTTGGTGAGAATTTGGGAAATGGCATAAGTGTACAGACTGTTTTCTCCTAGATGTTAAAAAGCATCTTTGATTTTCCAGAGAAACACACACACCTTTCATAACACATAGGCATGTCACTATATTTGCAACTTTAAAAAAATTCTAAGTTCAAAGTTTTTAAATTTTCAAGATATTTTAAAAAAATCCTCCTTCTTGAAAAAGTGCCCAAGAAAATCAGTTTGGTAGATAGCCAGGGCAAGAATTCTTTGATAAAAACTCACATAACAATTATTTTGGGTTAAATAATTGAAGCACTCTGGTATGTATTTTTAAAAGCTTCTGTATCCACTGAGTTGTGCAGTCTGAAATCCACTGCACTTTCAGGAAAGAAACCTCTGGTGAATGGACACTCACCGTCAGGACAGTCCAGCTCCACATCCATGGAAAATCTCCTCCATACTTTAGGGAGGCTGTGACTGTATCTTTAATATTTTTGCAGAAGAATTCACTTTGTAGAACTGATGCAATTCAAGGTGTCTAGGAGTGCAGTAAGAAAATCCCATCGTAGTAGCCAGGGTATTCCAGCCAAGTTTAGCTATAACCTTCAGATTGGTGAGGATGCTGCCCTACATGTCTTGAATGCACTCAAGGGCACTCTGTAAATTACTGTCCCTCTCTTTCAAAAGACCAAAGGTATGTATATTTTTGTCTTAGTTTTGTAAAGTGCAGGGAAACATGTGGCTCCTGATTCACCATATGTATGTGACACATCCATGAAAAGCAGCATCTGGGTGATCAGGAAGAAAACCAAATCTGTTGTCAGAGCCTGGAGGTCCTTGCAGGAGCTTGTGGAAATTGACTGAATGTTATTGTTGGTCCAAATAATATATTTATTTTGCAACTTTCAGTTTTAAAACCAAGACTCATCTGGAGGGCCAGATTCACTGGTCTGCCTTGGATGCGCTGCACTGTTTGGGTGATGTAAAACATCTGTAAACTTGAATTGACTGGGCTTGTTGGGGTTGGCTCCCCGTCAGGTTTACAGCTGCTTCACACTGCCAGAGCAGTGCAGAAAGTCTAAGCAGACAGGTCTGTCTCTTCTTGCTGCTGTGAGGCACAGGGCAGCTGAGAATCAGAGCCACTGGCAAGAAGCAAACGTTATTTCTGGTGGGAAAGAATAATTATAATATAAGCATGGTGCAAGGAAAAAATTATCATTGTTGTGTGCAATTTTAGGTAAGGAAAAGCAAGTCAGTAAAACTTCTCTGGAGAATTTTTCCAGTTTTAAATAAAATCACAGATAGTTTCTAGTATGCTGGTATGTTCTCTGCTGTTACATAGATAGTTAAAAAGGAAATGGATGGATCACTTTGGGAATTAGCACTAGAATCTGTCAATGGCATTATGTTTTGACTCTTGACTGCATCCAAGAGCAGTTCCTAAGGAATTTTAATATCTTTGTTGCTCCCAGGAATGTCTTGTTAGTAGGTCCCTATGTTTTATGAATGGAGACATGCAGACCAAATGTCTGCTGACAGGCAAGGACAGAAGGTGAACATGGGGAAAAGTCACGTGCCATTTCATGGCAAAGGACAAACATGTTAGTACATGCATTAAAAATGAAGTAGCAGTGCACTGTGTCAGTATATATATTTTAGTTTTACTGTGAGTACATGTTTCAAACTGCGTCATTCTCTTCTTGGCTTTCTTTCCACATCCGGTAGCTGCTGCTCCATAAATAGCTCCTGACCTTCCCAAAATTTACTTGCAGTCTTCTCACTGTGGGCATTAGGTCACTCATTGTTAATGAGTGTATTAGATAATAGATGTTAACTCCAGTACACTGCAGTGTTTCAGCAGAGTGCATTCCCCAGCAATGAACACAAAGTGTCACTGTGACCACACACTAATAATTCCAAGAAAAATAGAAACTTTTGCCTAATTTTAAATTTATTTCCTTGTCATATGTGTGCTCATTTGGAACTTCTAGCATTAATTATCTTTGCTCCAAGTTGGGCCAGTCTGGAATTCTAATTATCTGAATTTTTACAATTCATGTCTCTGAGGTCTTAGTGTACTTTGGAACTGAGGTCTAGGCTGTACATAATCAAGGCAGAAAAGAGACAGGTGGCAATATTGTACATTTCAATTGCCTCGTCTGATGTGCCCCTTTTGTAGAATAATGAACATTGGAGAAACAAATTGGTCTGTCAGAGTCAATAACAGCCCAATGCCCTGAGCTGCTGGTCACTAATGCTTCCTGTACTTAATCAATGTGCTGCAGGAGATGTTCTGTTCAAAACAGTTAAAGATGAGCAGCAGCAGCAGCAGATTTGGCAGCAGGACTGGGAGAGAGAGTGAAAACATCCATAGAGTTGGAGATTTCTTGTGCTAAGCAAGAGACAAGCCAAATACAAACAAAGTGCTTAAAGGAAAACCGGCAAAGAAGCTAAGACACACCGTCCTGTTGGTAGAGGAGGAAGAGGAAGTCAGTCCTTTCCTCCAAAATGAGTAAATAGAAGATTTCTGCAAGCATAGCAGGAAAAGACCACACTATGCATGTCTACAATTAAACCTTTAAAACAATCAACATGAGAAGTAAGAAGTTGATAATAATACTTTTTTTTCCTCCAGTCGTGATCAGAAAGCCTGAGTTACCAATACAATTGGTGCTTGTAGTAACATTCAAGACAACAAATTGTCATTTGAAGCAAACTGTCAGGAAAGCAAAACAAATAGGGAAAGTCTTGCAATGACATAGCTTTTAAATCATGTTCATAAGTAGCTTCTGAAACAATTGAGTAAGCAAACAGAAAACAGATTCTTTGCAGGAAAAGGATAAAAGGTGATTTATGCCTAACACACTAGATCAACAATTTTTTAATGGGTCTTATGGCATAAATCTGGACAGATGAAAGGTACTTATGATTGTGCACTCAGGAAAAAACAGAAGATAACAAGAATAGATAAAACCCCCTTTTGTTACTGAAAACTAAAGCTCAAAAGCAGCAACTTACACTTGTGAGCTATTTTCCAGAAATACAGTCTTAGGGGTTGGAGCAGACGATTAAGGAACCTCTTTTCCCCTCTGCACCTTGCCTGGACAGCATGTTGGGGGCTTCTATATTTCTTGGAAAAGAACAATAAATAAGTCTAAATCAACTTAATCCCAGGAGTTTGAAAGCATATATATGCAAACTACATTTTGACTTGCTTGACAGTGGGAAATATGAAGCTGTCACAGAACTGAGATGGACCAGTCCTTGTCTTGAAAACCTCACAAAAGTGAAACATAAAAAGAGTTGGAACGAGGGAAGCTTGGCAGGAATTAGAGAATCTCATAAAGATTTTCAGGAGGGGACAATGATAACTTTATCAGTCTGAAGTCCATTGTTTCTAGTCTAAGCTAGAGACATGCATTCAAAATTGACTAAAATAAGTAGAGATTTTCAACGGTTAGTACATCCCCAGTAATTTGTACAGATTTTGTAGAATGAAAAGTACTTCTCTTTCTCCACTGAGAGCTGAATCTGAGAGTCACTGAGAGCCTAATGCCATCTTCTCTGAATACTCAGGAAGTTTCTCTCTGACTAGTTCTACTTTAAACTGAAGTTTTTGCCTTTGTTCATATCAGACAGATTTTATGGATAAGGATGACATTTGATGAAAATTTGCAGGAATAGTCTAGTGTTCCCAAAGAAAAGAATAAAGATAATGAGAATTGGGTAAATTATTCTTCATATGGTGATAATTTTAAAACTTGTAAAAAATTCCTGTGAGTAGTTTCTTTTCATTGGAGCAGAACTGGAAGAGTAGATGACAGAGTTGGATCCATGGGTCACAGAGTTTGACAGATATTTTGTTTTCAGAATAAAATACTTACCCTGTTAAAAAAATGTTGGAATAAGATCAGATTTTAATATTACTCACTCAAGACAGATTTGCCTATCAGATTTTAATATTACTCACTCAAGACAGGTTTGTCTTCCAACAAATTTTAAGCACAGGAGTATAGAAGCTCTTGTGAAAGATCTACATGTTTAGCTTTAGATGTATTTCCATCCCTGTACAAAAATAAAAAAAAATGTTTCTTTTTAGTAGCCACTCCTTAAGTATGATCGTTGTTAGTTGATTTGATAAATAAAGAAGAAATTATCCAAACCAATCCAGTAAATTGGAAAATTCTAAGGCCAACCTCTTCCCCCTGGAGAATCACAGTTATTCACAATTATTATGCCAACTTACGTACCTCTGAACAAACATTTAAATCCAATTCTTTCATCAGTGGTGGAATAGCAGCAGCTACAACAGACACAACAGCAGAAGGAACTGTTGCAGATTCCCAGGACAGAGAATGAAATTAAGGAAACAGTATTTGTGTTGAAAGCGGGAAAGCCTACGCCCCCGATGGATTTGCTGTAGAATTTTTAAATACATTTGAAAGTGAAATCATTTCAGGCTTACAGGACTATGTCACCAAGCTTTGGAGAGGATCGCTCCCAGACTCCCATAGGGAAGTAACTGCCTTTCTGCTTCTCAAACCAGATTATGATCCTCTGGAGGGGATATCCTTTCTGTAATTAAGGTTACAACCACAGTCCCATTTTATGGCTGATTGTGATATTCAATATGAAACTTCTATATGACTACTCGCTAAAGTCCAACAAAGTAACCAGAGAATCTGCTCCAATCTTACAGAAATATACATTAGTTCCTCTTATTTCTAGTTGTGATTACAAAAACACATAGATGTGTACAAATTTTTGTCCACAAATGGTTAACGCAAATTTATCTTAAACTGTTTAAAAGCACTATTTTTGAGGAACAACTATATTTAATTGCCAGATACCATCCCACAAAAAGCAGGAGGAAGGACATTTTGTCTGAGTTCCAACAGGTTTAAACTTTAACACATATCCTCCAACTGGAAAAGAACAACAAAGTAAAGCAGAAAGCTTACATTTAGCCAGGGAAAATGCTTCCCCACTAATGTGAGTGATGATGATGGAAAGATGGAATTTACACTCAGTATTAATTCAGGTGAAATAAATAGTGAGCACTCTTACACTATCCAGTAATTCCTATTAGCAATTTCAAAAATTATGCAGAACAATATGCTCCCTTACCTAGCCTTGAAACATTTATGGTGGGTTTTTTTTTTTTACAAAAACACAAGATTTAGAAGTTTCTTTCCAAGAAATTATGGACTGCTCCTCAGGCTCACAAGCCTCATTTACAGATGCATGTCCACGTAAGTCAAAGGATCTACCTCCTTTCTTTGGTGTCTGTAAGAAAATAGAACAGGACCTTACGTCTTCATCTCATTGAAAAGAATTTTCTGGTGCCATAGAAACACATGTGTGAACAGGAAAGATTTTTGGGAATTTACCAAAGCCTAACCTGCCAGCAGTTGCATAATGTCCTGAAGCATTTTAAAGCCGGCCAGAGAGTATCTCCTATTTGTCCACTTATTAACAGCCCTCTTCTCCCTGAGGCCCTTGGACGCAACCTCTATTAATTGTGGAATGATTTTGACATGATGACTCTCAAGGATATTTGTAATGAAAGAATATTTAGGCCCTTTGAGAGATTAGTGAAATATAAGCCATACACCAAAACAGCACGTTTATAGATATTTACAAATAAGACATTATCTGTGGGAGATAAATTGAGGAATTTTTGTACCCCTGAGTTCATTCCCTTCAAATGCTAGCTTTTAATTATGGATAAAGATCATGAAAAGAATCTGCACTTGATATCCTTTTAGGATGAATAAATTCAGGGGAGATAAAAGCTAAGATCAAGTGCAAAAGCAATCTGGATCAAGAATTCTCTGATGAAGAACGGATTGAGATATGTAATCAAACAAAAACAATCTCCATTAGTGTAAGATACCAAATGTTTATATTTAATGTTATTCATAGAATATGTATGACTACAGAAAGTATGTGCTAAGTAAATAGTGACAATGATGATATATATATGAAATGTAATTTTGAAAAGCAGTCTCAGCATGTGTGATAGGACTCAAAGCATTCAGCAACTCTGACACAAGGTTGCAGATTTTTTTCATCTGGAAAAAAATAACTAGTGAAGAAGCCAGAATCCCTAAAATATGTTGTAAAATATGGAATGCTAGAATAATTAGACTGGAATTAAAACAGAGAAGATAATCTATAGACTACATTAGCACCCATGCTTATAATAAAAAAAGAAAACTATCTCTTAAATAAAATAAACTTACGCATGTTTTAAGTTAGATCTGCTGAGGAAATACTTTCTACAGCCAGTTAAAGCCCTATAGCTTTTCTATATACTAAACTCAATTTTCTGTATTTGCACCTAAAAAAGGCCCTCATTGTTCCAGACATGCAGAAATAATGACAAGATGTGAGGGATGTGGTTTAATTTGTCTGCGACTTTATTAACTGAGCTCACCTGGGAATCATTCAGCAATAACATACTCGGTGCAGGTCATCATTTCTTCTTCACTTGTTTCCACACATTTGGAGAGAGCTGTCACTCATAACAGGGACCCCACTGCCCTCCCCTGCAAGGAAGGTAAAGAGCTGCAAAGAGGGTGCTGCCTATTTGCTGCAAGAGCCTCTCTTCTTCAGTCTCTTTAGCAAGCAGCTGCTCTTTGATTTGCTCCTAACCCTGCTTTATCAAGGAAGGACATGCCCTGGGGAACAGAGGCACTGGTCACCTGCCACCAGGAAACACCAGCAATTATCTGGAGTGCCCTGTCCAGGTTCCCAGACATCTAATCATTCTCAGGACAACCAGAAATACAAGCGAGGAGGTGGAGCCCTCTCCGCTGGATGGCTTGTGTATCCCAATGATTGTTGTTTCTTTGTAGGAGTTCATAAGAGGTGATCCCATCCCTGAACACACTCATCTAGCCTCTTCATAGTTCATGGACCTTCAAGGTCTTACTCACCTTTTGGTCTGATAGCTCACATCTCCCACCACTCACAAAAACATTCTCATTCACAGCACTATCTTTCAACTCTTTTCTCCCTTTCCCAGTTCCTTTTTATACAAAGTGCACTGGAAATAACTTCTGGCATACAAACCTCCTTTCTGGGCAATCCTATTGAACTGGTTAAAGGATTATCCAGCATTCAAGACTCACCTCCTATCAGTTAATTTGTCTTTAATAATAAATAAGTTCTGGCAAGGAATAAGGAGTTTATTTTGTCATCAACTGTCTTAGTCAATGCCTGAAATCTTGCCAGTTTAAAAAGAATGGAGATACACCTGCTCTGTCTTTAAACTGGACATATTATGTGAAAGATGATATTGAATGAAGGATACTTTCACTGACAGGTCTCCCTTCTGACAGGTATGTTGTACATATTGGGTTGTATATGTTCTCAAATCTACCTTTCCCAGAAAAATAAATAGGCTAAAGTTCCTCACAGAAAGATTGGCATCCACAAAAGAGTTATTCCCAGATCACATTTACTCAATATCTCATGGGGAGAGGATTAACAGCACCTCTTTGAACACCAGGTCATGGGTAGCATGGATTATTTATGGAAAATTTTTTACTTCTGCTGCATGCTTGCAAGTGCCTCAGTTTACCAGTGTCTGCCTGAGACTTTAACCACAGCTTTTCTGGCACTCCCCCTTTTTTCAGTTTTAGTGCTCAGCATTGAGAGCTTACCTGGATCATTTTTATTTCCCTAGGGCTCAGTTCATGTCTTTAGATGTCTATTACTATCTGAGATGTTGAGATTTTCTGTGACATTCTGCTTCTCCAAAAAGGCAGAGGACTTCTTGTGCCACATCCAAGAAATCTAGGAGGATTCACACAACACTGTGGGGTGTCTCAAATGTACTAGGTAACTCTATAGGCAGCTGTCAGCAAGCCCCTAAAATTCAACAATTGTATTATCTTCTACTCTGCTGCATGAATCTTTATCATTTCTTTGTACAACCATAGCTTGGTTTGTCCAAGAATGGATATCCAATTATTGTGGTTTCAGCAATTTTCTTTGCCCTTATCCAATAACATTGTTTGCAAAAACCAACTTTTGCTCAACCCCCAGCCCAGAAAAAGACAAGCATTCACCGTGGGGATGTGCATCTTACCACATGAACATTCCATGTAAGAAAAGGTCTCTCAACTGTCTCTTTCCCCTCTCCCTCTTTCTCCCCACAATGGAATCCTAGGTGTTGAAACTGTAACATTTTTTTACCTAAGCTGACTTTTGTTCCTTTTCTCTTTCCATCATCTTCACAGCTGCCACGGGGCTACAGTTCACAAGCTGTGTACTGTGTAGAGTGGACATTGTAAGGGCTGTAGCATTTCTGCCTTTTCCAGCCCACGCAGGGAAAGGGAACAAAGAGTCCTGTTATATTGTTAATTTAGCTTCCTTTTGTCTGTGCATACTGAAAGCTTTTTCTTGATCTGCTCAAGACCTGCTGCCTTTTCTGCACCCAGTTTCCTAAACAGATACCTTCTGACCCTGAGCCATAAGAAAAGCAAAAAAAAAAAAAAAAAAAAAAAAAAGTTCAGCTGGTGTCAGCCATTCTGTTCTGTTCCTACTTGCCTACCCTCTAAGGAAAGTTTCAATTTAATTTTTCTTTGAGCCCTACTGCCATTGTGCAACAGCCACCAATTCCCTCACCGCAAATCCACAGAAAGCTTCAGCCAGATCCACAATTTATCTTCTAGGGGACCCCGAAGGCTGGTGTAAGAAGCATTTGCATCTGGATGCAGTTAGCAAGTTCCTCTGCTGCCTCCTTGTAGGTAGTTGCTGCATTTGCTTTCTCCCAGGCGCACTGAGCAAACCATTTGCTTACCATCTCCTTCTCTTCCCTTCACCTATTCCTCAGCAAGATGTCAGTTCAAGCACTATATCCCTTTCCTCTCATTTTTCCAGATAAACCCTCTTCCTCCACTACACTTCTGCTCCCACTGAAGCTAACAGGAGATTGGCCATTTGTCCAAGGCAAAAGGGAATGTGAAAACTAAGAGCAAAGCCTAATGAAGCTTGGAGAGAACAAGCATGTTGTGCCTAATTGCATTCAGGATTTTTCAAGCATTTGCCTTCCTAGCTCACACTGCATGAGCAAATTCATTGGAGGCATGCTCTGCTGACTGATGCACCAGTTACAGCTTACACACCAGGTTTCCATCTAGGGCTGCCTTCTGACCTGGACATTTGTGACAGAGAGAGCACACACACACACACACACACGCTGGCTTAACAGCAGCCCACTTGAAAAGCTCCCAGAAATGGGAAACCTTCTGCTGCTGCCTGCGCAGTTTGGATGAAGTCCCTGAGCAGACATTTACAACTGACATAGCATTGCTCACAATTTACTCTGCTCCTTGGTCGGGCTCTGAGATCTTTTTTTCCCTGAAAGATTGTAGGGGAACATGGTTTTCTTCCTCCTCTGAGATCTTTAAGTCTGTTTAACTAAGAGATTGGCTAGAAATCTGCCAGCACAAAAATATGAGTAAAATGCTGCACTTGTCTAACAAGGATACCAATGAGTTCTGAAGAAATGCTAGGGGTCTGCCAATATCTATTTATGTTGAAGGTGCCCATGGCATTCATAATGTACAATAAATAAGAGCAGTCATTCCAAAACACCATAATAAGATGTTTACAACTTAAAAGTAAATACTAGTCAAAATTATGTGCTGCGTTATTACTCTCACACAAAGGTATTTGTAATTGGCGCCATAATCAAAATTCTTTATTAAATATATAATGTTTTTTTATAAGATGACCGTCCGAATAGAAACGGTTTGTGTTGATCGACTTGAATTGTTTTTTGCTGTGAAATAAAAATGTTAAGAACTCATTTCCAAAGGATGAGAAATGGGAGGCAGCTACCCCTCTTTTTCTTTTTTTTTATTTTTTAATAATGCTTAATTCCTGCTACATGAATTAAATAGATAAGGCTGCAAGCAGCTGCTCCCCACCAAAACACTTCACAGTTACATGATAAAATGTAGGTGATAACATTGCAGTGCTGTAAAACAAGGTTGTAGAAATGTGGGCATGTACTGACAAATTTGCCTTTAAATCTTCTTTGCTAATATTTATAGGCATGAAATCTTAAAGCACCTTTAATGTTCCTATAATCCTGCCCATTTGACAGCTTTTACATAATTTTATAGGGAAAGGTGACCTGATCATCCCAGGCTGTTGACAGTGCAGCTGAAATGGCCCTCCAATAAATGAAGCAGGATTATCCAGACACTATGGCAAACAACAGCTCATAATATGCATCAAGAAATTTCCATAGCACATTGGATCTTTGTCTTCAATGACACACGGATCATGACGGGATTTCAAGAACACATTTCCCTAGACACTTGATAAGTTTTAACATAAAAGTATAGCATAAAAGGCTCCCTTCAGATAGGTTCTGCTTTCCATATTAGAAAGAAATTGCTTTCAATCTGGAAAACTAGAGGCATAGTTTTAAGCTGAATTATCATGTTAACTTATACTGCTCAGTGTAGCTGTGCTCCCTAACACTTTGAATACATTTACGAGTTTATTCAGTTAAAATTATAAAACATTACAAAAATTTTTTTTTTTTTTTTGCTGTGGTAAAAGTCACTATTGACAATAAACAAATCTTGATGAAGGCTGTGATAAAACTATGCAGAAGTTTTTCTGAAGCCCTCATGCTTCTCTGTAAAACACCTTACACAAAATGCTAGCTATATGCCTCCTAGGTTTACGTGATAATGTCAAGAAAAGGTTTTGATGCCTGCTGCCAATTCATACCAAAGATACCATGTGCTATAAATTTAGTTTATATTGGGGTAATTAACAGTGACATGGCCAGATTGTATTAATACCTCTGCTCCTATTGCTTAGCCTAGGTACTTTACAATTTGAATGCCACAAAATATCAATACTGATGCTTTATGGCATCATGCCAGAGCAGCCCGAGGACAAGCAAAGTAGAATTGGTTGACAGTTTTTGTTCGAGCATAGAGTTTGTTTGGTCTCATAAGACATTTATGAGGTCAATTGGATGTCATTTAGAATATCAGGAGAGAAACATATTTAAACTACACACCATGTCCCACTAGGAGGACAGAATTCTGTGAGCAAATACTAAAAAGGCATTGTGAGCTCTGCAGAGATAAGAAAGAAAAAAAGACTGGGCTAAGGGTGAAAAAAAGGGATCTTCCCCAGAGTAATAACTGTCCCTTTGACAGAAAGAAATTAGGCAAAAGAAAAACAAAACCACATGCAAACACAAAAAAAGCTTTGAAAACAGCAAACATTAATTTTCTCTTAAAATAAAGTTTGTACTGATGATAGAGATGCTTACTCAAGACTTAACAGGGGACTAAGACTCTGAAACACCTAGGGAAAAGCTCTCAGTATGTGTTTTGCAGAATTTTCCTTGGTATCAGAATAGCAATGAATACTGATAAAATGGAAAAAATAAAACAACACCCAGTTACTAGACTGTAATTTTCTGTCATTAATCTGACATATGTCCTCCTGGAAAAGTATTGCATTGTTCTGTGTCTTCGTTTTCCTACTGTTAAAAATTAGAGTGAGTGGTATTTAAGTACATTTTGAGTACTTTGACAATTCCATGTTCATAAGAGACAAATGTAATAACATAAAAAATGATTAGCATTCACTGCTATAAAAAGACAGCAGTCAAATTCTATTGCTGATTTTTAAAGATCATCTAGTTCCACGGCTTCTGCCATGGGCAGGGGCACCTGCTCAAGGTCCCATCCACCCTGACCTTGAACATGTTCAGTAATGAGGCATCCACAACTTCTCTGGGCAACTTGTTCCAGTGCCTCACTATGCTTATAAAGGATATCCGAGATTTGTGGGTTTTATTTTGTTTTATAACTAAATATATTTTAGAACTGACTACCTCCCTTAGGTTGAGCTTCTAAAACCAGCACAAACACATATGAACAAAACACATATGAGAAAAAAATCACTACTTACAAGTTCCATGTCTTCACATAAGAATTAGGAGGTTTTCAGCTGTCCTCCTGATAAAAAGGGCAATGCAATATGCTGATGAGCAAGTGGCCACCTTACCTAGCTACTTTCTCTATTGTCATGTCTACTGGTGAATCCCAACCAACACTTATTTATATTTCTTAAAAAGTGTTTCTGTGGCATATTTCTGCAGTGCTTTATGCAGTACATAAAATATGATACACAGGTTCCAGCAGAGAGCCTGCAAGTTTACTACGCATGGCTGAAATTCACCCCATCGAGCAAGGGTAAAAGATAGGTACTTCCAGACTGTCACTCTTTCCCCAGTCACCTAAGGGGAGTGTTCTGGAAGTGCCAAGCATTGCCTGCAAGTGACCCCATAAACAGTGCAGTGGAGTTCAGTAATTCTGTTTACAGAATTCCAGTTGTAATGCTTGCTGAGGTATTTTTCTGCAATATAGAGAAAAAAAAGAGTTTTGAGGTCAGCTGTTTAACTTCACTGTCCTAACCTGCTGTACATTTAGACTCTGTCTATTGCCCAGTTATCTCCACCAAATGGGATGACCCACTGAAATAAAATATTTCTATGGGATATAGATTCATATTTTTCTCTTCCTTATTTGAATAACAGACTTGAACACAGGTCTTCCTCTTATCCAACAACTGCAAAAAAAAAAAAAAAAGCATCATCAGGTTCCCTACTTCCCAAAAATCCTCCACAAAACACCACATGAAACCAGTTTCAGAAAATCAGAATTTTCCTGACAATGAAAAGGGAAAAAAAATTCACATTTCCTAAAAATCACACAATGAAAACTGTTTTCCCTTACAGTTCTGTTTAACACTCTACAGGAATATATAAGGTATTTCAGTGTTCAGATGCCAGGGGAATATGTCTTCTTAGCTGACCTAGCTGCTGGCAATTCTGGTACTAATTAAATAAGCTACACTGATTTAGCAACACAAAGGTAATCCTACAAGATATGATTAAACCTTTATACCAAGGACTTTACTGACAGAATGGAAGTCTCAAAATCACTGTGAAACCTGACTTATCATAATCAATCATAATTTTATGACTTCTTGCTCATTCATGTTCTGCATTTAGAAAAAATAATGATGCTTTATAATAGATTCAGAAGATCTAAGACTTTCTTATAGACTGGTAATCTGCTCTTCATTTATCTGTGGGTGTGCATAGTGTTAAAAGTGCACAGGAAGGTCCCAAAATATACTGAAAATAATTACTGTAGTTGTCTTCAGATGCTGAGATATTGATGTTGCTAGCATATTTGCTTATGGTTTGGGGGAAACAGTGTGCATGATAATTTCCATGAAGTCCACCAAAAATGGAAGAATTTGCAGATGTAATTCTCATCCTTATTCATATGTCACAGAACTACTCATATATTGCCTTTAATGTTCTCAGAATTTAAAGCAGCATTAATATTGTAATGACAAACTAAGATGTGTTTCAGGATATTTGCAATCATTTACTTTTCCTAAAAATTCTTTTTTGCTCTCTTATGTGTTCATTATTGTTACATAATAGTCATAAATTTAGCAAAGCAATACAGAAAAGGGGGACTACATTCTATTATGTAAGAAAATAGATGGGGTCAGGATGGTATTTGTTTTTCTTTTAATAATGGGTGTAGTGAGGAAAATATTCAGGCAAGAGGATGGGTCAACAGTCTCACGCTTTCCATAGAGAATAAGGAGTGAAGCCAGTTAGGGAAATCATTGCCATTGCATTTCATGTACTGTTATTCTGCAGTAAAGAAAGTACTTTATGACATTACTGACATTACTTCAGAAGATCTGGAACTTTGACAAGACAAAACCAGAATGCTTCAAGTATTGAAATGGTTAAGGGGAAAGAGTCCATCATCACCAGAAGATGGGCACTCAGAGTTCAGAACACAGGACTATCTTTCTGATCTGTGTTTGCACAGTGCCAGAAGAATGTGCCCTTTGACTGCATTTATCTGCCCTAAACTACATATCTTTACATGTAGGACCACCCGTGTGAGATCACTACTCCAGGCTTCTACTACAATCCACAAAAGGAAACAAACACCTCTGGAGGATACTTCATGGTATCCATTTTTGATGCTTATGTTATGGAAAGATTAATTCCTCTCTGAACTGACACATGGGCTGTCACTACACTGAGGCACAAGCTGCTCCTCTGACAAGTGTGTACGATGCCTGGAACAATTGAGCTCTGGTCCCTGGCTGTCCCTAGCACAGCAAGGTGCTGCTGCAATGGAAACTTTACAGTCCTGAAAGCGTTAAGATCACATTCCAGTGCCTTGGTAGGTTTTGTAGAAGCAAGTCCTCTGAGAGACTGAAGGATGATAATTTTTGGTTGTGTTAATAAAAGCACTTAATTCTTTGAAGCAAAGTACTTTTGGAAGAGCAAAATGGAATTTACCAAGACTCCATGATTAACATCTCTAATCTTGAAAATACAGACAATATCACATATTTATTTAACAGCTCTTTCATCACTTTAGTGATGACAGTGTGAAACAAAAAGGCCGGAGAAGATGTCACAGTGCAAAAATAATTATAATTAGAAACTGAGGGGTAGTAAATAAATCATCTTCTATGTTGCTTTCTTCTTTTCTCTTTCATTTTGGGTATGTTTTCACACACTGGTTCCAGGGTTCATTTGCATTCCAAGTGTTCTTATTAAAGCAGCACCATTTATTCTTCAATATATACAAGATTTTCTATTTTTAAAATTCTATTTCAAGGCATGAGCTTGGCATAGAGTCAAATCCCAGGAGTGAGTTCCTTCTTTTTCCTTTAAAAAATAATCATAACAATTTTCATTGGAACAGTTTTAGGTTATATGGTAGAAAAAAAGAAGATGATACTTTCATCCACTTGGTCCTGTTTTCTTCCCCACTCTGTAACACAGCATCTGCAAAAATGAAAATGAAAAAAGAAAAAATATGAAAGTTTCCTCTTTTTTCCTCCTGTTTTAGGCATTTAAAGTATACATATAAACATATCAATGAACATAAGAAAATTCAGTACCCAATATCCAACATAATCATTACTTTCACTTTCTAAACCTCACGCATATATGCAGCACAGCACTGACTTGACATATTGTAGGGTCCCAGTTAAACTATGACAATCTATCTATGAAATTCTACTGCTGAAAAGAAATTTTAACCATTAATGTCTAGCAAGTTTGCTCTTTGTAACATTAAGGTATATAACAACACAAATATACTTCCTACCAGAGAGGAACTTCATTTAAAAAAGCATATTTAGATTTACTTGTTAGAACATGACTGCGTTGCAGGTTAAGCTCCATCTGGAGCTAAAAGTCTATGCTTTTCAAGGATTGAAATGAATGTTAACTTTTACTTACAGTCTGGAATAATTTTACTACAAACAGATTACATGAATTTCCTTGCAATGTAGCAATTTAATCAGGCATATAACCTTCCACACAATCAGGAAAGACGGAACACGCGAGCAGAAGTTGTCACTATTTGTCCTGTGAACCACAAGAGAAAATCCCAGAGTGCCCATACAGATTCAGCTGTCCCTGATAGCTGCTACCACTGTTCCACGTTTAGAGACAGATAACTCCACGTGCAAGAGCTAACTTCATTAGCAGCTGCAGAACAGTAGCACATTTGTGTCCATTGGGCTTCCATTACCACAGTATCCAAGCACTTCATAAATAAGAAGAAGCACATTTTCCAAAAAAATGCAAAACTGAGAAGTATTCTCTTCTGAAAAAAAAAAAAAAAAAAGGTGATCAAGTGGAGTTGTGGAGTTCGCAGTAATTAAGCATCTCCATTTCTGAAGTAGCAGCTATTTTCCAATCACATCAAGTCCACCCTGGATTTTCGTTTCGTTACAATTCTTCAGGTTAGACTCTATCAATTGAGTTTTCCCTGATTGCTGTGAAAGTCTGTAGCAAGGTTTGAATGATAAGCCAAGTTTACACAGGTCTACCTGGATGATTTCACGGAAGAGCGTTTTTGTCACTATGCAGAGAATGAAAAAAGGTTTGATGTTATTTGCAGGAAGAACCATATGTGTTACCATGAAACACCACATATAATGGCATGTGTGGGAGTGAAAAATTATATTTTAGTATTGACATTTATTATTTAAATTTTTATTGGGCAGATTGTAAAAAAAAATTTAAAAATAAACTTGCTGACACCATATTTTGGGTTACTTGGGGAGGAAAATGATAGAACTGAACTCTGATTTCAGTCAAATGCCTAAATTTCTATTCAATTGCAGAAACTATGAATGAGGGCCAGACTTCAACTATGCAACTATTTTTTTTTAATCAATGGAAATATACCAACATCTGTGACATATTGTTTTCATATTTCAAAGGTTTTGACAGTGAAAAAGGTGAAACCTGTTTTAATTCATACTCAGTTGATAATCTGTGTTTAATTTTATTACACTTAAACTAAACTTAAAAAATTATCCTTCAAAGCATATGCCTGCATGAAGATCAAATGCAAATAACAGTCTTTATGTTGCTTTATGGTGTGAAAAGTTTTCCTGGGGTTTTAGTAATATTTTTATTGGAGCAAGTATCCCAAGCCACAGAGGAGTCCAAGTACTTTTAACAAAGCACAGTGTCAAATGAAATGAACAGACAGGAATCAAAAGTTCTTTTTGCTGTGAACTTATGAACAATCATAAGATCTTATTCTGTACTTCATTTGATCCTAAGTACTGAAAAGACTGAGCACTCACTTTTCCCTCTTATTTTTTTGTTGGTGCCCAAACAACACAGGCAAGGACTCAATTCAGAATCCTGATCTATAAGTTTGTAAAATTGCCTCTTCCAGTTTCTTGTTCTGAAAAATTAGTCGTGTGGCCAACAGCAATGTGCTGCTGAGCAGTTGGAAGAGTTGCTAAATCAAATCAAAGGATATTGCTAATTTTAAACATGTGTCATAGCCTTGCTGTAAAATAGTTAGAACAGCATTCACTTCAGATAGCAGAAAATGTAGGAAACTGTTTAAACAAATCCCTTTGGAAATGAGGTACCAGGCTGAATGGCAGTGGAAACAGCAGTGGGAAATTCCTTGTACCAAATACTGTATTCAAAATGCTGGATTCTTATTCCTCTTACATCCCTTTTCACACACTGTGAAGTTAAGTTCTTGAGGGATATTATAACCCATTCTTTCAGGAGTTACTTAAAATTAAGTGAAGAGGTAAAAGTTACAATCGAGTCTTTCTATACAATCTGTAGAAATGGAAAACAACTCATCTCCCTACCTTCAATACCCATCCTGAGATGGGTTGAATCGCACTCTGGTTATACCTCTCCCTCTGCTGATTAGAAAGCGAGCCTTGGAGAACACTTGAAGTGAGAGCCATGACTTTTACTTAGCTAATTTTCAGTAAATTAAATCCCACTCTTGCGTTAATTATGCTCCTAGCTGCAGGGGAAATGGAAAGGGAAAAGGTAGTTCTAATATAAACAGGATCAAGTCTACATCCTATAAAGTTAATAACCATACACAGCAAGGGCAGCAAAAGTTTTTGGAGCTCAGTTAGCTGAATATGCTAACTCTATATATAGTCCTAGAAGTTTTAGTCTTGTTGAAAGAGTGCAAGGCTGATTATAATGGCCATGAAGCTGAGAGGAATGGGAGCATTTTCTTTTCAAGGAGTACAAAATTTTTTCTTTTACTACACTCTCATTCACTTCAATTACATTAAAACATCTCAGGCTATCTGTTTTTCACTAGCTTCAGAATGAAGAGGAAAGTCAATGGGGCCATCACTCAAAAAAAATCCACAAAAGAGAAAGTTTTAAAAGTTTAGTGCCAATCTTAAGGAGATATCTTTGTTTCTTTCTTTTTCCTTCTAATGTGTACATTTTCCTATGGGTTCCAATAATTTTTTTCCCCAATAACTGAATTATATCCTCCAGTTCCTTTAGATCTTTTCATAAAGCCCACAAGTCAACTGTGCAGCTGAGCATGAATTTGCTCTCTGGTGTTCTCCTCACCTTTGCTGGAACCTAATCTTTTCTGCCTATTGAATTTGCCTGACTCAAACTGTAGCTTTTTCCAGAGCAGCGAGCATCTGTGATGCCCTTGCAAAGCATGTGTAGATTATGCCAACTACACAATTCTGTATCCTGGGTTCAAGAATATGTTGTTGAGTACATGTTTTTTTAATGAAGCAGAAAACATTAGTTTTAGGAAATATCTTTCAGGAAAATAAGATTAAATTGCCATTGGATTTTTTTGGTACCAGGATAAAAGTCTCCATAAAAAAATATTAACTGCATTTGTCTGTAAGAAGTAGAAGTGGCTGTGGTTATAAGAGCAAAACACAAGACCCAAATATTTTCTTGCCCTCTTTCCAGCCCTCTGGGATTTTGTCAGTATGAGACTTCAAAGGGATAAGTGGCTTATAATCAAAGATAAGAATACAAAAGGAAGGACTGTGAAATGCCCAATCATCTCCTTAAGAATGCATTATGATCAAGCAAAATCAAGGAATAAAATTATTAGGAATAAATGTGGCCAGCAAGAAATCTTAGATAAATAATAATAATAATGCAGTTAGGAGAGAAAGTTAGACATAATTGCAGTATTAGTGCATTGCTAATGAAGCTGGAATGAAACCAGGTGGAAGAGATATATTTGTTGCCCATTGGCTCCTGCAGACTGGAGATAGTAATATGGAAAAACACTGAAGACAGAGGAAAATTTGATGAAAGTAGACTGACCTGCCAAATAAGCATTATTATGATCTTTTTCATATAAGAAACTGTAGGTAATATGACATTACCCTAACATTAGTGAAAGTATTATAGTAGTCGTCCTGTAAGAGTCCACTTTTGCATATTTAAGTGATTTTTTTTTTATTTGTGTGTGTGTGTGTGTGTGTTTGGTGGTTTGGTTGGTTTGGTTTGCTTGTTTGTTTTAATTAAGAATGTTTTCTTGGATAAGGAGCATGAACAAAAATAATAGCAATCAATACTCTGGGAATGACAGAATTATTCATTTCTTCTGCAATGTATTAAGAATAATCCTTCAGTTCATTATCTCTAAACTGATGATTCATTGTCTATAAACCTTTATTTACAGCTATGAAATGGACTAAGGAATTAGACCAAGCATGCAGTGGGGTAGGGTATTTTCTTGTTTGTTATCAAACTGGCTTTTTACTCCCTCTCCCTCTTTGTTTCCTTGTCCCCTTCTTTCTAAAAGAATCTTTTTCCCATCGCTGCTAAGCATGTGGTTACAGGGAATAAAATTCCTATTCCCTAACTGATTTTCATTTTGCTCACCAGGAGCCTTAAGCCACTTTGTGTGCAGATTTCCAGTTTCAATTAGAATGGGTTTGCAGACATCAGATGATGTGAAAAATTATCTCATTTGAATCACATGTAACCAAACCACTGTGACACTGCTGATGAGGAAAACAGTGGTCTTATCTTTCCTGTGGTGTGCCATCTCTATTAGACTTTGTAAACTGCGGCAGTTTGAAATCTTTAACCAGCCATTACTAATAAGCATATGTTAATTGTAGCAGAGATCATAAGCAGGTCAATTAGGAGGCAAAGACTGGAACAGAATGAAACATTCAGCTGGAGGGAGAATTCAGGGCAGGTGTCGGCCAGCATGCGCTGCCCTGGCAGGAGCTCTAAGCATCTTGGGTAGAGCTCATTTAACGTTTTGATTTGCTGAATTTGCATTTCAGATTTCCATTCCTAATAGACAATATAGTCAGTCTTTGTTAATGAGGACTCTGATTACATGTGCCATTATAATTGGGAATTAGCAGGCCAGCCTTGTTTTGGAGATTAAATCCAAAGTAAATTGGATTAAAGACAATCCTGCTGAAATCCCTTTCTTTTTTGTTTTCTCGAGCCAAAGGTGAGGAAGACTCCATTTATTTTGTACATATGGCTCTTACCTTGATTAGCAGGTCTTGTGGTTTGTTTATGCTTTTTGAACATAGCATCTATTAGTGGTTCCAATATTAAAAGCAAGTATGAAATTACTATGTTTACTTACATGATCCCAACTAAGTGCCTAGCTTTATTGCTGTGTGCTGATGAAAGGAATGCCAGGAGAGAATTAACAGCATTACGAAACATTATTTCTTATTATGGAGCGAATGTCTCTAAATGTCCACCTTCCAAGGGTATATCCTGGTACTTACCACTGACTTTAACTCTTTGTGCATGAGTTTATCCCCACTTCATTTACACCAGTTTGATTCCATTGACTTCAGATAAGTTACTCCACTCTTAAAATGACTAGATTAATATGTTATATAGTTCCGTAGGTAGATTGATATTTTTTTCAGTAAATTCAAAATCAGAAAAGCGGGGTGAATTTCTTTCTATTTGATCTCAGGTATTAGCAGAGCGCAAGATAAGTTCTGTCATTGACAAGCATCGATATTAGGTACGATACTTTTTTAGTAGCTGCAGACACACCCAGTTGTAGCTCATCTTTCATTAATATTATTCTGTGGTTCTTTCATTTAAGTAAAATGTAGTTCATGTTCCTTCAAAATTCCAAAATATTTTCATTGTATAAGCTGGTTATACTTCATTTTTCATTGATAAGTTTGCAGAGCAAACTTTTACTTGCAATTCAACACTGACAATAGGCTTGCCCTAAAATTGCAGGAAAATCAGTCTTGCAATTAGAGGACAGCTTATTCCTTGTCATTACATTTAGCACCAGACAAGAAGTAGCTCTTCATGTATAGGTCATCAGAGGTAGAAAGCAGAAAAAACTACCATCACAGCAAGTCTAAGGATTTAGCAATATTCTTGGTCTTTCAGGAAACTAAGGAATGTTTTTGGGGTTTCATATTTGTTTAATACATAAATCTCTTAAAATATCTTTCTCTCTATTACTTCCTTTGGACAAGCTCCTAATCAGTTAGGTATTGCCCTGGTAACTCAACAAGTCTTTGGACATGCACTCATTAAGTATAAAAGTTAAGTTGTATTAGTCCATGAGGAATCTTTGAGCATCCTCCTTGCCTTTCTGATGCCTCCTAGTAATCAGACTATAAGACAAGCATGTAAAATAAAAAATTAAGCTTCTTCTTTTTTTTTTTTTCATTTACTTTTGGGTTTAAATAAGATTGGGGAATGTGAGCTATTCAAGCAAAACAGATTTGCTGGAGTATAGAAGGCATTTCCAGGCAGTGGTACATGAACAGTCCAGCATACATCTTTTTGTAGCCTAAGTTCCAGAGCAGAATTAAATACTGAAGTTTAAATGTCTTCTGTCTTTTCTATCTGTGAGTAGTTTAGATCAGAAAATATTATTTATCCCAGGAAAAGATGTGGTGAATCACAGTGATATGCAAGTAATCAATCACTTTCTATATGTGTCAAACACTCTGAACATCTTCATTCAACATTTACTGCACCTTTTACATCAAATAAATATTCTTCTTACAACCCTGTCTGATTTTTGAGTATTATGGGTTTTGTAGAAACACATTATTTCTCCATGACTTCTTTCTATCTGAAGGACAGAAGGGGAAAGTGAAACTGCACAAGAAAATTTGTCCAAGGAGATACCAGTGATAGGAGTGACCCTGTGCTTGATATGCTCGGCACTGACATCATGGTGTTACTATCCCTGCATTGCCAGTGTCAGGCTCCCACAGTGGGTTTCAAATACTGAGGCCTATTCTTTCAGTGCTACCATGAAAATAGGCTTAGACTTAAACTGATGACAGGTGAAAGATTGGACAAATTAATGTCATTTGTTTGTCTTTGGTTGTACACATCATATGCACAAATATGTGTTTGAATGCGACTCTGTGCACATTCATATGTGTAGAGACAAAACATGCAATGGAAGAGCAGAGATTTTTAAAGAAATGTTTAAAAATTTAGCCTTAGATACATGTAATAGTCATAGCATTTTGCTTGGCATTTACAAGATATGACTCCTTCAAATTAGAAATGTTGACATTGTGGTAAAAGGAGCCTATAAAATAATCCTCCTTGAAAAGAAGTGATTATATACGAAAACCCTCTGGAAAACAAAGGAGTTGTGACAAGACAAAAAAACCCCTCACATATGGTAAAAAGCCAGGACTGCAGCAAAACCCACTGAAGAGCTAAGTACATATTAATTATTATCACACAGCAACTTTAAAAAGGCTTGTGTAGTTAACCACAGACTCTTCCTCACCTGATTTTTATCCCCTAGGCAGAGGCTTTGTCAGGAAGTTCAGCAAATGGTAGATGATTCAACAACATTTTCACAGTGGAAGAGCCTTTGAACCTTAACTGTAAAAGGCCTAATCTTGGAAGATTGTTATTGTTTATGATCCCGTATTGTCCAAAGTTTGTAAGGGCCTTTTTAGATCAACATAGGGATACACAGGGTCTATTCCAAATAATTTGCAAGTTAACGTAGCACTGTTACTGAAAGTATGACTCTCATCGTTCTTCCAAAAAAAGCACCTGCATGATTATCCTTGTAGGTTCTTATACATGTGTAATCACTTGCTAGCATTTGTAAAGGATACAATTTTCAACAGAGATTTCAATATTTAGTTAGAGGTAGAGTATGAACATAAGGGGTTTTGCTACTGATGTTACTGAGACATTCTCCGCTATTTCCAGAGCCATTTTTCTTCCAGAGCTTCTCCTAGATGCACATGGGTGTGACAAGAATGTAAGGGTGATATGACTTGGTGGTGGGCTCCAAGGTCTAGAAGCAAAGACAAAAAAGATGTAAGTTAAGGCAAGCTAAGGGAGACAAATGAACAAGGGAGACTAGGAGAAAATGGCAAGAAGGTTGATATGAAGGATACCCCTGAATGGCTGATACTGGTGTGTGCAGGGGAAGGCCCTTTTCCTTTGTGACCTTACTGCCTGCACTGCTTTTGGCTGGGATAGAGTTAATCCTGCTATACAAAGGCAGGGGAACAGGGAAAGAATCTGGGAAAGGCTGTTAGACCTCACAGTTCCCCTGGGTTCTATATTGACACCAGAGACATCCAGGGGTGACTGTGAGCCAGTTCCTTTTTAAAAGTCGGAAATGTCAATACTGTTAAGACAATGCCCCACAGTGATTTGGTTCCTGCTTGAAGGGTGAGAGAGCTGCACTCAGAATTTCCTCCTCTCGGGGCATTGCATTGACCCATGAAATCTGATTAGGAGGACTTACCTCCAGGTGGCCTTGATGGTAGAAACTGAATGTAGTTTCTGGCAATACTCAAGACACTTGAAAGTCAAAAAATTGGAACATATGTCTGTCTGCCTATGTCATAGTACTAAACTAAGGAGTACTAAATTAAGGATCTTAGAATTCATTTTTAGAAGAATAAAGCATTTCTTTTCTGGATAGTCTGTTCTGCAGCGTATGTTGCTGTACAATTTAAAGAAGACATATCCTTATTTTTAATATGTTTAATAATTGCAATTTATTTCACCAAGTGCAAGCTTGCTCATAGTTACCAAGCTCTTCCTGAGCAAAGATACAAAAGGAATTTGATATTCTGAAATTAGTAGGACTGGTTCAGTCCTGACACATGCAGTTGAGTACACCACTGGTATTAGTGGTGCTGCTTACACCCTTTCAGGGTTGAAGACAGGCCAACAAAAGCATGAATATTACCGGGTAAGATCTCATTTTTTTCAGAGTACCCGAGGGTGTATATAATTTGGAAAGAAGAGGAACAAAAGAATTAAAAAGGAGGTTATCAGTACAGAAAATTGAACCTCAGTCAGACTCAATCAACCAAGCAATAGGTTTCCTCACCTCTTTTGATATAGATTGGCTACCCCAATTGAACGGGCCTCTTGAGGCTTCACTATTTAAATTAGCAACTTAGTCTAGCAGGTAATGCACAGGCAATGACCAAGGTTTTCAGAAAAGGAATTTGCTTTTGCAGTCCCATCACTCTGGACAAACTCTGTCTGATTTCCACCGTGCTCCTCAACGTTGTTAACCCCATGAAGGTGTCACTTGGCTGAAAGTTGGCTCAACAGGTTTGACAGGTTCTTCGTTTCTCTGGTGGTAGAATGGCAAAGTTGTGTATGGTTCTGGGAGACGGGAGCAATAGGAGATATTTGTTGATAGGTGGATAATTGTTTGTATACCCTTTCACACAGGGAAAACATATGTTTCTGATCTCAGGGTATTATCTTGTCTTTGTACAGTGTCCCAACCTCTATGTTTTCCCCAGACCAATTTGTCTAAATATAATTATCACTGTAAAGACACTTAATTAGGTATTCTTAAGGGTTTTTATAAGCTAAGTCATGTTTCCTTAAATTACAATACTAGACCAACATGGTTTCTTTCATGCTTTATGCATATATATATATATACTTGACAGCTTTGCCCTATATCTTTATTTACCAAGACCCATCATAGTTCGTCTTGCTATGCTAGTGGTTGAGTATTATCTTTTCCATAACACTGGATTTCTTCCCTTTCACCACCTGAAATTACACATATCTCCATCCATGGGAGGTATTAGTACAGAACAAATGATTTACCCAAATACACATCACAGATATGACTATATCTATGCATTGACATTCATACACCTCAAAGAAAAATCACCCCCCCCCATCTTGGTATTGATGTTTACACTCAGAATATTGAAATACATATTTTAATGTCTCAATATTCCCTTTTTATCATAGTGTCACTCTCCCCCCACAACAAAAGAAAAGATTTCACAGCAAAAACCTGCAGGCAGGGACTAACAAGCAGCAGCACCAAAGGGCTTTCTAGAGCCACCTTCTGTTACTATGAATTGTTCATGGAATCAGAGGCTGACTGCTAGTGGCCCTTACCTTAGGTCTATTGTTATCCACTCCACTTGGTACAGGAGAACCCAGAAGTTCCAGGCTGAAGCTCAGGGGACATGTACCAGCTGAGGTTCTGGGTCAGGACACAAATCTTCCCAGAGTCAGCAGATTTTGTATGTTATCTATCCTGATGACTCAGGTTGCTAGCTCCTTTGTGAAGGTAATTCACGCATGATACTGATGATTCCTTGTTTGAGACCGGCTGGATAAAAAAAGAAAATAAGGAAAAGCTTGAAAAAGAGCAGCATAATGAGAACTGTGCCTTTTGAACCTCACTTTCTGTTAAGTTTCCAATGGAAAGTGCATATACATTTCTGTACTAGGCACACAATACACCACACTGTATTCAAAGCTGTTGCCAGGCTTTCTGTTTAAGTGTTTTCATCAAAGAACACTGAGTTGGCACTGGAATCAAAGGTATGATTTTTTTTAAAATGTGAAAATAAAAGAGTAGCTTTAACTGAGGGGAAAAGTTGCAGAATATGTGTGCATATGTGTGTGTGTTTGTATATGTGTGTGCATGTGTGTGTGTAGGGGGTAGCAGAGGGTATGACATAGCATATGAAGTCAATAGTGTAGTTGTTATTATTTATACATGAGTAAAGATTACAAATGCAGGCAATAGCTCAGATCTCTCACCCCCTGGATCTGTGAAACCTGTCACTCAGTCTCCTGCGGTGTGTCTTCCTGTCTCGGAGCCATTGGACCACCTGCTGCCATGACTCTCATCTATTGCATCGCCCGAAGGCCTCGATGATAACAGCATTGATTCCAATGTACATCTAATTACTTCTCATAATCTATTCATTTCACAATAGTGTAGTGAAACATCTGTCACATCATAAACTCTTTAGTATCCTTATCAAACCACCAAAACATACTCTGCTGCCAATTGGCAGCTAGCTTGCTTTCTCTTCTTATTAATATGATGCAAACATATCTATGTTTTTTTGGTTGTTTTAGATGAATTTCCCTGATGACCACTGAAAATGAATTGGGCAAACTGCAATTGTAACAACTACTCACAACTTAGTGAGGTACCATTATTATTGTCGTACAAATATCAGCAAAAAATGGTTCTGTTTTGTCCAGAGATAAAGGCTCTAAATAGGGTCTTTAACATTTATAGCACGGTAATAGATGGCTCCCTTCCTTGGCACAGTGTGACTGATTCATTTACTAAAATAAGCATCTCAGGGATTATTACATTCGAGCAGTCTATTGCATGGAAAGTCCTTTTACCTTTATAGTTTTTTACTTCACCTGTGGGTAAATAATGCCCACTCTTCCTCTTTCTTCATGTAAGAAATCAAGAGCAAGGAGACTCATTAGCACATATTTTTATTATCAAACGATACAGAACCTATCTGTCCCAACAGGATCATGAATATACAGTTGCATCTGATAAAGAGGGCTGATTAGTCCACCGGAAGGAGCCTCTGATATTCAGGCAATATCACAGCAAATAAACTCTGAATAGCGAGGTGTTGGTTTACCATTACACACTGAATTATGATGAACAACAAATCCCAGATGAAAAGAGTGATGTATTAGCTGCTTATTGCCTCTCATGGTCAATGCTAGCACAAACTGGTGTATGTTCTTGTTGTTTTAAATCTGTGATGGAAATTAAATCAGTTTTGAATGGATAGCTGTAGAAAGGGGAGTCTTTTGTGCATCTGCAGAACAGATGCAGAATAAGAAGCTATTCTGGAATTTCCTCAAATGTTTCAGACCAGCTTTTGAAGGAGCTGCTTCATGAGAGGCCATGGCCTCTCAGTAGCTGGTGTGGAAGCTAATTTGGATTCTCTGATAAGGCTACAGTATGCTGCCAGTCATTGTAGTAACTTTTATTATCTGAACATCTGGCAGTAAGGAACTGGACTGCCATTGCCAATTCAGACTATATTTTGTTGGTTCCTGACCTTGCTGGGATTCACAAGGGTGACCTAAAAGTAAAGGAGTCCGTATCTCATTAGGAACCCCCAGGACAGCCAGTTCTCTTTTATCCATTTGTCAATATATAATGCAATCCCATATATAAAGGAGCCTGAATATTTATCTACCTCTATTTTCATCACTTGCGCATTTTCTCATTTGAAATAGATGTAAATTGTACACACTTATTTAAAGTCCATGGTTTTACATCCAAAGTCACTACTCTGGCACAATAGGAAGCATACAGAGATTTTAGTGCTCTTGACATAGCTTGCAATAGGAAAACGTCCAATGCATAAATCACTTAAAAGTGAATGTTTGACCTATTCAGTCCTTGATGCTGCCTTATAGGAGGATTTTTGCATTAGAGAACCTTTGTCTCCATTAAGGGTAAAGAAAGAAGCATCTAAAGAAAAAGCTTTCAGAAAAGCTCAGCACTCATAGAACAGGTCAATGCCAGATCAAGACTGATCTCTTGATACTCCCTTCCAAGCACCAAAACTACTTTTATCATGGCTATTGAAGAATTCAATTTACACCTCTTTCTACTATGCTCACATGGAGCTCCAGCCCATAGTTTGTAGTGAAATAGAGTAGCTTTACCTGGCCAGAGGAGAGGGTGGTGTATTTACCCAGCAGTGTAGAGCACAATCACTGAGGCTAATGCCATCTTTGGATTAGGTAGCCCCATGTGTCTCCTGCAGGGATGACATTTGCTGCTCATGCTTCTCCTGCTGTGATGTCACCATGGGCCAAAATTGCCTTGTGGACTGAATGGGGAACATGAGCCTGGTAAAAAAGTGTTGACACTTTCTCAGTTAAGCTTTATCTGTGTAAGGAAACTTCCTTGGCTTCTCTGGTACCTAGGCATTTATATGCCAGGTGGGAAATAAAATAATATAAAAGAAGTCAATCTGAAAAGAAAACAAAGATACATAACATTTTCCCATAAACTTAGAATATTCATGAACCCTTGGCAAGGCAATACTTGTTAGACCAAGAGAATGAAAAATTAAGAATAAAATAAGATTGAACTATAGCTTTGAGATTTAAGAACATAATTTGCCAAAGGTAGAGTCAATTTACTTTTAATTTTTGAGATTTTCTTCATAAGCTTTATAGCTAAGGCTGATTTTTTTTTCTTTTGAAACGTAAACTGGATTCTCATGCTGCCACACGAAGATAGGACATTAAGATTTTTTTTAAGAATTTCAAGAAAATGGCACTCAAATTACTCATAAAATACACAATGTCAGATTTATTGCAAATACTTTTCTCACTACACCATCTAAATTAGGGATTGTAGTTACCAGTCAAAGACTAGTACCAGAGTAGACATATGATCATTAACAGGAAATGGAAATTTGAAGTGGGAAGTTTGCAAGTAAGTTATTTCTCAACAAAAAATTTTAAAAATTAAGTGCACAGGGAACTAAGATTAGCATCTATGAGAGTAGAGAAAGAATTTGTCTGTCAGTGCTACACTTGAGAACAGTCCCAAAACAAAGTGGATAAAAGACCCTTTGGGTTGATACCCGTATTGAAAGGGGAATTTGGGGAAAACCAAAACAAAATACCCCCCCCCCCCCCATTCCCCTATAACACGATACAAGGAATATTTAATATCCCAGTTTTAAAGGAGAAAAAACACTTCAAAAATTTATCTAGATTAAACTTCAAAATTATTTTCAGCATAAACAAACACAGGTTTTTTAGGATATACAATAGTACTGGAGAGGATATAAATATTTGCTTGTTTTTTCTAACTCAAAGGCCAGTTTTTAGGAAAAATGAAAAATTTTGAACCAAAAAGATCAAATATTTGCTTTCAAAGTATGGAAATAGTATTTTTGAACATTATCAAAATGTAATCCTTATTTCTCTTCTGAAACCATAAACTTGACCTAGATTTTTTAATACTTCAAGTCCCTCCCAAAGGGAATTTTTCAACAAATTTACTGTCCATCAAAAGTAAGTAGATAAATAAATGAATAGAAATAGTTCAGTGTTATTTCAGTGTAAAATTTTGAATTAGGGAGACTTAGAGATCACATAACAGAAATGCAAGTTGTCAAATATGTCTTACAGCAGAGTAGCACAGTAGATTAGCCTTGGTTAAGGTTCAAATTCCCACCCAGCTGCTCACTCACTACATCTCCCAAACAAGGTGCAGGGAGGAAACAGGATGAAAGAGCTTGTGGGTTGATACAAATACAGGCAGTTACCAATTACAATCATAGGCTACACACATTTGATTTTGGGAAAACTGATTTCTAGACATTTAATATAGATCTGGGTAATGAGGAACAAAGCCAAAAAATTATACACCAGCTCTCTTCCACTCCCTTTTTTCTCATGCTCAGTTTCAGTGCCTTGTTCCCAGCTCCTATACGCTCTCCCTGATGGGGAGTGAGGGTTGAAATCAATCCATAACAGTTCCTCTCTGCTGTTCCTTCCTCCATATGCTTTTCCCCTGCTCCAGCATGGTTCCTCCCTATGGGCTGCACTTCTTCAAGATCTGCTCCAGCATGGGCTCCATTCCTTCAGGATAAACGTGGTTCACTATGTGAGCTCTTCCACAGGTCCCAGTTCCTTGAAGAAATATTCACCTGCTCCAGCATGCGGTTCTCCACTGCCCTGGGAGGGTAGAAGATGTTCTGGTGTTGTCTCCTACACAAGCTGCAGGGAAATATTTGCTCTGACACCTGGAGCACCTCATCCTCCTCCTACTCCTCTGACAGAAAAATCCCCAAGTGTTTGCACTGCTGTTTTTCACTTATTTCCCTCTTTCTCTGCCCATGTGGCATTTTCTTTGCTTTTTAAAAATACATTTTCCCCGAATTGTCCCCCACTGTGGCTGAGGGGCTCAGCTGTGCCCTGTGGCGGGTTGCCCTTGCCACCTACACCAAATATAAATCTGATGTTGCTTCTGAGTGCCAAATATTTTGTATTTTAAGTTCTTTTCTTTTAGGTGGGAGGGCCAATTTTTACATGACCACAGACTTAATACAATAAGGACACACACTTCAACTAAAAACCTTACCATTTCCTACAGGTTGCATCATTTCTAAATCAGCAACAATGGTCAGAAAAAGTGATCATTTCTACATTTGTTTCAAGTTAGTTTCAAATCTTTCCAGGAGAGACTAAATGAATACAGACATTATATACTGATACAAAGCAGAAAAGCTCTGTTGAAGCCACCTGAGCTATGCTAATTTTCCACAGTCAAGGAATTCAGGTACTCAGTGAACAAAAAATACCTGACTTTTGTGCAACCTCATGGGCATGATACCATAACACCCTCAACATTGCAGTTCATACACATACATCTCTGGCAGCTACAGGGGCAGGAGGAAAGGAGGCAGGCAGGCAGCTGAAACAGGCATTTAGTGGCTTTCTGTTTTGGGTGTGACTACTGAGAACCAACTCTAGAAAGCTGATGTTGCTCATGTGCCTATGTCTCATTCTTCAGAGACTGCCACTTACAGCTCAACATCTTCATAATGAGCCCAATTTGCATACCTCAGATGTAGAATTAATTTCTGAACCATTGAAATAGTGAGACCAGTATGAAACTTTTTTGCTGCTGCCAAGAAGAGTGTGTGCAACTTTTTCATGTGTTGGTTTAGTTGAACTTCAAGGACCTACAAGGTGGAGACAGTTGAATAGGGACAGCTAAACCCTGCTGGGTCCCTGTCACAAAGTTATATTGAAGGTATTCAGAATACGGGGAACACTGTCATCTGGAGAAGAACCAGGAGAAAACAGAAGGTTCTAAATTAGACTAATCAAAAGGCTACCTTTCTGGAGCCATCTTTATTTATAGAGTTTATCTTCAAAGATAGATGTTTAAAAAACTAAAAAATGCATGGGGTCTCTTTCTGTGTGTGAGACAACCTGAGACTTGTGCTTAGATTATCCGTAGCCTGAAAAAACTTGCAGCTAACTTCTAAAAATATGACTAACAATGTCATCAGGCAGGATAATTAACTACTGTTGTATATTCCTGCTTTGCAAAAAGTGCAGTCAAACTTTATATTAAGTCCAGAAAACTTTGAGTGCCTAGCTGGGTTGACCAAGGTACACTGAAAATCCATGAATAGTGGCAAACATTCCCAGAGATCAAGTCAACTTATAGTAAACCACCCTCTGAAGTGGAATGTGGATTTTCCACCTTGGCCTCTTTTCTGACTACACTGCATGCCTAAAGCCACTTTGATCAAACTTATCAGTAAGGCTCACCATGGGAAGAATCTGTGCACATGTGGATTTCATTCAAGAAGTCTGTAAGGGTTCCTCACATCCTTTTCTGGTTTGGCTTTGGTTTTGTTGGTTTTGTTGATTAGTTTGTTTGTTTCCTTTTATTTGCTGTGTTTTGGACTCAGTTCTCCTTTTAGTTGAAGTGATTGTTAGCCTGAATCACACAAACTAAAATGCATTAACTCAGGACTAGATTGCAGTCTTGGTAGGACTTCGGTGTACATTTCCCTGCTTTTAGGGCAATGGAATAAAAATGGGGAGAAGACCTTCACAGTCACAGAAACAATGATATTGATAAAGTTTTCATGCAGTTAAATGCAGGAAGGGAAGAATCAGTCGTCTGCATGGCACCAAAAATATTCTCCATCCAGTTTATTTTAAAATGTTAAGAAAAAGATTTCTTTCAAAACTTGTGGTTTCCTCATCTTCTGACACAGTACAAAGGGTAACAAGGCATAAAATAGTCTCTTTTTATTGACCATGCAAATAGTCTTATGTTGCCTCCTAGAAAAGTTTTTACAGCCCAACCTAAAATAGCAGATGGTATGTTAATGTTGCCTTTAGGTATTTAGCTTCAGGTGTGTTTGACTGATACAGTCATGATTATGTGCTCTGAAGCATCTCCTGGAGGAAACTGCTTTTTTTCTATTACCCAAGCAGGAAACTTAGGTTGCAAACTTACCACACTGAAAAAGATCTGATGTCCTTAAGTCCTTCTTTTCTTAATACTTCATAGAAGAAGCCTGTCTATACTTTTTGCAAATCTTTAGGTCTTTTCCAACCCATATAAATCTGCAGAGATAACAGTCCTACATAACCCTACCGTGTTCCATCCAACATTTACCCTCATTGGGGATTAGAATTGTTAATGGACTGTTAATAAAGTGCACATGCTGCACAGTATTAAAACAGCCTTAACATGAATAGGGACTTACTCAACTGTAGTTGAAGACTACAATCTGAATGCCCAAGTATTTTTAATCCATGCACACAAGCAAATCATCTCCAAAACTCAGCTAAGGCTCCCCCATCCCTTGATACTCCTGCTGAATATTCACTGCTGCTCTCTCACAAGGGTCAATGCTCATCTCCTATGCAGAGTACATGTGTACAGGTTTTGCAAGGGTGTTTGCACTCACACTGCCTATGTTCAGGCTTATACTCCAGGCTCAAACCACTGGAACCAGCCGTCACATTGTCACTTTAGTATATTTCTATGATCAAGCTAATAGTGCCGGTCCTTTAGAAGTGATAGGAGTGGTGCCTTATTGGGAACTAAGATTTGAATAAACTCTAGGACAAAATCAGTTTCATACATCTCTTCCATTTTTATTTTCTTAGTTTCAATGGCAGCTGATATACTAAAATTAGATAAATAGATTAACATTTTTTAAGGAAACACATTCAACACTTTACTTTGGCTTGTGCTGAAGTTTCATTTCACTTGATATTTTGGAGAAAACACTGAAGTCAGACTTTCCCTGGAAATATCTTATGCCACATGATTTCCAGTGCAGGTGTTAAACTGTAGGGGCAATGAAAAGAGAAACAAAACTTCCACAGTACAAAGTCCCATGAATCTGACCCCTAAACGTCTCAGTTAGATATTTCTAATAACCTTCTTTAATAGCTTCTTTCTTTGCTCTACTTTGACAAATTACAAATCTCCTTGATGGCTCATTTTTCTGCTGTGTGGGAAGTTAGAGGAAGCAGTGCGGGTTCAGGGATACAGTCCTCTCTGTTGCGGCTCAGTGCAAAAAAAGATCACAGAACCACAAAACTACAGAATTATTGAGGTCAGAAGGAATCTTTGGAGATCACCTAGTCCAACTCATCCCTGCTCAAGGAGAACGAGAGTAAGTTGCCCAGGAACATATTTTTCGTTTTGACATTTTGAAAAATGATGCCTCCACAACCTCAGTGAGCAATCTGATATTGTCCCTTAAGGTTAAATGGAAATTCTTGTGTTTCATTTTGAGGCCATTGCCTCTAGTCACTAGACATCACTGAAAAGAGTCTGGCTCCATCTTCCTGTCACCATCTTTCCTGCAAGCAGATTTTGATGGTTCATGGTAAACTTTGTGTCCACCAGAACACAAGTCTTTGCTGTCTTCCTCTGCTAAACTGCTGCCCAGCTGGCTGGTCCCCAGACTACATTGTTGCATGGTCTTGCTACTCTTCCTGAAAACAGCCAGTGTCCATTACCTGCTCACTCTCTGCTTGCTGAGATGCACTTTTTCAACTGCCCCCTGAACTTTCAGACTTGTCTGTATTCATAGTTAACAAACTATGATGACTAACAGGGTGTCCACGAGGAAATATTTTTGTAGTACCTTAATTTATGTTGCAAAAGTTTCAGTTTTTTCTGTATACCCACAACCCTGAGTGTCACTTCATCCAAACAAAGTTTTTGTATTAGCACACTCTTAGAAACTATGACATCTTTGCACAGATTTTTAGGCTGAAATGGTATGAGCTGCTGTTTTAGAAGGTGCTTTAGAGCTCTGAATTACACAAGTAAATATCCCCTTTTGTTTGAGAGCATTTTTCTCCTTTTCAGCAATAGGCTGATTTCACTGTGCAATGCAAACTAGACTTGCAAAGGGTTAAGCAAGTACACAGCCAAACAAATCTATTAGAGTTGGGTTTTTCACTTGTCTCTGAAAGGTAACAAAGATATAAATTCAACATATGTGCATATATGCATGCTTCTGACACAGCATTCATGCTTTGGTAAGCATGTTTGCATTAATTCAAGGCCATACATGCTTCACAGTGTTGGAAACACGTACAGCACTTCACAGGTTCCTCTCCCACACACTCCCTTCCCTCTTTGTAATACACACACTTTGTAATACCACAGAGGGAAATTACTGGCTTGGTGCTAGCAATTCCTTTCAGAGAATTGCACTGTCTCATGTGCCACAGTGGAAAATACATCAAGATAATTCCCTCATCACTGCCTACCCACCCACCCGCTCCCTGTAGTCTGAGATGGACTGTCTAGTCACATATCCTAATGCTGCTTCTGCTAAAATATTTGATTATTTTTTTCCCTTCTCTCAGAGGAAACCTTTTCTGGAGCTTTTTTTTTTTTTTTTTTTTTTTTTTTTTTTTTTTTTTTTGCTACATGCAAGTCACCTGTGAGGGGTTCTTTGTAGATTGTCATTGCTGATATTACAGGAAATTCCAGAAGTAAAGATGGATTTGTCTGTGAGGGATTTTACAGGAATCTTTTTTCTGGAAGTTCCTCACTGCTTTCTACTTAGCATCATAATGATTTAAGAGAAATATACTTATGTATAGGGTGTGTTCTGTGCGATGAGAACTAAGAAAAAAATTAACCAACAAATGAAAATCTTTTGTTCTTAATGACAGAATATAATGGAAACCTAATCTCCTACTGCATATTATCATCAGGCAAATTAGTCACACATATAATAAGGTTTTGCTGTATAAATTATAAATGAAATAAACAATTCTGTCACCATGGTGGGCAATGAATACACCACATGTTATATGTAAATATATTAGTCATTTGCCTTTTGTTTATGTGTCACAGGAATCCATTTCCTTCATTCTGTAGTTCTCATTCCCTACGGGTTCTTACTGAAGTCATCTCAACCCTTCCTGTACATGCTTTTTAAGGCAGAATTCTTTCCCTTTTTTTTTTTTTTTGTTTTTTCAGCCCTGTTTTAATAATGGCTGCTTTTGTGCCAGTTTCATTTAGTGCTTCAAACTGTAATTTTATCTGAGAGAGAGGAAGAAATAATAAGAAAAGCAGAAAGAGTCTACATGATATATTAGTACAATACCAAAAATATATTGAAACCATTTTTTTATTTTATTTTTTTTCCTCAAAAATTAAAATATATCTCATAAAGCAACTATGCATATTTTTTTCTCTTACCAGACCTTTTATTCTTTAATGAGATAATCTGTTTTTAAGGAATACATTGTTCAGTCTTTCTTTTCAAGGGGTAACACTTTTATTTTCCAGGCATTACACTATATGCAAGAATAATGTAAATTTGGGCATTTTCACTGGGCACTGCACACCAGCCTGAGAGTCCTTTGAAACCAGCACCAGACACAGCTACTCTCAGTGACCAATGGCTTTAACATACACATTCCAATCAATAATACAGGGCTTTATATTCAATCACATTCAGTTCACACTCATCGAGGATTATCTTTTGTGCTCCCATAGGCTTTTCCTCTCATCCAGAGGGAGACAGACTTGAATTTAATATACCTCATTATATTTGGGATGGCTGTGGACCCTAATGGAAGAGGCAACACTTAGCACATAAGCAGACTAAACTTTCATGATCAAGACCAGCTAAAAAGGGTATTTGTCACTGCTATCTTTGTTTCTCACACAGTGTCAGACAACACTTTCTGCAGGGTGAATGATTGTACTTTGACAATGTTTACAAAGCCAATTATATCTTTATTTTGAGAGCTGTTCCAAAGGCTATTAGAAGATGGTTTTTCAACTTTTATTTTTATAAGGAGCAGAGGCAAGTAAGGATGCTTCTTTTAGCAGTTTACTTGCAGCTATATCTCTGGGGAAGGTATTTTTCTTTTTATTTTTTTTTCTTCTTTTTTTTTTTTTAACTGGAGCAGACAGTGGTTAGCAATGGAATACAAAAAAGCAATTCTACTGCCTCATAAGCCACAAAGTGGACTACGGAATTAATGTATGAGATGTTATTTCTAATTTATTTATCAGTTCTCTCTCTATAGCACAAGTACTCTTGAAAGCACTTACGTATTTGAAGTCTCATAGAGACATAGCAGATAATGGGAAATGGTTTGCTGTGAGAAGTGAACTTGAGTGCAGAGAAGAAGCTTCTTTCTATCAAATATTTCACTGGTAATGTTTTACTGTTTCTCCTAGATGGCATGCCATAGAGTGTAATAAATTTCACTTTGTTTATATTCTGTGTCTGTATTTGCACTTAGGTGATTATATTTGAAATCATGAAAGATCCTAATTTTTTTTTAAAAAAACAACTTTAGCATAAGCTTCTCATTAATCCTGTCCTGTTTGTCTGTTATTAATAGGCCACTGTACAATGTATTCTGCTGCAAAACTCCACCAGGCATGACTAATTCAGATAATTAATTTGCTAGAACATTAACACCATCAAATGAGCCTGCTAAACCGGTAAATTTAAAGTAAATTAAACTTAATTTGCAGGTTATTGCAATTAAGTCTGCCTTGTCTTTCTGAGGGATTTCAACATCCTCAGTATTTAAGAGGCAATCATAATGCATGCAAGTGGGCGGGCTTTTTCTCTAATTAACACAAGTCTAATCTGCTTTTCAATTAGGGTGGATGTTTATAATGTGCTGGTGACAGTGTTGCAATTCAGTACAGCATAACAGGAGTGCATGGCATAATTATAGCTGAAAAGAAAAGCTCATGCAGGGCCTGTTTAGGGGTTAATGAGACATTGGCAGCTTCCAGCTGAGGAGATTGAGCCAGTTTAGTGCAGCTTCAAGAGGAAACCACCCATAGGGGTTTCCTTTGAAGTGTCAAAAGGTCCCCTTGTTCTGGGTGGCTTATGTTTCATTTGTCTGAGTGGCATATCAAAAATTGATGAGCTGCCAGCAGCAGCCCTCATGACATTAATTCACCAATTGTGTTTCTAATAGTTTCATCCTTAAATACATTTGGATGATGATAATAGTGCGAAAAATCAAGGTTCTGAAAACAATGAGAAGGTCTATGCAGCTCCAAGAAGTGTGTACAGGCTACACAAATGCATCAGCTGCAAATGTTAATGATGCAGATGACCTACACTGCTCGTTATGAGCAGGAAGAAGACAAAGAGGTATTGTACATCTGTCCTCTGAACAGCATCAGAGCTGTGACGGGGATGTGACATTTATTGTTTGCTAGGTTCTTGAAAAGCACAAAATGGGTCACATTCATCCATGGAGTAACTTCACTGCCTTCAGAGCAGCTATATCAATGATGGCCTTTTATAGTAATAGTAAAGGAAAGAAAGTCAAAAAGGAGATCTATAAAGAGTATCAGGCATCTCTAATGTGGATCTGTTTCATAAGTCCACTTAGGCTATGAAGGCCCCAGTCTGAGCATTGTGGTCCCATACTGAGGTACAGGAGGCTCTCAAAACTTTTGCACCAAAACGAATGTTCAGAGACAGAGTATACTGCTTGTCAAAAGCAGTGATAAGGGTGATATCAAGGAATGTTAATTACATGGACAAGTAAAAGCTGTTAATGTACAGGAGTTGGACTCAATGATCCTGATGTAGCCCTTCCAACTCAGGGTATTTTAATTCTATGATTTCATTATTTAAATACATTTGAAATCCTGAAACAAAGAGAAAGGGCTACCAGTGTAAGTCTGGATACATTAGTCACAGAATTCATGATGTACAGGGTTTCATTCAACAGAGCTACAATCACAGCATGCAAGAATTCCATGCTAGAGGAGGGCACTTTAGTTTTTGCATGAAAGGCAATTTTCAATATATGGTGTGAGCCAACCACCATGCTACTTTCCTTTTAAAACCTGTGAGCTGTATTATATATAACATTACTTTTCTCACATGATGAACAGGAAAATACCCACAGTGGTCTTATCACTTTTAAAAGTATTACTTGAACTGTTTGTAACTTTATGAAAGTTTTATTTGGAGATTGATGCACACAAGGAAGATTCAGTCCATCTCACAGGAGATTATTAGACCTGCATCCAGCCTAATTTCAGGCAGTATGAGATAGCTAAGTGGAAGTACATTTGCCCAGTAGATGTCATCCAACCTACCAAAAAAAACCCCAAACCATTACCTGGAAACACTCTGCCTCGCCTATAAAAGTTTAGGCTGATTGAGCATCTAACTTAGGTGCTTTCATTTCAGGCAGAATAAAGGGCCTCTGTATGGGGAGGGGACACATGCTCTGTTCTGTGAAAAAGCTGGGTGATCTCTTTTTGGGGCATCTTCTGCTTGTGAAAGACCAAGACTCTTATTATTTCCTTATGAGACATGGATGCAAAAGTGCTGAAGTGAGTGTATGGAAGGCATTTGGCTGGCCTCCTCCTTTCTACAACCTGAGACAAATCAAATGGCTGAACAAGCTGAGAAATGCACAAACAGTGCCTCCAGTGAGAGAAGATTGTATGTTAATTTGGTACTGTACACAGTACTGTGAACACATATTGCATATAGGTCAGTAAGACTAAATCTCTCTTTTTTTTTATTTTGCTTCCCTGCCTGGACTTTTGACTGTGACTTGTGGTGTCATCAGTAAATGGGGTTTGCTGAGATAAAAATACTATTGCTCATGGAAGAAGTGACTTCTAAATGACTGAAATGTTCTCATCTGAGAAGCATTTCACCAACACAGCACATGAAGCTCAAGGACACCTGAGAGATTTTGGTGCTTAAGCTCTGTGACTGATGGACCAAAGCAGAAAGCAGTCCCTTTCCCAGGGGGCAAACTGTCTTCTTTCAGAGAGTCTTTCTGACAGTCTTTCCCGACCACCAAATATGAGATAACACAGGTGCAGTTGAACCTGCTGTTATTGACCAGCAAAGAAAGAAATGAAAGTCCATCAAGGAGCACTGAAGAAATCTCATACAAACAATATTAAAAAAAACTATAGATTCAAATAGCTTACAGTGCAAATGTTTCTGTCATTTGCTGAGGGAAAACAGATAAAAAAATAAAGCATATATTATGCAGACAGTATTGGCAGAAAAAAATAGTGTGGCATTCAGTTTAAATTTTACAGTACCAGCTGTAATAACAGAAAGATTATTTGCCAAATTGAATATTGCATAAAGTATATCTTGTTACACCTGGATTCAGAAGAAAGGTTCATCTTTATTCATTTGTCCACATATCTAGAGATTTCCAACCATTTGTAAACAAAGATCATGATAAACATGAGAGTAAAACATAAAAGAAGGCACACAAGCTAAACCTGTTGTTGAAGATAGAGGGACAATCCCATTGAGATCAACCAATAAAGACCATATAAAAAGTGTATGACCTCTTGTTCTTCCCTTACCACAGATATCAAAAGCTGGAACACCCCAGTTCTGTGGAATGTAATGCCTAAAAGGCCTGCGGTGTGCAGATCACTCAGCCCTGAAAAAGGGAGTACTCTTAGAAACAACACAATATCTGCCACTTCTGCTGAGCTCAATACACCTGGAAACACAAAATCCCTTCAGAATCCTAAAGGCCAAGTGAGTAACTTCACTGGGTGCACTTTTGATGCTGCTGGGACAGTGACAGTGGAGATTAGTGCAATAATTAATGCCAGTTAACTGACACTGGTGAAATCTTTATCCTCTTTTTAACAGTGAACCTATAGCATTTAAGGGGCTATTAGGTAACCCAAGTTTAAACAGTGTATGGGGTATAACATAGCAAGTTCATAGAAAAAAAAGATGCATTAGGAAGATTAAAGTAGGCATTCCTCTTCCAGATGTCTACCTGCTTCTCCCCTGGGATCACAGCAACACAGTCGTGCCAGGTCTAGTGTTGATTTTCAGTCTGTTCTCTGTGGGAGCCTTCCAGCTTTCCTGTTTTATAATTGAGGCAAAGGAGCAGAAACTCTGAGAAGATTCTTTTTTACACAGATTGGTAGTATTAGTTGAAAACATTATATTTTAGCTGCCTGAGTTTTTAAGGGAATTTGGATCTTGGAAAAATCAGTGTACAAGAATTAACATTTAAAAATTATGGCTGAGGAAGAGAGAATGCATTTCTTGTTATACTTGATTTGAATATCAGTGCATAAATTAACCAATGCACTTCACACTAGCTGGTTTGAAAACCCTTGCTTTTGGGGTATGGAGAAGTTTTGATCAACTTTGACATGAACATACAGTTACTATGAAGCAATATTAAAAAAAATATTATTTTTTAAGTGTTATGAATGTGCTTGAAAGTAGCAGCATCCATGAAACTTCAGTGTTGGTATATCAGCTGGGCAATATCTTGGACCTTCAGAGACGATACCCTTGCACATGAAATCCTTTTCCTGACGTCTTATGGTAAAATGTGATTGAAGCAGGATTATCTGGAGTTAAAGGTGTTTGATAGAAGCCTAAATTGGCTCTAAGGGAGAGTTTGCAGGTAAGTATGTTCTCTGATTTCCTCAGCTGATTTAGTCTGAATGAAGAAGGGAGTGACCAGGATAAAACTAGGTAGGAAGACAAATGAAGTTGATAAAGTGGTGGGTAGTCAGAAGGTGGGACCAACTGCCATGGCCAGATACTCACGGGTTTTTTGTGAGGGTTGAAGCCAAAGGCTCAGTTGACACCTTTATATCAGATGATTTATAAATATTTGAATAAATTCACTAAAAGGGAAAAGGAATTTATTAGAACAGCTGGTTTTGTGTGGTACCATGGTGTGCACAAAATGTGACAAAGATCTGATTAAACGCTGGGGCATATTGTTGTGAAATCAGGAAGTGTTCTGGTAAAGTAATGGCCATAATAGAATATTGGCTGTAGCTGGGCAGAAAAAGAAATAATTATGCCTTTGAAAATGCCAGATGAACCTTCACAGAGCTTAGTGGTTATGTGTTGATTAGAGAAAACTGGTCTGCAAGGCAGATCCATGGTTGCTACTTTCTTTCCCCTATAACTTCTTTTTTAGATGCTATAGAAAGTGTAATATTGCATGATTTAAGGGGTTGCTATCTTCAAAAAGTAGTGAAAGAAGCTCCATCAAGATGCCCTATGTATTGAGTAAGTAAGCTGTTTTTCAAATCTAAAAATCATTGCTTTTTCAGAGTCAAATAACACAAACCTTGAGGACTAAAGAAATACATAGATATAAATAGATGATTAAGTTTGTTTTCTTAACACAGTAAAATAAAATTTGAAATGAAGAAATGGAGGGTAACTATGAATATCTTGGTATCTTATATGCCGGGAGGGGAAAGCATTAGGAAGAAGAGTAAAAGCACATTTCACTCCAGTAAAATCCAGTAGCTGGGCCAGAGTGCTTTGAAAATGCTTTTACTGGAAATATCATCTAGAGTTTGTGTGGATGGTGTTTATTACATTTTTAAAAATACACAGCTCCATGACTGCTGAGAGGCAAACTGCTGAGACTAACAGCTACAAATGCAATTTATGAAACACATAGCATCGTAATTTGACCAAGAGAGCTCAAACCAGAATCAAAATTTGAAGATCACTGTTACTGTAAAAATTAAAGAACAACCCCATACAGCAAATAGAGATGTATTTATCCAATAAGTTAAGGAAATATGAGGAAACCAAAATGCATCAGTGGCTTCTTGCTCACAGGGAATCGTTAAAGACCACTTAACATTGTTAAGGGAGAAATGTGCTGTTTTCACAGCAAGAGTTATTACTGGTTTTTACTCTGAAAATAGTTTTAGATTACTTATGTTTGTGTTTTCCTGTAATGAGTTTCCAGCCATTGGGTCATGGTGCTCTGCCCAAGGAGGTGATGGTTTTTATCCTGCATCTGAAACAACAACAATAACATCATCCTCCTCCACCCTGCAAATATCATTCAAATTTTACAGAGACCTGAATAATTAATTACTATATTAATTTAAAGCTATTAAACACTACATTTGTGTTTGCTGTTGTTTTATTATAGAGACATATTGATGCAGCTCTATTAGTTGGAAGATTGTGACATAAAAATAATACATTCTATTATATCACATGTATGAAATATATGCAGTTACTAGTTCATGATCCAAACATTTAAAAGATATTAGTTGAGCCTAGAATTCAGCCATCTTTTTTTTATACTTTACTTCTTTATAAAGTATACTTTCAGAGTTTCACCTAAACTTCATGGGTTTTCTCAAAAGCAAAGGTGAAAAAGTTCCAAGAAGTAGTGTAAATATCAAAAGCATTCCTACTGAAAACTGTCTACTAGGCACAAAAGAGGAAATGTCAAAAGTCAAGAACAGGAGGCTCATCTAGATCTTGGTCCATTTTTTAGATTCCAGCCCCCCACTTCCCTTATGAAAATTCTTAGATGTACCTAATTAGGCTAAAATAATGTATAATTTTGAGGTTATGTGACTGAGAATTATGCACCAGTATCTATATGTAACATAGCATTCTAAAAACCACCAAAGTATCCTAAAGTTGCTGTTTATGCTAATAATCCAGGACCAAACAGGTAATAGATTCCAACACAAGACTTAGGCCCTCTGAACCATCACTGCGGTTTCAAGTTTTGAAGCCTTCTAAAGAACAAGGTTTTCACTGTGAAGCTCTGTGAAGGTCAGCTGGTCTGTCTAACCCTCTTTCTCCCATCATTTCTCAGAGTAGTGTCAGTCAAAACCCTTGCGCTGGTTCCCCATTTTTTGCCTGGCAGAACCCACAGACTGAGCAATCTTCTCTCTGTGTTTTTTAAGACACCCCACCTAGAAAGTATTAAAAGATTGTGCCTGCTAGGTCATATTTTATGGGAGATATAAGTGGAAAGAAGCAAAACACTATTTATCAACTAACCCAGTTATTACAGGTGTTAGAATATGAAACAGATGTAAGGCTGCCTTGAAAGTTAAACTTTTCTACGCTTAGCATATTTGTTTCTCTCTCCATCGGCAACTCAGATGTGACTGTTTTATTGTGGCAAAAATATATAAGATCAATCATCTCCAGTAGTTTAGGAATCAATATATGGATTCATTAAATGTGAAGGAGGGGTAACAAATTACAACATGAACCAGGCAGGTAAAAGAGTTCTGATTGCCTCAGCTGTAATCAAAGAATTGACTAGTAAAAAATGATGAAGACATCTACCCTGCAGATCCAAATCAGCTCAGAGCATTTTTTAGAACAAGTTATTCCTCACATAGTTCACATAATTTGAAAGAGATGAATTGTGTAACTTCTGCAACTGACGAAGCTTCAGTTGATAATACTGATAATACTAAGCTCTATCAATGAAACCTTCTCCTGAGGTTATATAGCATTTTTACAGCGTAATATTTCAGAAATGATACCCTATCCTCAGTGAAAGACTAGGTAGTATGTACCAGATTGGTTTATTTTACCCTGATTTTATAGACACAATACAAACAATTGTACATGTGAAAGCTTGATACAATCATTATATTATTTAATCATTCTCACTTAACTTTTTCATCGTTATTGTTATTTGTATTCCAGTCCTGCTTAGAGTTCACAGAATAAAACCCACTTGTGCCAGTTAGCCTACAGGACTGTAATAAGCAAAGCCTCTTTTTCTGCCCCATCCACAGCATCTGAAGGATGCTACTATACCTCTGTTTGAGCCAGTTAAAATAATGTCAGTAATTTCAACTAATGCCAAATTTCCTCCTAATATCAAGGGCTTATAAAGCATTTAGACCTAGATACAAATATAGACAGAAGCAAAATATCTCAGTGCAAAATTGTGATTGCAATTCCTTTTCTACCTTCATAACCACTACTTAGATAGGAAGTACCCCATATGCACAGTGCTCTTTAGGTGCTCAATTTGTTATGTTATATGACCTACCTCCCAACTAGAAATGTCTAGAAAAGGGATATTACCCCTGGGAAAGTTGTGACAAATCCAGGAGCAGTGTTTCTTCCTTCTGTGGGAGAGTGGGATCATGATTTTAAAGAAATGCTCAAAATTTTCCCTCTTTGGGATTGCTATTTTTTAATCCTGTCTGGGAGTCAGAGAAAAGGAGATGGAGAATAAAGAGCAGCAAGAACTGTAATCTCCATTACAGCACATCTTCACCTGGCATGGGTCAGCTTCTGACTTCCATGAGTGTGGAAGCCTGAAATTCCCAGTGGTTGTAATGCACAAAGACAAGCTGGCTGTCAGCACATTCTCATTTATTCTGAGTATTCTCTTTTGGTTTTGTTACCTCCAAAGATATTATTTTGTCTCTGTAGGATGAAGACTGTAGATGAACTAAGGCATATTCTTAAATTGTAATTACTTTTACTCAAAGTACGTAAACCAGGAAAAAACACTATGACAACAAGACATGCAGTTGATACAAAAGCACCACCATTGCTTTTCACATAAATTGAAGTATCTCAGAGTTACAAGTCTTTAATACAAAGTTATCAATATATCAGGGAACTGTCCAGATAATCTAACGGGATTTTCAACTTCTTACACACCTTTAATAGCAAACACTTTTTTACCTGTTTTTAGGGTTTTTGATATTTATCAAGAGTTATTTCTCTTTTTTTTCAAGATAATACACAAAATATCATTCAGGAAAGAGAGAATTTGGAAGCAAGGAGCAATTACAGGATAGGTTTTTCTGTAAAAATCACATTCATGGAGCTTTTTCTTGCAGAAAACTGATAGAGACCAATAATGTTGAATAAGAATGTGCACAGATTCAAGCCCTTCAGATTAATCTATTTGTAGGCTGGAGAAGGGAATTTTCTAGTGCTCCCATTGGAGTTCTGTACAAAACAATTTGCTTAAAAAGGAATTGATATATACTGGAAAACTTTGAAAATAGTTGAAAGCACTTTGTCTTGGTGTCATGTAGCTTTTGGGTTTTCTTCTATCATTTTTATCATTAGGGACATGACAATATTACTGGTGCATGAGAGTGTACTTGCTTCTTAAGAATTTATCTGTCATTCACCATTAATTAATTCATGGCATCATAATAATTCCCACAGCAACCAGCTGTGATGTAACAAGTAGATTTGAGTTTTAGAGAAAAGTAAGACTTAGCATGGTATATATGAGTACATAAATTTCTGAAAAAAATGTTTCTGTGTACATATAGGGAAGGCGGTGTAAAGCAAGAGTCAGTTGGGTTAATGATACAGGTTCAGTGTCCTGTGTTATTTCTTATTCCAGAAATTTTGCATTTCTTATTTGCACAATGAGGTACAAAATTTGTTGATGCAATGAGTCACATTAAATACTGAGGCAAATTTCATTACTACCATTTGATAATGCTAGCTATGTAAGGTGTAAGATGAACTACTTTTAAAAATTAAAACAACCTTGTGCAAGTCATCAACTGATCTCCCAAAACAGTGTGTTTAGAAATATACGATAATAAATCATATATTCTGCAGCCTAATCAACCTTAACTTCTGTGTTTTAAATAGAAAATACCTGCAGATTTTGTGTAGATTTGTGGAATATTAAAGAGGCCATTTACTGAAACCTGAAATGAAGCTCTAAAATTGAAACCATGACCATTCTTTACTGCCTGTAATTGACAGGCTCCTAAAGTGGTGATGAGGCAAGCGGCAGGTATCATTCCTTTGCCATGGACCACAAATGAACTCTAGGGTGACTATATGCCTTTGACACCTCTCATTTCAGCAGAATGAACTTGTGTCTGGGGGTCTTTGTGTAAGGATGCTCATGGGCTGCATGAGTGTGGAACAAAATTCAACCAAAACAGTAAGTTTTCACTTTAGTCCTACAATCTCTGAATTATTTCATGCTTTATTTGAGCTAGTTGTTATCCTGATCTTTTATAACATATGTGCCTATCCAGATACAGTTAGACTCAGGGACCCTTAAGGTGAATTCCAAGGCCTTCTTCAGTTGCAGTGAGAACTGTAATATACGTATATGAATATAGAGAAAGTACATTGGTACAGAAAAGTATATAAATAAAAGAAAAATCCCCGTACCCTTCTTTAGCTAACCTAATATGAAGTGTGTGCACAGACTATAATATCTAAAAATATGTACAGGACATTTTAATGATTAATGGCTTAGGAACTAATTCATTCTGTTGATACTAATTGCCTCTTTGAAATTACATATGAATGTATCCCATATCAGGTTTTAAAGGAAAAACCTATTCTGCAAAATAGTCTACTTATGCAGCCACCTTAATACTAATCACAATATTATAGCTTTTTATTTCAAATGTATTTTCTCCATATAAGGACTTTTAATGACATAAAAGTCAGTTATCTTTCCCCATCCTCAAAAGCCAAGAAGGAGGTAGACAAAAAATAATAGGTTTCTTTTGCATGATCAGCTGTCAGTTTTCTTCCACATTTTTCACATTTGTTGCCACTACTTGACTTAATCAGTTTTTACATTTAAAGGAAAAGAGTGAAATATTCAGATAAACTTGTAGACTCAAAGAAAATTACAACCTGGATAGGAAGAGGCATCTAGTCCAGTCTCCTACTCAAAGCAGAACAATTGATTGGTTGTAGTGATTTATTAGATCAATATAGAATATTTAGGAGTTTGGTTTTGGTTTTGAACACCAAAATGGAACATTAGCCTATGAAAATCTTCCAAGACTGATGAGACCAATGGGCTATGACTTCATTCAAACTCTTATGGATTTAAGGATTTATTCAAATCACACTTTTCCCTAAATATATTTTAAAGATCATCTTCCTATGTAGGTTTTCCTTCTTTTGATTTCATCAGGCAAAAGAAAAAAGAATTGTGAATTTAGCACTATACAATTAGACCATTGAAGTCTCCTATTTCATGTGCAGAAAGCCCAACCTGTTCAGCCATATTGCAAGCAAACATTGGAAAGCCATTGATTAAAAGAACAAAAAAAGGATACAAAATAATCTAAAAAATAATTTCAGTAAGAAATAAACGAATTTTTTATTCTAAGTTCATTTTCAAAAACAGAAGGTATCCATAGAACTTTCTAATCTTATCAATCAAGCTGCTTTGATAATATAAGCCTTCATCAGCAGAGAAGATGTTAATTCTGCTATTCAATTTTGAGCCAGCAGTTACAGTAATTTTGTTGGCTTCTGACAAGAAGGATAAATGGAGAAAGAAGAGGATCAGATGAACTGCATCAGGAAGCAGCTTTAAGTTTGTATTTTAGGGTTGCAAGGCAGCTGAATAAGTACAGACATACGGGGCAGGAGGCTGCTCTTGTTCCAACCTCTGGCACTCCTTTCTTGGCTGGTATGCCAACTGAACTTCTTTTTCCATCATGCTGCTCACTTTTCAGACTGGATATCCCTACACTGACATCTCCAGCCCTGTCATTAGAAACCACCCTTAGGTGGCATTGGCAGAACTTTTCACATGCTTTAATCCTTTTGATAAATAATAAACATTCATTGCTATAGATGGGGAGTAGTCAAACTTTACCTCAAAGTTTCAAGTTCCTTTTACTTCAAATGTTCCTGAAATCAAGGCTGTTACTTTTCTCTCTTCCCTTTCTCTTTACTACTCTCCTGAAGCCATGAACCCAATAGCATGTTTCTGACATTCTCTGCCCTTCTACTTCCTCAATGCTATAATCCCTTTGCTGTGAGAATATACCTTTCCATATCCTTCAAAAGCTTATTGCACCTGCTTCCAAGACAAGCCCAGTGTGTCCCCACCTGTGGCTCACTGGGTCCCGTGGCTACCATAACTTCTGGCTCTCTGAGCTCCTCTTGTCCTGCCTTGCTTGCAGACTTGTGAGCATGTCTGCACTGCTGAATGACAGCAGGCTAGACAATGATCTTGGGATCACTTTGGGACACGGTGGTTTCAGATTTGTTGTGGTCTTGACCCTTAGGACTAAGAGAGAGGCCATAAACTAAAGCTAAGTAGTGGCAGTGGTTCTGATCCTCAGCTTGCCCGTGTGCCCTCCCTCTTGTCTTTAACAGCACAAATGCAACCCCTCCATCCCAATGTCTACATCCGAAATCCAGCTGCAGCATCACACAGGCTCTGAGCACCCCTGACCCAGACAGGGACGTGTGTTGGAGACCGCAGTGGCTCCCTCCTGCAGAAACAGAGGCGGGGGAGAAGAGTGCATGCCTCAGTGTATTGAGGAACCCCTGACAAATGAGCACCAGCTGGGAGTGGAGAGCACTCATGGCATGGTGGGTCTGGATTCACACACCAGCCTGAACTGGGGATATGTCTCAGCCTGCGCACCCATAAATGCATGCACACACCAGGGTGTGTGTGTATGGATAGGTGCATACATAAATGTATACAAACATATATGCACATTACAGCCTCACTTGGTTGGCCACAATTATCCAGAGGGATAAATAGCAAAATGACAACAGTGTACACTCAAGTTCTCTCATCTGAAAGCTACTAAGTTTTCACAAAGTATGAATTTTCAGATGATATTTATGCCATATATATGACCTAGATGCATTCAGGTTCCCCAGATAGATTACTCTTTGTGGATGCTAACTGGTTTAGGTCATGTCTTTTATTTTTACTTTCTTGTTCTTTTGTTCTTTCCTCCTTTTTTTTCCTTCAAGATATAAATAAAAGATAACTAAAAATAATGATAATAAAATATAATAAAGCATAAATAAAATTAATAAAAATATAATAATATAGCCTTTGAGAACTTGGGGTAAACTGAGGAAAACAAAGACAAGAAACAGGCTGGGTGAAAATTAAATTTCTGCTATGGAGGAAACCCTGAGAATAAGAGCGATCTTATATTTAATTAAGAAACAGACAAATGTTTTTTCACTGAAACCTTACAACCAAAACACATTTCAACTGGGACCAGAAAATTGCTACATCTGTACATAAAAGAAGCAGCACAATTTAAAATTGAAACTCAGTAAATTACAAATTCCGAATGTCTTACATAACTCTATTATGAAGAAGGCTTCATTTCTGCTAAAAACCCTTGAGTAGTAATATCTGTTAGCTCTTCTTGCTCTTAGCAAATTCTCTTTTAATGGTTTAAATAAATATTACATAAATTACAGAGGCATTTTTTGCTTTCGATAATCAGAATCTGAAATTAACACTAGCTGTAAAAAGTGATTTTATACATGAATGTTTCCAAGGTAAAATGTGTGGATTCAGAAGGCTGCAGAATTTGCATCATTCATCTGATAGCTGGGGGCTTAATTCCACAGTGAATTAAAACCTGTGCCAGGCCTGATGTTCGTGGCCAGTCCCAGAGTCCCCAGCTGGTGTGACCACACGTTTAAACTCATGAATTTGTGGGGAACCAGAGCCCAGGAGGCATGTCAAACATGAGCCCCATTCTTTGATGGGATAAACCAGGCAGCAAAAGACTTCCAAGTGTTTTCATGAGTCTCTACAGCATGTGTCTATGTTTAGAGCAATAAACATTAAAATCCAATCTAAAAAAGGAGGGGGGGGGGGGGGGGGGGAATCTGTAGCAGGTATTTCTATTAGCCAGAATTCATCTACTGCAACACAATGCACAGATTTTTTTTCTAGGCCAAATAAATATGTCCTCAGGCAAATAATCTGTCCACTTAATAATTCAGTTACTGTACATATGGAGTCCCATTTTCTGTGACGAGATGGAACAGGTTCCTGTTAAAATGAACACTCTTTTCTATCTCTTCAAATTAGCAGATTGGCTCTGCAGTCTCTATTCTGGAAACATTTCCACTGGCAAAACTAGGAATTGGGACTAAGAAGCACCAATCAGACACTTTCTAAGATTTTAGGGAGGGATAGGGGGCTGGTGTTTGAAGGTAAGTCTCCATATCAAATAGACAAAAGCTCAGAAGGACATGAGGTCAAATTTGCAGTCCAAAAATTCTAGATGACAACTGGCCTTCCAGATTCCTTACTTTTTACCATTTTCCCTGTCTTCAAAAAGTCTGTCTTCTGTCTACTGCCATGTTATTTAGAGGGGAAAATCACATTTCCTATCACGTGTGACCCAAATCAGGAGCCAGGTAACTAAATCCAGTGAACATGGCCAGATTATGTACACAGGATTCATAAACAATCATATAATCACAGGACACCCTACTTTCTGGGGAACTTCCAATGATAATGTGGTCCAAATTTCCGTGGGAAAGGGAGACTAGATGGCATTGTCTAGCAGCCTGTGCCATTCCATCTTGAAAACTTGCAGACACTACCACATCCCTTGAAGTGCTCTTCCAGCAACTGGCTGGTCTTTAATCATTTCTTTCTTACGTCAAGACAAAATTTTTACCAGTGCAATTTCTACCCACTGCCCCTTGTCTGCTCCTTGTGGCTCCTTGTGAAGAGAGAGACACTCTGTCCTCTTTGCAACCATCCTATAAGTACTGTTATACTGTGATTAAGTTCCCTCAGTGACTCCCCTTTTCCACACAGAAAAGACCAATCCTTTTCTCTCTCTGTCCTCTCTCTCTCTCTCTGTCTCTCTCTCTTATTTTTTCTGATAATTGACATATTATCATGCTAGTGCAGGAAGCTCATTCAGAGATTGATAGTTCTCAGAGCTGCCGCAAAGGATTTGAAATCGCAGCTATTTTTTCTCTGATTATGTTCTTTACCCCTCCTTTTGGTTATTCTGGAAATCCACTTCTGTTTTGGAATGTACTACCTGAATCAGGGCTGTATCAATAATTTCTATGTCATTTCCAGATCATAAGGAAAGATATTTGGAAAAGAAGGAGGAAACAGTGACCCACTTAACCAGAGGGACTGGAGGTTTGTGCAGTCCTGATGCTGCAGCCTAGAGAGGGCGGGTTTTAGACACTTTATGCATTGCTAGCCTGACAAGAGTGGTTTTCTGGGTGTTAGGAGCTATTGAATGGTAACCCAGTCAAAGTGAGTGACATCTGGAAGTCAGGATTTCATTTTCTGAGAGTAACTGCTGCAGTAACAATGTCATCATGGGGAGGGCACAGATGTTACTTCTCCCTGGTATTTTCACTGAGGTTTCAATTAAACTGTTCTTGAACTGTGCTTGGAGAGGAATAAAGTGTGATCAGTACACATTCTGAGTCATCAGAGACCACCTGAAAGGTTCACGTCCCACAGAAATGGCAGGACTCCTGCTGAGCAAAAGAGGGAAAGGAATCAGGACACACACTTCAACCAAAATGATGGTATCTCTGGAAATAAGTAGGTGAAAATAAAGTTCCTACATAAATTGGATTCCTGTGATACATCTATTGTGACTGCACCTTGGCATGAGCAAAATTAATGCAGGTGCTTGAAACATTTCACATTTTTCTGAGTCACCAGAATTATGGAAACATTCATGACTTAAATATAATCAAAAATTCTAAGGGTCAAATCTTTGATCATATTTCCACAGACACGTTAGAGTCTATTAGAAGTGTTTGCCTTCACACAATGTACTGTGGATCTGCTGTAGGTCTGTAAAAGTATTGCTATATGGGAAAACTTCCTATTTTTATGCTTGAGATGTGTGGGATTGGTCACAGGGTGAGTTCAGAAGATCTCAAATCTCCTTGCACAACCTGTCTCTGTCAGTCTTTTAGGCTTCCTTCTGTCCTTGTTGTGTGATCCTTTCTTGTCCCCGCTGCAATGTTCTGTGAGATTCTACTAGAAGAGTGTTCCCTCATTCAAGGCTAGGACAATTCTGTATTTCCTGCCCTTTTGTACATGTATATTTAATTAAAATTCACCAAATACTCAGTAGCTCTTAAAAAGATTCTTTATTATTTCTGCTGGGCTGAGAAAGTGATTGAACATTGGGGTATATTATAAACATTTAGTGAAAAAGAGTTGAGACCCCTTTAGAGGGCACTTTGCTTTTTATTCTGCCTGCAAGGTACACCTATGCATCTTTGGTTAGAAGTGTTAAAAAGAAAAGGCAGATGAAAGCAACAGACTTTTTTGTCAAGCTGTGACAGAAATCAAATGCAAATAGATCTCAGTTCAAGACTGTTTGTTAAGTGTCACGTCAGTGAGTATTAAATGCAGCACATGTCGTTTTACAATGAGCATACTGTATATGAATTTTATTGATTTTTTTTCAAAGAGGATACATTGAATAATGTACTCTTCCTTACCAGTGCCAGTTTACAAGTGTGTCTTCATACTTGTGTATGCACATTCATTAGGCTCCTAAATGCTGCTGCCTTACTTAGCACATCTCGTTTTGTGGAGTCTGGGATTCAAGCTGTAGAAAGACCTACACAAATGATTCTCTCCCTCTGAGAAAAGTGGGACAGAGTAATTTAGACTTCCCAGCATGAAGCTGTCAATGAGCAGCTTCTCAAAATGATTCACAATTAGTGCACCAGGCTTACACTACGAAGAGGTTCTCAGCTGATTTCCTTTCCACAAAGGAGTGAGTCTGGGGCTTCATTTTGCTATTAGGAATCTTACAGATGTATAAAAAAGATCATCAGAGCTGGTTAACTCTGCTGCACTTATGCTGAAGTCTTTGTGCTCTACTATGCGATAAATCTGATTTATTTATATCCTTTCAGGCTACATATTTTTCCAATTAATATTTAGAAACATGTGTGCCAGCATTAAATTACATGTGAAAGGTAACAGCAGCCGTATCAGGCTTATCTCCATGCCCTAAAACAGAGCTCTTAATCATTCAGCAAAGGGGGCACTGCTCCATGGGAGATGTGATGTACGTCCACTGCATCCATCTGTGTGCAGTTGCATCCTTATTTGAGCTGTGTTTGGTTTCATGTGTGCACTGCCTTCCCATTGTTTGGTGTGAGATCTCTGATTCCACAACAACCTCCTTACAGTACTCAGGTCATCGAGGTGCTTAGAAAAGCATATTAAAATCTGCATCAGGTAGGCAGCTTGACTATATTGTACATAGTGGACCATAATGGCTAGGTTTAGATGTTTAAATGCCAGGCTAAAACATGCTAAAATTGTCCATAAAACTAAGTAATTTAATGCATTTATTGGTGATTTTAAGGATCTTACCTGCAGGCCCAGGGACAGACACTCGATGTCCCATGGAGGCTGCAAGTTACACAGAGCATTTGTAGGCCAGGCTCTTCTATCCTGATACTTTCTCACCCACAGGGGTAGAGCAGTGTTACACATGAGCCAAAACAGAGGCCAAAAATCTGGATAAGACTGAAATTCTGACTAACAAAAGTCTAATACTTAGAAAACTTTTCCTCACATGCTGAGTACTACGCAGGTCTAGATTTCTGCTGGAAATTTGCCACTTCTTCCCTTATTCCACACAAAGAAATTATGGATTCTTCTGAATGTCTATGATCTTAAGGAAAGGAGGCAAAAATAGTATGATGCACAATGTTTTTCTACATCCACATAATCTTAAAAGTCCTTGAGCTTTACATTTCTTTTGTTTGAGAAAAAGTAGGTTTCTTAAGCAATATCTAGTGGTACCTAAATGGGCAAGTGTCATTGATATTCTCTTAATGAAAGCAAAACTATTGTTAGCATGACCCAGCTGTGGTCTGAAAAGGGTGCTGAAGTTAAAGATTCAGCTCCTGGAGTCATGTGATGGTGCTGAGTCTACTTATTTATCCATTCACTATCCATCTATCCTATCTATATTTTAGAGAAAATTGATAGACCATTAGAAAGCAGTTCCTTCTGCCTTGCAGATATTTCCTCCCTTGCAAGAAAGAAGGCAAACAGTAATTTCTTCTGTAATGGGATAGAAAACATTTGGGAAACTACCAGTATTTCTGTGAGCTAGGGAGTAATAGGCTGCAGAAAACCATAATTTTTGGAAGGAAAAGTTAAAAAAAAAAAGTTGAAACTTGTTTCCATTTAATTGAGCTCTGAACAAATATCTGTCAATTAAACTTACTGTGCTGTTTGTTCCCGGTACTTCCACTGTAGCTTTAACTGTCATTTTCAAGCAGTTACTTGGTTTATTGAAAAGCTTAAGTAACAATTGTTTTTTGAAACTGTATTTTAAGTCAGTCAGATGTATTTGTAATACCAGGCAAGGTGATTTGATATAAAACCTATGCCATTTGCATACAGCTTTCAGTCGAGTCTCAGGTTTTGAGGAAACAAAAGATAATGCCTACAATGCTTATCAAAAAAAAAAGATTTCTTCGGTATGAAAAGCATTAACCAACTCTATTTACTAGGAAAAGTGTCTCATATAAAGACATTTTTTTCTTCCTCCTCTCTACCTACACTCCTCTCAGAGGAATTTTTTGATCTGCTCTTCGTCTGCTTTGTCTTTTGCAGCTGTCTCTTCACTTTTTCACTTTACATTTTTTCTCCAAGACCATTTTTTCCATGTTTGCCTCCTTTAGGGAGTGCTGTTATTTTTCTATTTTTTTGCTTCTTTTTTCACCTCTTTTATGATTTTCTTACAGAGCCTTCTTTACTCATCCCACAGATTCATTCTTGCAATCTCAAATCTTCTTTGCATTGTTTGCCTTGCCTTGTCTTGTAGCTCTTCCCTATAGACCAAGCTCATCTTTATACGTTCTTAGTAATGCAGCCTGACTGCACAGAAGAGCAGTGCTTTGGCAGCTATGTTAAGAAAACACAGGTACTCTACCATAACTACATTTTTTTAAAACAACTGCAGGTCAAAACCAGCATTTAGGATTAGTGGTGGGTAGAAGGTCCATGCTCAGTACTTGTAACATGTTTAAGACTGAACTGAAGCATTGAGGAGGAAGATGGGTTTTTTTTTTTTGAGTAAGGGCAAGGGCTCTGTATGTGTGTTCTTTTCATTGCAGCCAGATATTTTGGTGACTTCACACAGATATTTGCTCAAAAATGCTCTTCAAGCCTACACCCAAAAGTTAACATTTTGCCATATCAACAAACCACCTGCAGGCATGCTAACATACTGAATTGATTTTCTAATTTAATGTAATTCAGGAAATGTAAGGAAATTATATTTTTGTCAGGTCTTTTTGTCTTCACTTGTTAGTAACAACCATGTTAAACCAGGGAATCATTACAGAATCACAAAATTGCAGGATCACTAGTTTGGAAGAGACCTGCAAGACCATGGAGTCCAACCAACCCAGCCCTAACACTTCAACTAAACCATGGCATTGAGTGCCACATCCAGTCTTCTTTTAAACACATCCAGGGATGGTGATTCCACCAGCTCCCTGGGCACACCATTCCAGTACTTTAACTCTCTTTCCATAAAAAACTTTTTCCTAATATCCAACCTATATTTCCCTTGATGCAGCTTGAGACTGTGACCGCTCGTTCTGTCAGTTGCTGCCTGGTGAAAGAGACCGACCCCCCCTGACTACAGCCACCCTTCAGGGAGTTGTAGAGAGTGATAAGGACACCCCTGAGTCTCCTTTTCTCCAGGCTAAACACCCCCAGCTCCCTCAGTTGTTCCTCACAGGGCACCCCCTCTCCAGCCTCGTTGCCTCCTCTGGATGTGCTCAAGCGTCTCAAGGTCCTTCCCAAACTGAGGGGCCAGAACTGGACACAGCACTCAGGGTGTGGCCTCACCTTGAGTGCCGAGGGCAGGGGCAGAATGAGCTCCTGGCTCCTGCTGGCCACACTATTCCTGATACAGGCTAGGATGGCATTGGCCTTCTTGGCCACCAGGGCACACTGCCTGGTTGTTGACCAGCTCATGCTCAGCTGGTTGTTGACCAGCACTCCCAGGTCCTCTTCTGCCTGGGCACTGTCCATCCACACTGTCTCCAGCCTGTAATGTGCAGGGGGTTATTGTGGCCAAAATGCAGGACTTGGCACTTGGACTGGTTAAACTTCCTCTTATTGGACTCTGCCCATCCATCCAAGCATTCCTCTCTGCAGATCCCTCCTGCCTTCCTATTTCAACACACAATCCCAGCTTAGTGTCATCCCCAAATTTACTGATGTAACACTCAATACCCGCATCCATGACATCAATAAAAATACTGAACAGAACTGTCCCCAGCACAGATCCCTGAGGGACACCACTGGTGACAGGCCCCAGTTAGATGCAGCACCATTCACCACCACCCGCTGGGCCTTGCCATCCAGCCAGTTCTGAACCCAGCACGGAGTGCTCCTGTCCAACTGGGCTGCCAGCTTTCCCAGGAGAGTGCTGTGGGAGACATGGTCAAAGGCCTTGCTGAAGTCCAGGTATGCAACATCAAAGCCTTTCCTGCATCCACCAGGCAGATCACTTGGTCATAAAAGGAGATCAGGTTGGTCAAACATGACCTACCCCTCCTAAACCCATGCTGGCTGGGTCTGATACCCTGGCCATCCTATAAGTACTGCGTGATGGCACTCAAAATAAACAGTTCCATAACCTTACCTGGTACAGAGGTCAGGCTAACGGGCCTATAATTTCCAGAATCCTCCTTTCCACTCTTTTTGTGAACGGGCGTCCCATTGGCCAGCTTCTAGCCATCTGGAACCTCACCAGTGAGCCAGGACTGCTGGTAAATGATGGGGACTGGCTTTGCAAGCTCATCTGCCAGCTTCCTCATCACCCTGGGATGGATCCCATCTGTTCCCATAGATTTATGAACATTAATCCTGATTTCTACTAGTGTATGTTCCAAAGGCATCTGACTCTGTAGATAATTTAAAGGAAATAATGTGGTAGGCGTAAAAGTCCAATTTAAAAGAAGAAAATTACTCTAATAGCAATTTAAGTCTTCCTCAGAGAGTGCCTTGACAATATTTCCATTGACATATAGGACTGTATAAAAACCTAAATGTACAGCAACCAAAAAATTACAACGAATCTTAGCCAAAAATATTCTAGCATTTGAGGGGATTAACTTTTCAGCATGCCATGGCTGACGTGTCAGGTTTGGAGTATGTCACAAAAAAAACCACAAAATAAGTCCATTTCCTAGACTTATATATCATATGACTTTTGAGATTGTCCAATGATGTCTATGACTTCTGCATGAAGCTAGAAGATGTGACACCAGACCTATTGGAGACCACTGACCTTCTGTAACTTCACATCAATCCCAGACTCTTGAAGATAGACCAACAGCAAGTTTTGGGTCAGGATTCAGGCACCTACATTTAGATCTGCATGTGGCTCTCAGCACACAAGCTACATTTCATTCCACTTTAGTCAGTAATGATCTAAAATTAGATGCAATTGTCTCCCTGCACAGGCAGCTTGTGCCATTTCAAGTATCATAAGGTGTGTCAGTTGATCTCCAGCTGCTACTGAAGAAAGGTAAGAATCTCTTGAAGATCCTACCTGACAGCTGTCAAACCAAGAAGGCATCTAGGGCTCCTTAATACATCTCCAATGGCATTTGATGAAGTCAGTGTAGTCTGGAGGGTTGTTTAGTTAAGGCACCTACCTCCAGTCTCTCCAGAAAAGAAACTACTGCATCTAACTCAACCTGAGCACATTGACACAATGCAAAAGTAGTTTGTCATCTAAAGAAAGGATACCTAGGCAAACATAGCAAGCAAAAGCGGGAGACAGGAATAGTTGTTCTGTCCTCTGCAGAGGAAGAGTAAAAGGCAATTAGCAGGCAGCCAACATGATTTGTTGAGTTTCACAGAGGCAATGTTTGGCAGAGGGAATTTACTTCAGTCTTTTCTGCCAGACCTCATCTAGTTCTCCTGCTGCGGCGGAAGATATTAGACAAAATTGATAAGAATTTGATGTGAAGCAGACAGAAGGGCCACAAGCTTTTTTCTTTCCAAGAACTACTTCTTGTTGAATAAAATAGGAGTTTTACCATTGCTTTCCGTGGCTTTAAGGAGGTTCTGGGAGATTTCCCAAGAATTTCCACTGGTATTTAGAAAAATGTCTTTGTTCAGATAAAGCAAATAATGGTCTGATCTCCTTCCTGTGGACAGAAACCTTTGAACAGAGGTGAAGGAGTATGTCAATGTGCATGGTCTGCACAAACTCCCCAAATGTCTTACTGGCTTTGTGTATTTCCCATGGCTGCAGTTCTTGCGCACAGTGCAGCATACAATATGCTGCTCAGAGTCAGAATCCTTTCTAATTACTTCAGGTTGGAGATACTTTTGGTCACATGTGGAGGATTCTGTCTTGCTAGAATGTCACAAACTGATGGTCACTCTCATGTGGCAGGGCAGAGAGATGCTGTTGGTAAATCTCAGGGAAGCTCTCGAGCGGGCTCTTAGAAATGCCAGGGGACCATAAATGTGTTAAGGTGAAGTTTTCAGGCTACACACCATCTTAGGTCCCCTTTCAATTTCTGCCAATAAAGACTCCATGTCACTGATATCTTTCAAAAGGACTTTGGTGAACCGTACAGCGTGGCTTTTCACTGTGGACTTGATTAAAATATTATGACTGTATTTATAGTCATTAGGGAAAGCAAGGTATCATCAAAGGTATGGCAACAATTAAGGAAAAAGAGGACATATTTTAAAAATGTTTTCTAGTAAAGGAAAGTAATAATGTGCTCTCTTTCATGTATTAATGGCAGAAGTCTTCAACACATCAGATATTCAATATGCAACCACGAATGCAGTAAGCAACTTTAATAAAATAATATTGGGTCACTTCATGTTATTGTACTCATAACCAGTAAAGTAACCTGACCAACTGTCTACAAATAAAGAGCTACCAGTTGCAAATGAAGTTTGGAGAATTCGGGCCTACTGCTTTTGTTTCACTTTTTAAAGCATTTTCTTATTATGCCAGTATTTTATGGTTTCAAAAACAAATATTAGCCTTGTGTTTGGAGTAAAAAGGTCCTCAACACACACAGTGATCCTTGCTTGTAGAGGTGAAGGAATACTTGAATCTGCAGCCAGAAATCATCTAGGGCTCAAACTAAATGGGGCTTATAAAGTACAATTACAGTCAAGGCAGCTGATGGTCTATGAAGTAAAAAACTCTTTGGCTTCTCAAAATAACTACATAGTATATAAATAGCTTTGATAGCTAAGGATTTGTTTTGTACAACACTGTAGAAAGTAGCAGATCTTTTTTATGTGGTGCTGAAAACCACATAAACATGGTTTTTGTTGGATCAGACTGTAAGAAATGGTTGTGCCAGTTGCACAAAACAAAAGGGCACCAGTTTGTATCAAGAGAATTTTCTGGGTGTAGAACTTTCCTGTTAAGAGTAAAGCTGGCAAGATTTATCTTTCAAGTGAATGATTCACTGATGTTTGTCATCAGTGATAATCAGCAGCAACAATCTGATGAGAAGATGCCACTTTCCCAGATTTTTCTTTAAGAACTGTAGAGAATTTCACTTTGAAAATGATAGTTTCACTGCTGAAACAAAATGTCCTTCCTTTCATTTTGCAGTCTTAAAAATAAATTCCTAAACTAAAATTGAACCACATTTAGGCCTTTATTTTCTATGGAGATTCCTAAAATTTTTCTGTGAAAACAAAATAGGAATTTCTGACTATTGAATACATCAGATTTTTCCTCTGATCAGTCTGTGGGAAAACAACTGTTGCTGTTGTTATAAATGTAAGATTAGTGTAGAAACCGTGTAGTTCCCCAGCAGGTAACACTAAGTTTTAGGCTGGACCAGATTCCTCCATTCTGATTAATTTTTATTAGTCTCTCTGTAAATAGACATATTTACCTGGCTACAGTCAGTGTGAATAAGCCCTCAAAAACCCATGAAAATGATGAATTTAAGTTTAAGAAGTATGGTTCATTTTCATTCAGACATTTATTTACATATTAGGAAGCTATTTTAAAATACTGACATTCTACCCATCAATTAATAAAAAAAAACCAAAATGCAGTCACATTCATATGCTCACATTAGTTCAAACATTCACAAAATAATCTGTGAAATTAGTTTTTAAGATACTTATCCAAGAAATGAGACTCTGAAGAAAGGCCATTTTTCTAGGAACTCTTGTCACCTAGATATGACTCAGTAATCTGCATGGAAAAATATTTCTGAGAAATCAAATAGTCTTAGAACTAAAACTAATAAAGCCATTAAAATTAGGGTCAATTAAGATTTATGCAAGTGGCACAGGGGTTCCAGCCTGGTATTATTAAGTAAATCAGCCTATTAGGATGGGGATTTTTTTCCCCATATCATCCATTTGAAATTCTATATTGTCAAAATCCACCAGGGTAATGGCACTATGATGTATTGTGCCATCTCAAATGTGTTTTGGCTCTTGCTTGAAAATAATGACCAGATAAATACATTCCTGGAAATTGACTGGGGTATTGTAATTTCTAACTTGGTTGTTTGAAACACATGTAAAATACTTTTAAATTCGTAAAATTTGTACATTATCCTTGAGAATTTAATCAGTAAAGACACCTTAAAAATAGAAGTTTGCTGAGACTGTAAATACAATTTTAATTTTCAAAAATGTTCTGTATTTAAATTTTAATATAAAAAGAAATCACTATTATGCAGAAAAAAATGCAAATATGGACTTAGCAGTTCTGTTAGTCATTATAGTCACATTATCCTTTCTTTTTTAAATGAAATAGCTTTAAACTAGATAGTTTCTAAAGCATTTCTGTTCCACATATTACATTACATATATATACATGAAAAAGTCAATTTGTAAATGAGTGTTCTTATAAAATAACCAGAAGAAATAAAATTATGATTGATCTGAAATAATTGATTACAGTATGACAGCTTTCTTATCTTTAATTATAAAATACAATTACATTTTTGTGCTTTCATACCTGAACATTATAAAAGCTGAGAGAACTATTTCTGTTCTACTTCTGATTAGATCAGCAATGCCACTTCTTCAGGTCTTATCAAATTGGTTTTGATAATAATTACTTGGGAAGTGTTTGATCTCAATGATGAATACTTGATTAGTTTTTCATGAAATCATTCAACCACACCACTCAACACTACTCATGTGAGACCTTGTTGATTTAGCTGTTCGAAAGGACACATTCTTTTTCACTGCAGTTATGGGATGTCAGTCTTTGGGGAAAAGAGGGTGGAAAAAGGGCAAGTTTATGGGTAATGATATTGCAGCAGCAGATATTTAAGGTTTGCTAATTCTCTTCTCAATTATGTTCATTCTCTGCCTCGTCACACTGCCTGCTACATAGCGACAGAATCAATCTTAGCAGTGGAATAAATTTTTCCTCTTTCAAAAAAGGGTTTCATGACACCATTGTCATCTTTGAAACCCTTGGAGAGTTTTGCCCTGATGAATAATATTTCATATGTGGAATGTTTATGTGATTTTCACGGAGTGATAACCCCGCTACCACCTAACTTTGATGCATTGAGATTGCTGCTTTTCCCTACTAAAGTGCTTTTACACACCACCTCCTACAAATTGACTTCAGAGTTAGAAATAGAAGATTCAACAAAACTTCAACTCTCCATGGAAAAAAAGGGTCTTGTAGAGAAATTTATACATTGGGCACAATCTGCTTGAATTATTTAAACAGGAGCTTTTGCTGAATAAGAGTTGTAGGCATTTTCCCTTATAATTTTTCTTTTACTTTATGCAGTTAGAATCATTTATCCAAAGCTGACCATGTATCCATACTTTAAAATTAATATTTTTTAACCCAGCTATTTTTAAGGATTGGTCTGCTGACCCATACCTCTTGAAGTCAATAGCATTGTCTGCATAAGTTAAAACTGCTCACATAAGGAGACATTCAATGGATTAGTGTCCAAGTTATAGGGGAAAAATTCTACAGCCCAGGAACTTATGGCTGACTATATGCAAAAGAAGACATTTTCAGAACAATGTTCTTATTTGTCAGTCATCAAATAGCAAGGAAAAGTCTTTTATCAAAAGAGGAGTTAAAGCCAGGCTAATTAAGGAGGAAAATTTTCAAGGACACAATATTTTCTCTAATGATTTTCCTTTTAAAGTTGTTAATAGAATTATGACAGTTTTAACAATCAGAAAATGCAATGCATTCCAAATGCTTCCTTTGTTAATTATAAGATCTCTGGAAATTGCATAGATCTTTTAAACTTAATGTTTCACTAATAAGGTTAGATTCCTTTAGGTTGTTGTTTTTGGGGTTTATTTTGTTTTGTTTTTAATATCTACTGTTATTTCGGTGGCAATAAATTTGCCTTTGAAGATCTAACTTAAGCAGGCTCTTCTCTAGGAGACTCAGACTGCTTAAAAAGAAAATTATATTCAAGACTGTAATTATTTTGGTTATTGTGTCATCGCATAAATGTTGTATTGGAAGAAGTGTTCTTCTGAACCTTTCATTTTTTTAAATTAAGTCTAAAGCAGAAAGAAGAGCAGTCAGTCTGTTGAGTGGAAAAATGGAACATCTCTAACTGGTGAAGAGCACTTCGAATGCAGTTACCTCTAGATAGAACATGAATCCAGCAGTTTTTGTTTCACTGTTGTGCACTGTCAAAGTGCACCTGTCATTCTAGGATATTGTCTTTATGTAGTAGTTGGTGGCCAGCATTTCCGAAAAACTTGGCTCCCAGTTAGAAGCCAAAAAGAACAGAAAGATTTTTGTAGAGGCTTAATACTCTGCATCTCCCATTGAAAACAAAAGAAGCTATTATGTTCCAGTTCCTTTGGCAAGTCTGTTTTCTCTGTTATTCCTTTTAGAAGGAACTGCAGCTGAGGTTTCCAAAGGAACCTAAAGGATTTAGGTGTCCAGTTCTTAGGTGGGGGCTATACAAGGGGAAGACCTAGCCCAGTACCTTAGCTCCTAGCATGCTGAATCAGAGCAAATATCCACAGCTGAGAAAAGACCCAAGCCTGAAGGATGTCAGAACTAAGAAGTAGCTCATGAATATTGTACTACAAATAAAACAGGCCATCCAAGAGCAGAAATGCAGTTACTACTCACATATTTCACTGAAATAAATTAATTTCAAATTACAACATGCAGGCTCTTGTCAAGGCCAGATGCACCAGTTACCCACACAAACTACTAATACTCCTGTTGTCTTCAAATCTGCATGCATATAAAAAATGAGGAAAATGAGAAAAGACTCTGGCATAACTTAGGAATTCCTACCACATTGTTCATTTTATCAGTAAAATCCTTACTGACCTCTCACTTAATCTTTCTCTCATTATTCCTTTCAGTAGGAAGCATGCATTCTGGACAACAATAAAAAAAATCTATAGTGTACGAGCATTTCTGTCATTTGCAGCTAATGAATGCTTTTAAGTATTGACTAGCAACTGGTCTAATAATGACAATGACTCCACCGATTTAGAGCAATAAATCCAAAGACTTGGCAGGCTTCTATTAGTATAATAAGCTCAAACATTCATTCAGGAAGATTAAGAAAATGGGCAGTAGACCCTTGAATATTAGAGATTCTAATGTTTCTTGCCTTTTGGTAACACCATCTGTCTGGAAAAAACATTTCACAGTGTTTAGTGTGTAAATTTAAGTAACAGCTAAAGGTAAATCTGAGGATTTTTTTCTTTTGCTGTAGCTAAGAGAGTGGGTCAATTACAACGAATATGATTACTGCAGGGCTATGAGAGCCCACACTAACAGCATCTGTTAAGAAAGGCTTGGGGGGGATTAAATGCCTGTGTTCAATATCTGCTGTGGACAACAGCAATTACCAGTGGTTCCAGATACTATCAGAAACGTATGTTTGATATTCCTTATAACAAACAGACCTCTCAGTGTTTTATCACTAGATGAAAGGCTTAAAAGACTTCAGATAAACAACAGTGATATGCTTGTCTTCATCAGTGATGTAGGAGTAAAGATTATTCATCAGGCATTCCTCATCTGGTTGATATACACTTATTTTTCTCATTCTCATATATTAATTGCTATTTATGTTGATTATTGTTAATTATTAAAGAAAAAATAATTACTCAGTTTTCATCAGAGCATTGTGCAGACACTGTTTAAAAAAATCTAAATAAAGTAAGAAGTAATCTTGCTGGATAAAGTGAAAAAGTCAGAAGTCAGAAAAATTATAAGAGAAATCTGTCCAGTTGGTGCTTTAGTCCAATCTGTAAATTACCCCCAGAACCAAAGTTGCAAACTAGCTTTGGGTAGGATTCCCCTTGCATATCTGTAGCATATTCCCTTGTTTGTTTGTCTGAGGTCTTGAATCAAGCTGCAGAAAAACCTTTCCCACACAAGGGAAGGCAAAAGAACTGTCAGGCCATGTAGAGACAGCAAGAGCTAAAATGGTCCCAGCAGATAAGCTCCACCACACAGGGCAAAGGGGCTGGTAAAACACATTTCCCTACAGTCCTAGAAACATAGAATATTTTTTTTGTTGTTGGAAGGGACCTTAAAGATCATCTATTCCAACACCCCTGCCATGGGCAAAGGCACTTTCCACAAGACCAGGTAAATGTCACATGATCCAAGGAGCATCCAGTACTAACCTGTGATAAGCTGCATGAGTGAAAAAGATTCTGATTAAACTATTGGCCAGGTTGCCTGTTTCATTGTTTTGTTTCCTTAGTATACCTTGCATTTACAACTGAATTTTGGCAAACAGAGGCTGGTTTAGGGCTGCTTGGAAGGGACAGAGGTTTGCAGCTCAGGCACTGAAGCATCTGGGTGGCAGATACTTCCACATAACATTTTCCTGCAAGTATTGTAGCAGCTGTAGACCATAACTGTATGAAGTGCAGGAAAATGTGGTTAATGCCAGAGTTCCCATGACAGTTTGCATACAAATTTGTGGCTGGAGGTGGATTCATAATAAAGTCAATACAAGTTTATGTCAGCTTCAACGAAGCAGATAGCCATAGGAGAATCTGTCTTAGTACTTCATCTGATTTATTTAATTTGCTGATTTATTTAGTAATAATGAGTGGATTTATTGTGTTTGAAAATGGGAAGTGCTCTGTAGTGTGAAACATCCTGCTGGTAGAGATCTGGAAGCATATTCCTAGGTTGATGGCAATGACAGAAGCAGCAGAAAGTTCATAGGTCACTATAACAGAAAGTAAAGAGCACTTATTTCCATATATTCATTTATTATTATTATTATTATTATTATTATTATTATTATTATTATTATTATTATTATTATTATTATTATTATTATTATTATTATTATTATTGTGATCTTGCTCTGTTCTTGGTCCTTGAGAGATGATTATTAGAGTCAGAGTAATGAATTTCAGTCACATTGGTTCCTGAATCTAATCAGCAACCTAGTGAGGAGGAAGGACAGAGTCGGGGGTAAAGACTTAAGTATTTGCCCCACATGCTTGTTACTTGATCAAAACTTTATTTCAGCAAAATATCTAACATTATTTGTCAAGATAAGTGGGTGTTTATGGTCTGAAGTAAAAATAATGAGAGAAACATTTAGTAGTAAGTACTTAAATTCCCATAACACCATTGTGTTAAAGGAAATTGCAAAATGGCATCAGAAAAGCCAGCTAAGGGTTCAGTCCACTGACAGCCCAAATCAAGTGGGAGTTTGATGACCTCATGGTCCACCACACAGATGAGCCTCACTCCAGGTACCCGGCAGAAATGGATGACACTTGGTGGTTTGACACTGGCCCAAAGCCAGGCACCCACTAGAGTCACCTGATTACCCTCCGCTGCCACAGCTGGGCAGAGGAGAAAAGAAATTAATGAAAGGCTCATGAGTTGAGATAAGGACTGGGAGAAAACACTTCAAGGGTAGAATAGGCTCAACTTATAGGTACTAAGTGAATTTATTACTAACAGAGTCAGAGGAGGATAATGAGAAGTAAAACAAGCCCTTAAAATACCTTTTTACCCGGGACCCCTCCCTCCTCCCCACTGACCTTGTGATTTTGGTCAGCTCATCACCCAAGGTTTTCTTCTTCTGCTTCCTTCCACTGAGAGACTGTGGGGTCCCTCCCCAAGAAAGAGAGTTCTCTGTGAACTTCCCTGGTGTGGGTCCACTCTCACGAGCAGCAGTGCTACAGCACCTGCTGCAATATGAGCACCTCCCACAGCCAGGCAGTCCTCCCAAAACTGCTGTGATGTGGGTTGCTCTTCCACAGGGTGCAGTCCTCCAAGGACAGGGTGCTCCAGCCTGGAAGCAGGGGCCCCCTCTCCCCACCAGATCTCCTACAGGATCACAGCCTCTTCCAGGCATCCACCCACTCCAGCGTGGGCACCTCCCCCCCAGGCTGTGGGTGGATCTCTGGATCCCCCTGGACCCATGGTCTGTAGGGGCACAGCGGCTTCACCCTGGTCTCACCACAGCCTGCAGAGGAATCTCAGCTCCAGCACCTCCTTCCCCTCCTTCTGCACTGACCATGTTGTTTTCCCTCACATGTTCCCATCTCCTCCTCTTCTTTTTTTTTTCCACAGGCTAGGAAAAACTGTGTGCACTTTGTTTTGATTTTCTTCTTAAATCTGTTATCACAGAGGCATTACCAACCTCTCCAACTGGCCCAGCTTGGGCCAGCAGCATGGCCATCTTCACAGCCATCAGCCATTGGCTCTGCTGGGTTTGGTGGAAGCTTCCAGCTGCTTCTCACAGAAGTTACCTCTGTGCCCCCTCTGCTATCTAAAACAAGGCCATGCCAAACCAAAACAATGCCATAAACCAGCAATACTCTCAAGCATCTCATGTGTGATGACTAGCAAAACAAGCTCCATGTTCAGAACAACAGCTTCATGTGCATGGCTTCAATTCCAGTGTTTGGTTATAGTCTTTTAATGTTGCATACTGGAAGGTACCTAAGCAGAGCTTGTATTTTCGTGAAAAATTCAATGTGAAGCTGGAAATTATTTCAGACGGCAGTTTTACTGGCAAAATGCCCGAGGCTTGCAGATGGTACAGCATTCCTCTGTCTTGAGTGTGGAAATCACGAAAGCTTGAAATAAGAAGCCTTCGAACAGGAGAAGGTGCTTCTGTGACACTTGCAAATGCAAATAGAGATGATTCATGTGTAAGAGACATCAGGATCCACACATCTGGTCTTCACTTGAATAAGACAGACAGTAACTCCAGAAAGACAAGGTTGTTGCAGCTAAAATGAACCAGAAAGAGAAGCATTATGATATATAGCCCCATTTCCAGACCCAAAGCCATTCTTAGCATTTTGGTCACCCACAAAAAACCAAAACAAAACAAAAAAAAAAACAAGCTGTCTAATTTGCTGCTATTTCTTAGGATGAAACAAATAATGCAGTTCAAATGGGAAAAAAAAAAAAGTCTTGTTTACAATAAAATAAAAATAAGAATTTTGAGTTTTGTGAAAGGATTATGTGGAAACCCATGCCAGACCGAAGGCTAAACAGGACCCCAGTTTGAACTTGAAGAAAATATTTGTCCTGGTTGGAAAAATTGTGTGTTCCTCAAACTAAGTCTTGATTCACACGGTACAAGCAAAGACAGTTCTGAATTTATTCTGGCATATACACACTGCATTTTTGGGAGGAATAGGTGACTTATGTGCTGCCTGTGACAAGGGAAGTCATCCTCTTTCTGTTGATCAAAGCCTTCCTTAGAAGTGGGGCTGCAAAGGTTTCTTCAATCACACAAAGAAAGTTTTTAAAAAGAAGGATGATGCAAAGATGGAACAAATTCCCGAAGTAAAAGGCTACCTGAACATAGTGTTTTGCAGTTTGTAAGGAACTCAGAGGAGAGTCAGTGAGCAGATTGCACGGGCACATGCTATCACAAGCACACACAACACATGCCAGGTGCAGAAGCAGCTGTTCCAAAGATATCCAAAGAGCTGTGGAGCTACAAGTAATAAGGACTCATGCAAACAGGAATAAATATTACAGATACAGCTGCATATATTGTGCTTTAAAATGTAGACTGCAGGTCATATCATAAGACAGGAAAATCCTTTGAAGCTGTAACTCTGGAAGAAGGGTGAGATATCAAAGAAAGGGAATCAGTGTTGAGTGCTGCTGTTCACCAAAAGGGCAACTGTTGTTGTTTGTATAAAAAGATCTATCTCAAGTAGCAGTTGGAGAGATTAAACCACTTTTGCTTGCACTTACTTGAAAGCATCTTTATTGCTATTGAAATTCTGTATATATATCTCAAAAGGGATTTTAGGAAAATTAAGAAGGTTTAGAAAAGAAAATCAAGAATTCTGTAAAGAACCTGCTACAATGAAAGAATTATGGAGCTAAAGCTATTTTTATAAATGCCTGATCTATTATGAGCTCAGCCAATAAGAGCCTATATGGAAAGAACTTTGATAATGAAGGTTCTTCTGACTTTTAACCAAGGAATAAAAATTCCATGGGGAAAAAGCATCATATATAGAATACAAAGGTATTGAATACTGACGAAACCAACCACTGCAGCAATTGCTGGAGGTGGGCGGTAGCGTTTTTTTGTAATTGCTAGCAATTTTTAATTAATATTGCTTTTGTTTTTCTTTTCCCCTGAGATTTTTCTCTATTGCAGAGTGGAATATTTTAAAAGAAACTTATTGTGCATGCTAGAGACATGATTGGATGAGATAATCATAATGACCATTTCTTGCATATGAATCCACGCATTTATGAAAAGAATGAAGAGTGGCACAGATTATGAAATAACAGTGCTGTGAAGATCAGTTTTGGGGAAATATAATGTTTCTGAGGATGGGAGTGCAGTTTGGAGCTTTGTGGATATGACACTTCCACACCCTGGCTGGGTCCAGTCTGAGGACAGACAACAAAGTCAATGAACATTTTGAGAGACGTCAGCCTTTTGCGGCCATTAGGCTTGCATCAGAACTTGAATGCAGCAGAAGACAGAATTTGTCTATATAGAAAGAAGTAGTATTAAAAAGAATAACTGATTCTAGAAACAAGTAATTTATCAAATGCTAATTGGAAGACTTTTTTCCAAGCATCTGTTAATGTCAGCCCTGTAATAGCCGGAGTTTAGCTCCTTCTCAAGAGCCTTTGATAGCATCCTTCCAAAGTTATGAAGCTCTGTTATTCATCATACCCAGAAGATGGGCAATTGTTTGTGTTCCTCTGTTGTAACATTGAGGTTCACAGGCATCATCAGAAAATCAATAAGCATCATCAGAAAATCAATCAATGTTGCTACTCTGGTGGATCACACGTTTGTCTGTGTTGATGTGACACCTATTTCTTCCTGGAATTCTGGAGGTGCTTCTGAGAAGCAGCACAGACAGTCTTGTGTGTACACCTAGAGCTGCAGCACATAGCATGTTTGTCCTGTCACTGTGACATCTATTTCCTTCTTGGTTTTCAGTCATGCAGCTGTCATGGGAATTAGGTCACAACCATTCCCTGAAGTACATCTTAACAAATTCCCCACATAATAATTAGATAGCAATCAACAATAACAGTTGCTTTGTTGTTTTCTAGGCTGTTAAGCCATAAAACAAAGAATAAGGTTAAGCCATTTTTAGTAGATTACCACAAGGAGAGTAAGTGGCATGAAATTCATTACATCTGATGTACTTTCATTCTGAACAGTCATCACATCTGTGACTGGGCACTCAACTGTCAAATTTGTTTAGGATTTGAAAAAACGGTGGTTATTTGAGTACTCCTGAAGATAAGAATTTAACGCTTATAACACTTTCTACAAGGACTCAAAATAAGACTGTATTGTGCAAAATTTCTGGTAGAGTCCTGCATACATCCTTTATTTAAGCCCAGCTTTTCTCATTCTTTCTGGACTGATTCTGGCAGATGCTGAGTTTTGACAGTTTTTTTTCCTTCTCAGTGAGTCAGTCCCTGGCAGGGCTGGAATCTTGACTTAGTCATATTCTGAGAAGGGACTGTTTGCTGTTCCAAACTGTATAGGTGCTCCTGGGAATTAGACAGGAATGCAGCAGAAGTCTTTTCATTCGCGACCTGAGCCAAAGTTAGATACTGGTGTTGAAAAACAACTGCACTGAATTGTGGTACTGCCCAGCTCTATTAAATATCATCCTTCTCCCATCATCTCTAACTAGCAACTGCTTGGAAGGACCGCCTCTTTGTTTAGACTGCTGTATTTGAATTAAATTTGTTCTGTTTTTATTCTGGTTAGTAGAACTAAGACTTTCGTTGTATCCTTCCGTAGCCAAAAAATGGATTTTGTCATCTGTTGCACAGCTCTGTTTTCAGATTTTCCTGTAGTCTCTCACCTGATCAATAGCATGCACTGGGCGTTGTCATATTTCTTCTTCTCCTTTAAAAAGGTTCAGGGGGAAAGATTTCCCCCCTGCACCTAAGGCCAGGCTAAAAAGCAGGCACAATCATCTCTTTCTGGACTATCACATCTGTTGGTTCTTAGTCGTGACACCCATGGAGAATATAAATTTGCAGTTTGATGTATATCTGAATTTGAGGCTTCTTGAGAATTTCAGACTTTCCTCACTAAGGTTTGTTTCATGAAACAGGTCTGGGTTCTGTTTAGCTTTGGGATTTGGCCTATTTTGATGCTACCACGAGTTCTCTATTTCACAGGCAGTGAGTGCAGTGATCTTAAACAAGGGGTAAGGGAGATCAAGAAAGGAGTAATGCTATATCAAAGACAGAAACAAATATAGAGAAAACGCAATCTAATATATGGGCTGGACAAAGTTTCATAGATTGTCATGGAAACCATCGGGTCCTCACACTCTTTACCCCTACATCCAGGAGCTGCAAATACCACTGAGAGGTACCCAAAACACGCATCTGCCTGTCAATCATTTGACAGGTAGGCATGTGCTAGCCCACCATCCAGCATTCTTGTCATGTAATAGATGTTTTGGACATACAAAGGTGCAGCAAGGAGAATTTTAGGGTCTACAGTAAAATGGAGGCTCAGCTCAGAACTCAGCTACATGAATTAGGGAGATAGGCCACTCAAAGTGACCCTAAGTTGGGCTTCCTGGCCCACTGGTCAGAGATGAGGAATCAACACCCTATCTGGTCTCCATCATATGCCTGGACAATGAACTTGGGTATGTCACCCTGACAGTTTGTGCCTATGTTTCCTATCTCATATTTTTATAAACTGCAAATTCTTTAGGGCTGTCTCTTGATCCAATTTTTCATAGTGGTTTTTTTTTTTTTGAGCTGGAGCCTCTGGGATTACTGTAATACAAATAAATAACACTATGCCTATAACAGAGATATTATGTGAAATGAGCTGAGATTTTGTATATGAGCCATTAGATGTGTGGAATAACATGAATTCATTAAGTTTGAAAACATAAACATATAGAGTGTAAGTACTCTCTTAGTCTCTTACATCATACTGAGCCTATATAGACTTACAGGCTTACATATATTATACATATTTAGCCTGTTATATAAAGTGGATCTAAAATGCATTGCATTAAATAAAGTGTGTTCTCTAGTAGCATGCACATTATAGGCACTCAGCAAGTAATAAATAAAATTGAAATAGCATAAAAATTAAAATGGACTATATTCATCACTTCCTAACCACAATCTTTGGTGGCATTAGAAGAAAACAAACAGGGTCAAAGGTACATCAAGTCTTGCATTCCAGAGGTAGGCATGACTGCAGTTCATTGACTCCTACCTGGGAAGCTTTGGAGCCCCTAGAACAGCAGGTGAACTAGCGCAGCCTGGAGCTCAGGCTGCTAAAGCCTTCCTCCAACCTGATCCCAGGTTAATGCCCAGCAATCAAGTCACATATCACCTGAGCTCTAACATTATTGGTATAACAAAGCATTATACAAATTTAGTTAAAGCTAGGTGGTACATATGTCTGTTTCAGTGGTGCTGGGCCTCTGGATTACTCTGTAAATAAGGACCAAAATGTCATTCTCTGTATCTTTTATCACAAAAAGACTATTTAGTCTTTGGACATTGTGACTACTGCAATACTACATCTACACTTGGTATGCTGCCTCTGCAGTTTGTATTTCCTGAGCAAAACTAACTAGAAAAGATTCTGGTCAAGCAAGAAACACAGAACCTTTTATTTAGTCTTGGATGTTCTGATTTGGTACCAGCATTGTCCCTGCTTTGGAGAATTTGTCCCCTTTTGCCTCCCTACCAGCCACGACAACAAGATGCACAATAAAAACCTGTGTTTACAAATCTTGCATGCAAATGATTATGGAACAGCCATGATATGCAGCAATTTAAATTTGTTGACAGAGTTGCTAAGAAACAAACCTTTTGATTCTGTGAAACCCTTTTTGATACAGCTCCACTCTCTGACAGTTGAAGTTACTGAACAAGAGTGAGGGCTCTTTAAAAGAGGAATTTCTGACATTTGCTATGTTTTCAGAGGCTGTAACATAACATTGAATATTCCTTCAGTGTCAGTTTTGTTCAGTAGCAGAGTGTCTGATTCCATATATATTTAAACTATCTTATATTTCAAAAATTGGCTTCAGCACTTCAGTACTACCTTCTCCCACTCTCATGCACAATTGTTTTGCAAAGAATTGTGATCTTTACATGCTCCCCTGCCAAATACCTTGTAAGTTTCTATATTTTTTCCAATCTATTCTTTAAACATCCTTTCTCCAGGGCATTTTCACAAAGGACCCCATAGAATCTTATTCAGATATCAACAGTAAAATACACCATTATTTTGACATTCCAGTGTTATGAAGACAGCTGATGTTTTAGGAATATATATTCCCACTGTAGACACCAAACCATTAAATAGTGTAGCAGAGCTTGGGAAAAAAAGGGCCCAGATTCATCCCAAGTCAGATTACTCATATCACATGGCTGATAAAATTAGAAACACTGTCATGTAAAGTCTTGTCAGTAAAAGAAGATGGTTTAGCCCTTAGGTTGGATGAAACACATTTGGGAGGCATCTAACCTTCACTTTACTACTAAGGCAGCCTAGAGCAATTACAGTCGTAATTTAAACAACTCAGGTGTTTAAAATTAGGCAGAATTAATCCTAACCTAATTGGTCATAACCTTATTTTTCTTAGCAGGCTTAACAGTTGTAATTGCAAGCTGCCTGCACCTACACTGCCTTTCCTGCATGGCTGTCACCCAGTTTAATTCAATGCCCAAAAAAACAAAAGGCAGACAAACAAAAATTTCAGCTTTTTATGGGGATGGGAGATAAACAAAGACAATTGTGAGACAGAAGCAGAAATTAGAGGCTCAAGGAAAGACCATATGATGTCCTCCAACTCTGAAGACATACAATGCTTTCCAGGATCAACATATTACTTTTACGGGCATTTTGGATTTTCCTCCAAAATCATAGGAAACATGTGAAGTGTAGGAACCTAATGTCATGTGCCTGCTAATGTGCTATTTTTAATAAAATAAAATGGCTTCAAAGTAATAAACAGAACCTGCAAAGGCAAAAAGATGACTCTGTGAGGAGAGAGATCGATCTCTGTGCTACTCAAAAAACCACACTAAATGGGAGTTGGGTAAGAAAGAAGCAGTCAGTTTCAGGTTTACTCAGAAGCAGTGCAGACTATCTCTTCCTACCATTTTCTCTTCACATTGTGTTCATAAGGACCCTTTTTTCCTTGTGAAAAAACACATCTCCTGAAATTGTGCAAAAGTGTTTTGAAAACGATTTTTAAAAATGTGAAATAAATGTAAAAATAATGAGTCATACTCCATAATGGCCATTGCAGTGTGCATTAGAAGGCAACCAGAGCACTCTCAGCATGCACTAATAGCTTGCTAATGCACAGCCTTTGGTGCCTTATTGCTATAGTCGACATTTACCACAACGAATACTTTGCAGCAAGAAATATTTTGGGATCCATTATGCTTTCACAACCTTGAGCTGTGCTGGGAAGGGCTGGAAGTAGAGTGCTGTGAGCAATGGGGGCTGAAGGCCTGGAGAAGTCACTCATGCTTTTGCCTTTTGCTGGAATACAGATGGAAAATACCCACCCCAGGCTCAGTCTTCCTGATGGAGAACACTATTGAGGGAAAGGAGAGACATTTCATGGAATCACACAATTATTTAAGTTGGAAAAGACCTCTAAGATCATCAAGTCCAACTGCTACCCTGGCCTTGCTGTGTTCACCACTAAACCATGTCCCTAAGTACGACATCCATACACCTTTTGAACTCTCTGGGGATGATGATTCCACCACTTCTCTAGGGAGCCTATTCCACTGCTTGACAACCCTTCTCATGAAGAGATTTTAACTAATATCCCCTTTAACCTCCCATGGGACAACTTGAAGCCATTTCATCACATCCTGGCACCTGTTACCTAGGAGAAAAGACTGACCCCCACCTGGCTACAGCCTCCTTTCAGGTAGCTGTAGAGAGTGTTAAGGTCTCCCCTGAGATTCCTTTCAGAGAGCACTCCCCCAGTTCCCTCAGCTGCTCCTCATCAGGCTTGTGCTCCAAACCCTTCACCAGCTCCATTTCTCTTCTCTGGACACTCTCCAGGCCCTCAATGTTCTTCCTGCACTGAGGGGCCAAAACCTGAACAATGACTTGAATGACAGCCTCACCAGTGCTGTGTACAGTGGAACAATCACTGCCATAATCCCGCTGGCCGCACTATTCCTTGCACAGGCCAGGATGCCATTGGCCTTCTTGGCCACCTGGGCACATGCTGGCGCATGTTCAGTGGCTGTTGACCAGCACCCCTGGTCCTTTTCCACAGGGCAGCTTTCCAGCCACTTTGCCCCAAGCCCGCAGTGCTGCATGGGGTTGTTGTGACCCAGCTGGCAGATCCTGAAGATGATGGTGCAAACCATCTTGAACCAGAGCCTTGGCTTGAATACCTTACAGGGTTTTCACCCTGAAACCATTGCAAGGCCCTTTTGTTGCTGCCCCTTTGCATCTGGACACCATAAATCATAACTCTCTCTCTCTCTCTCTCTTTCTCTTTTTCTGAGTACAGAAAGCTTGCCAGAGACCTTAGCAAGGTACCATCTGTGCTGGGAGGGGAGGTGGGGGAAGAGGATAGATGTTTATTGCTCTTGGTTGCTTTTCCTTGGTATACTGGACAAGTATTTCCTTGGAAGCAGGAACAAATGAAGGCTGTTCGAGTATAAATTAACATTCACAAGATCCATTTTTAAGAACTTTTATAAGGTGAGTGTAAGGACTCATTTCACAAATTGACTCAAGGATATCTAAGAATGGGCAATGCAGCATTTTATCCAGTGAAAAAATTTACCTGTTTTGTTTTTTTTTTTGTTTCCAATGTCCTCATACACCGGGATTGATAGGAGCTCTTGATAGCTCGAATCCCACAGTCCACCATCATCACACAGCTCCTCCTGTGCCCTGGGGTTTAGATTGCAAACTGTAGGAGAATAGACAAAAGTGTGGACTTATTATTTTAACAATGCCCAGAGATATTATTACCAAAATGCATAATTTTTGTTGGCCTAAACCCTTGGCTTGAAATTCTTCATCTGAGTAGTCCATAAAAATAAGTATCTTTATCAAGTAGTCCTTGAGCTTTGAGAGAAACCAACTCCAACACAAATTCACAAGGGATGGAACTACAATGGAGCAGAAATCCGGATTCATATGACATCCTAGTGGACTAGAAGTGCTTGAAAGTGCATTGTTCCTGTAAGTAAAGGTATGGAGGATCATTTCTTTATTTGAAAATATTTTTAGTGAGAAGAAAGCTAATTTCCAAGACAAGATGGATTAAAATGTTTCTCTCGGTTTTCTTGCTTTGGGGTTTTCTGTTGAGTTTTTTTTCCATAGAACAGCAATTTATTTTGTTTTGCATGTGATCTGTATAAACTGTTCCTATCAAACAAGGCAATGCAATGAATTGTATTGAGCTGTGCAAGTTCTAGCAGCTGGAAAACCAATACATTTCATGACTGGCTATGCTTTGTTTTCCTTTAATGCAGACAATTTAATGTTAGTGATTGAATCAGTGAATTTTCCAGCAAAAATGACAAGGCAGTCAACTTGAAATGTAGCATTATTAGCCATCGTCTCTTCTAGTTTTGTGTGCATGTTGAGTGATCTTGGATGAAAAACTAACAAGCACCTGTCAAATTTGAGACATCAGGTTTTCTGACAGAGGGCCCACTGGACATTCCTATCAAGAGAGCCTTTATGAGTAAACCATGGAAATCTCTCTCAGACAAAAAGGAAACAGAGCTCATCAGATTCTGCAGACCCTTGACTTGGAGGGCATGCTGTCTCCAATGAAAGGCTTTTGATCACAATGCTTTTTTTATTCAGATTTGACTTCACATTATGGCTAATCAATACCTTGCAACAGTCTAAGTCCCCAGTTAGATGCACATCTCACAGTCAGGCAGGGAGACCTACTAATTGAGAAAATGTCAGAGACCCAGGTACCATCGCCCTCAGGCCATAGTCTTGCATCAGCTCAATCCTTTTTTCCCATCCCTGCCCCTCTTATCACGGAACCCTCGAAATGGTGGAAATAAAACTTAGAGACATGACAGGCACAGAAAAACGGGATCAATTCCTGTCGTTTGCCACCAGTGTTTACTGCCTTCCCAGGTCTTCAGAGGGTGTTTTTCTTTCATAGCTTAGGGTAACTTAACCATTTATAAATAGGAAGATGGCAAAATTCATGAATTTTAAATGGTTTGATTTTTCTAGGCCTGATATCGACTTTCTGAAAAACACTATCTCTTTAAAATCTCATTTGTTTACATAGAAACTGGAAAGGTTTTCTCATGTCTTTAATTTTTGCCATGTATCCACTTTGAAAATTACCCTTGTCCTCTTTCGGCATTATTTTTCACCAGACAGACTTTTGAGGTGAATAATATGAAGTCCTGTGAAAAAAAGCAAGGTAACATCAAAATTAGGACATGGGGCATATCCTTATGCAGGGTGACACCACGAGATTTTGGCAGCAGCAGAAGGATGTCAGGCTGGCCTATTTCCTGGTACCTGACTGAGGGTTTGTGTTCAGTGGAGCATCATGAGAGAGGTGTTCATTTCTGGTCCTCTGTGACTACAGATATTAAAAATGAAGGGGTTTTCTTTTATTTGTCTCCTGCCTCCGTTTGGCATTTTCCTGGCAGCATTGTTTGCCTAGCCTCTGCCATAGCCAGTTTTGTGGAAAAAACCCATGTTTGTAAACCTGGCTTTGTAAACTATGGTAAACCAACCGCTGGAGGGAGTCACAGCTTAGGGAGCTGCTGAAGCTACCAACGGCTGCTGGAAAAATGCATTTTACTTTGGGAATTGTACTATATGTCTGACCTGTGTGAAATGAGTTTTCCAGGGCTCTTTAAGCGTTTTTACATGGACTTTGTCATGGGCTGAACTGGTCTTCCACACATGCAAACAGTTCCTTCAGCAAGGAGAGAGCTACTACTCACTTTCTCTTATCTTCCTTTACCTCTAGCCAAGTTGTGGCTCTGGACAGATGTTTCAGTGGCAATATACTAGGTGAAAGAAAGATTAGATGTAGGTTAAGAACTGGTAGCAGCGCTGAGAGAAGGGTGGGAAAGGAAAGCAGAAGGAAGAGAAGCAGAAAATGAGAAACAAAGAACCTGCATTAAAGATAAATACTTAGCTTTTGCTCTGTGCATAATTTTTCCCCAGAATGCCTCTCAGGAGCTCCTATTCCTTGTTTCCTATTCTTTGTGACCTTCTCCACTTATATCCAGCAGCTTTTCTTCCCAGAACAATTCTTGGAAGGTCAGATTGGACAGCTGCTTGCCTTGCAAATAACACAGTTTTAAAAAGCACACACTCCCACTAAGTAATGGCAAACCTGCCATATATATCTACTTGAAAGTTCAGTCAAGCAATTATTAAAAAGGACTTAGCAAATATACCTTGTTTTTATAACACCCTTTTGTTTGCTTCAGGTCACATTCTCATTTCTTTTTAAAGTTAATCTTTCTTTCTTGTTTGTTAAATATTTTGTGAAGATGAGGGAAATTAATTTGCTTTATTTTTCTGATAATAAAAAACAATTTTAAATTATTTTTAAAATTATAAAAGGCCTTTAAAAAGATTTTAAAAACCTAAGCATAAAGAAAATATCTGCTGCATTCAAAAATTAATACTACACTAAACATATACGTGCAGTGGAGGTTTTTACATAAATTTGTCTTTTCAAATGGCTTAGCATGTAAACTCTAGGAACACAAATTGAAAATGTTCTGAGTTTCCAATGGAGCATTCAGGGTTTGGGGTCAGGAATTAAACAACAAATGTCACGCTTAGGGCTCAATGTCCTGCTGAGAGTGAATCCTGGGAGAATCCTTGCAGTCACTTCAGGCGTAATGCAGAGTTTTCCAAACTCTATTTGTAGAAAGAACCTTCCAGAAAAAGACAACATACAGGATGAATAACAAAACAAAGAAGGATGAATAGAATTCTTGTTGGTATAAGAGAAGGCAAGTATTTTCCAGCTTGGGTGTCTGCTTCCACATAAATATTTAAGTATGTAACTACTCACCCACATCTGAAAATGTTGGTTTGTGTGGTTTACCAAAGGCCAAGGTGGGATGAGCTAGGGAGGCAGGGTTAGTCTCTAATTCAGTTATCTAGATAGGGTTGCCTTTTATGCTGCCAAGATGGTCCCTCCTGCCCCCTGCTCACCAGATTCATGTCAGCTCCCACGCAGGAGCAGCAGCACTGCCCCAGCACACAGTGAGGACTGCCAGAGCACTAAACTCTGGCGGGGCAGCAGTCACAGTCAGCACCGAGCTGATTTGCACTTCTCTTTCCCTTCCCCCCAAAAAATCCCAAACTCAACCCTTCTCCCTCAAAAACCCCACAAAACCTAAAACAACCAACAAAACACAACAATGACAACAGAAACAAAGGAAAAAAAACCAAACAAACAAAATAAAAAGAGAGTGTCTGTAGAATTGAGTTTTATACAAAAGCATTTGTCTGGCAAGAAGAAGGTGGGAACAGAAGCAGGCTGGGGACAACCAGTAACCCTAGGAAAAGAATCTGAGGATCTCTACTTACTGCTTTTCCTACAGGAGAAAGTGTGGAAATTTTTAAAGTCCCTGTACCTTCTCATCACCAAAAAACTGTTCTAGAGAAGTACTTGAAAAATATGCACCTTTATACCTTGAGTTTTCAGTTTAGTCCAGAGAGTCTGTCAGCAAGAGGAATCAAAATATTAAAATTATAATAGAATAGAATATATAATTCCCACAAAACTCATGTTACTGTAGGACTAGCATACTTTTAGCTACAAGTCCCCCATTTTCCCTCAAAGAGGTAAAGTGCAGATAGCCTATATTCAAAGAGCAACAGCAGAATGCTTTTTCTCTAATTCCCTCCATTGTTTCACTGTTAGCTGGGGAAAACTGTTTGGCAGGATGTTAAGTGTCTGAAAGTAGGGTAGAAAAATTGTTTTACAGGCTGAAATCTGGCCAAAGAGTCCTTTTTTCCTCACTGCTCTCACTTTTTGTTGACTGCCTCATGCATGCTATTTTATACCTGTATCTTCTCTGTATGATCACATTAATTACATTCCATCCATTCCACTTTGATATCTCATTAAAATCTTATAAATGATCATGCAGTGACCTTGAAGGACATGCATAATACATGAAAGTAAACCTGCAGTAAAATGTATTCTTTCACTCCTGACTGGCTACATCCCACATTTCTTTTTCCTATCCCCAATGACCCCAATATGGGGAGTTATGCTAGCTGAGCCAAGGTATGCAGTAGTGTGCAAATCCACTAACTCCATTAGCTTTCCCTACTGATGACAGCTGCAATATGTTAATGGCTTATGTTTGGATGTGATGGCCCTGCTACTACTTAGGGCACTATGCTAATTACCATAAGATGGTGACAACAGGTGCAAGTGTCACTTCATATTATCATCATGTGTATGAGAAAAATAGCTAGCAGCACCAAAACCAGCTCAAGAAAATGTAAACTTTAGTCAGCAGCCTGTGATTCTCTGAAGAACTATTCTTTAATGCTTATGATTAAAGGATTTACAGATGGAAATTGTTGCTTTTTCTGCAAGTACAGTAATTTTGAATTCACAGGGATGTCTTCACAAGCTATTTAAAGTTATGTCTCAACAACACATGCTTATGTGGTAGTTCAAGCAAAATGCAGAAGTCCTGCATTTATGAAGGTTTCCTTACAGAATAAAAGTTTTACTAAGCCACATTTGCTGCAGTGAATACATATTGGAACAGACATGATTTCCAGCTGGATGAAATCACTGTGTTTCGCTGGCCTTGTGCTCGTAACATAGCTCTGCTCTATTGTCAGATTTGCTTATGTATATGTATATTTTCTTCCTTCCTCTTTGTCAGGGTTTAGTGCATCCCTTTTTCTTGATGGACAGCAATTTACTGAAGCCCAGTGGTGGCCCTGCAGAAGGCTGAGCCAGCAAGATGGTTGCCATTTTACCCTTAACATAGTCTTGCTATCCTAAGAGAAATTTAATGGAATGCACATGGACACACCTTAATCCTTTGTTAGAAACAAAAATACCTTAGGAGATGGCTTTATATGAAGTAGTGAATACCTATTCTATTTGGCTAATTATTATTGGAGTAAAAAGGTGTTTCACAAAAATCCTTTTACTATTGTTACAAGCATTTGTCACTATATTACTCCCCGAGAAGCTAGGATTAAACTGGAAAACGGATCTATTTTTGAATTTCTAAATAAAATGGGTTGGTCCTGAGGTTCTGTATTGAGCACTCTCACAGCTCTTAGACCATGAAGGGCACGTTGAAGAAGAGATTTTTTTTTCCTAAAGGCTAAGCTGTGCAAATGCAAAACTGAAATGTAAGTTGTCTTTTAAAATAAAATGCAAAACTGTGTATTTGAAGAAAATTTCAATTTATACAGAAGGAAAAAAAGATCATGGTTAATGTTTCTAAACTGAAGACCAGCACATTTTTTGCCCAACTTGAGAAATTCTGTTTATATATGCTACTGTGTAGAACTGGTGCTCAAGGGCGTCATGGTCCCCATTCTTTCCATAGCTGAGGCTCAGTGTGTGAGCTCATCTCACAACACCTTATCCTTTCACTGTAGCACTTCCACAGATGAGAGTGAACATCCCAGTGGATAAATTAAATGGCAGCAACTACAGACCTTGTGAGATCTTGTTTTCAGTAGGAATAAGAAATTTGTCAGCCTAAGTAGTATTACTCTTATCAACAGGGTAGCATTCTCCACTGATGCCTTGCCTTCCTGCAAGGGTTTTTCTTTGTGTGACTTTGTGGTTTTAAGTACCTGGGAGAGCAGCAGATCTGAGAGGTGTGTTCTCTCAGCCCAGAATATACTAATGATGCCATGTTGTGATCATCTTGGTACTAACAGATAAAAATACTGCTGCATAAAACAGACAAAGGAAAAGGTCAATGATGGCTCTCAGTTCCGAAATAAAAATAGTGGTGTAAATGCTTAAAGATTTGCCTTTCATGGTACTCCATCCTCCTTACTGATTTTAAGGCTGTGGCAGGAGCAGTGATGATGACTGACTTTGATCTCTTGTATAAACACAGCCACAGAATATGCGAGTGTTTTTAATGAATCCAGGTGATCAATTTGCTGTATTTCAGTTGAAATTCTTTTGTGTCTTTTTTTTTTAATTTAACAGCAGATAGATAAATAGAGATTAAAGAGGGATTAATAAAGAACAACTAATAACATGTGAATTTCTGAAAACAGTCCTTAAGAATGGAAAAGTAAATGAAAAAGCAAGAGTTATCATTTTATGATTTTATGCCTTTACACATAACAGTATCTGACTGACATTACACTTGTTGGGCATGAAGTTCTGCTAAAAGCAAGTGCATCTTGATCCATACTGTAAATTCTCAGAGGGCTATAAACAGGAAGGAACAGAATTCAGTTCACCTGTCTGCATAGAGTCTAGCCTGTGTCACATAGAGGTATAAGTGTTGTTTTATGCAACCTGCTCATGTTCTCTTTCCCTGTATGTGCCACTGTCCTTTACATGATAGCTGTAATTGTTCCTCCTTGTGTCCCTGTCCCTCATTTGAGAATGCAGATGTAAGATAGTTATCTTATACTAAAAAATCCTACCTTTTTCTGTATTTATATGGCCAAAGAGGTGTATATATGAAGATCTAATATTCCTACGAAGATTAATGTGCCTCAGGCCAAGCTCAACATATTCTGTAGGTAACCATATCCTAGTAAGAGAAATTATAAGGAATTTTCAGTGGAAAACTAAGCTATTTCTATTTCCAGTCCTTTTTTTACCTCCCTAAATTGCCAGATTATGAAGAGATTCCCATCCCTAACACATGCACCTGTAGCTAAAATAGAAACCAAAACCATCGGATTTGAAGAGTTGAGTGTATAAAGGGAGGACTGGCTCCTGAAAAAACGGCTTACCCCATGACACCATGTGTGACCCAAAAGTCTGATTTCTACATACAGGTGTATTTGAATATGTTAGCATAAATAATGAAAAGTCTTATTTTTTCCATGACAGTGAAGGTGTCTGGAAAAATCTGTGCTCTCCAGAAGTCCATTATAAAAACTATGAACTTATACCACAAAGTTAAAGAAGCCTCAGACTCTCCTCAGCAGCATGACCTGCTCCCTTGTCACATCAAGCTGCAGTGATTATGCTGCTATGAAGCTCCTTTCCCAGGCATTTATAGTTACTGTGGCAAATCCTAAAGGCCAGCCCTCACTTGGCTTAAACACACAAGCAGCCACACTGAAATCAATGACAAATTTGCCTAAATAAACCAAGACCAAGAAATTAGTCTCAAGATAAGTCTTCCCTGTATTCCATCTACGAAAGACTGTGATTGTAGAAGGAATGTAATATTCCCTGATAAATCACTTAACTCCTTATGCCCAATAATCTCAACCACATTTTAGGGATTATTTCCATTTTATTTGCTGTCTTCAGCAAATATACCATGTGTGAGAAAGCCCTTTGTTCATACTTGGAACGCACTCTGCAACCGTCTAGTCAATATCTCTTCTTGATCTTCTAATTAACTCTTAGAAATTTGCAATTTTTAAAAAATATAAATGCAAATCCCCCCTTCCCTAAGCAGACATGTAAAAAATGTTGTTATTGTCACTTTGTTGAAGCACATTGTCGGAATTACATTCCCCCTGTTGAGACTTAGCCTGAATGAATTGTAGCTGCAGTATGTCCAACTGTTTCTTAAATAATTCCCATTTTTTTTCTGCACCAGGTTTCCTACAGAGTCATGAGATCTAGCATCATTGCCATCAAGATCATTCAGTTGTTTATGTTACCACAAGCTATTCCTTCTACTTGAACTGAAACTGTAAGCAATTTATACTGAGGCATGTAATGAAAACCTGTCTATCTTCCAGAAAAACATCCCTAATTTATATAGTTGCCACCATCAAAATGCCTTATAGTATTATAAGTTTTGCAAAACTTTCACTGAGCCAAGACTAATTTTATTGCTTCATCTTCTTTTCTGTATTGTGAATTTGTAATCCCTAAATCAGCCCTGCTCTATTTATCAAGATGGGCTGATTTTCTAGCTCTGGGTGCCAAGAATCTCTGATCATGAAGTTCAGTCAATAAACTGACTTCAGTAAGTAAGCAATTATGCATTGCCTCTGGAAACATGCTTCCCACCTTACAGGTTTTGCATACTTGTTATCCCAGTAAGTATCTGTGAAATTAAAATACCCCATGATCAAAGTTTCAGGTTTTTTTATAAGTATCTCTTAGCTGTAAACATGTTGTTTGTTTCAGTTATTCTAAAACACAATTTACAAGGTAAAGTGTCTACAGTCACCACTGTAAGTTGTTTCTTTTAATCAAGGAGCTATGTACCAGAAAAGTGAAACCCTATTTTGCATATACACAGTTAAAATATACAAGCCACAAACAATAATGCTTCCTCTGAGCTCATGGTTTATTAAATGCAACAAAATTAAAATGACACAAGTTTTGCTTTAACCTATGAACAGCCAAGAAAGACCAAGCATGTCACCCTCATGTTATTGACTTAAAAACCAAAAAAATTGCCATCTCCAAAGTCTTTTTATTAGGGATAGGAGAAGCACTGTGCAGGAGTTTTAGAGTAACAAAACTGATTTGAAGCAATGACATTGAATATACAATTCTAATACTAAAAAAAAAAACCTGAGCAAAAATCAACTCAATGCATATGTATTTGAAGATTGAAAAAAGAGGTTTTTTTAAAAAGAGGCTGTAGTTTTGAATTTCTGCCTGTGTTTCAATATGGCACTTTAATCTCCCAAATATCAACACATTAAACCAAAAAGTATAACTTTTTGTTGAAGTATTTCTTTTTTCCCCTTTCTTTACCTTGAACACAAAATTAGGACACTGAATTTGCAGAAAGTTATTTATAGTGGAGAAATACATACCAGAATATTTGAAATTTCTGCCTGAATAAATGTTGGTGGGTTGCTTATTTTGACTGTTTGTCACCTACGAAGTGCCTCACAGAGGCTTCAGGAAGCTACAAAGTAGGCCTAGATGTTAATTGAATAGACAGGCAAAATGATTATTTGCATTTTTCTCTAATCTTTCTTCTCCCACACCTTCCCTGCTACTTTCTTACTTGATTGCTGAGGAAAACACCATCATCCTACTTACAGTTCAAGCCCATAAACAAGTCTTCAGCTTGGATCTCTGCCTAGGTACTGTCATCTAAACTAATGTATTTGAGATTCTATTTTTAAACAGCAGAAGATAAGTCCTTTCCTGCCCACTTACACAGAGAAGCCTTTTATCACTTCATTTCTAGACAATTTCTATATTGTTCCTACTTTTTAATCTCTGTTCTTGACAAACATAATGTTTCTCCACTTATATATTTGTTGCAGAGCGCATACCTTCCTGGCATTTTGACCACATTTGGCTTGTTCCATAGGAATATTTTGCTAGTCACATCAATTTTAAAGCTTCCTCTTTTGACCAAGATCCCTCACGTGGAGTGCCAGATGCTGTGGTAAATTCTCAGTTAAACAAGTTTTCCATGTTCCTGCTTAGAAGATCCCTCGCTCTTGAAAAACTGAGTGTCCAATCTCCTTTAAATTCCTTGCTAAAGTACTCTCTGACTGCAAATATCTCTGGAGAACAATGCAATTATTAGATCAAGGCTTCACTTGCCTTCTCTTTTTTCTCCACATGACCTCTGTATACTGTGTGCATCTCTCTTGCTTTGCCTTGCTTGAGCTCTGTCTGCTCTTTGGAGCAAGGGTCTTGCTTTTCTTTATGCTCACCCAACCACAAAGTTCTGGTCACTTTGTGTCCCTAGCAGGGAACAGCTCCGACAGAGGGCATCAGGGGAAAACCCCTGCCCTGTGCACACATCAGTGTGACCAGGGCACTCTGGGATGTCACATGAGGAAGAAAGCATTCATTTTTAGGCAACTCTACTCAACCCACAGTGAATGTCATAGTAGTTGAAACACCTAGTTGACATGCACACAGCTCCATTTAAGTCTTTTCTGGTTTAAGAGAATCTGGAGCTGAATTTCACCTCTGATGACTGCTGCTGCTAGCAGTACGTTGGTCTATCCTCTTTCCATGACATTTTGTTGAAAAAATAGGAGCTGGAGATACCAGTTCATCTTTTCTGCTAATCAAAACTCAACAGCCTTTCCTCAGGCTCAATTTTGCTCTAAATTAAGCATTACTTTACTCTAAATTCCTCTACTGCCTATGCAACAGTCACTCTTTCCATAGTGGAAGTCCCCAGAGGTAGCAGTTTGTCAGCCCTGTAGTTTCCTGCTGGACAAGGATCTGTGACAGGTGACTGACAAGAGGGAAATACTGCCAGTTGCTCTACCCCATTTCCTCTGCTGCTTCTGGTAGAAGATGGCTTTTTCAGACAACTTGCCTAGCTGTTCACAAAGCTGTATCATCACTAACGCTGAAATGATCAAAAAGACTGCTCTTGTGTCACTGCAGTTATTTTCAGGAAAATTAGAAACAAAGACAAAAGAAGATGAAAGCTCCTGTGAAAATATCTTTGAAAAGCATTTAACTTAGATAAATCTGTCCATTTTTTCTTGCCAATGGAAAAAAAAAGAGCAATTCCTTTAAAGCCAGAACCTTTGAACCACAGTCTCTGAAGAGCATTCAGGTAAAGCTGCTGAAGTTTTGATGCAGTAGGAGAAGAAACTCAAAAGAAGGTTGATTTCACCATCCTAGAAAGGATGTGTCTTTGGCCAAGTAGTTTTTCTCGTACCAATCTCCCTGTTTCATATCTTATATATGACCTCATTTTTTAAGTCTTCATTGTTGGACTTTTCTTCATTGTAAATTGCACAATTGAACATCCTCAATGATGATGATGATAAAATTGATAGATCTGCTAATGCAGGAGATGAGGGAAGGGAAAATAGTATGAAGAGGTTAGGCCTATAAGGACTGAAAGGAGCTAGAAATGTTTTGGTGATACCAAGAATGAGAGCTGAGCAGAACTGATAAAGAATGGGATTTAATCAACTATCAGCAATTACTGCATCAAAGCAAATGTCCATTCTGCTTCTAGGGGAATAGAGTGCTACAAATGGAAGGGGAAAAAAAGAGTGAGGATTGAGAAAAGTAGTCAAAGTCCCTAACGAAGCTGCAGTCTAAGGAATAGCTTAAAAAATGGAAAATCTTTGACACCTTGTTCTGGAAGTATCCTGATAGCTAGCTAGATTTGTAGGAGGTCATTCCTTTGCTTTCTCCATAAAAAAAAAAAAAAAAAAAAAAACCAAAAAAAACCCAAAAAACAAAAAAACCAAACCCAAAAAAACGAACAAAAAAAAAAAAAAAAGGGAGGGGACAAAAGATATAATTTCATCTTCTTCCAGAATCTGTGCTGTCTGGAGAGGCAGGCAACATGCTTCCAATATCTTCTGGTCAGTTTTGCATCATTGCATCATGGTAAGTTTGAAAACCCTTTGGAAAATTCACAGTCCTGTAGGTGCTACACTTAAAGAAGGAAGCATCTGCTGCATTATGCAGCCACTTGCTGCCCTGGTGCAGCCAGCAGAGATACTATTAAGCAGCAGTGATTAATGTTTTCACAGCAAGATTCCCCACAGTGAGAGCTAAGCTCGAGGCTGAAGAAATATGGAGATTTTTTTTTTCCACATTACTTTTCTGTGCACCACAATAAGGTTTCTTTTCAAGTCTTTCAGCTCCCATTAAACATGTTTCTTGGGACTCTGAAAAGCTTGAATAAATCAAGTTTATTTTGTGAATATTTTAACCTTCCATCCGCCTTCCTGTATTTCTTTATTTCACTTCACCTCAGAAAACTTTAGAGAGAAAATAGGAAAAATACATCATTTACACCTTCTTTTACAAATCCACCCTCTTCTCTGATTTAGCATAAAGGAATCTTATTTAAATTAGTTTAATGTCTTGGCCTTGGTATACAGCACTTTTCTTATACATCCCATCTTATGTGGAAAGAGCAGTGGAATAAGAGCCTTCATGTACTGTATAATAGTCTCTCTTTCAAGATGTCCTCATTCAAGGAGCTGTGCATTCCTTTTCTGTATTAGTTTCAGTGAAGAGGTTTACTGTATCCCGACTGGCTTTATTTTTTTCTCTAATACTGAAAATAGACATTTTTTTTTATGTACCAAGGGACTTCACTGGCTGTTCTGAACAGACACTCTAAGACTACTCCATATTCTGTTACCATTGAGTTATTGAAAATATGAATTAATGCCACTGAAATCAAAAGATGTTTACAAGTATAAAACTGACATGAATCAGCTCAGGAACAAACTCATGTCTGTAAGCTCAAATCATGTGTTTGGTTCAGATGTAATACTTAGCCAGAAGTAATATTTAAACTGCATCAAGATTAAGGAACTGATTCTGACATTTTTATACTCATGTTGAGAGCTTCTGTGTTGATCACTGATTCCAGGGTGAATATATAACTGTAGAGAATCAGTGCATTGAACACATTACCTTTTAAATTCTGTTTTCTTGTGACTCTTGCTTTGCCCTGGTGTCAGAGCCCAAAGGCATTACTGTAGAGCCCAGGTCAGAATTCAATGGACTGCCTCCAATAGTAAAATGGAACAAAATCAATAACTGCCCCCAGGAAGTTCAATAGCTAAAGGCTCCATCCTAGACTGTGTGTACACACTGTAGTCAACTAGAGATTCTTTGGAGTATCTGAGATAAAAGTTTGATCTGTAAGTTAGTGCCATTAGTGGAGTTACACAGAAGTGGAATTATTTTGTCTTTGAGCTTTTCATCACGTTCATTTGTCACTTGTAAACTTCATGATGTCGATCACTTCCCTGGTTATAAAACATCTCCTGAAATCTAGTTTCTTAGGGGTCTTTGAAATGTGGCACCTGTGTTTGCAGTCATGCAGTAAACATGTAAATGTACCATGAATTAGTGTGAATTGGTTGATTTCCTGGTGGAACCACAGATGAAGCTATTCATGGGGGAATATATGCACTCTCTTTGTAATGGGGGCTTTAGGTCCTACAGCAGTTAACTCTATGTTTGCATGATGTTTGCCTGCCCTTGCAGGGAGTGTGAGCTTCAGCACCAGGAGAGACACAGTATAGCTCTGTAATCTGAGAGCTGTGGCACGCTGCAAGCTGAGTCCCAGGCCTCCTGTCTGTGCATGGCACCTATCAGTAAGGTAGACACACACCTTCTGTTCTCTTTCATATGGTGATGGAGGGCAGCTGAGGGGCAACTCTGTGCTGCTGCTGAGCCTGGAAACGACAAAGAAAAAGGCTGAGCAACACCTTTGGAAGGAATGAGACAAGTTTGAAGTAAAAGAGTTGATCTGACAAGTACAAATCTGATAGCTGAAACTATCACACTGCTTTGGTATTAAAAAAGCAAGGGAGGGACAGGAGAAGAAAGATCAACTACTGCACTGCAGCAGTTTACCTGGGGCTGAGGAGCTCTCTCTTCTAATATGACCTAGTTTGTTCAACCTTAGCCAGCAGGAAGATAACAACAGATCTCAAATTGCATAGCATTTGCAGGTATTTTAAAAAGTGTTGAATGAATAGATTACCCCTTCCTCACCCAGAGACTGCTAGTGAATAATTTCTGTTCCTTAACTCAGCAGCTCTCTAACTAGTTGTTCAAACTATCTGCAGATGTCTTCTGCTTAAGACTCCATTAAGGACCAAATATCCCCTTACTCTTGGGTTTCATTTAGGATATTTTATCAAGTCTAGAATGAATCTTTAAAACTACTTCATTGTACCAGATGACAAAAGTGAGCCTGCATGCCACAGTTGAGCACATTCATGTTCAGTAATGATGCTCAGTTCAGCATACCTGGGGATGGGAGGCAGTTCCTAATACAAAGATAGTTTAAAAAATATATATATCAAAGCTATATTTTTAAATGCAGTCAGCTCTTAAACTTTCTTCCAAAGTACATTATGGACTTAATAAATGCTGTGAGGTTCTACTGTTTGAGGGAGAAAAGTACAGCTTGAAAAATATTGGAGTATCGTTATTTCCCCCAGAGTTGGAAATACTGAATTTACATCTCATTGTAATCCATTCATTGGTTTATAGACCTCCAGTTCTCCAGGGAGCATCACAAATTCTGATGATCTCCCTGAGTGCTGGATTTTGCATTTGAATCTCTGATTTAGCTGAAAGATGTATTAAGAAACCTCATGTAGCCAGAGAGTTCCCTATTGACTACACATCTGAGGAGGCTCAGGAGCACAAGTTATTCCAGCAAGGATATGGAATAAATTACACTCAGTAATTTGCCTCTAGATCAGCCTTTCTCCACACAGTGGAATAATGTATTCATCTGGACAAGCAGGCCCCATTTCAGAGAGTGTTTTATGCAGAGTATATATTTTACAAGAGAGCAGAATAGATCAAATATTTGGCATAGAGACTTACTTTTACAATCCCTCAAGAAAATAGTACTTATTTCAATTTGTGGAGGTTTGCACTGTCAACTGAAAAATTCATTTCTTAACTATCTCTGTGACATCAGTACTTGGATTAATCACCTCTTTGAATAACTTCTCAAAGAACTTTGACTTTAAAGATAAACCCTAGATTATTGCAGATGGGAGTAGTATTCAGATCTCAGGATTTAATCTGTTATGGGTAAGACAAAAAGACTTTGATAGTTTGGTTTAGCAGACACGACTACCCTGACAATTATGGATAAATGTTTGAATTTTAAAATATGTTCTTCTCTTACCACTTATACTCCTTTATGGTAAGATTTTTTTTCTTTTATCTCAGTGTTTTTCTGCCTGAATGGTAGGTCTGGGTTTCCTCAGTTCAGTAATGAACCCATAGTAGGAGCAGCAAGCATCCCAGCTATCCGTTGCTGGTTATTCAGTGTTCGTGAAATCTTCTTATGTTTAAAAACTTAAAGGCTCCAGCACTACAGAGCATATACTGAATCCTGCAAATTTAAATATCCTGGATAACATTCAGTCAGTCTGAAAAAAAAAAACCCAAATACTTGATGGCCCAACAGAGAGAATAAAGAATTATAACAACCAGCTTCTGGTTTCAAAGGATTCTGGATATTTTAAGGTGAATATACTGCTGTAGAAGAAAAAAATAAATTCTTTCAAGAATAGAAGGCAGTGAAATAAGAGGTCCTCTAGGACTTTCACAAACTGCAGCCTTCAGTCTGGAAATTCACAGTTCTTATTTTAACAAAAGTCACTCTTTTTGTACTAGTACCAATAGACCTTAACAGGGAAAGGGAGGGACATTCTGATTTCTGTGCACAAATAAAGTTGTCATGTTCAAGCATCTCGTTAGATGATGAGAAAGTTAGTTCAGCTAATCTTATCCTTCTGCTGAAAACTTGCTCAGTCCCTGAGGTTTCACCTTTCATCAATGCTGAATTGCTTGCCTGTGTTTCCAGGTTATCTCCATGCAATGTCAAAATACTGCAACCAGCGCTGTTCGTACAGCATCTCTGGCACCACCCAACCCACAAAACACTTGAAATGTGGTGCAAAATTTTGTTCACTTGGCATGAGAATTCCTGCCCTCTCTCAGGCCTTCTCTAACCATATGTTCACATCATTCCTACTGACATTGGTGGGAATTGTGACAAACCCAGAGGAAAAGCCCATTAAAAACAAGTGGTGTTGTATAGCTTATAATATATGCTTCAGTCAGAAAAGGAGGAACTTAGCTTGTTACTTCACATAAGTCATAGAAAACTGGAAAAAAGGAGGCTAACAGAAATCTTTTACCTGGCTGAAATCTTGGTGTGAACGAACTTCTGGCATAGATGATCCAGAAGAGTTTCTGTAAAGTGTTGAATTCTTCAAGCCTTAGAAATGTCATAAAACACCTAAATTAAGTAAAACATATCTTCCTTTTCCTCTGAAGTCCCTGTGGAAAGACAGAACTCTGGAAATTGAGCTCAGAATATTTAGATTCTAAAAGAAATGTAGAAGTCTTCCCTATTACAATGATTGGAGCAGGGATGTTCACAACATCCAGAGCATTTGCTTCATACTGTCCGGAGATGGTATTTCATTCTTATATTCTCTGTGTACTTCAGAAAATTACCTTAACAAGTATGTATATGTATATATATTTGTAAGATAAAAACTCAGATATATTCTACAAATAGAAATTGCTCTGATAAATCTAAATCAATGTATTTCAGTGGTCTCTATATATGGATGCTGTGTTTACAAAATATCCGGTAATGGATTTAATTGGTTTTGTTAGAGACCTTTAGAAAATTATATGAATTAAACATAAGTGTATAGAATTCCTTTGATTTATCAGAATCTCCAAGTGCTACACTTACCTACTCATATATGTGAATGCATTTCAACCCTTAAAAACATTACCTTATACTTTATGCATACATCAGCTGGGTTAGACAAAATACTTTCTCTCTAATATTTAGAGCTGAAATAATAGGTAAAATATGTGTAATAGGTAAAATTTTCTTTTTTAGTTCTACCATTGTGAACAATTGGTCTATTTCTTCTACAGTTTTTCCCTCCATCAGTAAAAATCATCCTAGAACAATATAAAGTAGAATACAGGAAAAAAAAAGTATGAAAAATAGAAGAACTACAATTTTTTAATCAAAAGAGGTAAGGTCTACCCAGCCTGAGAAATTTCTTTTTCTGTGTTTTGAGGAACAAAAATGTACAATATGCATCTATATTGCTAACAAAAAAAAATTATTTTGAAGCACTAATAAGAAAATTTGATTGGACAGTAAATATAATGAGTTTGTGACCAGTGACTGAGAAGCCATGTTTCAACTCCCTGTGTGGATGTGATGTCATTAAATTGTTGTAGACTTTTTTTCTGGAAATTCTTCCTTATAAACAGCCCAAGAATCAATCAGGATCCATTGAAAACTTTAAGTAACCAACTAATAATTGCAGAAATTTGTTCTTTGCTATGTGGACTAGAATGGGGGTCTGGAGAGGGCATTTACAAATTAAAAAATACCTGCTTCATAAGATAACATATTCCACTGGAAATTCTCTTACAATTTCTTTTTGAAAATTGAAAGATATTGATATTTTTATTTGAAAGTTCTTTGCTGAAAGAAAATTTGCCATATCTCTTCATAAATTATAATAGATATTAACTTTCAGTATTAAAAATGTATATTGGATGTTGCAACTGAATTTGTCTGTCTTCAGGTTCTTTTAACCTTCTCTTTGATCAGCTGCAAAGACAAGTCTCCCTGAGTTGTACACCACCTCTAAAGTGAATTTCTGCTCTGTGAATGTACCCAGAGCCTTTTTCTGTGGTTGGTTTTCTGGTAGAGAAAAAGAGGATTTGGCTCAGAGTTTTGGAAATGTGTGTTCATTGCAAGCTAGTCTTGTGCCTTCCCTGTCTCTCTTCAGATACCATGCTGCTTTTCTCTGAATTGTCAGCCCTCATCTTTTTTGCTCTGTGAGCCACAGTCATATCATGTGGCTATCACAGTTGTAATCCAACACTCCTTTTCAATCCCATTCTCTTTCCATAGGTAATTCTAGCTCCCTGATCTTAATTACTCAGTCTTTTCTTTACCATGTTTTTGTTCAACCCACTTTAGACAAAATTTCCTCTCCTGAGCTTCTTGCTCCACCACCACTGTCTGTGCAAGCTGTGAGTTTTAACCCCACCCCTTTTGTGAGGTCTGTGACATCTCCTCTCAGTATTAGCTCATTTTCACAATTTCCTGATTAGTTTTGTTATCTTACCAGCACAAGTATCTATCAATGCATCCCTTGGCTAAGTAGGTAGCAATTACCCAAACTCTGCTCAGCTCCTCTCCCTGGCAGAGCTGGGAACACTTCATGTTCTAAAGCCGTGGCACCATTGGAGCCTCTGAAGGAGTAGACCACAAGTACTTATTTTCTAGCAGATATATATTGGTGATTGTTTGCTTTATGCAATAGCTTCTACTTTAGAAACACTTTTATATGAATTGTATCCCAGAATTTTTTCCTGAAGATTTCAGGCTACTGTTAGAATTTGATGAATTTTTTAGGAACTGATAACAGTTCATTATAACAGACAGGAATCATTTATGTTACTGTACTGATATCAGTTCTATCAATCCCATAGTACATAAACCAAAGTACTAAAGTAGATTATGTATCATCCCAATCAGAAACACTTAAGCCATATGCTTTAAAGACCCATCTGACTCATGAGAGGTCTACAAAAACTGTTGGCAATGTTTAGTTTTATCATCAATTACACAGGTTTTGTTTCAATCTCCAGCAAGGGCATGTAACTGCTTTGTGAAAGTTTAAAGCTTGACCTTCATTAAGCATTTTGGCTAAAATAATTGAAATGTCTCAGATTCATGATATGTGTAGCATGGGATTCTTCCTTCTACCTTAAACCACAAAAAATGTCTAGTGTAAGCTAATATTATAACATCCATCAGTAATCAGCAGAGAGAGGCAGCATCTAGTAATTAATCCTGTTTACCCTAGACACCTACCTGAAGAAGGATCAGGTCACCCTCCAGCGAACTCTACATTCAATCCACCAGCTGCAGATGTAGCCCACATAAGACTAAATGCCTACATTACGAGAGCTAATAAAGTGAGATGAATCATACTCTTAGAATATAAGAGGATAGATTTATGTTTATTCTTTATTGAAAGAGACTTTTTATAACACCGAGATACCTCTTTGATTTGTGACAATTACTATAGTTTTAAATCCTATATTCTGAGGCAGTTTCTGTATTAAAAGATATGTTATTCTGATGCTATAATTTAACAAAGGTGTTTCATTTGCAAATGTTCTTTATCAAGGTACACAATTTTTCCCACTAAGGAATTCGTATCTGCTAGATATTCAGCAGTAAAACTGCTGGGACTGAGGAAGTGGCATTTAGCTGGAAGAAATGAAATGTTGAGTATGCAAATGGGTCATGGATGTTCATTTGTTCTGAGCCTTGCAGGAAGCATGTCTTTATTCACTACTGCACATACTTGAGAATGACCCAGAATATAATATTTGTGCATTTACTCATCTGTGCAAGTTAGGATTTCACCAAAGCAGCAGAGAAGTTAAATTAGACAGAGGAATAATAGTGAATTATGAAAATCACAAAATTATTGGGAAAATGCTCTGTCTTGACAATTCAGAGGCATTTTGGGTTGTTTTATGATAGCAACCTGTAGCTATGAAAAATGTATACTCAATGTTTAGCCACCTGAGATTAGTCTTGTAAAGATAGAAGAGTCTTTATAAGTAAGGAAGGGACTTACCAGCCATACACATTTACCACTAAGGAAGTGGTAAAAGTGTATGGCTGGTTTCCCTCCCTCTCTAAAGATTTGCAGATTTGTAGTCTGATTCACTGAGAGCAAGTATCTAGAGGGGGAAAAAAGCACTCAAGTCCTACACTAGTATTAATTTAAAAATAGCTGTAAAGCATTTCATATGAGGTATTCATCTGTCTCTCCTTTAATTTTAGATGTTCATTATAATTTAAACCATTGATACTGATATGTGCGCAAACACAAAACGTAATAATTTTGAAATATGTTATGTCAGGTGTTTCTGTTTACAGATAGACATAATTCAACCAAAGGGATATTTTTGTTACTTTGGAAAATGCTTACAAATGTCAGAATGAAGATTTCTGCTGTTATCACAATAGAGACTTCTGTATTTTTACATTACAGTACAGATCAGCAGCCTCAATCTTGAATGTAGTCTCGTGAGACCAGAAATTTGAATTTATTTCAATATTTTGAGGTTAATAATCCTTTTCTGTGCCCTGTTTTCTCGCTTCTCTCACGTGTGTTTTGATGGGCACAGACAAGTCCTAAACTCCAGAGAACTGTTCAAGTGATTCTAACCATTTTAGGAAAGGATACTTGTTGTCAGTAGGCAAATGGAGAGGGCAGTTGGTGTGGGATAATGATGGCTGCTGAAGGACCCCTGGTCAGAGGTAACAACTGAAAATCACATAAATGCATAACAATTGACATCCATGGCTGGAATGAATGAAAATGTTTAAAACCATTTCTGCCCAAACTCCTCTTGACATTATACCTAATTCATTATGGGATACACTTTCTAACTTATTTTAATGAAACAAAAATGTTCATTTCAAAGATTCATATTTTAGAAATAATAGATAAAGTAGCTGTTTATTCCTCTAAATGCCTAGACTTTTGAACAGGTGATTCTGTATTGGACAGGAAATCATTTGTCTATAATAGTCATCTAAGTGCCAAAGTACAATGCAATGCTCAACAAATTCCAAAACTCTCAAAATGTTGACTATAGAGCTACTGAAAACTTGTTACTGAAAGTGCAGAGTAATCCTACTTTTCTGGAGATGTAGACTAAGGATAGATGTAGACTAAGGACAGAACCAATCTCTCATTTTATGAGACAAGCTATTTTCCTCAGGTCCTGGCTGAGAAATTTTGCAAGGCTGATAAGCATCATGGATACTTATGCATAAAAAAGAACATTTTCCTTCTCCAGTATGATCACACCAGCACTTATCATGGAGATACAAGTAATGAATTAAAAGGCCATTTTTCTCAAGAGAAATATGTTGATATTGTGGGTTTCAGAAGTAAGCCTAGAAAGTGGCATGCTCCAGTGCAAACAGGTGTAAAATTTAAAAGTACCTAGCAATATTTTTTCAAATTTATTTTAAGCCATTATTCCTTTTGAAGCAGAAGTCAGGGCAGATGTAGATGGAGGGTCTTGGTCATTACACATTCTCTCAGGGGAATTTCATCTGCTGAAGACAAATATGGGTGTTCAAGGAAAGATGCTGTACATCCTTTCTTGGGAATGAATGGGATTCAGGGTTACTACTGATATTTCAATTTGAATAGGCATTTCCATCAGTTGTGTTTTGTAAGAATATCATACCAATTAATCCTAATGCTTGACTGAGGGAAAACTAGTTTCTGTAAGTACAATATTACAGAATGCACTTTTGAAAGAGGCAATATCAAGATTTTCTCTCAATAGTTAACTGCAGCTACTGTTAAATCACTTTGGAGTAGCTATGTTTTCCTGAGAAAATGCAAGTCCATGTATTGTGTGCTCCTGCAATTTGCTTCTGCAAAATGAGGGGAGAGCCCATTTTGGCCTTCTAGTACTTAAGAGGCAATTTGTAAAAATTAGGTACAGTAACTTTTTACATGGGCAGATAGTGATAGGAAAAAGGACAATGGTTTTAAACTAAACAAGAAGAATTTTAGATTAGATGTGAGGAAGAAATTCTTTAATTAGAGGCTGGTGAGGCACTGGAACACGTTGCCTAGAAAAGTTCTGGATCTTCCATTCCTGGGACTGTTCAAGGCCTGATTGGATGGAGTACTGAGCAGCCTGATCTAGTGGGTGGCATGCCTGCCCATTGTAGGGGGTAGTTGGAACTAGATGATCTTTAAGATCCCTTTCAATCCAAGTCTTTCTATGATTCAGTGATTCTATTATTTCTACCTGTAACAAGAAATGACCGTATCATAGCATGGTCTAAAAGGCAGTGTCTGTGTAAAGAGTTAACATTTCATACTCTGTTACCTGTGGATAAATCTCACTTCTCTCAGTTCTAGATGGCAGAGCCCTTCACATTGTTTAGCCTCTAACTCAGCCAGCATATGTGCATAGGTTCAATATTCCTTGAGATGCATTTAGACCCTCAGTCAGTTAAGAATTGTATACAACTCATTTACTAAGTCAAGCATGGGTTGAAGTGCTTTGCCAAGCTGGGATCTAGGTATCTAGAGTGAAAAAAAGATGTATTCTTCAAGGTAAGAGGGGAGAAATAACATAACAATTTTTTCACATATTATACAGCTGCTAAACTTGGCTTCCTGCAGATTTTCCTATACCTCTTCTTTCCTAAAACTAATCCTTACTTCCTTCCCAATTTTACCCATTGCCCATTTTACTTTCTCAAACTTTCTGTTTCCCTGTTTGCAGCCTCTGCTCTCACAGCCTTGCACCCACATTCCTCTTACACAAGTGCAGCTCTGCTCTTCCCTCTCACCCAGAGGAATGCAGCACAGTGCTGGGATCGTTAGGTGATGGCTGAGTAGACTAGCCAAACTACACCCTGGCTGAGCAGATCACCCCTGAATTTAGAGGGCTCTGATAGGAATTTCTTTCTGGTACAGATCTTGTCCCTTCTTTAGTTACCCATTAACATGCCACTGTTTCTTCTTAACTGTCTGTCACTAAATCAATAAGTAGCATAGCAGCAGTAGAAGATAAACTTACCAGGACTGGAAGGCTACTAGGATGTAAGATTGTTAGGATGATGCATTTAATTAAAGGCACCAGACTAAAAAATATCTTATAGGAACTATTTATTTCTTAGTTACTGCTACAAAAATTAAAATTTTATTACTTTTTTGGTCATGACAATACCAAGCTTGAATAAAACATGACAGTGATGCAGCGGACAAAGATAAATACTGTCCCACTGAAAACTGGAAAAGTTGCCTAGGAGACTTAGTGAGATGAACTCAACCTGATCCTCCATAAGACTCCTGACACCACTCAGTTTTAGTACACTAAAATTAATCACTGAAATTAATCACTGACACATGCCTACTACATCCACAGCTGCATCAATCTTGATTGTTTCCTCCTCACTTGGTATTATGTGAGGACTCTCACAGTCTGTTGTATCACCACTTGCATGGACTATGGATTAGTTCTCATTACAAAAAAGCAGGTGCAAAGCATACTTCAAATGTACTTTTAAGTATAGATAAACAATCAATTGTTAATAAAATAAATTATTAAACTTTAAACATTTTAATATCCCCCATAAGGGGATAGCATATCTTCAGGATTTATCTGAAAGATAGTTTAAAACTGTGATAGATGTAAGAGGCAAGGGTTAATATGAAAAAAAAGTCTATGTAAATACTTGCTAAGGCTGAATCTTCTGCATATCCAGAAAGTGGTGTACAAGTCCAAAGCTACTATCCCAATTGATTTTATATATTACATTTTATAACCACCTGTAAAAGATATTTTAATGACTTCAAAAAAAAAAAAAAAAAAGAGAAATAAAAATGCATATATTTACTGTTTAGTTTGCAGTACAGGCTATAGCAAAACAATCAAGAAGTGCAGTTTGTGTTGTACTCTGGGGTTAGCACTCCCATCTATGTGGCAATTGAATTGACAAGGGACTTGTTTGGTCTGGTACTGAGGTAGCAGTTGTCCCACAGTAGGTATGTTTGCATCACCAGAAAGGTGGACAAGTGAGCTTTCTGCTTCTGTCTTTTCCCCAGGGTCTAACAAATTAATTTTAAAGCCTGAGGAATAAAACTCCTTTCATTTTCATCAGTTAACACCGAGCAAGACAGTTGCTCTCGCTGTGTATGGCTGCACTGACACTAAAGGTCCAGTAGCAGGCCTTCTTCCTGACAGGTTTTGTTCTACTTTCCTCCACTTTGGTGCTTTTGGCTCCTTTTTTCAGCTCAAGTTCCATTAATCAATTTTCTTTTCCTGGCTCACCACCAACATACACATTATCCAGTTTTCTCTTGAACCATATTGAATATGTCTTGTCAAGCTGCACTGCAAATTTGTCCTTTCCTCTTTGATGCCTTCTGAGAGACCTTGCTGTACCTTAACTGAGTCCCCAGCCCATGGTTCCACGTGAGTTTTCACCAGGTTTAATTTATATCTCAAATCTCACCATTTTCCTGTCATTACTTTCATTTCTGCTAGAATTTTGGTCTGCTTCCAAGAAATCATAGGCAACAAAAGTCATGACCTTCATTCCTCACCTTGGCATATATTTCCATTTCCCTCCTTCTTTTAGAGAGGTTGCACTCTTATCTGTCATAGACATTGATATTTCTCTTTTGCTCTCTCCTCCAAATTCCATCCTTATGCTCCTGTTCTGTTCCAGCTTTTCACATCCTTTGTTTCCACAGACAGCCTCTCTATTGCTCTTCTTCTTACCTTCACACCCTGTTTTGACTTTCCCCTCATGGTACAATATGCTTTAGATGCTTTAGTCTTAGAAGATGCCACCTTTGACCTTTCATTGCTCTCCAAGTGCAGCTGTAACTCCCTGCTCTATTTCATTGTAAATTCATCAAATAACTTGTTTACAATGAGAATAGGTAGTTCTTCTCCTCCCTTTTCAACCCATACTCTCCAACACAGCCCTTTCCCCCCTGCCCTGTGTGGAAACTGTTCTCGCCAGGCACTCTCAAACCTCTTCCTGGCCATTCTTGTTCACTCTCTTTGGCCTGTCTACCATCTTTTACCCAGCTATCTGGCCTTTTCTTTATATAAGATTACTGCTCTCTTCTCATTATATTGTCTTCTACTAGTCTTCCTTTTCCCTCATGTTTTTGTCACATTCTATATGAATCCCCATCAAATTTCTTCCCAAGAAGAAATTTCTACATAAAGAAATGGTTCTTCTTCCTTTAGATTTACATTATTCATATAAGAAAATGAATTGCATGTGTTAAGACACATACCTTATTTAACTTAGAGCACATTTTTCACACCACAAGAAACTCTGCTTGATGGACTTCTACTTGCTTGTGGACCCCTAGCTTCTTTGCGAGTTAAAAAGAATAAGCAAGGTCCTTAATTATTTTCTAACAAATATTTCCTAATAACACTTTTCAGGATCACATTTTCATCTTCATTCAGCTGAAGCATATTATAAAAAATAAATAAATAAGACATATGTTATAGACCCAATCCAGACATTGCCCAAGTTTTCTAAGAGTTTTAGCAAAGCCTTTTCAAGATGAATTTGTCTGCATCCTCTCACTCAGTTATTCCCTTTGTACACACAAATACACACATATTAAGTCCTTCATCACTTTCTATCTAGCTTACTGTAATGCTATTTTCTCCACCATTAATAAAAACTGTTGTTGCTGTAGGATTGTTGTAGCAAAGACCATCTGCCAGCTCAGTACTTTCATAATATTTTCTTTCCTTCTCTTCTTGTCTCTTTTCTTGCTTGACATAGTAGATGTAATAGTAACCTGTGAACACTCTTCACCCTTTCCATATTTAGCTTTTTTCAATTTTCTATTGGTTATTGGCTGCACAGCCAGTATCAGGACTTGTTGTCCTTTTGTTCCATTTGCAAATGAGTTTTTTTTCTCTCCAAGCTGCCCTTCATGGTTACCTTAACATCTGCAAATACAACCTTTCCTTTACTAATTTTCCATTTCAGATTTCATCTCTTCTCTGTGAAAAAAAAAATCTTGCGGATGTATTTTAGCACTTCATTACTATAAATACCATGCTGTTGTTAAAAATAAGCATTAAGATGGCAGGTATGGCTGTATTCCTCCATCTATGTCCATCTACCTGTAAGTACAGTATACACAGTTTCCTGTTTTATGATAAAATTTTATGCTTTTTAGGGAAGGGACCAGCTTTCTCCTGTGTGTTTGCACATTGCTTAATGCAGTGATGTCCTGGTTCATGACTCCTACGTGGACAAGTAAATAATAATGATAATATCTCCACTCTTCTTTCTACAGAGCTCACCCACTGAGCTGACGGCCTAAATGAAACCCAGGGTGATTAATAATGCATTCTTTTACTGACTCTTACACGTTATTATTCTTGTCACCTGTCAGGATCCACTTTGAGGGAAATCTGTTGTTTTCTGATGAAAAAGGGAGTGAAAAAAAGGCAATTTCTTTTCACCTGTTTCTTTTGAAAAGAAACTAAAAATGGGTAACTCATAGCAACAGTCATGGAAGAATTAAACCCCTCTCCTGGAAAGTAGTTCCATAAGTTGCCAGAGTTTTGAGGGATTGTCACAATAATCCCCAAATATTATGTTATAAATACCACTTTCAGCCTTATTCAGTACCAATTAGGGCTTATTATTTGCCTGCCGAAAACTAGACCAAAAGACCAACAACCCATTTCACATAGGCTGCTGAACCATAAGTAGAAGATAATGAATTTTGGTTCCTACCAACCTGGGCCAGATTTGAAGCAATGACCTAGAGGTGAGAAATTCGACACCTCATTATCATTCCACTGCGTGAAACAGTTCTCGAATCACAGGATGAAAAGAAGGAGGGAAAATCCAGGCCTTCCTGGTGTGAGTTAAAGGTCTGCATGAACTTTGAATTTCAAAGCTTTTTCTCAATCATTAATTTAGTTCAACTTAAGTAGACATTAAAGTCTTTAAATTAGATTACTGAAAATTTCAATAACCAAAATAAAACGATGTAAAAACAATTTCAAAAAGAAGGGGAGGGGAGTTGCTTCCTCTTGCTCCTGTGCACCCATCCCCCTTCCATTTTCCTTTGTCACAACAAGCCAAATGAGGGAGATCAGATTAAATATGATTGCCCACTACTCTGCCTAGCTGACAGCTCACCTATGGTGCTTTCAAAAATAAATGTTGTGGCTGGGTTTGTACAAGCTTCAAATGTGCATTTGACCTTTTAATGTTTTATTTGGTTTTGTCAATTTTTCCTTTAATACTTTAAGGTTTCTTAGCTGAGGAAAATTGCCAGCATAGTTAACTACACAAACAGACCAATTTGCATATGGATGCCTTTGAGATCCTCAGCCTTAGATCCTCTTTATCAGTGGACTGATAGAAAGTTATTGATGGATTGCAATGAAAAAATGCACATTTCAGCTGTTAATAAATGGGTCTTAGAAAAAAAAAAAGCTAACAGATCGCCAACTGGTACCACAGAAATGACAGCTAAAGAATAAACATAATGCAATCTAATTCATTCTCATAAACTTTAGACCTTTTGTTATAATTCTTTATATAAAACTCTCATTTTTTTTTCTTGACCGTTAATACTGATAATTATATCTGTATTTCTTAAGAATATTATGAGTTGCCATTTCTGCATAGTAGCAGATTGAATTTATTCACCTTACGGATATATTATTATCACAGATAATAACTGCAGCATGATAATTATCATTAATTATTCATTTGGATTAAGAGGCAAATAGGCTTGCATTCAAGGGTCTTCCAGAGCAGTGTTCATTGTTCCAGGGCCCTGTGTGCCAGTGTGACTAATTCATACTCCTTTCAGTGCTACTGTTGACATCTGACCGGTCCCATATGTATTTATTTCAAAATATTATAAAAGGAATAAGTGCATCATTTCAGGACATGACCACTAAAATAGACATATGGTTCTTTTCTGCCCTCTGAGTGAGAATGTACAATTTTCTATTAGAGGAGATGCTCACAGGGTATCATTTCAATAGATATGTATGTCTGCCCTATCTTTGCCTTCCTGTGCCATCCTACTTAAGCTTATATAAGGCAATATATTTACATAATAGCTTTTAGCACAAATAATATCATGTGAAGCTGTACAATTTGTCGTTCGCCCAACATAGTATTTAGTCAAACTGATTTTAATCCATTCTGAAGCTGAACTAGGTTTAATGTACAAAGATCTTCTAGTGCAAGGTTAGAAAAATCCAAGGGAGGAAAAAAATTAGTAAGAAGGGGGGTATGGCTGATAAAAAAGGGACAATAAATAATATAAATGCTAATTCCTTTTCGTGGCTTTCACCCACTACTTATTAGCAAACGTGTCTCTCTCTCTCTCTCATTCCCTCTCTAATCTTTGCTTCATATCTAAAAAAATGTCTTGAAGGTAGTAACATGATCATCTGAGGACCAACATGACAGCTCCAATATTCACAGAGTGATAAATGTCAGTCTGGCTTTTATAGCTCTGAGGCTGCACTTATATATGCCCTCTGTGACTTACCATCTTTGCCTCCACAGATGATTCCTTTTTATTGTTAATATGTCAGCATGGCTCCAGTGCTATTCAATATGAATTGCTCTGTAATAGTCTGGAACCCTCCTTCTCTAACCAGTTTTAGTTTTGTTCCACAGTTTCCAGGCTTAATTTTAAGGTCAGGTCCCTAGTGTTCTGCAACAAAAGCAGCAGATTCCATGTAAAGCAGTTTGTGCTTTTCCAGATGTAAACACAGGACAAGGAAAGATGCAGAGACAGCAAAAGGAAATAGTGAAATTTCATCAATGCTGATGAAATATATTACAAGCATGTCAGGTAAAGATTGCGAATTTCAACAGGAAAAAAGAAACCATAAGGGGAGGTTTTTGTCCTAGTAGTAACCTCTTTTTTTACTCACATGCATCACCAATATGTTCTTGGCAGGGACATGTATGTGAGATGGAGAAATAAAAAGTACTTGTGTCAAAAGTGGTAACAGACAAAATATGCTTGCAGATTTACCCTTCAAAATATGCACCTAGAAATCAATTAGAAATTAGAAAGAGAGAAGACAGCAGAGTTTCCCAGCCTGCCTCTGTTAGATCACCTGGATAGGGACACATCCACAATAAAAGTGACAGCGAGTAAAGACTTAACTTCTTTAAGTTAAGACTTCACTCTCAAGTGAAGTTAACCTCTCTAAGTTCAGCCAGAACTTAAAAGCAGGAAAGAGGGGAAGAACTGCATGCCTAGAGGGGGGAATCACAAGCTGGGGCCACAGGGTGAGTGGTCTGCAGAAAAAGGTATTTTTTCCATTTGTGTTTTGGAAACACCTAAAGACCAGCAACCAGAGTGCAGACATTGTCCCAGTGTTTCATGAGTCTTGGCACTGCAGATGAATTCCTCTTCCAGCTACCAAGTAAAAGAGGTCAAATGACATTAGTACAACAGGGTATAACTGATATGTTGAACTGTCAGGAAAAAAAAAACATTTTACTAAGGAAGGGAATAGGAGCTTGATATCTGCATTTAGCTAAGTTCTGATATCAAAGATTTTTTTTTTCCAAACACCTGTTCACTTATAGAGTAGAGAATAATAGGGAAAATTTTATTAATTGTTGACAACTTTTTGGGAAGACAGGGATAAGATTGGACAACAAAAGTGGCACAAAATTATTTTGAATTTATTCTAAAATACAAATATTTGTATTTTACATACATATATATATATATATATACAGCAATATATGACAACACCACTTTGGTAAAAATTGTTCTGCTGATCTCTGCAGAAATCTTCCAGAAGATGTCAATAGCATCAGTCCAAAGTATAGCTCCTTTCAGTATAACTTGTGGAGGTTGATTTTGAATCTTAGCCGGTGCCAGAGGGAAATGAATCTTTTTCCTGAAGTTTCTGTACAGAACTTTTAAGCCATAATAGTATGAACTTGGAAGAAGTGTGATTTTACTTCATTAAGTAACTTCATTCTTATAAATAAAGCAGTAGCAGCACCAGCTTTTAGCATTCAAGTTTGTCGAGAATACACAGATAGGTGTGAAAACCTCAGTCTCTTTCTCGTGTATTATTTTTTGTTTATAGTTCATTGTTTGTTACCAAAATAGCTGAGTCCCTATAGTTCTTTCCTGCAATGACCCAAATTCATGCATCTTTCCTTCAGAGGGGTCTACAAAGTAAGAATGGTGTCATTACAAATAAATGAGTTTTCAAATGCTCATCATAATTGAAGGCTGTCTTTACTGCAGAAGATTTTAAATTTTTTTTGGTCATTATTTACTCAATTTTTAATCCCTTTTGAAAAGCAAGAAAAGATAATTGTCCCTTTTACACTGGTTTCCTCATCAGCAACTTCCAGAAAACAAAATATTTTGTGTTTTAAGGAAAAAAAAAATCATCCTAATTACTAAAACCCAGATAGTTTCATTCCTTAAAAGAACGAATAGCTAAACTAGAGTTCTTAAAGGAAGCAGTTCATTATCTTAATTAGCAAGTTCTAGAATAAGTTTTATAAAATCAATTATTTTTTCATCTGTTAGAATGTCAGAGCATTTTACTCTGGTTTTCTGAGAAGTCTGGTAGTACTACTATGTAACCCTCCTCAAAACAGGAGTGATTTTATTTCAAAGGTTGGCATAAATGTCATAATTACATACAGTATTTGTATGAGAAAACAAAGTAGATCAAAGAGGGTGACAGAGAAGAGACAAACAGCCACAGCAACAAACATTTCATGCTTAGAAAAGGAGCCAAAATAAACTATATTTGATCTCTGTTAACACGGTTATAATTCCACCACGAATAATCTCTGGCTGTTGTGTATTACTTCTAATCCTCCTCAGGTACTGGGCTGTCTGTAAAAGCCACTTCTGTCTGGTGCTGTCACCATTCTGTTCTGCTGCTGCAGCACTGAATGTGTCGCAGGCAAATGCACTCCTGATCTCTCTGAGGATAATTTTAGTCATATCTAAGTTGGCAGGACATGAGTGAACTAGAATAGATGAATAACAAACTGGGAGTGACTGGACATAATTGAATATGGAATTTTCCACATCAGCAAGCAGAGAACAAAAATGTAGCCAAAAGCTGACTATATCCAAAGTTACAAATACTGACATTTTGAGAAGTCACAGGATTGCATCATAATGTTTTTATATTTTTTCTCCTTATTTTCTGATCAAGCCCATTAGAAGAGACTTCTTGACTGTTAGGTTGGGTTGGGTTTTTTTTTTTCAATTTATTTATGGAAAGATATTTTCACAGGCTAACCCAGTTAAGCTTGACAGCTTGTTTACAATAGGACCCAGAAGACACATTTCTCTATGCTCAACAATATAAATATACATTTGAGATGCACACTTATGCTCATAATATTTGTTAAACTTCAGAAGTGCACAGTGATCATCTATCCAGAATGATCTAACTCTATTTAAATATTATGGAGGTAGAGAGATTGTTTAGCTTGATAGGATGAGAATGACACATTATCATTATTAGCATTTAATGGTTTAGAAAAATTGCATCAAATAGCTACTTTCCTACAAGTTAATAACAATCTTATAGAAGAGGTTTAAACTTCATCACAAAGTCAGAACAGTGTTTTATCTCTGTCTGCATATTTTCAATTTGGACGTCCAGACTTCCTCAAACTGAAATTAGGTTAGGTAATTGGCCTTTTCCTTAACTGAACCTCTATCTACCTTATAGATTAATGTGGACAAATAGCAATATATTTAGAGATCAAAACAATTCTTGCTGAGAACCTGAAATTCACTTCATATTCACCATGGGAAAGGGTCTTGCATTGGTCCTGGGATGTACAATACAAGAGGTACTCTGGGTTTCTTCCCTCTGGAAGAATACCCCATGGCTGCTTTGAGATATGGATCTAACCACTTGGAAATCACTCCAAAAGAGCTCCCCTGAGTGTGGCAAAAGAAACCAGGCTGACAGAAACCAGGACTCAGCGTAATTAATGACATCTTTCAGTAAAATTATACTCCCAAATCCAAAAAGAGTCAATAGAGACAAATAGAGGCTCAGACAGTCTGCCCTCCATCTGGAAGCTCAGGAGAGATCTGAAAGCAGTATATTTGTATTTTCTTTTGCCAAATCAAGACGTCCTTTAAAAAAATTAAAACTATAGATATTTGTTAATATTTTGGTTTAAATTCCTTTATTTAAAGATTGCAGTGTGTTTTCACAGGTGAATTATTAATCTGCTTCCCCATTCAGGTTATTAACACTGTGAAGTACTAAGACACTCAGTAGCAGCTGCAAAATGCATTGTTTCCCAGCCCTGTTTGCTACTGCCTTGGAATACAGCAGTAGAGAAAATATCTCAAAGTTTGTTCTGTAATTAAAAAAGGATTGTCCATTGCCAGAACACAGAGCTATGCTGGAAGTTCATTTTTCTCCATCTGTGCACCATGAAACTTTAATTGTGAAACAGCTTTAAAAAGTCCTGTGGCATAACCTGAAAGGAAATGAGCTAAAGTGTGGGATGGAGAGCATTTACACATAACTTTAGGATCTGCCCTTAGCCTCCAAGAGTGATGCCTGTATTAGAGATGATAGGTTAGAAAAAGCTGTTAGTCCATCCTCCCCATATTTCCTAATCAAACTTCAGTTCCCACTTCTTTTCAGAAGAATACTCTTCTTTCCTTACTATTTGATAATGCTTCTGCTATTTTTTTTTTAGCTGATTAATTCTCTTTATCCTCAGGAATGACTGATGTTTAATACAATGAAAAATTCCAAGGAATTTGTTTTGGGGGTCAACTGCTCAGTGCACAACTACTCCACCTGTTCTATCACAGTTTGCAGTCCTCTCTTTTGTGTTTACATTCTGCCAATATTTATGGATTTAATGCATCCTGGCAAAAATATGTCAAAGAATAGACTTGCATGCTGCTTACCTTAATATTCATGGAAGAGGAGTTTGAGGGTAGCACAGCTTTGAAATTCAGAGCTTTACATACTTGTTCTGTCAGGGAAAAAATATTGTGTTGAATCACAATGAATTCAGGGTTCAATTAAAAAAACACCCAGCACTCAGGTGCATAACCAGCTGGCTTGGTGTGTACGGGGAGCATCTCCTGGTGCTCCTGAGCTGCACACCTCTGTGGAGGCACTCCTGAGGGCTCCCACATCTCCTCAAGGTCCTGGAGCTCTGTACACACGCACTTGTCAGCACCCACAACCCATTGCAGGGTGTCTCGTGCTATGCTGAGAGTCTCTCTACTTAGGGATGGAGAGCAGGGTTTCAGTTCCATATTTCCACAGCCCACCTGCTTTCTGTCCTAGAACAGTGCCTATTCATGGAGCACTCAGCTGCTGCTGCAAAGCACTGAGCTGTGTAGGAGACGCAAACTGCAAGCCACCAGATTTTCACAGGATACTGCACATGATTTTTCTAGCCACAGGTTTAATGTCTCTAAACAATCAGCACCAAAAGACAACCCTGGTTATCAGTATTACGAGTGCATTCTTTGTGAAGAGTTCATAGTGTTTAAAAGTTCATTAGAAAATTCACTGAATAATTAAGGAAATAGTGATCTCTTTGTGGCTATTTCATGAGCAGAAAGAAAGGTTAAATTCATGGGATAAATTATTCATTGTGAGTTATTCACTCAGCTTTAATAGTTTGTAATTCTGTAAAGAGCTTTGCTTAAGAAATGCACTATATAAATCAATCAATAGCCCTAATAATATGCAAGAAGGATTTTCCCTTTTGTGATCTGCTTTTCAATAAATTGTACCCCCTTGACGCTTCAACTACCATCATCTGACCATTCTTCTCGACTCCACTGCCTCAGCCTGTCTATCACTGGCCCACAGCTGTGACGTTCAGACTCCCAGCCTCCTTCGCCCTCATACCAGCTTAACTCAGTCCACTTAAGAGTCTGACAGTGTTTCCATGTCCTTTTAGCTTCTCCTTTATATATTTATTTTGTTAAGAACTCAAGCAAACCCAGTTGCAGGTACACTCACACCTAGGCGTTTCATTGCAACATTGTTGAGTTGCATTTCCAATTGCAAACTGAACATCGTGGTGCAGGCCTCGTGCTCTAAAATCAGCTGCCTTCTCTGCAGCCATATGGTAGAGATGTTGAAACAACCTGCATCTAAAGCCCCTCCACATTCTTACATCATGCCTGCAGTGCTTGAGGGATGGATGGTTGGAGGAGATACAACTAGGTTTGAGTAAAGCTGCAGCATCACACGCTTCAGGGAATGGCATCCGCTTGAGAAAGTGCCTGGTGATCTGTTGGCTTGTGCTGCCCATGCTGGAGTATTTGCTGTCACAGCCTTAGTCACCCTAAGCAGTATCCCTTCAGTCAGGATGAAAGGGAGTGTGAATATGTATGCACACACCAAATCACAGCTCAGCCATACCCTTAGGCACAAACAGTTTTACTGCTCTGGGCAGCCTATTTGCTTCTCTCCTCTGCTCCAGCCCTTGCTAATTCACAGGAGCCTGACACTACAGCACCTGAAATGAATGTCAAAACTCCCATTAACTGGTGTGGGCAGGAGTCCAGCCCCTCTGACTTTCTATCAGTGTTCAATCCCTGTCAGATACAGATCTTTTATATTTTTCATCTCTTTTTTCCTCCCTGTGTGAGCCTCATAGGATCTTTCAGATGCCTCCTTTGTGGCAGCCAGTCCATCCCTTCTTCCTTACAGAGGTCATTCGAAGTCAGCTGGACTGAGAAATGTACAGCCTCTGAGGCTGAGGTGTTTACTGATGGAAAAATGGCTGGAAAGCAAAGTTAACCATAATTTTCTGTCCCATTTTCAACTATTCTCCTTATCCTTTTGGTCTAATTGGTGCAACTTGACACTCTATGTCATCCTAAATTTGGTTACATGGGAACCAAATTTTTCCTCTCCTGGTGAGGAAACTCAGTAGTGAGGCAGAGGAACAGGTTGCCCAAAGAAGCTGTGGATGTCCCACCCAAGGCCAGGTTGGTTGTGAGCCACTTGGTCTAAATGGTGGCAGAGAAGGGGGGAACTGGATGACCTTTAATGTCCCATGCAACCCAAGTCTTTCTATGCTTATATGATTAATAGACATATGTTAATATACTTCTGTTTTCCCAGTTAATTATTTTTCTCTTTATCTGCCTAAAGTAAAATTTAATTTTTATGACTGGAATTAAATCACTAATTCTTCAATAAAACTCCTCAAAAATATGAATACTGACATACTTTACATTTTTTTAGTATAATTTGATATATTGAATCCAATAGATTGGATTAGTTGTACTGAAAACATCAAATATATATTGATTATTGAAATATTTTATTGATTATTGGAAACCCAAAAAATTCCTCTTGGGACACACTTCAACCCTTGTATTACTGATTCCAAATATACTCAGAAAGTGCAAAGACAGTGAGGCATGCGTAGCTAACTCATTCTCTCTGTGTCACTGTTTCAGTTTGAACTCATTTTCCTATACCATGTCTATGTGACCTGCGCCAAGTAACTCAGATGAGAACCTTTAAAAGTTTCCTACAGTCCCTCTAACAAATCTCCTGCACAGTTAAGTATATCTTGCTTTTTTGAAGCCTGTTGGCTACTTATTAATTTTTGTTGACTAGGAATCTCCAAATTACTTTCAGTGGTTTATACTTTCTTTCTCTGAACATCCAGGTCCATTTGAAGCTTCTCAGTTCAACGTTTAGGACAGAGTAGCATCCCTTCATACAGCACAATGTTCAAGCTCTGAATAAAACATAGGTGAGGACTCCCAAATTGCTGGAAGTGTGATTGAAGTAGCATGGAACAAGTAAGGAGTTAGATTCACCTCTTGACCTACGGGGAAACAAGAAAATTTAAAGGAAATGGTGAGATAATTAACACTGTTTATTCCATATAAGAAATGGGAAAAAATGAGGTTACAGGTCATACTACTGAAGACTATACCATAAGGTGTCTCCACCAGAGGGACAGACAGATTGCATGTGCATAAGTAATATTCACTGTGCTTCTCTTTGAAGTTTCTTCAGTTGTGATGCCATTCTTTGTCTATAAAACTTGCATATTAATATTAGCACTGTCTAATATTTATTTGATTATTTCTTTAAAGTAGATCCTTGTGTTCAGTCCTCTCACAAAGAAATAAATAAAACTACCCGTTTTTGTTCTGTCTCAGCAACTTATGAAACAGGCAGGTAGAAAAGGTAATGGGTCCTTTCTAAAGTATATACAGAAAGATTAGTCAGGAAGGTAGATGTATTGCTAGTGAGGGAACAAATCTGACCCCAGAGAGTCTGAGTTTAACCTTTTAAGCATTCCTCCTACTGATATTTGTGAACACTATCATGAAGAGTGGTTCACTGCATGTTTGTACCATTCCTGTATTATATATAGTTTTAATACCCCACGAAATAGGAGTGCTGAACCATGTCTCGTATTTTATTGTGCTACTAAACCATTATGAATTAAGTATGACAGATGCCCTCCTTTCAAAATACAGAAGTTTTTTTCCCAGCTCAGTCACAGAGCATTTCCATTAAAAGCTCAAGACCCCATCTCTAACCCTGGCAATACCTTCTCCACATGATTAATTATTTTACACATTCTGTAGTCCATTAGGGAGGTGTCTGATGGCCTCGGGACATGAATATCTGGCCTTTATATGCATTCTTTTGCCAAACTCTTTTTCTTCTTTATCCTTGTGTAGTGAGATAGAAAACAGCATATTACTTTGGTTTTTCATTGCCATGTTTGTTTCATCTATTTATAATTAATATTTTTCATAAAAGGCATTAACTTGCACTTTCAATAATCTTTTTTTGTAAAGATTCAAATAACTTATCCAAAGATAAATCTTACCAAATATCAGACAGTTCCAGAAATATATGTAAGATCAATGTAGTCTGTAGAAATATGTGTATCTCTTATTAGAAGACTGAATCAAATATTAGTTTTGTAATGATAGTATAAACTAGAAAAAAAGGTGTAGATATTGAGATCAATAGCATCATAATGGAGAACAGCACTGTGCTCCCACTTTGTGCTGCTGATGTTCAATGGTGCGTTGTCTTCAATTTGGGTAGTTCTTGTGGGGAAAAAAAAGAATGTATCTGAACTTTGTGTGTTGTGGTAATAGCAAACTCTGCCCTGCCAAAAGACTTCCTTGCCTTCTAGCGTTTCAGATACAAAATGGTAATCTCTTAGTTAAGGGAAGCACGGGGAGAATTCTAAGACATTTCTTGTTCGGTATGCTGCCACATACCAAAATGGAGGAAACAAGTATAATCCTGGCTGCGCTGGAAAATCCTGCCAGAACTCCCTACATTTTCAAAGCAATCCAGATTCCACCCAAGACACTGGCTTGAAGACAGGAATGTCACAAAATCTTACTTAACTGGTTTTCAACCATTAAGAGACCATACCTTTCTTTTCTCCAGCATGCTGGAAGTCAAACCACTGTTTAAATCAGAAATCAGTTGGGCTTGTTGATGATACCAGAGAACGCTAAAATATATCTTTTATATTGATTTATGAGAGATTTGATTTTATGATTTTGGCATTGGGTTTTACCATCTGTTGTAAAGCATCTCATTCATCTAAATAATTGCAAGAGACAGTGGATATAGATATATACATTGAAGGTTTCTACATTGATATTGACCTAATCACCCTCCCTGCCACAGTAAAAAAAAAAAATTACCTGAAGGCTTCTGATAAAGTAAGATTTATTTTGTGACCTTTATATCAAATTATACTTGTCAGATGTCATGGTTATCAAACTTCACAACTCAGGATATTTTCATTTCCAGTGGCGTTAGTAAGAGCTGAGGCAAATACTCCACATAAGATGACTGAATATGAAAATGTTGTTCTTTCCCCATATGAAGCTATGGAGACTCTACACCTCATTTTGGGCACCTGTCTAGGTGCCTAAATTCAGGCAGAATGAACACAGCTTTCAACCACATTATTTAATTTTCTTAACATTATGTTCTACGACTTGATTTGACTAAATTCCTTTTTGCAGGAGAGATGAAGAACCTGCCCACTGGGAAAAAATTGTAGGCCATGTTTAAAACTCCCTGCATAATTTTTTCTCAGTCTTGCCCTTCCAAAACACTTCTAATGAAATTCTTGTGCTGTAGTGCATTGAGAGCATATCTCACCAAAAACAACAAAAATAATAACAGCAACAACAAATCAAATTCAGTCTCACATCTTCATCCTCTGACATTCTAAATTACTCTCTATGGTCAGATTCTTAATATTTTGACTAGGTTGTTTTCAAAGGAAGATTTATCTATTGCTAAGCATCTATTAAGTAAACTTCAATACCTGAGTGAGTCACATTGCTTAGCAGAGAGGTGACAAGAAGTACATACTTTTAGACTGAGGTTCATCTGCCTTGTTCCTGAGATCTACATTAGGATGAGATAAATCATAATCTCTAAGTGACATTGTCTCTTCATTGATCGCGCTGGGAGTTTGGCAGCTACTTTAAATGTAAATGTAATAGTCATCTACATTTACAGTCAGTTACAACACACAAGCAGGCAATTCTTTTCTGAATTATGGATACATCTACAAAATAAATCTATTTTGGGATTTACTTGAATCAAAACTTGAGTTTTCTGGGTTTATATCTACTAGAGCAAATTGGAAATGAAAAAAAATTGCTCCAAAGGCAGTTCTGATGTTCAATCCACCAAACAGGAATTAAAAGATAAAGCACTGACTTTCCTTATGGAAATAAAGTTCTTTAATAATGACATGTGGCCCATCACATTTTTTTCTTTTAATGATGTGGAATTTTGCTATAATATTTTAGATTTCTTAATAGAACATAAAATAAAAATTTCTGTCTTAAATATCAAATAAAGAAGTGGAAATAACTCATTACATCTTGATTCAGAAAACTTATGGTGGATATCTAATGTAGGACAGAAGCACCACGCCTTCAACATGCTGAGTGCTCTCCACGAGATACAGGGGACAAGTTGCCATTCAGATGTGTGATACAGAGCCAGCTGCCCACGGTTATATTGGCAGTTCCTGTCCCAGAGCATGCTCTGGAGTTGGACTCTGCCAGCTGTCTCTGGATTGCTCATGGCAGGACAGGCAGCATGGAAACCTTCCCTGTCCTTGTGCCTCACCAGTCATGCAGACAAGGGCTCTCAGTATCGGAGCCATTCCCTGAAAACATTGGTGGTTGATGCTGTTGGCTCAAAGTGGTGGGGATTTGAAGCTCCTATGACAGGGATGTAGAGATAATAATCACACGCCATTCTGCTTACTCTCACAATTGTCCTCTCTAATTTTCTTTTTGGAGAAGATTCTCTTTGCTTCCTACTCTACATCCTCTCTTGCTTTCTCTTCCACTGTTTTATTGCTGTCCTTTCCATCACATTGCATCAATGCCACAAAAAGCTTCTGAATTCCATGCAAATCAGGACACAGAATTTGCACTTAGCTGAGTAAAAGCAGTAGATGCCATTCAAGTATCTTTCTTGCTTAGGTAAGTTGTTGATCCCCAGATACAGTGTGCTCTGGGAAGACAAGCATCATGCCAGCTCATAAAAAAACCCAAAACCCAAAAACCAAACCAAACCAAAACAAAAAATAAAGTAACAAAAAACCCAAAACAAAAACAAACAAACAAAAAAAAAAAAAAAAAACAAGCGCAAAAAATATCCACAACTTAAAAGGGAAAGGTTTTCCTTTTTTCTGAAGGCCACGTTTTTATAGTGTGTAGTCACCACTGACTGCAGCACAGGCTGTGTACACCACACCTCTGAAAACTGAGCCATTACAGTTTAAGTTTCCATTCTGGAGCCAGTCAAGAAGCTGATTGTGTTCCTGACTAGCTCAGAGACACTCCTGTGCCTTTATTATAGCATTTGGTATTATGTCTGGAGTTGTTAATTAATACATTTTAAAGACGTATTAAGCCTTATTTATAGCAGATGTGACATTGCAAATGATCTTCCATTCCACCCCAGCTTTCCTTCATTCTCTGAACACCTGAAAATAAATTTTCATTTTAAAAAGATTTGCACTTTAATTTGAGTTTTCATATATCTGCTTAGTGTTGTTTTATTTTCCTTTCTCTTTCTTTTTCCATCACAGACAGGTATGTTAGTGATTAGTTTTTACAAATTTCAGAGGAATTTTTTTTTAAAGATCATAGACCCATAGGGAATATGTAGCTTTAAAATGTATCACAGATTTACACTGAAAGATGCTCCATAAAAGAATGACACTACAAGTTACATCAAACAAGCAAACATTTGTTATGGGGACAGTAAAATTTACTTTTCACAAAAGGAGTCTACAGTAATAATGCATTCAATTCTATTTCCCAGAATGCTTCTTAAGTATGTTAATAAAGTCTTTATTGTGTCTGCTTATAAAAGTCGCCACCATTTCCCATTAGAAAGTCTCTGTTTATTCATCAAACATTTACTGACAGTGACTGCTGGGAGCAGGCTCAGATTTCCACTCCATTACACGTTTGTGGCATAAAACACATTAATTATAGATATATTACAATATTCAACTCATTGAGGAAAAATTAGATGATCAAGGCTCATTTTCCTTGACAATAAGCAAGTTAATGAAAATACTAATTACCTGATGATGAAGTGGAGCCTTCAGGATTGAACGCTGAGCATCTGTAGAAGAGCCCTGTGAATCTAGCACAGAATATTAAAGCCAGAAGCACTGGAAGTCTAAGGGGTGGTTCATGAGGTCATCATGTGCCCTTTAATCACAGGACAGAGAGTAGCTAGTTCATAATATAAACTTTTATAAGTGGCTTTGAAGGATGCCATGAAAAGCCACATAGGCATAGTGTTCATTTAAAAGTATTTATTTTAGTGAACTGGTGGGTTTTGAATTGGTAGATACATTGTCTAGCTCAACTTTTTTAAAGGAACTGTGGAACCTAGCAATGATGAATTTCAGTATACAGAGGTATGTGAACACTGGAATGGAAAATAATAAGATGCAGCCATATGCCTTCATTTTCTCTGGTTTGACTAAAAAAGTCTTAATCAAAGTTAATGGCATATGAAATTAAACCATTTCAAATTCAGGAAATTTCTTGTTACTTATTTATCTTTATTGCAACCACTTCTGGTTTTGTGCTTTCTTCTTACCATTTCCACATTAGACTGTGAATTGGAATCACTAAACTGATGATGTCATCCTTTGGTTTCTTTCCAAGATCAATTTTACTTCTCATCTCCTTTTGAAATTTTACTAATATAACTGGGAATTGTTGGGGGTGGGAGGTTTCCTTCAACTCTGGGCTGTTTACACTGTCTGTTAAAGACAGAAGTATCATTGGTTTATTCAGTTTAGATCATTTTTTCCTCAATTATTGTGCTTGACAACAACTTTTTAGCAATTATAAATTGCTAAATGGGATTTTTCTGAGCTGGCAAATAGTAAGTAATAACAAAATATTCCCAAAATGTTGTTTCTTTTCTGAAGATAGTAATGTTCATGCTTAATTAACAAAATGCCTTCTTAAGTTTTCTGCAAGTACCAGCATTGTATCACCTGATAAAATGGTATTATTAGCTTCTAATTGCCCTAAAACTCTGTTGTAAGTCATGGATGAAAATATCTTCAATGTGATTTATTCTAATGGCACCTGTTATTGTGAGACATTGTTTTTTTAATGAAAACATAAAGCTTTGTAAATCTCAACCTCCTTCCTAGGATACCAGGGCGATCATAGAGTCATAGAATGGCCCGGGTTGGAAGAACCTGAAAGATCGTCTATTCCAACTCTACCACCATGTGCAGGGGCACCTCACACTAGATCAAGTTGCCCAGAGCCCCATCCAACATGGCCTTGAACATATCTAGGGACAAGACACCCACAGCTTCTCTGGGCAACCCATTCCTGTGCCTCACCACCCTCACAATGAAGAATTTCTTTCAAATATCCAATTTAAACTCTACCCACTTTCAGTTTGAATCCATTTCCTCTTGTCTTGTCATTACATGCTCTTATAAAAAAGTCCCTCTCCATCTTTCCTGTTAGTTCCCTTCAGGTACTGGAAGGCCACAATTAGGTCTCCCTGAAACCTTTTCCAGGCTGAAAAAAACCAAATTTGTTCCAGCCCTCTAATTAACTTGGTGGTCATATTGGTAAAGGGCTCTCCACTGTAGAGAAAGGCTTCATGGAAATACCATGCAGGTCTTGAGTTCACTTTTGCTCTTTATAAACTTTACTTATAGGTATGAAAAATGCAGTTTGTGTCCTTGATGTAGGCCATTACTCCTGCTTTATAAATAGATGTTGTCTGTAGTACCATGTTAAAGCAGCACACTAGATCACTTCCCAATTAATGGGAAAATATCTACGTAAGAATAGTCCAACATCTTCCAAAGCATTCCAAAGCATTTCTGAAATAATTTTGAATAGATTTCTTTAAAATGTTCCATCCCTCCTGTTACATAAAATATATTTTTGTATGACTTCCTGAGAATTCACTGGCAAGAGACTTTACTGAGATTTAACTTGGTAAAACACAACAAGACAAGTCTATTAACTGGTACCAAAGGCCTGTGTAGATATTTCTGTGAAAGGGAAGATGGTGGAGAGTGCCAGTGTAAGAACTTAGACTGAAAAGATTACAATTGTACTTTTTACAACAACAATATCCCAGAGGTACACCAGTTTCTTTTATACCATTTTTTATTTGACACATCATGGTTTTACAGTTCTGCAGGTCTATAAGGAACATTTACAATGTGTGCTTTACTTCAGAAAAAACATCCTCCTGCTTTGCCTCTGATGGTTGTGAGGAGGGACTGCTCAGGAGAAAATCAAGGATGCACTTCCATGAGCTTCCATACTCAGCTTTCAGAAGTGTACAGGGTGAATGCTGCTCATCATGTGACACCTCTCCGCAGAGTTTATAATTTGTTTCCTATAACTTATACATGTAACAGAAACAGAAAATAAGTCTATCATCTAACCTATTTTTGCAGTCTAAAATTTATGAGCCGTACACTATTCTGAATAGTTTAATAGCAATCTTTAGGGAGGGTGAAATCACAAACAAAGTATAAGATTAGCACTGCAGTTAAACTTCTAGCAATCTTGCTGCTTATGCAGTCCACAGGAAGAAAGATGTGCCTAAAAGCCTGCATATGCACAACAGGCCACCAAGTCAGGTCACTAAATGAGAAATGCCATGGAGAAGGAGGTAACCTTATCTTTTACCTCAAGTACACATGTTCAGACTAGAAGGGATTTACACATCTCTTTGGCATTCATAATCCTGAAACCAGCTCTGAATATAGGTTCTTATAGTTTTTACCCTGAAGAAAACAGGAGAAATGTTGACTCTTTTGTGGTGTAGAAGGTAATCCTCATTTGGGAAACAGGATATGACAATTTCAGGCCTTTTCTATGGGCTTTAAATCCATAATCAATTTAATTTTTTCATAGCATGACATGAAACTATCTGTTGCATACTTTGGATACAGGGCTTGAAGTGCCTGTGGATTCAAAGTCAGTTGCACTTGTGTTGTAGGACAGAGGGAACTGAACCTGCATTTAGCCTTATCCATATTGCCAGATAAAGCCAACTAGGTCTAAACTGACCTTGAGAGGGTTTGTTTCAACAAGGTCTAAGTGGTCACCCTGACAGAGATGCCTGAATCAAAGTGAGATAGCACTCAGCTATTTGAGATCATGGGAAATATTTTGAAACTACCCAGATCACTCCTGCCATATCCTCCTTCTATTTTGACCTGTTCTCACTTTTTTTCACATCCTTCCACCACAGATTAAAGAGCACCTCTTCAACACCTCTGTGCTTTGACCACAGCACAAACTGGAATTGCAAGTAGCTGAGCATCCAATCCCTTAGCCCTTTTACTCAGGACCATGCTTACATACACTATTGCTCTTCTACATTCTTTCACATTTATTTCCTTTTTCCAATGCTTGCAACTCCTTGTAAATATTGCTGTAGCTTTAATCATGTCTTATTGTTTCACAGAGGAACACACTTCCTGAGAAGATGTAGTGAGAAAAAAAGCTTTTTGTGCAAACTATCGAACAGCAATTTTTGATGCAGAGAATGCAAATCTATTTACACATGTACATGCACTGGGTTTGTGATGCAGAAAGCCTTCATACCAGACCAATAATCTAAATCTTGACTCTGGTGTTATTCCCAAGGGTAATAGTGCCTCAGTAGTCATAGGGACAATATCTAGAATGTTATCTCTTTCCAAAGATTCATCCTTGGTGTGCTCATCTGGATCTACTTAAGCAACATAAGATCACCAGCAGAACTGAACAGAGAAAAAATGTATTTTTTGAAATTGCATTAAATACTTTCAAAAGAAATTTTGCTAAGTAGTTCTCACTAGTTTCACAGACTCCATAAAGCTGACTATATTTTACTTGGTTCTACAATCAGAATTCTCATTTATAGCAATAAAAATTTTAGTAATTCCTGTCCCTGTGGTGAATTTTAGTAATGCACTCTGTGAAGCCAGGGTGATGTGATATTTTTTCCCTCCATTTAAGAAGCAAAAAGTTTAATCCAAAATGAAAAACAGCATCCAAAATGTTGGGCAAAGCTGAAAACTGACAAATTTTTTGTGTGTATGTTAACTATAGCAGCACAGATTTTAAGGAGTTTGTCACAGGGATACCATGTCATGATATGTTATTACATTTGGACAAAGTAATAAGCAAAAAAGGTAGCTTCAAGCAACATGAAGACTGAACTGGCAACCACCCACTGTCAATATGCAATTCCATTTTCTGAACAAGCAGAACTCTTCTGAACTCTTTTTTAGCCATGGTTCAACATCAGCCACTATTACAGTTTGTGGTTTCAGTAAGCACTGGGTTAGCGCAAACCTCAGCCTCTGCAATGTAAGTGTGAAACCCAGTCCACCTTCCCAAGCCATGTTTAATCTCACATTTCTCACTTTTTATCAATCTCAGTTGACAGTTTTGAGACATGCCAGTGAAGAGATTTAGTCAAGTGCCCTGGGCCATGGTCTGATTTACCTGTGGTAGCTCTCCATGGCTCCTGTTCAACCAGTGGTCACAGGTTTCCTAGCCAAACCTCAGCGAGGAGGAAATACCACACCACATAATCACCACCGCATTCAGGACCTCAGAAATACTCTCTGATCTGGAAAATGTGAGCAGAGACATAAAATTTAAATAAAGACTCCCATCCTGAATATACACATCTGCTCCTATTTGAAGAAACACAGATTCTTCCTTCTACTCTCAACTGGCAGCTTCAGAAAGGAATAAGTTTTTTAGCGGGGGTCCTGTATAATATCTGGTAATCCAAAGGAGTTTTCCTGCATATCTTATAATATTTCTGAAAGCACTAAGGACCTTTGTTTTAAAAACATTCCTAAATTTCTGACTAGTGTGTAAAATTACACAAGGAGAATACCAGACATAATGTATAGTCCCTCCACAGCACATTGTGCATCTTTATCTGGGATTTAAGCTGTATTTGGGTGTTTACATGGGAGGATGGGATACCAGAATAATTTTTCTAAACTGCTAAGCAGCTTATGTACCTATTTTCCATTGAGATCAAGAGAACCTGGGCACCTAACACATTAAGTAGTTTTAATATTTTATCTGCATCTCTCAATAATTTATATTTTTGGAAATCCTACCTCTTGCAGTAAAAATGTACTGGTATTAACAGCTTAAGCCTATTCACATTTTCCAGTAAAAGACAAACTAATAGCAGAAATCATTCAGGTTTCTCCTTTTACACAGTAGCTTTGTGTCCCTACATTCTTTACTCCATCCCCCAAAAGCCTCAATGAAAACCCATTTAGTTTTATAGGATTCAACTGCCTGTATGAATTTCAATGATGAGTGGAAACAAATTCCAGTTGTGTGAGTTTTTTAAAAGAGGCTCAGCCATCAATGCTGTTATTCCTGGGGGTTGTTGCATCATCCTTGGTATGCCTGTCTTTCCTGTGAGCATTAATTATTATATTAGCAATTGCCCCTCTTTCAGACTTTTAGGAAAGGGTTTCATTTCCTTAGAAGACATGATTACACTACTGACATTTACTTTGTATATTTTTTTGATATTTCAATTCAATGCAAATAGAAATTTGCTATAAAGAAGACAATGGGATAATACTGAAAAAAATATCATCCCATGAAGCAAGGAATCAAATTCTAATAAAGCTTTCCAAATGAGTTCTAGAAATGTTCAGGGTATTAATGCTGCCCATTGTCACAGAAGTGCTGTGCTGTTTTCTCTTGATTGCTTCAAGCCACAGACATGGCCCTTGCTGAGAAATTTACCACATTCATATCAGAATTGCAATCGGAGAATATTCTAATGATTTCAAATCCTGACTCTTACCAATGGAAAACCAGAGCTGCTACATGACATCCACCACATCATCGTTCTACATGTAGTTTGTCTTGAATAAGAAACTCAGTGTAAAATTTACAGGGTTCTCCGGTAATACTGCCACCCAAAAATGAAGCAGTCCCTCTTTAGGAGATTTTTAAAATCCTATCTCTGATTTATATAAGGGACATTTTCCTAATGCTAACATGTCAGATATTTCACAGAAAGGCGCATTTTTCTTCACTAGTTTAATCTCCAGCACTTTCAAAGTCTGCAGAGGCTTAGTGCCTAACTCTAGATATTTGTTAATGTGATTTTTCTGACCTGAACATTTTTCTAGAATTTCATCCCTCCAGCATGGCATGTTATATTTAAGTTAAAAAGACTGTGGGGATACAAAGAAGGAATTATTGTGCTAAAGTCTCTAACATTTGAAAAGGACAAGTTGAAAAGAAACTCTTAATGTCTTAATTCATAAAGATGTTAATTTTGACAGCTAAAATGTATTACTTGTAAAAGAATGAAAGGAAAAGAGGAAAAGAGCCTTCTTTACCTCTAAAATGCTTTCTTCTTTGTCTGTAGCAGGTGCCCCAAGACACATTATACTGCCTGCTTTAATTTGTCTTTAATATCAGATGTGCCTTATTGATTTCTTCTGTGTATGTTTTCATTTTGAATAATTCAGAGGCACAATTTTTTTCCATTATGGTCAATAGCCAGAGAAAATTCTGAAAATAATCAATTGAACCCTGCCTGACGATTACCAGTGTTGATATCCCCTGAAGTGGGGGAGTCAGAAAGGCCAAGGATAATATGACACAACAGTCAATCAGTACAATCAGTGGAAGTATCAACACTGGCTGCATGATGAGAGCCAGATCCATGTCAAGGATACATAAGGGCTCCTAAAAGTTCAGATTCTTGACTTCTTGTCATATGCTGCAACAGATGGACTGTGTAAGATTAGATTCAAAAGAGCCTCTCTTCCTCTTTTCCAAAGTGTTAGGATCATGTAACAGCTGGGTGGTATGATTTGCATAATACTCAATATCTTCATTTTAATTTTTTTTTTGTTTTGTTTTTAAGCTTTCCTAATAACAAGTACCTTCAAAGAAATGAGCAGAATGAGCACTTTGCCAAAAAACACTCACAAATCCAGACAGAAATATTATGTTGGTTTCGACCTGATGCTGATGGATAACATCTTTAGCTAGAGATCACGTATGACCACTTTAGTAATTCCTGTCACATCCATCCACATGATCAGGCCACATCACATTCAATCTATAGTGAAAAAAATGTATTTTTCTCAGTGTAGAAATCTAATGAAGTTGCCAGTAGTAGCTGAAAAATAGTGGTCTTAATCAGTGCAGCAATGGACCTGAGGGCTGTTGCAACTTCAGCCCAAGTCAGGGCAAGAGTTGGATTTAAAATAAGAATGCAGCTGTATACATACATAGAAGATAGATAGATAGATAGATAGATAGATAGATAGATAGATAGATAGATAGATAGATGATAGATAGATAGATAGATAGGTAGATAGATAGATAGATAGATAGACAGATAGATAATTGTGTGTGTGTATATATATATGTGTATATATATATATGTATATACTGAGGTGAGTATCTCCAGAGAGTCCCCTAAGCACAGCTATTGCCAGGCAGGCCAGTGAGCAGTGGCTGTGCAGCTCACCATACCTATTACTCAAATTCATAAAATGGCAATATATGGAATTAAATGCTAAGTAGCTTATAACTAAATAGTTTAATGACAATCCAATGTGTACAAAGTAAAGGAGTAAATTGGCAGCACTAGCTCAGTTTCCCATGGATAACTTATTTATAAATCTCTCTGTGATTTATTATTAATCTCCTTATGCAATAATCACTTATGCATATAAACATGGCTGAGCTTAAAAATTGTATTCTGATTCATGTTTCATTACAAAGGAAATATTTTGACTATGGAACTTAAATCATCACTATTTTAAAGGTTTTGAAGACATTAAAATCAAAATTATGGAAAATACAATTTTTGATACTTCCAAGTTTAATTTTTTGCTTTTCATCACAATATTTTGGAATAAATTAGATGAGACTCTTAACTCTCCATTAAATATATAACAGCTAATCTGATGGAAATTTTTAAACTAGAAACAGATAATTATAATTGACATCATTTATTTTAAAATCAGAGACATGGTCCATGAAAAAAATAAAAAAAAAATTAAAATTTATCTCAAAAGTAAAGGTACTCCTCATAAATATTAATATGCTTTCTATGTTACAAACATATGTGATATGCTCCAATTATTTTCTTAAAAGTAGGTCACTATGCATTTCACTCCCGTTTTCCATATTCCCATGACCACAAAACACGTTATGATTCTTGTTCCACAGTCATGGAAAACACAACCACAAAAGAAGCTGATGTCTAGAACCAGAGCAGCAGACACCGTTGGGATGGAGCTTTTATACGGTAAAAGATCTACTTCATTGCAGCAGTACATGAAGTAATAACCCTATGCTGCAATTGATTAACACAGGAGCGAAGCTGAGGTACTTAATCAGTAGCAAAAGCCACTTATTGGGAGTCTATTATAAAGCAACAGGATTTTTTTAGTATTATTGTATGAGGTAAAATATGAAACAGAAGGAAATAAAAAAGATACTGTTAATCTTTTCTGTAGGAAAAAAGCTAAGTGCCTTTTATCATCCTTTCCAGTGAGAGGGAAGATAATGTGGTTCAGAAACTGTAGTGTATAAAGCTAAATAAAACCAGAGCAGAAGCTGGTTTTAGTGCCTGCTTTGGCATACCACAGTTTGCATCAGACTTCCATCCAGGCTGCCATGTGAATTTCAAGGGAGAAGCTCCTGCCTACAGCCTTGGGCATTGACAAGAGAAGAAAACCAGGCCCAGGCATTGACAGAGAAGAACAGGTCAGCAGGGGCTGAGTGCACAGCCACGACTAACAGGGATAACCAGAATCACTCCTAAAGTCTGAACCTGGGTCTTGTTGGGTTGGTAAGGATAAGCCAAGCCAGTGAGAATAAAAACCTGCCTTGGGCAGACCTGGGAACTGGAAAGCAAAGAAAATAAATTCAAAGAGGTTGTACATTAAATATTTTCAAGATATATTTCTTGTCAGGACAAAATACATGTTCTCAGACTCTAAGGCCATGGTTTTTCTTATTAAAAATTTGACATTTTGTTTAACCTGTCTCCACAGTGACTGAAGGACAGCAGGTACTTGCAGAAAGGAATTAATCTCATATATCTAGATATCTTAGAATGGTCTGAATTGTCTTCTGATAGCAAAAACTGTCTGTTGGTCTCCTGTTATGGCATCATATCTGTGTGCTTTGTTTTGTTATCCATATAAGTAGGCACATACCCAAGACCTGTGTAGTTCCCATTTCTTCTTTTCTACTGAAATATTTTATTGCACTCAACAATATTTATCTCTCTGCCTGAAATAATGTGGCTGGATGAGAGAATACTTCAAGCCTTTCTGGAAGACCATCAAGTACACTCCTTTCAAGCTGCTCCTCCCTTTTCTCTCTTCAGGATTCATGTTCAGCTGTTGGTTTAGATCTGCAGCAGATCCTAAATTGCCTCCTCCTACCCCACAAAGGCGTTAGAATAGTGGTAAGACAGTCATGCTGTCATGCCTGTGTGACAGCTCAGCCCTTGGGAAGTAAAGGCAGAAGTAAAGCAAACAAATATAAGACCTTCTGATCCACAAGTTGTGGAAACCATTGGAACACTGGTGTGCAGCTGTCACTGCTTTCATGCCCACAAGGAATACACCAAGAGACACCACTGTTTGACTTTAAAATTTTCCTTGCAGAATCCTTTAAGATGCAAAATTCTTCTTCTTCTGACCCCAATCACATCTAGATGTTTTATGAGTCATTTGGCAGACATATCGACAGCCTTTGGAGTCTTTTTTTTTTACCCTAAACAGATTTTTGTCAATACAAAGCAGAGCAATGTTTGTTTCAGACTTAGTTTATATTGCCACCACTCATTTGTTTACAAACCAGATGTTATAAAAAGTACCAACACTTGGTTTTTCACATAGCAACATTTATTTCAGAGAGAAAGAAAAAAATGGACTTTTTTGGCTCTGTGCCTTTGTCAGAAAAGGGCAACCCAAGGGAGTCATTAACTGTGGGGTAATCTCTTTGCTCATGGATGTAATATTAATGTAGTTTCTATAGGCTACCTATTAAACGAATTGCAGTGAAGAATTTTATCAAACCAAGCTTCTGTGAATAAAATAAATCTTATGTAAAATTCACTAATTAAGTATATTACCACCAATAATTTTGCAATGAGCACATTAGTGGAAGCTGACTTTCAGGATTGATATATTTCATCTAGTAAATGATACTACTACTTTGAATTTGGAGAGCTAGATTTTTTTTTTCTCTCATGTGAGGCTTATTTCTTGGTAAAACATTAAATAATATATATAGAAGTACATTAAGGTAAGCAGCACTAGACTTCCAATTTATATAATTTACTGAAAAGTTAGTAAATTACCAAACTTCTGCTACTACTCAGAGGACTATCAAATTTTTCTTATGTTAATATTCTCTTTTATTAATACCAAAAGATACTCAATGAAAACAGTAATTTCACAGACATTTATACTCATCTGAAATAATTTTAAAATTACATTTATTAATAAAGTCTTACAACCATTCTAGTAATATGCTTGATAATCAGATCAAATATGTCTTATTACTTGCTCCTACACACTGGTTTTAAAAAAATAATAAGACACTTGCATAGAATTTTTGTTTATTTTTTGTACAGTTGTTTAAAATGGTGTATAAAGGTACCTATGAAAGGAATACATGCACAAGCATGATGCTGGTTCACAGGATCACAGAATCACTCAAATACTTGTGCTTGTATTTCTTTGAACAAGAGATTACAGAAGGCATGGGCTCAAGCTTCGTTAGAGGATGACTTTAACAACTTTACATGTAAAGTCTGTTCTTAAGATCTTGTAGGATACGTAACTTTCATATATGTTGCCAGTTCCCCTGCTTTTCTTCAGCACATGTGCACATTTTTTTCCCATTGCTTTGGTCATGACTCCTTTTCTGAACTCTTCTTCTGTCCTATCCATTTGATAGTGTATCACATATAAGGGTAAATACCATATTTAAGCTCAGCAAACTGCATGTTGCCTGCTTCATCAACTTTACTTTCACAAGCTCTCACATTAAAATTCACTTTTTTGCAATGCACTGAGCCAAATCCCTTGTCCCCATAAAAGTGTGCCTACAATAAACAAAGTGGATTTCCTTCCAAGGTGTTTGAAGATAATGCTGTAATAAAAAGAACAAGGAAATAATTTATTAAATAATAATAAAATAATAATAACAGTGACTGGCCATATGTTGACTGCCCATTCTGTGTTCAAGATGTGTAACAGTGTTTTATGTAACAGTGATTTTATTCAGCTGTTTTTTTTGGTTTGCTCATTAAAGTCCTACATGAGAATGTTCAGACTGATCCAAAGTTAGATTATGTCACATACTCACAATGTTTCATTACATCAAACACTATTTTTTCTCTCTTTTTCAATTAAATATGAGGTTAGAATGACTTGCTGTTGAAGTCATTTATCTCTAGTTCCCTCATTTTCCCCCAGTTTAGTTCTAAATGGCTGCACCAACATTACCATTTCAATTCAAATCAAATACATGCCTCTGAAATAAATCTCCCAATAGCCCTCATGCTTTAGCTCACATGCAATCTCATGAGATCCTCCTGGATTAAGCTAAACTGGAAAACACCCACCAAAAGCCCACCAAACATACTGCATGGGACCAAATGAAAGCCACTTTGAAGGAAGGCACTGTGTGGATTTAAGGTCTTCACCCCAGCTCTGGCCCTCCATAGCCCCTCCTGCTGTGCTGCACTGCTTGCCACAGACTTAGCCTAAGCGCCCTTCTACCAGTCTTCATTAAGCATCCACGAACTGCAAAAAGTGATGGCTCTGCAGCTTTTACAGCTAACATCCCATGAATTTGGAGGTGCATTTTTTCATGTTATTCTAACATGTCTTCATTTTGTTTTCTTAGTTTGAAAGCAGGGAAAAAAGACTGCAGTGTCCTTTCTCTGTGCCTTCTGTTATTTACCTCCCTTCCCTTCTCTCTTCAGTACTGATATGATGCTTTTTCTTGCTTTCCCGTCTATTCCCTCCCTAATGTATTTCTAGAACCGTGTCTGCTTGCCTTTCATCTCCCTTGCTAGTTGTAAGTCATTTTGCATTTTAGCCTTTCTGAGTTCATCCCTACATGTTTGTGCTATTATCCTCCACGCACAACCTTATTCAGCTGTCCTTGTTTCCTCTTTTAATATATCTCCTTTTTTTTTTCCATTCTTGGCTCCTTAAAGAGTTCCTGATTCAGCCTCATTGTCTCTTCTAAGCTCTCCTTCGCATCAGAATACTTTACTTTGTGCCTTTAATACAGTCTCTTTCAATAACTGCCAGGTCTCCTGAATTCCTTTATCCTTTATATTATCTTCCCAAGGGACCCTACTTACCAGTTTCCTCAGCTGTTGAAGAGTGCTTTTCTGAAGTCCATTATGCCTACTCTGCTGTTCTCCCTCCTTCCTGTTCTCAGCATGATGAGTCTGTGATCCCTTTCACCCAAACTTTTATTCCATCATCAGATTTTCAATGAGTCTTCCTGCATTAGTTGGGTTGCTATCTAAAAATGTTGCTCTTTCTACAACCCTATCTACCACACCAAATCCTGGACAGGTAATATAAGAGGAGAGTGGTGGTAGAATATGAAAAGCCCAGGTCAACACAGTTTGTTCAGCATTGGTGGCTCTTCAGCTGCATTATGGTGGTCAGTGCACAGTGGAAATGCACAACATCTCAAAGGAGCTCAAAGCACATCGATCAGAGTGCGAGAAAACGGGGACTGCAGGAGAAGATTGGCATAATCAGGTTGTTCAGACTAGAGAAGTCCTGAGAGAGGGGTTATGTTGATATTCTCAGTATTTTTAAAAAGGTGAAATGATCTTAAGGGGAACAAATAATCTGTTCTTTGTGGCATTCTGTGGAAAAGAAAAGGGTTTAGGTTGTTACCATAAGTTCAACTCAGTCATCGGTCACTTTCTAGAAATGAGAATAATAAATGGAAGAATATATAGCCTAGGGGAGAATGGATTTAAGAATGAGCTATGCAATTACCTGTCAGGATAATGTAACCACTGTAATCCACTGGAGTTTCACACCCACAGCCAGATCACAGGAGACATACAAATTTGCAGCAGCATATATGAACCTCAAAGCACATATATGAAGGGCTCACAGAACAAGGACTTAGAGGAAGCACACTATGAACAGAGACAAAAATGTAATGTCTAACATCCTTAGCACATTTTAAACAGCAAGAAAGTAATGAGTTCCAATTTTATCCATCAGGCTTATTAATTCTTACATTTGTCAGTGTCTTATTGTATAACAAAAATTATGAAAGTCCCCTTGCATGCAAACTTCTGTTCCCTTAAAAAAATTAAAGTCAAGTCTCCTCTGTACAACATCAAGTTTATGAATATTGCAAGGTATTTTCAGAGATGTAGAGTGAGACTATGTGTTCAGGCCTGCAGAATAGAAGAAAATGAACCTCTCTGCTAACCACTCTCCTGGTGAGAATCAGATTTCATTGCAGTCATTGTTGTCTTCTTAGAGGACAATATTTCCATCAGCCTCTATACTGCACCTGAGCTGACATGCTGGGACACCATGCAGACCAGTGCAATCTTAAGGCACATCATCAATGCCAGATAAGATAGTTGTCACATGAGGTACTGAGTGGTGAACCTCTCCCAACAGAATGCAAATGTGTGTTGAGACACCTCTACTGCCTTTCAGCTGGATTTCTAGAGAGTTGCCTCAAACAGCACTCAAATATGCAAAGTACAGAGGAGAGACAAATATGCTAAGTACAGAGGAGCTCTTTGACTTCGTGGTGGCTCCTTCAAAACTGCTGTAAGGACCTTTGCTAATGCAGCTGTTTCACAGAAAGCAAGGCAGGTTCGTGAGGCTGAAGGGTCTCAAGCTCCAGGTCTTTTGAGGCCAGGAGTCTCCTGGAGTACATGCTACAGCCCATGTAAGTGGAGTGCATTAGCTGCATTCCCCAGGAGGTGCAGGAGGCAGAGTGCATGCCTGAGGCACAGCCCCTCCTGGAGCTGCTGGTGAGGTGACGTGCCTCTGCATTATCCCCGATGTGGTGCTGTGCCTTCAAGGCACAATTGAGTCCTTAGTGTTTTGTCCAAGCTATTGCTTCAAAGCTTGGATTTATGATATGAACAGAGATAGCATAGCTCTTAACCAAAGTTAATCATCAAATATTTATATACACTAAATACTACAGTTTCTCACAGCCACGGATAAAAATACAGTTTTTTAGACAATGCTACCATTTAATATATAGGGGTTTGATAAATTCCCCAAATCTTCAGACCTTATCTTAAAAATACCCTCCTCTCATTCTTCTTATGTTAGAAAAGTTATCCATAGTTGCACCTCTGGACGTGGATGCTCAATGCATCTCATGCCTTTCCTTTCCTCTCCATGGTAGGGACACCATGTCAGTCAGCCTTTCTTCCACAAAACAAGTGATAGGACAAGAAGGAAGGATCTCAAGTTGCATCAGGGGACATTTAGTTTGTATATTAGGAAAAAAATTATTCCCTAAAAAGAACATCAAGCAATGGCTGACGAGTCAAGGGAATCACTGTCTGGGAAGTGTTCAAAGACACACAGATGTGGTGCTTAGGGGCACAGTTTAGTGGTGGACCTGACAGTGCCCCTTTAATGGTTGGGCTTGATGATCTTAGAGGTCTTTTCTAAACTAAATCATTCCATGATTCTATGGTGGAAAGCATTTCCCACACAGCAACTACTTTTCAGTCGCTCGTACAGTATGGAAGTTTTTGTCCATTTATTTAAAAATCTGTGTGACTTTTAGCCCTATTTTCTTTTAAATGGAACATCTAAAGGGCTGATTTAATGCACTCATAACTCAGGAGTTGTGAATTCCAGAAGAGCTAGTTGGATCTTGCTAAGATAAATTTGCCTCTGCCTACCACAAAAGAGGGGGAATAGTAGTATTCCCATGGCCTTTGTGATGTAGACTTTGCCCAGTTATGGATATTTTTAGTCTGGGATTCACCTAATTTACCTGATAAGGTCATGGCTTCTCCAGAAATTTGCCTTATTTATCAGCTACCTCCAAAAAGGGAGAGAAGTTCCCTGTCACCCTTTGCTGGTTTTGCCTTTCTTCTCCCCAGAAAAATGGTCCTTCTGTCTCCTTCTTGCTAACCTGGAACTCATCAGACTGACTCAGTTTGGTGACCTGCCAGAAGTTAAATACTTGTTGATGTCATTGCTGTGTTCTGACAGGATAGTTTTCAAAGGGCTGATGAGATTGGTTGAGGAGCCACTGAACATTTACAGTGGTGTAAGATGAGCAGCAGCATTGCCCAGGTAGGAGCAGAAAAAAGAACAGGACTTAACGACAGAAGGGAACTTAGGCCACGACACACTCCAACTTCCCACTGAAACACAGTCTAAGCAGTAAAAACTCAAGTGAAAAGTACTTCCAACAACTGAAAATCCAAAAATAGAGCTGAACCTGACATGAAATCTTGAATTTAGTACTCTGTACCTTGTTAATAAATAATAGCCTAGTTATTGACTGCTAATGTTTACAGTATAGAGACCAACACATAATACTTGATAGCCCTATGACATGAAACACTGTGATCACAGGAATGCAATCCTGAACTGAACTAATTAGCCCTGCAGAGGAGGAAGATTTCTTGTTTAAACTGCCATAGTGCTGTAATATGGGTAGATTGTTTTCAGAACCAAAGCTTGTATTTGTTCTGCATGGTACTGCCTCACTCAGCAGTAACAGCTGCAATTAGTGGCAGTCAGATAAATCTGATTGCCTAATGCAGATATTGCTCAAGAAATTTTAAGGTTTATTTGGGGGTTTCTGATATTAGACAGTATCAATTGACATAAAGCTGTTTCAGGAAAAATACCGGTCTCTCAGTCTTCAAAAAAGAGAAAATCATTTGTAATGTACCTAACATTCATGTGGGGTATGTTGCAAGAATGGAAAAGGCAATTTTTCAAGCATGATCTTATTTAATATTGTCTATACTTCACAGTCACAAATGGTGCTGAGTATAACCCTAAAACTACACACTGAACAGAGGAGAAATTCAGGTGAGCACTCTGAAATACCTTTTGGTTGGGAGGGCATCTGCAGTCATCACACACACACTGTTTGGGGTAATAAAATACCTAGAGCAGAACCTTACATTCTACAAGAAACCAGTCACAAAATTTTAAAGTATTTTGTACACTTGTCAATATACATTTTCTCTTACATGTTTGAAGTAGCTGTGGAATTAAATTATCACCCTCCCATTTCAAACATTGCTGTGCTGTCTTCTAAATTTAGTGCCCAGTGAATGCAGATTGTGATTTTATGTCCAGGCTTAAGGTAAAAAGCTGAATTTACAAAGGCAGGTTCTCCGGTAGGACTAAACACACTGGTGATGCAAAAAGAAAACTTTAAAAATACTTGAAGTTGCTTTTTCTCAAGGAAACATATCTTCCATATCCTATGAATCTTTTCTGCCTTTTCACCACATGAATGTCATGAAAGGGGTAAAGTGGAACAGAGTTAAAGCCTGCTTTCTTTTCATAGAGCAAAGCCTAGTTTACAGCAAATTGACAGCTTTTAAAGAACCACTGGGATAGAATAAGGCCAAAGAGTAAGAGGCAGTGCATCACATCAAGAGTAGCAAGTAGAAAACTGAGGAACCACATAATGAACATACACTTTTTAAAGGGTATGGGAAGGGAGGGTGAAATTTGGTTTCTGTGATCAAGGGTAAAGTATCTGGACTTTAGAACTGACATCATGATGGAAGTATTATGTCATCTTAACTAGCCCATCCATCCCTAGAGAGTCAATGCCCCTACTCTTTTTTAGGGAGCTTCAGATCTGTTTGGCAAAATCCTCTCAAATGGGAAGGTTCATGATAGTGGATGTTTAATTTTTTTTTTTTTTTGGTCTGCAGGCGCTCTTTTCAAATGCCTTTTTTGGGGATTCTTTCTGCATCTGAATTATTTCATAGCTCAGTGCAGCGACTTCTAAATGTCACTGGCATTAACAAGTTGTACAAAGATGATAATCTCAGTTGGGCGCCACAGATTGAGAACGTGCCGGCTTGTATGAGTTGAACAGACTGTCAGGGATAAGAAATGGAAAGTGCATAAAGCCAAGTGTCATTTCCATAAGAACTCTCATGTCTGAGGAAAAATCTATCAGAAAGGTGTGTCAAGACCAATCCTACAAAATGCAAATCATTCTATAAATGACTTTCTTGAAACCCAAAGTGAAGCAAAATAGAACTGGAAAGCTTTTGAGGGGGAAGGATAATCTTTTCAGACAAATAACCATTAACAAAATCTGTATAAAAATTGTGGAGCTCACTGGAGAACTAAACCAGGCAGAGAAGCTGACATAGAAAAGGTTACTTACTCAGAAGCTGCCTGAGAGATTATGTGTTTTCAGAGACTAGAAAAAAATTCTATAGCTATTAGAAAGGGAAACTGGAAGTTTCCTTGGTATTCTTATAAAGGGCAGCTTTAAGCGGTGACCTGAAGCATATTCAGATTAAACACACAATTCTGATTGTAGCCATCAAGGACTGGCTTTACTCAAAACTGAGTATGAATATTTCCAGTTGTTTTTGTTAAGTACTTCAAGCATTGAAGCTGGTGACAAACTCTTGTTAACGATTCCAAACAACATCTGCAACAAGAATAACTGTATTTTCGAATTTTCTCACTAGCATTCAAAATGGATGAGGACACCTGTGAATTTCAGCAAGCTTTTCCTTTTATTTTTCCTTATTTTCCTTTTTTTTTTCCCAATGGTCAATTTATTCAGAAAAGCATGGCAAAGTCAGTGTTAGTGAATGAAGTTGAAAGCAGTATTGACAGTGTAGGGCAAATGCCTGATTTTGCAGGGTTACATAGGAACAGAAATCTGCTTTTGGTGGTCTGTATTTCAGCTTCACTATTAAAAAACTTAAACTGTGACTGAGAAGCACAGATATTATGGACAAAAGACAGTCAAATATCCTCAAAAGTGTGCATACTGTGATCTCTTTAATGGAGAATAGTGATATTTAAATCTAGTCACAAGGACATGTGAACAAGAAAAGTTATAGAGGGAGTAGGAGAGAAGTCCACAAAGGGATTTAAATGACACTGTTAAATGTTGAACTACTATTTTATACATTTAAATCCAAAAGCTATTTCTTTAGGATCTCTGTTTAAAACCCACTTGATCCCGAACGGCCTTTGCAGCCATCATGCTCCCAGCTTCTGTTGCCCAAAACCACTAAATTCCATCTTTTCCCCATTCCAGAAGCATCTCAGTGCTGTGCAGCATCTGTTTCATACCTCTAACATATTTAAAAGGTTGGGCTCCCTGAGACATACCGGCAGAATAACGAATGATGGTGAATCTCAGTGAAGTGGTTACCCATGTTGCTCAGGTGAGATTAAGGCCTTCTGTTGCTTAAAGGAATTTGAATCCACAGCTTCAGGGAGGATACCACAATCCTACTACTGAGTAGAATGACCTCTCTTTTCTGTGTCACCTTTCATGCGAAGGTTTCAGCTAGAATGTCATCATCACATGCTATTTCCACCTGGGAGAGGAAACTTAGAAGCCCTTGGGAAGGTAAAATCTTTGCACTGAAATGTGCTAAAATATTATTTCAATTTCTCTTATTGACTGCCAGTAGAGGATATCACACAGTGAACATCACAGTCATTCACTGCATCCCCTAAAACCTCATCACAGTGACTGTAGGGAGATGGAGTTCCTTTGCTGTGTTTCATTAAGAGCCTGTACCTTTTTTTACTGTTGTGACAATTTCAGAAGTGTCTGGTAAGTTAGCATAACATGAGAATTTGAGAAAAACTTCAGGAGGAGAGAGAAATGTAGTATGTGGGAGTTCACCATAGGGATTGTCAAACATATTTGAGTTTGGATACAATGGCCATTGGGAGAATCCTCCCATGCCCTCCTCTAGGACATTTAGAAGGATAAACTACTTAAACCAAGTCTAAGTGCTCATTAAGGCAGATGGTTAACTGGCCCAGTCCATACCAGTGCATAATATGACAGCTAAGACTGGCTATTGCTTGTTGCTAAAGTCCTCTGAAGCAGCACTTGTGGCTCTGGAGAAATGCCATGTCAAACTCAGTGGGCTTCTGCAGCTTGTGTAGAAGCTAATCAGTTTTTACTGAACACCCTCCATGCCGTAAACCAACACTGTGCACATGCTGTTTGCTAAAATTGCAGGGTGTTTTTCTATCAAGTTGCCTTTCCATTACATTATGCCCTGTGATTTATATTGCTAGCTCCGCTGGATTGTGAGCACTGCCATGGAGGGATATCTGAAACATGCAATTCACAACTGCAGTTGTGGATGGATGCTATTGCACCTCCCCTCCTTTGGCTGCTGCATGTGCAGTGTCAGTGGAAAAGGGGCTCCAAATATTTTTGAGGGTGCCATTCCTTAAAAAACTTCTTTTGTGACCCACTAGATGATTCTGAGTAGATCAAAATCAAAGTGGAGTCTTGAACATTGTTATACCCATTTCACATGATAATGTAATGCTTTTCATAAATAAAACATTTTGGCTTTATCAAAGTAATTATTTGTAATAGGATTATTTGAAGTTACTGAATAAAAAATGTTGCAGGCTTTGTATGGCAGGAAATAATTTGAGATTTCAGCATTTCACGCATTCTAAAGGCAAGTGCATTTTGAAATGTGAAAATTCCTGTGAAATAGAAACTTCATTTTGTAACCAGATCTACTGCTTGACTTTTTTTAGTACTACAGATAGCAGTTGTATTTTAGTGTGAATTCCTGAAGTATGACTCCAAACATACATTAACTGGGATTTTCTAGTAAATATTTGTCTCTTTTGTTTTACTCCCTTCCTTCCATACCTCTCTCTAGCACTCTGATTAATGTAGTTATTTGACAGATTATATGTTAAAGCAGATATTTTAATTAAAGGGAAGTACCTTGGTGGGTCAAGCCAACACCATCAAGTGCTCCTGGATACCTAAAAGCAGAGAACCTTAAGTGAAAGTAGCAGAAAAGGATGGTGTTGCTTGTTTTGGCAGCCATGGCTAGTTATTTTGGAGCTCTGAGTTCCAACTCAGAACTGTGACTTCCAACACAGAGGTCACAAATTCATCTGAATTGTCAATAATGATATAAATACCTGCAAAAGAAGTGTTGTCTCCTGATACAGGGGTCTGCAAAGATAACTACCTATCAGCCAGCTGAGAAAGCCTTTTGGTCATGATTTTAGTCTGACATGTAGTCTTCCAGAGAGTTTATTCTGGATGAGGCAGTAGCTTCTGTAATGTCCTCAGGAGATAAATCATCATGGAGATACCCACTTCCACCCCTGCTAGAGCTGGCTTTGCATTCTGGTTATTCTCACAGCATATGACAGCATCTTAAAAAACTTGTCTGGCCAGGGAATTAAGGGAATAACTTTTTTCTTTCATCAACTTTTTTTATCTCCCTTCCCCCAATCTTATATTAGATGAACTGATGCACTTTGGTAAAATGCAAATATAATAGGAGTGTGTGATCAGATAAATGAGATTTTTCATTTCAGTTGATGAGATATTGTGTCTTGCTGCTCTTTACTTTAGATGTCTATTTTATTCTGAGTAGCAAAACAGAGTTTTTAACAAATGAAATGAGAAAATATTTCATCAGGTTTCCCTCCAAATAATGGGTTCAAACTTTTTTCAGTTTTTCACAAATAATTTTTTGTTTGAATTATATGTGGCAAGATCAGTTATTAGATTTATGATACATAACACTCATGCTGTGCAGGCCAAAAAAAATTAATTTTTCCTTCCAAAAGTTTCTCACCTGTAGGAAAGAATTAGGGTTCCCATTAATTGTGGAGGTTGGGGGTTTTTGTTTCACTGTAGCTCTGCATTGGAAAAGGGCAAAATCAATTTTGTGATGCAATTGCATTTAGAGGGAGAAAGAGAACAAAAGAGTCAGATTACTAATATACAGGAAATATATGTATGTGTATTCCTTCTTACCATAATTCTGAGGCTCTATTTATTTGTAGTAATCAATGCATAGGAAGCCTACCAAGAATCATTAAAGCAATACATAGTAAAGACAAACCAACAGGAGGATTTTTTTAAAATCAAGTATCAAATGAAATACTTAGCTAAAGAGCACAGAAATAACCATCCTACTTAGAAAAAAATCAATTTCCAGTTAGTCAGAGGAGAATGGGATAAAGAAAGAGAGGGTGACAAGGAAAATCAAGAGAACAATGCAATGAGTAAGCAAAGATAGGCTCCTTCAAAATAACTGTATTCCCCAAAACATGGAGATTCTTGCAGAGATATACCATCACTTCAATCACATGTATGAAAATAAAGGAAATAAACTGAATATTTTGTGCTCTTTTCCCTCCTAATTTGAGTGTTTTCTTGAAAGAAATATTTTCTATTCTAAATTAAAAGTAATCTCAAAGCAGCCATAAAAATAATGTACTAAAATCCAAAAGACCATTAGAAATATGTTCCTTCTAAAACTGTTTCTTCCAAAAGTATTTATTTACTGCCAAAATACAACTGTGTTAATTTTAAAGGTTTCATATAGTTTCCTCTTGTTTTTTTTCCTACACCAAACAAACAAATAAATATATGGGTCCCATAGTGCTCTATAACATAACACCATTCAACCCTGTTGCAGCAGAATAGGTCAGAGTGCCTCTGACCATCCATGACACTTGACAACTAACTAACTCCCTTGCATCATTTTGGATCACTCCAACATCTCTTTCAAAAAAGCAGTTTGTTCTAGAGGATCTCAGCAGTGGATGTGTGTGGTTAACAAAGCTGGATAGCTGAATTTTCTACTAGAAGGTCCAGTTGATGAGAGTGATGAAGTACCTCCATATATTTCAGATGTGCATTTTAAGTGATATTCCTGAATCTGTACCTGAGAAAATACAATGTGTGTGAGGTTTCCCTTGGCCAGCCTGAGATGTCTTACATGTTGATGTTTACATATGAATTATTTCTCTAGATACTTAGGCAGTGAGGAGCACTATGCATTTGTAGATCTCAATGCACACGATGTATTTGGACACTACTTTCAGAAGGGAAACATCACTCCCCAGAAGCATATTTTTGTTGCTGCTTGTTGCCTGTAAAAGGGGGCAATTACCTCTGAAGCTTGCAGTGCGAATCCCAGCCTAACTCAGTACACATATAAATGCTTCTATTTCCTTTGGTCACCTCACTTCCAAAATATTTTAACAGGAATGAGCTGCCTTTGACCCAACCTCCACAAAAAGAATACATTTTGTCTGTTATGTTCCTACATTCTTGGTATAAACTGCTAGGTATTTTCTTATAAAATAGGTATAAACCCACCAGAAGAAATGAAAGCAACGCTGTGTCTTTCACTTAAGAACTTGTAATTAAAACATAGTTTTACACTCTGGTTTCTTTAAACATGTCACACTGGGACACCCATGTCAGGACGAGAGTCTCTCTGACCTGGAATCTAGTGGATGTGGATATATCCATACCAGCTGTGCCAGGAGGATGGTGAGAGCTAAGTGAAACTGCTGCTCACAGAGAGATGACCTGCAACAGAACTAAACTTGCACATGGTTTTGTTGTGGTTGATAACAAAAGGAAAGCAGGGAGAGAGCTCTGGAGGCTCCTAGCACACAATAAAAAAAAAAGGTAGCAGACAGATGTGCTGAATCTTAAAGTCCAGTGCAAATGCATTTAGGTCAGGAACAGTATAAAGAAAAAGGAAGAAAAAAAATCCTAAAGATGAGCATCAGCAGGTTTATAATTTCTTGAGACTATGGAAAACAGCAGTAGATTCTAAAATTTCCCTCTTGTCCATTTCTTCTTACAGTATCTAGATGGCCAATGCAAATAATCATCTAAGTGTGCACACAAATGACTGTATTTTGAAAACGCATCTCTTTTTATTCTACCTTGAATTTTTTTCTTCTTTTCAATCAAAACTAGAATATAGACAGGATATTATGCAAAACTGAACAGTACACTAATTAATATTTCCCAAATTCTAGTGTCTGGCTGCTTTTAAATCACTTATAGTTGCTTTTTTTTCTGTGAACTACAGGATTTGGTTTTCAGTCTCAAAACTAAGAGCTTCATTAATGTAGGCTGCAATTTTTTCACACCTCAGAAACTAAGTCATTTGCTGTTAATTTCAATGGTTTTTTCATTAATTTTGAGTAGTAATTGGCAGGGTGAATTCTGAAAGGATTCTGAGTTGGTGGAGGGGATGATGATGGCATTTCAGCAAAATTTTCTCAAAATTGGTGACTTCAAAGGGATCTAGAAGAGGTGATTGGCTGGCATGGCCAGCCATGTAATGGCCATGTAATCTTCATTTTATTAGAAATGGCCTCTAAAACTATAGTTATCTATGCCTCCTCCCTTTTTTTCTGCCACAAAAACTGTTTGGAACCTTTCAGCATTTCAGGAGTGTCACCAGAATATCAGGAGCTCTGACTAAGCTATAGTGACTAATGCCTTAAGTGCTATTAAGAAAAGCACCAGAAGAAAAATGGATTTCATGCAGGCGCAAGATAGCCTTCAAAGATATAAATTGTTTAGATTTAGATTGTTTAGAATTAACAATGTGTGGATTTCTTAAATAAGCGTACTGTCACCTGCTTTATTTTTTTTTTGTTTGGTTGTAGTTGGGGTTTTTGAAACTGGGTTGACTTTTCAGAATGCAGTTTTGTGTCTACCAGCACTTTAGAATGCTAATAGGACAGAGAAGTTCCAAGATGAACGCGATTTGCTAGACCTGTTCACTCTGACCTTTAATTGTTTGGGCTCTTCTGAGTATGGTATCCCTGTGATTCCCAACTACTACACACTAGTCTGGTGGTTAAAACACTTAACCAAGCTATACAATAATTCTGGTCCTAAACTACCCACCCAGGTGTGGGTGGGTAGAACAGAACAGCTGGTTCTATGAGTACACCAGCCTGAGGTCTCCCTCTGAGAAGATCCTCCCCTGGGTAGGTGTATATTCAGTGTGTGTGTTCACATCTTTCCTCCTGAAGTTAGTGCCAAGGGCACAACCAGGACATGTATATCTATAAATTCTTACCCTCAGACTGAGAAGGCTGTGGATTACTTGCTTTCTTTCTTCCTGAAGAGCTTAAAACACCCACTTTTGTTGCTGATTGAAGATCTGTTATGTAAGTACTTAAAAGAAAGCAATCAGATACATAATTGCCCCTTGTTGCCCCTTTCCTGCTGAGTGTCATTGACATCACAGAAATCACCATGAAGTCTCTCAGGAGTCCCTAAAGTGTCTAATTATTTTTCTTTGGCCACTCTGCATGCCAGAGCAGGACACCTTACCCAGCCTGCTGACACTCAAGCTCCTTTTTCTGACAGACAGACTTCATTGATTGTCTGTCCTAGTGACACTGCAGATGATCAGTAGCATTTCTTTTGATGCTAGACTGAGTGCCAGGAACTGAAACAGAAATGTAGGAACAGAATTGGTATCTCTCGCACTTTAAAGTTCCTGATGGATTTTTCTTCCATACAATTGTATGGGCTGCACACATACAGGAACAGTCTGACATTACTAAAGTAATTTAGAGTGACTCCTTTAAAATTACTATCAGCTTGTCATGTGGTGGGGACCAGGCTTTGCTTTGCTTTGCAAGGTGAAAGATTTGTCTCTGACTCCTTTGTTAGAAGTGGGAGGTTTAGGGGAGAGGAATGGGGAAAACAGTGAAACAGTTACAGGTAAAATTATTTTAAGAGCTTTCCAATGTGTTCCAAGAATCTTCTGAATTTTAATTAAAATGTGACCTAGCAGCATCCCTGAGTACTTCCCAGTTTAAGGGCTAATTGGAACATGAATCTTAGATGCCAGGGCAGGAGAGGAACACCGGCCAACATAGTGCTGGCTGTCCCTCCAGGGTGAGCCACTTGCTCCAGCACTTCTGAGCCACACCAAGGAACTCAATTGTTTGCTGGCTTCTCATTTCTTCACTTTTTTTCTTTTTTCTTAACATGACTAAATTTGGATTTATTTAAAATGTCTTCTATCCTTTTATTTTTCAGAAAGGCAGGTAGTGCGGAGAGCTGCCGGCATGTTGAAGCTGAAAAAGGTTATTAACAGCAGACAAGTACAGAGCCTTTAGGGAGAATTTCCATATCTCTTGCCTCATCCTATCCATGTCTCATCCTTAATCTTGCTCTCTTTCAGTCTGGAAGAGCACACACTAGCTTAGTGTAACCTAATAGTTTTCCTTTCTAGTCCCCTCTTTCTCCTTTGTGCTTTCAATAGATTCGAGGATCAAGGCCCAGATATTTCTTTCAGCTTGTTGAACTTTAGCGAATAAGAACAAAAATGAACAAAGCCAACAGTTTTTCATAAGTGATAGCCAACAGAAAACTTCCTCTGGCTGAAAAGTTCAAAGACTCTATTTTCAGAGACAGAGGATCCTAGCTTTCCTATCATGCCTTTCTGGATAAATATTTTGTTCTATTGGGACAGAAAGAAGTAGCTATGAATGAGTTTGCAGCTAAATCCTCCATTTAAGGATGATTTTGAGGATTATTCTGTGCGAGTGAGTCTGGAATGCCCGTGGTTGGATAGAGGGATAAGAGTGCAGGAAGGAAGCAAAAATAGCAGAAGTGAAAGAGGAAAAAAATCAAAGAAAAAGGGAAATAGTAACAGATTAAAGGTAGGCAGAAAAGGGAGAGAGAGAGAGAGAGAGAGTGAGAGAAAGGAGAAAATACAAAATATGAGAAGGGGTTATTTAAGGTCTACTTTGATTTATCGTTATCCAAAAATCAATCTAGTCCCCTTTTTTTCCTGAATCACTTATTCCATCTTCTTTCTGAGGCGAGGAAAACCAATTGTTTATCTATCCAGGTGAAAATTTACCTCTGGTTCATAAGGTGACATGTCAAAGATTTGTCTCATTGTTTTGGTTTTTTTTTTTCTTTTTCAATGTGTTCTACAAGCAAGTAAATATTTATTTTTCTTTTCTTTCTCTCACTGCTTAATGCCAGAAGTTTTCAACATCGAATAGGTGTTTTCTTGGGCTGATATTTGTAATTTGGGTCCTGAATTAGCAAATTCATAGACATAACTTAATGCTCAGATTCACTCCATGCAGCATAACCCTAAAACTTCCTAGGTCATTTGTTGATAAATGAGAGCCACATCTCCATCAGGCATATTAGAACTTCAAATCATTCACCTCAATGTACATAACTTTATATTTCTCAGCATAGAAATATACATGTTAAAAAAATCAAAGCAAGAAATCCATCAACTTTGTATCAAGAATTAAATTATTGTGGAAACATATGTTTAACAGGATATATACTCTTTTTCTTTTGAAATTACATGGGGAAAATGAGGCATAAAAGATATCTCTGCTGGTACAGGTCTGTCCCTTCTTAAGTCATGCTAAAATCTACACTGACTTCAAGGAGAGTTATGAAAGCAACACAAAGAGTCTTTGAGAATTTTACTTTAAAGGATAGATCTGCAAGGGATTTTAGTTAAATATCATAGCACCTATCCAACAGATGAAATTTTACAGCAAAATCTGTAGTCCTAAGTTAGATGTCTGTTTCCTTACAGATTGTACTAAAAACATGGAATCCACAAAGACATGCTAGTCAAGGAAGCAGGTCAGGAAATATCAATATTAAACATATGCTTTAAACCTTCTCCCTGTGCTGCAACTTAGTTTTGAATTAGAGGAGATGCTGCCTTCCACTTGGAATTCCATGTTTCTAAAGCCCTGAATTTACTCCCTAAGGAAAGGGTGTTCTGTTCCCCTTCTAGCTTTTGGATAATAAAAGGGCCCAAAAAACGCACACTTAGTTTTCTTTGCTACATGGAACTATAATCTCCCACCTCCTAGAGAAGTGCTTGTTCTCCCCAGCCACAGCTTTCCTGGATAATTAAGTAATCACTGGAATAGACAGAAAGTGTGAAGTACTTGATAGTCAACCCCCCTCCCCACGAGAAAAAAGAAGCTGGGTTCCAGTTCGTGAACCAGTGTATGTATTTAATACTAAGTAATCATTACAGCAGTGACTGGAATCCAGATCTCCCTTTTTCCCAGGTGACTGCCTTAAGTACCAGACTCTTTCTGTCTTCTGAGAAGCTTGTTCTTTCACTAGCTTAATGAATATTTAATCACTCTCTGTGAAGTGGAACATCACATCTTGCAAGGAGAGGCTGAGAGCAGCCAGCCCCAGAAAATCTACTAGCCTGATGCTTAGAACATTTGGGTGAGAGATGCCGCTTCAAATCCCTAACAAAACAGAATGAATCAGAATTTTCTACCTTTAAATGAAAACAAGTTCACACTAAACTTAAAGCATATGCTCTATTCTACATTTATGCAACAAATCCTGAATGGATTGGCATCCATCATTCATTTATAGGGCCACAGAACTTGGCAAGGTTCAGGAGTTAAAACTATTCTTACAGCGTCACATATACAATACATGTGTTGGATAAAATAAAAAAAAAATCCAAAGATTGTATAGGTACGTGTTACATATCTGGAGGATCAGGATTTAGGCAGTTAGCAGATTGTCCAGAAGCAGGTTTTTGACTCTTGGGTAATTTCAATAATGAAGTTCTGGCTGCTTGGGCACAGTCTCAAAGAGTTATACCATCTCCTAATTCTCTTTTAGGAGTTGGTGAAATTAAGAACAATAATTAGACAGTCATAGACTGTCTAAATTGGGTTCTTAGGCTTCCTAATTGATTGGTGGAGTGAACTAGGCATCAAAGAGCAGTCCAGAGAACTTGCCTACCGGGAGCAGGCTTACGTAAAGATAGCAGCTGGGAAAAATCAACCACAAATTTTGGCTATACCATTGCCTCCCTCCGAAGATGGTACATTGATGTTCAGAGATTCCTCCTGTTGCCTATACAAAGGCATCTGGAGTCAAAAATGTGTGCTGGGTAGACCTCCAGCTGCCCTTTACCTGACACCCCAAGTCTGCTTAGTTCCTGTGCTATGCCCACCAGCTCTGCAGATGGATAAACCTGGGATGTTTGAAATAGCACTAGGGCCTTATTAATGGATTATGAAATTCAACCTTGAGTCATCTCAAGCTGAAACAAGTCCTGAACCCAATTCTTAAACAAGTATCCTAATGATAAGAATTTCTTAGAGAAAACAGGATCAATTCCAGTTGTGTTTAACAGACATACTTAACAGCTGAAGGGTATCAAGGCTCCTTGGGTTCATGGTATGACATCAATACACTTTGGAGATGGAGATCTAACAATTTATGGTTCTAAATGCTAACTTTCTTACTCAGCTTTTTTATGAAATTCAGGGGAAGAATAGAAATTAGAAACTTAAATATTTTATGGGCCTCCCAGGATGAACTGGCAGCTGAACAGAAGATTAGAGCAGTAGGTTTTGGACTTGGGTCTCAAAAGTAAAATTCAGCTCACCTAACTTTATTTTACAGTAAAGTTAAATGTCCATGACTGGACAAGTCAGTCTAGATTCCCTTTATCATTGACAAAGGCAACTTCAAGGGTGCAAGTCATGTCTCCATAAAATCAATGTCTCCTTAGGTCAGTGAGGGACTCCTTTTCCTAAATATAGCGTCTAATGCCATTCCAGACAGCATAAGATATCACTCCTGGCCTCTATAAGTCAAGTGTATAGGTCCTGCTTTGTACCTGTAAGTCCAAAACACAATATAGATATCCTGGTTACCCAACCACCTCTCCAGAGGCACTTGGCACCTCAGCAAGAAACTTAACCAAGATCTTTGAATCTCTGATCCAATGAACAGAATCACATCTCACTTGTCTGTCTGAAACATCCATATCATCACTTATGAAGGGCATTTCAAGGTCTGGAATAGAAAAAATTTTAGTAGTACTACTTAATGTGACTAAGGACCGTTCTTATAAAAAATGAAGCCATCTGTACTTCTTCACAAACCATTTTACAGTCACACACCTAAAAACTAAATTACTAAAAACTCCTCAGTAATTTTGAAATGTAGCTTTCCTAGAAAGCTCCTTCAAAGGGGAAACAAAATCATCTGTATACTCAATTATTAATACTGAAATGTAAACCATAAAAACACACTGTTTTGTCTTAAGCCAATAGTGTTGTACTTTTTCCATCTTTGTGTTAAATATACAACATTATTATGGATAAACAACTACTATAAATATTATATCACAAACCAGTTATAAAAAAAATCTTTTTAGATACATTATTTGTTCACACCTTTAAAATTAGAGAGAAATAAAAATTTAGATTATATATTAAATTTGGATTATATATAAAGGAACCTCAGGAATAACTAGCTCAAAATTCAGGTTTATATGCTGTATCTTTCTTGTTTAATATGAATGCTCATTGTACAGGGAAAACAAGTAAAATATACTCCTTATAGCCCTTTTCCTTGTTTTTATGAGCATGGTGTTCATGTATGATGGGTAGGAACATGTTTTTAAAGTGCTTATTTTTTTTTAATATTTTTAAAGTGTTTATTTCTGAAGATATTTTCATTGCTTTCATTGTTTAAACTCTTTCTATCCATACTTACTAAATATTTTTTACAAACAGTATGGTTCAACCAATAGTCATTATAACTCCTGTTTACAACAGCAGCCTATCAGGGGTTAATAAAGTCTCACCTACCACTACTGGCCTCTTCAATCTGTCTGTTTCTCAAAAGTCTGTAAAAGTAGTCTTTCCAGCTTCCAATAGCATTAATAAACTGGAAATCTCCAACAGAAGAAGCAGGTTTTGTCTTTAAATTTCCTTCACTGGAACTGCTCTGTAGTGTTGCTTCCCTAAAAGAATGAAGGCCCTGTACTACTTGTGGTTCCTGGAGCCACATGAATGCACATGTATGTACATTGGTGTGTGCATACAACACATCTGTGCTGTACAGTGTGCTCCTCCTGCCTGCCTTTTTTATGGTCAGATGACCATTGAAATCACATAAATATTTTACAGGAGGAAAATGATTGATTCTCCCTAGCTGTAACCCTTTAAAAATAAAGAGAAATAGGTACCTCCAAGGAGTGATTCATCTATCCTGCATGAGATACTTGTTCAGAGGTAGACTGAATTCCCATGAGGCGTTATACCTTTACATTGACTCCAAAGAGACCTTGAACAAACAGTTCAGGTTCAATGCCTATTTTTTGAATGTCTAAAGCCAGCTGAAAGGAATCTCACCCTAATTAATTGTTCTGTCCCAAAGGAAGAAATCAGTATTACTGTATCTACACAAAAGGAATTGATGATATCCATGTAGCTAGCATGGTATAACAGAAGATTAATACTGCTCTTACACCCACTCTCTGCTGTTGCTTCCTTGCCAGCCCTTTGTGGGAGCTGCTTATCACAGCTAACTATCTCAGCTACTTTTCCTTTCCTGTCTGTACCTTTGCCAGATAATCACCTCAAACTCTCAGGCCCAACAGTGCAGCACCATCCCAACCAGGACCTGTGCCCTCACGCTGGCAGCACATGCACTGCATTGTGCTCAGCCACTGATCTTACCTGGGCCTTCTGCTGGGAATGTGCAGCCCTAGGTCAAGCTCAGGGATGAGAAGGGGGAGAGGAGAAAAAGGCAGACTGTATTTAAAATATCTGAGAGGCCATGAGGGATGCCCACTGCATTAATTTTTAAGAGAAGAAGCAAGTAACAGAAATTAAAGACCAGCTCAATATACAGTCATACAAAATACATTTTGCTATTGACCCTGGGAGTAGAGGACACTTCCTCTTTTTGTCTTCCTCTCCTCCATCCCACTTAAGGCAAAGAAACCAAGTTGGATCTTTGAGAAGGCAAGGGAAGTTTCTAGCCCAGCCAACCAATCTGCTGTTGCTCCGTCCGCATGAATGACTTTGGAGTCATTCTCACGTTCACACATCTGCAGCCAAAACAAAATCCTGAATGAACAGACTCCCTATTTTCCCGTGCTCCTTTTCAGACCCACCCGAAATTCATGCAGACCTGGGCCACAAAGACTGAGGTGAGGAGCTACAGCTCTCAAGGCTGGTTAATTAGCTGAGGCTTTACATCTGTGCCAATGCCATGAAAAGGATAAGAACCTCCAGAGAGCTATTCAGCTCAGCTATCACAGCCAGTTGTCCTCAGGTGAAATAAATCTCCATCCAGAAATGCCTACCCCTCTATTCATGAACAATAGCAGAAACCTAACTGTTAGCTCAGACTAGGCAATTTGTCTCTTTTATGGTTAAGATAACACACAGGTGAGATGAATGCACAGCTCACTGACCATTTTATTTGGTCACTAGGTTCACTCTATGATGACTGATAAATACAGAGATGCCACCCAGCCTGACAGATGTGAGTATGAAATCAGCCAACACATTAATTTCATCAGATTCACTTTTAGACCATTAATTACAACAGGTGCCTTGCTAGTGGTGGTAATCACATTTACTCTGAGAGTAAGGAACACCTCCTAAGCCATGCACGAAGCACAGTGCCGAGCAGTGCCAAACTAAGGGGCACACCACAGAATAAAGAAGAAAGGGAAAAGATATAGACAAAATTATGTATGGGGAGATAGAAAATACAATGTTTCTTGTACAAAGAAGAGAGAGGTGGGATGGGAAAAATGAGCACAAGTAAAGGCAGAATGCTATGCAGAAAAACAGGACTGGGTGAAGGGACTGAAGGTCAGATGGGGAGAGGGGGCATTATCCTTATATCATATCTCAACAGTAAAAAAGAAATCCCAACAGTAAAAAATAAATCAGTGGGCATTCCATGTCCATGTAAAGCTTTTTAAATTAATATGGAAGAAAATATTGCTTGGTGGTTGTGATGAAAATTGCCCATTGGAGATTGTGTGCACATCATCAAGCTCATTCCACTTCAGATTATGGAATGAACTAAAATTGATGTCCTCAAGGTGAAAAGCTTTCTTTTATCCACTATACTAAAGAAGTTTGGGGCTTTTTTTATATATATTAAGCAACTGTGAAAGGAAAGATTGTGCAACAATAGAAGTACACTGTAAATACCAAGGTTACCAAAAGTCACAGAGCAACCTTTCCAATAATCTGAAGTGGTGATAGGAGGAGTAACACTGAATTTGTATTGATGTAGAAATCATTAACCCTACATTCTCACTTGGATTTGCATTAAAGAAGCAGCTGGCTGTATTTTCATGCTCATTGCTTCTACCAACACTGTTTAGCAGGTCAGCAAGTTTACTGTTTCTGAGTATATATGTGTGTCCACCTATGTGTCTGCAAACGTTTGTCAGGAAACATAATACCCTGAGATCCTTATGTTATGAAACAGTGTGCATATATTATTCAAATATTTTAAACATTCAGTCTTAAAGACCACTTAAGGTGACTCAATTATGTGAATCCAGGTTCTGCCAATTGAGCAGCTGTTAAGGAATATTACTTTGGGCAGTCCTACTGAAATATGTAAGATTCTTAGGAAATTAGTTAGTCATGCAGAATCTAACCCAAACTGCTATTTCCACAGATTATTGTAAACAACCATTTGTGTTCTTAGTTTATGCAGTCTGTTGCCACTCCTGTCTGCTTTGGATTGTCCTATCTTTTACAGATGAGCCCTTGTAAAGCTAGAGATCATTGGGATACCCGAGTCCCTTATCCATGTAAACCAGCTACTACTCACATTATTTTTCAGTGTCAATGATTTGAAATCCTAGAGTGGGCAGGCAATTTTAACTGGAAAACTGGGAAAGGCTATTTAATAGTAAAATAAGTAATCAGGAAGTAAGTAACAGTGAATCATTAAGATGGTTAAGAAAAAATAAACAGAAAAAATGTAACTGAAAAAGCAAGGATAAAATTAAACAGTAATGATGATTTATAGTAAGATACTCTGAGACATGACAGAAGTCTCAGTACACCAAAAGGAAAATCTTGTTTGCTCAAATTATTTGTTTCTTCTGTCTAATGAATGTAATTCTAATATACAAGTGATAACACTGGCATTTCTTTGAAATGTTGATTCAGTTTAATTATGAAAATCACCAAGGTATTTTCTGGCTGCTGCATCACTCCCTGTACTAAGATTAATCACATCAACATCATTCATTTAATCTTCAAAGAGTAAGCAGTTGTCCACAAAAGCCTTCAAATAGCTTCATTAGTGCAATTTTTCAGACTCTAACACTTATCTGGCAGCATATGATTGAGAGTAAGGAAGGTCATTATATTCATCTCTTTCCTAATCCAGTTTATTTTTTAATGTTTCTACTATTTTTTTGTGGATAACTTTAAGCTCTACTTTCTTGACCTTTATTATGGACAACCAGACCATGTACAGTTTAAATAAAGATAAAATTAAAGATAAAATTGTTGGTGACTATCATGATTTACTCAGTTTGCAGCAGATGAATTTGAGCCAGAATGTGCTCTTCTCCCAAGCCCAGCACTGATTTAACATACATATTGTTTTTGTCACTAATCACAAAAAAACCCTTAAAATATGTTTACTTAAAACATGCAAACAAGGTTAAAAAGGTGAGACGCACAGCAATGTGCCTAATGTTTTCAGTGCCAGACTGAGATTATTAACAATGTTTTAGAGAATAAAAATAAGTCCAACCTCTCCCTATTATTAATATTTAATTACATGCTAAGAGCCTCATCCTCTTCAGTCTCCCATGGATGCTAAAAAGACCTTCCTTTATTTCATATTACTTAGAAACTTCTCAGGCACAACCCTGGGTATTTTCAAAATACCATGGTACCCAGTGTCCAATTAGCTGATACTGTGACACAGTCTTTGAACCATTAAATTTTTTTTTAAATCGAGCATTGCAACCCAACATATTAACACCAAGTGTGACAGCTCACTATCACAATCACAATGACAACCTGGTCAGACACAATTATCTTACCTGCATTGCACTAAAACTGCCACTGATCAAAATGTACTTAGTGCTATTGTTGAAAACTAAAGCCTCCAGGTTTAGTTTTGAAGCTTTAAAAAACAAAGACTTTATTAAAGTTTCTGCTAACATATTTGCCTGCAGCTGTCAGTGAATTTTGCAAAAAGATCCATCAATCAGAAAGGGGGAAGCCTTGAAATGCCAGGCAGAGAATGAATTTTTTTTAAAATATAGACTATTTAAATACCTATAAACTGTAAAAATAGCCATTAAAATGAATTTAAATTATCATTTTATTTAATTTTAGATTACAAAAAAAAAATCAATTTTGCATTTAACAAAAAAAACTTGAGTAAAAATTTACAAAAATTAATCTTAAGGCTCTGGTGAATTACCACCATTGCAAATATGCCAATCATTCAGAAAGTCTCCAAAAGCGTGCAAACATGTTTGAACCACTAAGATGATTGAACCACTATGTCATTTGTTTTATTAACAACTGGATTTAGTTTAGAGAGAGAAGCACAGGATAGTTCTGTAGCTACAAAGCAATATATTTGTTTCAGTTGTCACTATATCTCACAGCGTTATTTTCATTCCTTTCCCTGGCATACAAACAGCACTCATGCCCCCTCCTTGGTTTGCAGTGCTATCCAAAATCAATTGCTATATGAAAAAAACAGCATAAACAGACTCCACGTAGTTCTCAACCTAGCCACTCAACAATGTAGAGGTGAAGCTTTTCTAACCAAGGGTCCCCTGAAAAAGCAAAGATTTTTCTTTATGCTTCTACTTAGGAAAAAGAAAAAAAAAAGAGGAAAATCAATATTCTCAGAAGCAGATGTATAAGCTGATACCTCACTTGCACCTTTTGGTAGATAAGACTTCCCCAACTTTGCTGCAGAAAGAAAAACATAGGCTGGTGCAATATTTATTCAAGGCAGAGAAGATTAAGGCATATCTTAACATGAGTTTACATAGAAGCTTTAGTCCTTGGGCTATTTATGAAATCCAGACTATTTTCTCCTTGTGAGCTCTTTGGCTACTGAAGACTCAATGCTTGGGGACTCTTCACTAGTGAGAGATTAAGTCATGGAAATCATTTTATTTAGAGCAGGGGTCAGGATGCAAGCAAGTCACAACAGCTGGAATAGCTGCTGCAGCTGAAGGGATACAGAAGCCACAATAATGTGCCTCCTCTGGTATTTATCAGGCTTTTTTCAGCTGGATATTTTAAGCCATGTTGATATCCCACTCTTCGTTTGAGGTGTTAGATGCCATATGTTTTTATTTCTACTTCTATATATATAAGAACTTTCCTTTCAAGAACCAAGGGCCTCTGCAAAGGACTTGGTGTTGTTGTTATTATGAAAAATAGCAAGTTTGAGATTGGAGAACTGTGCTTTTTAAAACCTTTCCATAAATTGCTCTCAGATCTTGTCCCTGGATCTTGGCAGTACGAGGCCACATCATTTCAAACTGTGAACAACAGAGGGAATGACCAGATTCATCCTGCAGTTTATCCCATTTTACTGAAATACTTAGAAATTCTTATGCAAAGTAAGCTTATTTCTGCCTCTACCTTCCCTCTGCAGGACATGGTGGAGTGGGGGGACAGCTATTCTGCTATGCACTTTTAGACAGGAATCTTTGTGGAAAAGAACAGCTGTATATCCTTGGAATCCTTCCATCCACAGAGTTGTCTGCAGTCATGGTTCAGTACTAAAATCATTATGTTCCTAATAACTTAGCCTTGAAGGGCTACGCTCCTTGGGTGACATTTAAGCTCTCTTTTTCACTTCTTCTTTTTATTCAGATACTTTATTCAGTGTTATCCTCAGGAATCCCAAAGTTTCTAGGTCTCAATCAGGACTTAAAAGAAGGAAAATGCTTCAAACAGGTCTTGCTGTGACAAATGTGAGTATTATGTGCTACTGTTCTTTACTGTTCTCCTCAAATCTCAGTTTCCCTAATTACACATTACTTCTCTGAAAACTGTGAATTATATAATGAGTCTAACCAAGGCATATGCTGCATGTACTGGTTCAGTTATCAAGCAAAGATAAGAAAATAAAACTAATCATAGGGAAGGCATTTTCAATTAATCTGCCTCACTGTGTCCATGTACAAGTCATTAATTTACATTGGTTGCTTTTAATTTTAGCAATAAATGAACTTTTATTGTTAATGTAGGAGCAGATCCCTGAGTAAGTGACAATATCCATGACAAATAATCAATTAAGGATGTATTTACATAAAAAGTAAGAGCAAAATAACCTGTAACCCCTCAAGACAACCACGAATACAAATTGATTTAGATCATCCCCTAAAAGAGAATCCACCTCTCCAACGGTCATGATCTGCCTTTTTTTTTTATTAACAATACACGAGTTTTCAATCAAAATTGGTACCAAGTGAAAAACCTTCTTCATAGAGCATGAAGAAGTAGAGATTCACCTTTCTGACAACCTTCTTTCCTGTCTTCTATATATCCTCATAAAATATTTACTCTGCTTCTGAATGACCACTCTGATTATCCTTAGACTCCTTTTCAGATTCCCTGATGATGTCATGGAAATGTTAAACCCATTATGCTAAGCTAGGACCTCCATCTACTGTGACCTCTTGGCACTAGCTTCTGAGGACAGCATGACACTTTTACATAAAAGTTAGTCTTCCTTTGGGTCATCAATAGGCAGACTCGTAATACATCAGCACTTCAATCAACACCAGGAAAATTTAACCAAGGCCATGTGAAAAGCCCAAACCCATTCTGTGCTTACAATAAAGTGATTAAAACGTCTAATAAAAGGTACAATTATTTTCCACTGGAAAACAGGCATTTATATTATTTCATGGGTCCACCCCACAGGTAATACATGGCATTCCTTTTCATTAAGCTATTAGGGAAGTGATTAGTGACTAGCACCCTGCTCTAATTATCTTTAATGTAGTGTTTCAAATTGATCATGCATAATGCAATTAGAAATCATAATTAAATTAATTTATATTGATTTAAGCCTTTATAAGTTGTTAATAACCGTGGCCCATTACATTAATTCCTACAAGCCAACATTAATATTTCCAATATGCTGGAATATTTCCCTTTTCCCCCCTTCCTTGCATCGGCCGCTCCTGCCGGAGCTCGCCGGCGGTGGCTGTCGGGGGATGCTCCCGGGATGCGGCCGGCGGCTCCAGCCTGGCCCTCAGCGGCCCGTGCGAGTGGGTGCTGGGGAGCGGATCGATCGCTGCCTCCGAGAAGGGAATAATGACCGGCAGCCGCCCCTTCATTTCCATGGAGACGGACCGACCCCGACAGCCGCCCCAGGGGAAGGCTCGAGGGGTGGGCGGCAGAGCAGCGAGCTGGTGGGGGGCTCGCTGCAGGAGACCGGCCGGCCCCCCCTCCCCAAAGGGGCTCCCGGGACATGCGGCCGTGCCTGCAGCCGCCCCCGCCCGGCGGGAGGCTCCCAAACCTCCCCTCTCCCGACACTGACCTTGTACCGCCCCATCCTTCCGTCCCCATCTCACCCCCCTGCAACACGAAAGCTCTGGAGAAAGTTATTTCCCCCTGGCTGCAATTAAACTTGTGCAGCGCGGCCCCCTTTTCGGAAGAAGTATGCATCCAAGCAGGCAGCGAATCATCCTGGGCGGGATGGCAGGGGCCAGGCAGGACCCTCGAACGGGAGTTCTACTGCCTCACCCCCTCTGACACCTTTCCACCCATAAGAACGCTCCAGGGTCAAAATAAGTTTTCCAGTGCGAAAGATGCCCGGCTATAATAAAATCTTACCGCGGGAGGTGTCACAAATCATTTAAGAAACCATCTTTGCTTAAATAATATTTCCTTTAAAATAAATTCGGGATTCGCAAATCACGATTTGGTTTGAAGAGGCATGAATTCTATTATATGTACAATTTAATCACGGGGTATTTAAAATAGACATTTCCATCTAAAATCCAATCAGAAATCAACACAGTACCTCGAGGCATTAAGATGATCATCTCCACTTTGCATTTGTAAACTGGTAGAAATAAATGTGGCTTGTGGATACCAAGAGGTCAAGTACGGCTGCTCAAATATTTTTCTTACAAAATGACGGATTTATTAGACAAATAAGTGGCCCGGCTGATGCAAAACCCCCAGTGATTGAATTTTGACGTTGAGTCAACAACAACTCGAACTACATCAGTGCTCCAAGATTTAGTTATGATGGTAGAGATTACTGAACAAATAGGAGGCAGAAATGAATACAGATTTCCTAGGATCTGCCCCTGGCACCCTCTTCTTGACATTCCCCTCCATATGCTATCCCTATTCACAGTGTATTCTAATTAAAGGACTGGGCTATGTCTTCTAATTTTACAAGAACTTTTAAATAATTAGTCTGGTGTGTGTTAAAAGGGACAGCTTCAGACATAAGGGGATTTCAGTCCCTTTAGGATCTCTCCTCGGCTTTGCAGTTATCATAGTCCCCTCCACGAGGAAGGGAGGAAAACGCCTCTGATTTGATTGCAGAAAGATGTGAACCCTGATCAAACTGCCGTATGCAAACACAGGCGGCCGCGGTTCATTTCCAGCCCATTCAAAGAGAATGCCTGGGGAGGGGGCGGGGGGGAAGGGTTGTGTCTGGGATTTTGGTGTGAGACTGGGTTTTTTTTTTTCCCCTTCCCAGCGGAAAAGATGTTGAGGGTTCAGCATTCCTGTGAAAATCTGTCCACCGATCCCAATCGCCTCTGAAACCAGGCTGGGTAGTAGCCTGCACTGCCTTGATATAGGAATTTTTACCACGCTGAATCTGCCCTCTCTCCTTCCTCCCTCCTTTTCCCCTCCCTCTCTCCTTGCCCCGCTCCCACCCTACAGGTGTGTGTATCCAAAGAGAGCTCCTGGGTCTGGGCGCTGTCAGCCGGCAGGGAGCGAGCCCACCGTGTGCTGGAAAGCCTGCGTGAGCTGGGCGAAAGCCGTGTTACTCTTGCTTCATTTCTTCAGCGCTTTGGAGCGTTACTTTTACTTGCTAATCACGAAGGGGCGCTTAAATAATTGAGAGTACGTTTAAGCATAAAGCAGTCAGTTTCTAATCTTTTCAGGGGAAAAGGGACTAATCTGCACCTGCTGTGAGAGCCCTTTTTTTATTTATTCTGTATATTACTTCCACTCCAAGCTGGACCTGATGGCTCCAATTACAGTTGAGCCTTGCAGAATCCATACCCTCCCTTTCACAGCCCTTTTCTCTTCTCTCCTCCGCAGCAATAAACTTTTCCTTGGCAGAGAAAAGGGAGCGGGGTGATCTTAACAGACACCATTTAGCTGAGATTATAATTTATTTATTTTTTAAGAGAAGCTCTTCAGAATTCCCAAGCTGTCCAAATCTTCCTTCTTTCTATTGCCTCTACTGTTTCATATGCATATTTGTAGAAAAGAGAAGCATATGCAGGCTGTCACGGTGGTCTGGATTGTTTTTGGTTTTTTTGGTTTGTTTTTGTTTTTTAACAGGGGATGGTTCAAGAGGAATGTTTTAAAGTAGATTTTCTCCTATTAAGCATTTGGGAAGAAATTGTTTATTAAGCCTTTCCTGTACTACCTATTTTCCCTGCCGTGTTTTTACTTTGGGTAGAGGCATCTCAGAGTATTGCCAAAGTTAATTCCAGATTTTTATCTCTCTAACCTACTTAGGATGCAAAAAGGAAAAAAAAAAAAATCCCATCAAATTAAAGTGAGTCCTCCTGTCTTGCCTTCTCCCAGCAAATAACTTGCAGCACCTAATAAATCTAGATGGAGTTCCTCATATAGCCCGGTGCAGAAATAATTATTGTCCTGGCTTGTTTCATGTCAGAGGCCTCTTTGGCTCATCTGTCATGAAACCAATTTCACTTTATTTACATCCATTTGCTAGTTTAATTACTGTGCTGATGAATAGCCTGAAGGAATTAAGTTACGAGTCTTTGGAAACCTAAAACGACAGATATATGGGTTACCTTTTAAATAGAGGAAGAAAATGATGGGTGGTGTGTGCACCAAAATTTAAAGGTAATAAGAGACTCTTTGCTGGATGGAAATGCAGAATCAACTGACGCTCAGCCCAATCATTTCCCTCTGTCTTTATGCAAAGTATTGCTTTGAGAGGCACTCATATTTTTGCATGTTTAATGCAATGTGTATTAAAGCAAAGGTTCTGCAAGATGGGTGCCAGCTTTAGATCTAAGCGCAGATGAAGTCATTATTTTTCCAGACACAGAAAGTGGAAAAATGTTAGAAAATAAGTCGAAAGTAAGACTTAAAGACAGACTTCAACATAACCTATGCACTGTACCTTATAATACATATCAATAGGGTTACTTTCCTATGTCTGCAATTGCACAAATGGTCTCAAGCGCCTCTTCCCTCTTACTTGCCTCTCTGTGATGCTCTGTACCAACAGAGGGAATTTCAACCTGCTAGGGTATCTCGTGCTTTTTATATAAACCTGCAAAACAGCAGAGCTTATCCTTGTGTTAGCTGCAGCCTGCATCCTTTCCTCTTCTTCGGGTGTTTCTCCCATCATTTGCATCACACACATGCGTGTCACTTGACCTGGAGATCAGGGGTAGGGAGCCTGCCCCATCCACCCGCACGGTCCCTGCTGCAGGATCCTGGCACACTGAAATGATCCTGCCCTCCCCTCCTCCCCCACTCAGTAACTTTCCTGAGCCATTTTCCTGAGCTGCTGTTTTTATAATAATCTAGAAATTCAAAACTTTATGCAGCAGGTATCTGAACGAAAGGTCAGTCTCTTTCATGCTCCCTCTCGGTCACCGTGAAAGAAAAAAAGATCCGGTGGCCTCGGAATTAGGTGGGAAATGTCAATTGCAGGGGCTGTGCCCCAACGCGTCACCTACGGACTGGCAAACGAGGTCCAGGAGGAGCCCGTGCGAGCATGTTCATTCTAACCCTGAAGACAAAGTCCCCCCAAAACGCTGTCCACCAAACAAGAGTAGAAACCAGACCTGAGAGCCCATGCATCTTCTCAGGCGCTGAGCCTGAAAAGCAGAATTTTTTGTGGGGGCATTGAGGGCTGCATGAAAAATTCACATACACAAGAGCTTTTACAGCACTCTCCTATACAGACTGCTTCATCTCCTTCTCCCGGTAATTTTGTGGATCCAACCCTTTCGCGGATCTCACGTGGGACAAACCTTCCTTGAAGAAATGATGTGAGGCAATAGGCAATAGGGCAAATATAAAAGCGGTGAGGATGGCCAGAGCTCTGGCTGCCTGTGGGGGAGACGACGCTTGATTCGCTGGAAAAAGCCTTCTCCTGAGACACACCCTCCGCAAGGAGATGGCTGAAGGGGTGGACAGAGACCCCCTTTGTCACAGAAGTTGAGCAGCGCTTTAAAACCAAATCCTTTGCCGGGGGAAACGCGACGCATTCCCCCTTCCTCCCTCAAATATCGCTATCCACTAACCCGAGCTGGTTACACCGAGGCTATAAAAGAGCAGATCAAAAGAGAATTACAGCTGCCTATTCGAGGTACTCCGGGTCTTTATATCTGGGAGAAATGAAAGGAGAAAGTGTACAGCAACACAGGGTGGGGTATGAAAAGCTCCCTTCCCCCCTTCCCTGCCTCTCCCCTCTCCTCTCTCCCCCTTTGATTAATAGATCCATGTGGCTAACGGCCTGACATATGGTGTGCGAAGCAGCTTGAGATGGCACCTCGGGCATACCCTACGGCTATTAACATATTACAGGCTTCTGTGCAGCCGCAGACGGACAGGGGAGAGTCAGGCAGGCAGGCAGGCAGACAGACAGACAGACAGACAGACAGCCTCCCCGCGCCCCGCGCCGCCCGCCGCGGCCCGCCGGAGCTCTCCGTGGTGCTGAAGCTCCGCTCCGCCCGCCGCTCCGCCTGCGCGCTGCCCCCGCTCCGCCTGCGCGCTGCCCCCGCTCCGCCTGCGCGCTGCCCGCCCGCGGCGCCTCCGCCGTGCTGGAGTTCAAAAAGCAGGCGTGCACGCCCAGGCGGGTTTGAAAGTCCTGCGCCGCTTTCAAACGAAGAGCAGGAAAGCAGCATCGGCATTACTCCTTGTACATAATCTAGGAATTTCTCTCTCTCCCTCTTTTCTTTTTTTCTTTTTTTTTCTTTTTTTTTTTTTTAATTCTAGATGAAAAAAAGATGTTGCTATGTATATAACTCCTTTACCATAGAGTACAGAAAAACTGCCTTCTGTGGGATCCGGTCGCATATACAATGCAGTGCCATCCCGCAGTGCAGAAAAGACTTTCCTGCCAGTGACCCAAAAGTTAGGGAACTCGCACCTAATGCACCTGGCGGTGTGGGAGAGAGGTTATTCCCAGCCGTGGTGTTTGCAAGGAGGAATTATATTAGCAAAAAAGTGTCTTAGAATGCAGCAAAACCTGAGGTTTATTTGATGCATTTCAAGGTTTCTGACAGAAACATACATCACCCCCTGCACTCTGCCTTGTAGATAGCTGCCCTGACTCTTTTTAACTTTGTTCTGGCTGTTTAGTTGGGAAATAAATGCTAACACCAGATTAAACGTTTCAGGTAGCTTCATCTTCTGATTTCAGTAAAATAGTGTTAATAAAGAGCTTTGATGTTGTTTTACTTTCAGACTGTATGCCTTAAGGCAGAAAAGCGCATAAAGGTACCTGGGAAAGTAAATTGCCAGAAGCGAAGAGCACCCCCCCCTTTCAAAATCCTGTAAGTACTCCTCTCTCTTACATCAAACCGACCCTATGCAGAGCAGCGCTAGCTGTTCTGAGATTTCCTTCCTTTCCCCAATATCTCCTCTTTCAATGCACACACGGCGACGTGTGCCTCTGTGTTTATGTGTGTGCACATTTCAGTCTTAGCAGCTGCTAATGAAACTGAAGGTTATGGGGGAAAATACGAAAGGGTCATTGCCGTAGCTGCTTTTTTATTATGATTATTTTCTTTTTCCCTAATAAGAATACAAAATCCCGTGGGGTAAAACCTCCTAGAGATTTTCGGTGAGGAGTACAGCTGGTGCAACGTGAGTAGAGAACTGTAGATCTCCACCACGCTGAAGCAGCCCGGAATAAAAGTTTCGTATCCTGTATGTACATTTTGGGCTTTCTTAGCTATTTCGCCAGTAGCCTCCTCTATTCTTTCGGGAGCCCAGCACATCAGCGTTGCAGATTCCTCACACACAATCAATACATTTTGCATAACACGAGTCTCCCTCGCACGCTCTCTTCTTCTCTTGCTCCCTTTCTATTCCGCTTTGCCTCTCGTCGGTGGCCGGGGTTTCTACACGGGGCTTTTTTTTAAAGAAATTAGCACCGGCGATAGAGAGTCTCAAAAGCAAAACCTGCTTGCTCGCATCAGAAATTTCGCTGGAGCCCACCACAGCAACCTTTCAAGCACGCGGTTCGGTTTCAGACAGACACAGCTTGTCTCCCTCCAGTATCTCCTCTCCCCCCCTCCCCTCCTATTCCTCTTACAGCAGTGCTTTAATAAAGTCACATAAGTGATTGAAATTAACATAAATCATTATTAGTTATTAGGATTTGCTCTAAATTACTCTGTGAATATAACACCAAACCCCATCTGCCACTCCTGCTCTAGCAGCAATAGATTGCAGATAAAATAAATGTCCTTACCCCATTAGAATGTTCCTGTCTCTGTAGCCAAAAGCCAAACAAAAGCAATAAATACAGAGCTTTTTTCTCTCCACTATTCAGCTGTGACTGTTTTCATCAGCTCTTCCTCTAGAAAAGCTCAATAGCTGCCTGAAAATATTGCATTTTATATCACCAAAGGGCGATTAATATTGCATTAACTGTATTTAACATTTTTTAAGCGCGAGTAATCTGAAATGAGTAAGTTTCTGTTACTAAATACAGGGGATGTCAGAGCTGGTGAAAACAGCTTAAAATATCTGTATAAACAGATTATTTGTTTCATACTTTGTATTTTTATAATGTTATGGTATAGTGTGCTCTGTTTGAAGTAGAAGAAGCCATGCTAATGGTCTGTTTAAAGTATTCTGACACTGTTTGGAGACATCCAAGTCTCTGCCTTCATTAAATGTTTATTGTCAACACTTCAGTGAAAAAAAAGTCTTGTGTAAGTGAATTTCCACTGCTGGATGCTGTCAACACTTTGTTTTATTCTGATCCGCGTGTACAAAAGTTTGTATACATTATGCTGAAGTGAAGAGAGGCAGAGATTTAGTGAGCTATAATTAGTTACCAAACAAACTTTTTTAGTAATTCGGTTTATATAATGACCATAATCAAGGGCTAAGTTATGTATATTGGCGCCTCGTCTCCTTTCCGCGCAGCCCCTAAAAAGATGTGTTAATGTTGACATGCTATCTTCTTGTCAAGGAACACCCTTTTTAAAATAAAGTAAAAAGGGAACAACAACAAAAAAAAAATCAAACAAACAAAAAAAAGAAAATCAAACCAAAAGCATACACACAGATCTTACATCTTTTAGCTCTGCCTCACAATATTAAATTTCTTTCTTCCACGCGGGCAGGGGATGAAAAGCCCTCTCCGCACGCCGGTGTTTGCAGCATGCGCCGTCTGCCTGCTGTGGCTGCTGGACCGGGCTCGGGGCGCCTTGTCCCCGCTCTGGGACCCGCCCCGCGCTGCAGCCCCTGCGAGCGGCAGGATCGCTCGGCATTCCCACCCAGCGAGGCACTCCGGAGCCCTTTATGGCTCGCTCGTGGAAATCAGTGAGAAGTTACAATTTATCTTCAACGTACCAGGGCCGAGCGTCTTTTAAAAAATTATTAATTTTTATGGAAAACCTTTTAAATACTTTAAGTACAGCGTTTAGAGTGATTAACGTCTTAAGACATCATTTTTTAAAAGTAATTTTCCCTAACCCCCGACTGCCTGATAAATTTTAATTTTATACTTAAACAAAAAGAAGTGTTTAACCACTTTTCCCCCGGAGTTAGAGATGCTTTGGTACACTTAGGTAAGCAGGCTGAAGGAGTTAAAAAGCAGTTCAAAGGAGGACGTCTGCTTTCCCAGAGGGGCTGTGACTCCAATTTGGGAAGCAGATTTTGCACGTGCAGCTGTCCCTGGACGACCAGCCGCGGCGAGCTCCGGAGCAGGGCTTGGCCAGCGGCACGGCCACAGAGCCTCACCCGCGCAGGGGCCGGGCTCCGGGCCCCTCTGCCAGCGGGAGCTCCGCGCTCAGTCCGCCTCGAAGTTGCATCTCGAACCGGCCGGCGGAAAGGCTCTCGGCGGGGGAGGGCGAGCATCCCGCGGCGCCTCCGCCCCCCGCGGAGCAGCAGGCGCGGAGGGGCCCCGCACCGCCCGCCGCCGCCCTCGCTGGTGCGGAAGAGAAGGCGGAAAGTGCGCGCCCGTGCCCGCGGGCGCTGCCGCCCTGCCGGCACTGCTGCCCCCAGCGCGGGGCCGGGCCCTCCGGTGCGGGGCTCCTTCTGCCACGACGGCTTCTTCAAAGATTTATATGTGACATCTTATTTTAAATTAACTTTTGAGCCCTGGGTTTCATTCATCCATCCACGCACCCACCCACCCGCCGCCTGCCTATCTATCTTGCTACGATGCGAAGAGACTTGCTTGCAGTTTTACCACCTCGGTCTCGTCTCTGGGACCTATATACATTCGCTGACCTATATATTCATCCACTGCTTTCCTCCCAAACCGAGCCTCCTTCAGGTGCGAAGGGGTCGCCGAGGAGGAAAAAGGAAAAGCTTCACAAAAGCGGAACGGGGAAGGAAGGGAAGGGGGGGGGGGGGGGGGGGGGGTGGTGGAAGCGTGGTGCAGCACGCCTCCCATCAAGCTGTCTTGACAACAATTACTAAAGTTTTTAATTAGCCTCTTGTTATAATTCATTTTATTAATTTTCCAAATCTCAGCCCATGAATTATTAACGGCGGCCCCGTAATTGTGTTTGCAGCGGCGCACGTGACGGCGGCGGCCCCGCCGCGCCCGGCGCTCCCCGCGCGCGTCCCCTCCGCGCCCGGCCGCGGCAGGAAGGGCCCGCGCAGCGCCGAGCGCCGCTACTTCATCAACTCCTAAATAACATAATTACCCGTAATCAGACCCTCGGCTGGCAGGTGGAAACAGGTTCCCAAGCGGATTAGAATTCTGCCGCTGATCTTTTAAAAATCAATTAGGCTTGCCTCCGCTTTGGAATCAGCAGGTAAATATAATAAAGCTTTAAAAAAAAAAAAAAAAAAAAAAAAAAAAGTAGCGCCGGCTGAAAAGCGAGATATAAATAACTGGAGGGATTTAAAATCGTTTGGGAAATGCCAGAATAACACAGGGCACCACCGGCGCTATCAAGCTTTATGCGCTCGAGTCCGTCAGAGTTAAAATAATTATCTTTCGACAAATCTATTTCTCTTCGGAGGAAAGGGGTAACACGGGGAGGCGGGGAGGGAGGCACATAAACCATAAAGTCAGTGCTGTAGGACACTTCATTCTCCTTCTGGGAAGCCTTTTTACTTGTTGAACCAGGACCGAATTAGTCTTAATATCACAGGAGAGTAAAAATCAATACGACCGTGGCAGTGGGTGTCTGTTACTCACTTATGATGGCCTAATCTAAGTTGAAAGCAAGCGGAGAGCAAGTGTTAGGCAGAAATTCCGGGAGCCAAACCGCGTCTAGCAGACTTAGGACTGGAAAAGCACGCTAGGAAACATTAGGAGAGCGGCGAGATACCCCGGCTGTGGAGAAAAAGGCCATTCAGGGGACGACAGCAGCGAAACGCTCATGGGCAAGGGGCGCAGGCTGGAGCGCGGGAGCCGCCAGAGCCCGGCAGCGGCCTCGGCCCCTGGCACATGGGCAGTGGGGGGGATTTCTACATCTTGTTGGCCACAAATGGCTCTTCTCTATGCGAGAAGCTGGGCACTGTTGGGGAATAAATGAGAACACATGTTCTGCCTCTTCGTCTTTTATCTCACTTTTTTCCTCGGATGCAAAAGTTTTAATAGTGCTTAGGTTAAACCTTCTAAACTAACTTTCTTTCTTTCTTTCTTTCTTTCTTTCTTTCTTTCTTTCTTTCTTTCTTTCTTTCGAGGCATTTATTGAAAAAAAACCTCACAAGAATTTTGTGGTCTTATGAACTATTCAGATTCATCCGACAGAAAGCGGGAGGTTTTGGTTTTGCACAGTTTCCTACCATGAAAAATAGGAAACTCTGCAAAGCTTTTATTTTCACCATCTGTTTTATTAACATACTTTTTTTTTTTCTTTGTAGTCGATAAGGATTGTACTTATTACAAAACAAACTCCTCAACTTTTCAATACATACATCAGTCATTACTAAATGATACAAATGTGGTATCGCTTTCAACATTTCAATCATTTGGGGCAGATGAAAAAGAAAACCCAGCATTTGTAATTATTTTTATTTGTTCATTCCTGACTCTCCAAAAAATGATATCCGGTAATACTTTTCTATAAAATAATATTTTTACAAATGCATTTATTAAAAATTCTGATGACATTTCAAGTTAATAACAACAGAAACAAGTCAATTTCCGGTGGACGAGATCTATGGGTTTTTTTAAAAATACCTTTAGTGCTTATTTTTTAACATCAACAGTTGTTTAAAATCACAGCTTTTTTAAACGTATTATTCTTTTCTGAACATCACGTGTCTTGGTTCACAGATTTACCGGCAAAATTAAAAAGATTTGGCTAAAATATGTCTACAGAAGAAATAATCCCAGCTATTAAGTAACTTTTTACATTTGGCATCTGATCTAGTAGTCACAGGTCATCAGAAAATAGAAAGAGGTTCTTTGATCACTTGAAGCAGTAGGTGGCATCCTATACGTTCCTAATGAACAATTGCATTCACAACATAAAGAGAGATCAGTTTAGGATTTTCATATTTATTAACCCAAAATAAAAATAAAGTATCTTGATACATAATTAAGTGCAATTAGGCCAGTCAGAACAACATATAAACCTGAAACCACCCAAGCTTTTCTTCTTTATACATATTTTGTAGGTGCATAATCCTTTCCAGCACACTGAAAAGAAATACTTCAGAAGTCCTTCTTAAAATTTTACTTTGATTTATATTCTGCAGTTATAGAATAAACTTCAAGAAACACACGCAGCTAATATATAGTTAATTTTATTCAGAGCACCGATTTTCACATAAGAGCTATCTCAAAGTAATGATTTCTGGATTTAGCAGAAAAATACATCTCTCACTATTTTCTTTTTGGTAGAATTAGTCTTATCGTCTAACGGCCATACCTTGAATTTACCAGCCGTGGAAATATTTTTCTTTTTTTTAAATGCACCCAATAATGATAATAATAACTATTCTGTTTTTATGTTTGTTTTATTCGTAAGTATGCTGGGACACATCTCCCTGTTGTATTTTGGCGTACAGAAATATTTCTGATAGAAATTAAATAGAGTAAAGACACAACCAAGGAGAAAGCTCAGCAAACATACATGGACAGGTAGATTATTCAGTGAGACATTTCAGGATCCACACGTGGTTGCAGTTTGTAACCTTTTGTTGTTGTTGTTGTTGTTTTGTGCATTAAAGAAAATATTTACAATCGTCTTTCTTATCCTTTTTTTTTCTTTTTTTTTTCTCCTCTTTTAAATCTAAATACAAGAACGTGACAAGAACGTTTGTGTTTTCGGTGAAAACAGGCAGTTAAACTGTGAAATTACACCATCCACAAAAGATTCTACCAGAAGCTAGTCTATTTAGTGCTCAGTTTCAAAATGCATAGAATGTTTGCGCTGCAAACAATGATACACAAAATAATAATAATAATAATAATATTAATAAAATAAATAGATAAATAAATAAATAAATAAATAAATAATATCGAGACTTTATCACGGATCTTTCTATGCCTTTTTCCCCCTCCTTTTTTTTTTCCCTTTGCTTTTTTCTTTTTTTTTTTTTCTTTTTAAATTTTTTTTCAGGTCATGTCATGCATAATTTCAGTCTATTGATTGTTTTGATTTAAACGGAATGGTATTTTCTTTCCAGAAATTCTTTTTTTATTCGAAAGCCTCAGCAGTCTCTCGGCAAGAGACAGAGTCAGAGATGGCTTCTGCACGTCACCCTCTTTTTTACCTAACAAGCCCTGATCATTTTGTTTGTTTTCAATCCGTGAGACACGTAACGCACCTTGACGATTATTAGCAATTCCAGCATGGTTATTAGAGAATAACATCATCGCTTCCAATCCAGGAGACTGCGATAGTGCAAATTGAACCCCACACACCCCTTCCAAAAGCCTTCCTCCACGTAACGTTTATGATTTACAATAAACGACTTTTAAGCCCAAGTGGTTTTTTTGTCGTGTGTTTGTTCCCAACATGCACATCCCTCAGAAACAAATGTCATTCCAAACCCATCACCGGTGATTTCTTTTGCCTACCGGGTGCAATAACCTCCAGCCCTTGGAGGAAACCAAGGGGGGACCTTAACCTAAATCCAGCAGATTTGGTGGGGATGCCGGGGGGCATGCGGCTGGGAGCAGCGGGGAGGGAGGGAGGGGCGGGAGGGAGGAGAAAGAACATAGTTAACCATGAGCCTTAATGAGTCTGAACATAATCTTTTGGAGAGCATCCCCGCTCCGGCAGTTTGGCATCTGCCTCCAGATGCACCTCTGCAGAGAGAGGGACCTGTCTTTGGACGCAGCTGGAAACGCAAACCACGCAGGCGAGGGAGGAGAGACAAAGGGGTTGTGGAGTAACTTTTTTTTTCCCCTTGTTTTCCTTGAGCTAGCTAGGATTATTGAGGCAACAACGGAGAGGAAAGGGACTGCTCCCTAGCCTCGGGGGTCCGCTCCCCCGTCCCGGCCCTTGCCCCGCTCTCACCGCTCCCCCGGCACAGACAAGACCCATCGCCAAAGCCTCGCGCAAATCCGCGTTCGAAGGAAAATAAAAAACAACAGGAAAAAAAAAAAAACCAAAGAAAAATAAAGATAAAAACAAACAAACAAAAAACCCAAACCCAAGTCAACCAAAGAAAAAGTTCCCCCGCACAAAACCACCGCTGTCCTCATTCATTACTAAGCCAGGGAAAAGAAAAAAAAGCAGAAAGTAATGAAAAGAGACCCAAACCAAACGTAGCATCATCATCACCAACAGTTTCGCCTTCCGGGTTTGTTGGTCGGTTTTGTTTTCCTTCGGAAAGTTGTGACTTAGGTTTCTCGGTTTGTGGCTGTTGCTGTCACGGTATTTATTTGTGTGTGTCTGTGTGTGTTTACGCTTTAAGTTGCTCTTTCTCTCGCTTTCTGTCGGGGGGCTGGGGGGCAGAGAGGGGAGAGGGCCTCAGAAGTGACCCCCCCTGGGCTTCTAGAGCGTTTTTACCTCCTCTCTCCTCCTTCTTCTCGTTGGTGTCCCGGTGTCTTTTTTTGTTTTAATAATTGATAGTGCACCCCCCCACACACACGCTCGCCCCCCCTCTCCCCGAGTAGTTCGCGTTTAATTTCTACATCGTCCCTTGGTCCCCAGGAGCCTCCCACGGCGTCTCAGGCGACGGTGGCGGTGCGTGGGCGTCCCCCGCGGCCCCGGCCCGGCCCCCCCGGTGCCCCCGGTGCCGGGGCCGCCCCTCCCGCCCGCCCCTAGTAGGTGGCGGAAAATTTCATCCGTTTCTGCTTCTGTCTCTGGTTGCAAAACCAAACCCGCACCACGTTCTTTTTGAGGTCCAATTTCTCGGCGATGGCGGCGATCTTCTCGGAGGAGGGCCGGGGCTGGACGGCGAAGTACGCCTCCAGCGAGCGCTTCTCCGGGGCGGCGATGGAAGTCCGCTTGCGCTTCTTCTCGCCCCCATTGAAGAGCTCGGGCTTGTTCATTTTTTCCCGCTGGGCGCCCTCGGCCTCCTCCAGCCAGGCCTGCAGGATGGGCTTGAGGGCGATCATGTTGTTGTGGGACAGGGTGAGGGACTCGAAGCGGCAGATGGTGCTCTGGCTGAGGGAGCCCACGCCCGGGATCTTCAGGTTGGCCAGCGCCGAGCCCACGTCGGCCTGGGTCACCCCCAGCTTGATGCGGCGCTGCTTGAAGCGCTCGGCGAAGGCCTCCAGCTCCCGCGGGTCCGTGTCCGAGTCGCAGATGGAGGCCAGGCCGGCCGCCCCCACCACGGCCGCGGCCGAGGCCACCTGCCCCGCGGCGCCGTGGTGCGCGGCCACCAGCCCCGGGTGCGGCAGCCCCGACGGCATGTTCATGGCGGCCGGGTGCGAGAGGTGGCCCAGGCCGTGCATGTGCGAGTGCGGGTGGGCCGACGTAGAGATGAGGCCGCCGCCGCCCCCGCCGCTGCCGCCGCCGCCCCCCGCCGCCGCCGGCCCCGCCGCCGCCGCCGCCCGCCCCGTCGTGGCCGCCGCCGCCGCCGCCTCCGCCGCCGCCTCCGCCGGGCATGAGCGCCAGGGAGGGGGAGGTGATGTGGTCCAGGAGGTCGCCGGGCTCCAGCGCCTGGTGGTGGTGGTGGTGGTTGGTGGTGGTGGTGCGCCAGGGGCACGGTGGAGGTGGAGGTGCAGGGCACGCTGTTCATGGTGTGGTACGTGGCGTCGGGCTTGAACGGGTGGCTCTTGCCCTGCGAGACGGCGATGTCGACGGCGGCCAGAGCCTCGGCCCGCGCCAGCAGGGTCTCATCGAGGCTGGCGAAGATATTGCTCTGCAGCTGCGGGAGACACAAAACAGAGCGGGGTGCGGGGAGAGGAGGGCGAGGGGGCAGAGAGGGGGCAAAGTGCGGAGGGGGAAGGGGACGGGCGGGGGACAGCGTGGGGTTGCGGGAGCGATGTGGAAAAGGAGGGGGGAAGGCGAGGGAGGGGAGAGAGAGGTGGGCAAAGTTAGGGTGACGGCCGGGAAGGCGGCAGGAGGATCGGCGTGTAAGGGAAGCATGGGATCGAGCCAAGAGATTGGGGGAAGCGTGGTACAGCAGGCGACAGCCCGGGGAAGTGAGGGGAAACAGGGGGATGGGGTAGAATAATGGGGGGATGGGAGGGGGGGGGGAGCGAGAAGAGGGAGCAAAAAGGGAAAAGAAGCAAAGAGTAGAAAGGTAAGGAAGCAAGGGGGAATCGGAAAAGGAGAGAAGGAAGGAATGAAAGGAACAAATAAATTTATAAATTAAAAGGGGGGGAAACGGAACGAAAGGAGAAGAGAAAGGAAGAGAAGAAATGGATCTGTAACTCTCAGCTGGGGAATTGTGTCAAACACAAGAGCACATAAAACGCATTCCTTTCAGAGGCCGAGTCATAAAAATTAATACAGAAAGTGGATGAAGTCGGAGACTCGTGTGAACACCGCTTTCAAAAAAGATCACAGGCGCTCAGATGATTGCAGAGGAAGACATGAAAAAAACATTAAGCGCCGCTTGTCAAAATGTGCCTCGCAGCGGTTTTTTATTAATGCACATACACATACATGCAGTATACAGAAAGAGAGAGAGAGAGAGAGAAAGAAAGAAAGAAAAGTGTGTGCTTGTAGGGGAGAGAAAGAAAGAAGAGAGCTGCAGCTGTCTGTCCCTTACCGGTGGAGTTGGTAGACATGCTCTTCTTATTGCTTCCGAGCTGGAGTGTAGAGAGGGGTATTTGTGCTCAGGTAGGGTGGGATGCATGGCAAAATGAGGCTGTTTGCTGTTCATGGACATCATCTTGAAGGCTTGGCATGTAAATCCACAAACACTCCTAAAGTCGGGGGAAAGTGCTCTCCGGGCTCTCTCCTCCCGCCGGGGGAAGCCGCTGACAGCGGCGGGTGGCGGAGCCGGTGGTGGCGGCGGTGCCGCAGCGGACCCTGCCCCCGCCGCCGCCGCTGCTGCCGCGGTGGCCGAGGCTGGGCTGGGTAGGCGAGCGGGCGGCAAGGCTCCCTCCGGCCCCCGCCGTCTCCCTCGCTCCCTCCCTCCCTCCCTGGCTCAGTTCTCTGCCTGCCGCTGCCCGGCGCCGGGCGCGCTGCGCTGCGCTCTGCCCGCACCTGAGCCCCGCATCCCGTGGCTACCGCCGGGCGGGCTCTCGCGAGAGCGCGGCGGCTCCGGCTTTGACAGACATCAGCTGTCTCCCCCCCTTCCTCCTCCTCCTCCTCCTCCTCCTCCTCCTCCTCCTCCTCCTCCTCCTCCTCCTTTTCCTCCTCCTCCTTTTCCTCCCGCCGCCCCCGGTCCTTGCCTCCCCGCGCCTTGTTGCATCTCCCGCAGCCCTCTCCCGTCTCGCCGGGGCGGCGGCGGCGGGGCCACTCTTATAGCGAGCGGCACCGAGCACCGGGCGGCTGCGGCACCTGTGGCTGCCACACGTGCGCGCTGCGCGGCCGCCAGCGCGGCCCGGGGCGCCCCGATGGGGCGGGGATGGGCGGGATGCGGGGCTGGGCGCCCCTTCCCTGCCCTGCCGTCGGAGCGGCGCGGGGCACCGGCCCGGCCCTCGGCCCTGGAGCACAAAGGTGCGCTGCCCCTCCGCGCAGCGGAGCCCTGCCAGAGAAAGGGGCGCCCTCCGGCCGCTCCCCGCTCCGGCCGCGAATTTACACCGGCTCCTGGAGAAGACGGGCGGCGGCAGATATTTGTTTGAAACACTCAGAGGCTATTGTTTTCCCTGTAATTTAATTTTCCCCCACCCCGTGTAGTTTTATTGCACCTATTGCTGTGCCAGGCGCCGCGGGTGACAGCCGCTGCGCCCACGCGGGGCGTGCGTGTGCGTGAGACTGCATCTCCTCCTGCATCTCCTCCTGCATCTCCTCCTGCATCTCCTCCTGCTGCCCAGCCCCAGCTCCTGCTCCGTGGGAAAACACAAGTTGCACTGGCGTGGCCTGAAGCAGAAAACAATCACCAACTCTTTCTTTTTCTTTTCTTTCTTTCTTTCTTTCTTTCTTTCTTTCTTTTCTTTCTTTCTTTCTTTCTTTCTTTCTTTCTTTCTTTCTTTCTTCTTTCTTTCTTTCTTTCTTTCTTTTCTTTCTTTCTTTCTCTTTCTTTCTTTCTTTCTTTCTTTCTTTCTTTCTCTCTTCTCTCTCTTTCTTTCTCTCTTTCTTCTCTCTTCTTTCTTTCTCTCTTTCTTTCTCTCTTTCTCCTCTTCTCTCTCTTTCTTTCTCTCTCTCTTTCTTTCTCTCTTTCTCTCTCTCTCTTTCTCTCTTCTCCCTCCCGTCCTTCTCTGTTTCTTACTCTTCTTTCCCTCCCTTTTCAGTGGTTTATCCTTAGAATACTCTTGCCTTTGAATCAAACAGCTAAAGAGTGACCCTGTTGGTATCATGAGTGATTTGGGATTTCTGTCCCGTTTTAGAGTAGATTCTATTTTTTCTTGTAGTTGCTTATGAAGCCTGAGGCAAAACTACGGAAGGAGCCAATCTGCTACCCGCGCCTGTGAGATTAGTTCGAATCCTTAGCGAGCGGCCCAAGGTGAATCCTGTCCTGTCCCTTGGGGCACTCTGGAGCCGTCCCTCGGTGACCGATCAGATGCTGCCTTGCTTGTTTCAGCAGGGCTGCAGGCAAGCAGGCAGCGGGGAGAGGCAGCGGGGTGTTTGGATCAGGGATGTGACAGCCAGGGAGTGCATCGGAATTGCTCCGTTTCTCCTGAGCGCCTCTTATTTATGCGCATAAACACAGCCGAAAGGTCACGCAGGAAAACACACACGCGCACACAACAGCACACACCACAACCCCAAGTGAAGACGCATTTGTCTTCATAAGCCTTTCCCAAGCTCCCCAGCCAGTCCAGGAGGAAGGAGGGGAACGTCTGCCAATTACTTGTGCGAGAGGGAGCCAGGTCTCCATCCATTACCGTGTCCCCTGGGGTCGCGAAATGCAACTTCATCTCTGAAGGGGGTGAACTTGAAACTGGGATTGGGCTCTCCTTATTTATCGTAATCATTGTATCAGAATCCACAAACCGTACTTTATGTATATTTATTGACTTTTTTTTAAAGCCATAAGTTATTCTAGCCACTTCTCAGCTACCATCCATTGTAAAGGAAAACGCTCCTGGGAAAGGGAGTAAGGAAGTGGGAGACATCAGGGGTTTTCGCCAAAGCTGCTGAAAAGCGCCCAGCTCCAGGAGCAAGGCCCGAGCCGAGCAGGCCTGCCGTTCCCGACCACGGCGAGATCCAGCCCAGAGCCGCCGTGCTCCCTGGGCTGAGCTCGGCGAGGCAGGGAGGCGGATTACCGGGATCATGCCCTCGTCCCGTGGAGAAAGGCGAGAGATGCTGTTCCGTTTGGATGCATGGGTGCTTATCAGTGTGCCTCTGGCGAACCCCACTCTCCAGGATGCTGTCAGACCAAGTTCATCAGGTTTCTCGAAGGAAAAGGCTGAGAGAAAGGAAAACTGTGCGAGAAGGGAAAATTGTGCGAGCGGTGGCACATGGGAGGGTTTCCAGGCTAAGCGGTGACCTGCCTTCCTGCCCACGTACCACCGGGCACTTGCTTTGCCTCTGCCCCCCCCGGATCTTTAACTTCTGGGCTGGCAGCGAGGGCAGGCAGGGAGTGCAGACAGCCCGGGCAGGGAACGGGTTCAGTTCCGAACCGGAGGAATGGGAACATCCGGCTATGGCAGGTGCTGCTGGGCGAGACCTCTCCTTGGCTGGGGGACATCAAACCCCCCACCAGTACTTTTAAAACGACCCCTTCTGTTCACCTGGCTAATTTTTTAAGGCCAGAAAGGCAGAGAATCCAGGCCCTCCTCCCACCTCCACCCCCCAGCTCTAGCCGGAGGCTGAGGAGGTGAGTCCCTTCAGGAGTTCTAAGGGTCCCCACTTCTGAGGTGTCTTCTGAACCCTGGGATGGGCGTGGGCGCGCCGTCTCGGCAGCCTGCGATATGCATCCTACTGGATTCTCCTCGGGGGGCAGCAGTCCGGCCCGGCTGGAGACACACCCCCTGTCAGGGGCTCCTCGCTCCATCGCTGGAGCCACTCGGGTGGCGGCCGCCCGAGGGACGGGGGTGGCGGCGTGCGGGGCAGCGAAGCCTCCCGAGCCCGGGGAGGAGGCGGCTGCTGCTGCCGGCCCCCGCCCGCTCCTCGCTGCCCAACCCGGGGACAGATGCCTCCTTAGGGGGCTGCAGCCAAGTCTTCCCTCTGTCTGACTTTCCGGAGAGGGGAGAAGAAGGACAAGGGGGTTTTTGTGCAGCACCGTTTGGTCTGTCGCTTAATCAAGTCCCGGAGGAAAACTTTTCTTCTCAGTCCTTGGGACTTTTTTTCCCTCTTTCTCAAGAGCTAAAGCGCTAACTTTAGGCTAACTTTTAAAGCATCGCTAAAAATTGCCGCCTGACCGTAACTCCCGCCTCTGAGGCGCTGCAGCAGCCGGTCCCGCCGCTGCCCTGCTGCTTGCTCGGCCGCACCGAGCGCAGGGGCCGCTGCCCCAGGGGGCTCCCCGGGGCCCGCCGGGAACCTGCACCCCCTTGTCACCAGCCCCCGGTGGCCCCTTTGTCCCCGCCACACGCTGCCAGCTCCCCGGCAGACGGCTTGAGCCAGGCTCAGAATCGCGCGGGCCTGGTAATAGATTTTATTTTAATGTTCGCTGTTGTTTCTATTCCTCGTGGGTACGCCCAGCCTCATGAATACTGATGGCAATAAACTCGCAGGCTTTGAGGAGCGAGTTCATTGGCGACAGGACCGTACTGTAGCCCTACGTTTATGGCCCGAGATGCTCAATAAAGCAAGGGAGGCACATATATATCCAAATTTACTTGTCTCCCGTAGTTTCCTCCAGCTTCAAATGCAAGAAATAGGCAGAATTCCTTAATTGACTGAACTGCCTATCTCGAGAAAGCAATAAAGTAACCCCTTATTCCCATAGTGAAACGATTTATAAATTAATTACTGTAACCCATTGTATTTGATTTCTCTTTTTAGGATTCCCCAAAGATGAATATACTAAAGCTTATGATATTAACTATTAACGTCTGATCATGGTTTGCTATATATCCCGACTTAAAAAAAATAGCTAATGTGGATCTCACCGCTCACTCTAAACCCTCTGGATATTTTCATTTCAGCAAATGTTAGCTTTACACTTTGCAGTCGCGGTATTTGTCCTACCCTGAGTGTCACTGGGAGCACTGAGACAAAACCTACAGTACACGTGTTATTTGGTGAAGTTCACAGAAAGTCAATATCCCATTTAAAGTAAACGCTGTTTTCCCTTTAAATGATCAAAATTAACCTTCAGAAGAAAAAACCAAAACGCACAACAAAACACAACCAACCCTTTGGGTGAACGCACAAAAAGTATTTCCTTGTCCTAATGAGGACTTTCCTTACATCAGCAAAGACCTGCTAATTACTGATGTACAAGCCGCAATAATTGCTTTTGCAGCCAAAGTGTAGAATGTTGTCATATTAAAAATTGAAACGCTTGATGGTGATTTAAGTCCCAAGGTAGTTCACAACGTGCCCTTTCGGGAAAGGAGGGAGCCCGGAGCAGCTAGGGAGAGGTCCGGTGGAAAACACCACAGGTCCTGTTGGTAGTAAAGTTTCTCGCTCTCTATTTCAAGTGACGCGGAGGAATTAAAAAGCGCACCGAGAAGCCCTTTCAGCACAACATCCCCGAAACATCCCTGCTCCCTTGCAGCCCCGCTCCGTGGGCAAACCGGCTGCTGACTTTCACCCGCGCCCACGATCCTTCGCGTTGCACGGACGCCACGTTTCGGTGGGGTAGCAGGAAAACGCAGCTTTCTGCCCCCCGAGAGGCACGAAGGGCGCTCCGAGGGGCCAGGGCTCTGTCCCAGCCGCGTCCCCCCGCGCCCCGGGCCCCGCTCGGCTGCGCAAACGGGGAGCGGAGCGCTCGGCTCCCCCGCCCCCCCGCGCCAATCAAAGCACCTTCCGAGGGGCTGGGAAGTGGTTGCCTTGTCATGTAACACATTGCCCTGATTTATTATAAAATTTTAACGAAATCATGCATATTTTAACAGCCTTTAATCACTGCATGAAAATTTAATTCATGAACTGTAGCGCGTTTAAATAAATGAAGTGTTAATTCATTAGGATTAATTAATTTGTTAAAGGATTGTGTGCAAGGTTAAGGTGGAAGAAAAACTCTTTGTTGGTTTCAAGTCTTAATCACCGCGTTTTGTTAACAGTGAAGGTGGGAAAAAGAACGGCAATGAGGGTTTGTGTGGGGAGGGGGAGCCCGGGGAGGACAGCACCGGGGAGGAGCGAGCCCGTGGCCCACGGACACGGGACACCTCGGCCTCGTCCGGCCTTTTCTCCGAGCTGGGGGCTGTAATCCTGGCTGAGCAGGTGGAGGTCGAGACCCTGGCGGGAAGGGATGGGGCAGGCGCATCCCCGCGACCCCCTCTGGGCAGGGCACACGGGCTCCGCGCCGCTTTCCTGCCTGGCAGCCAGCGCCAACACTTCTCTCCCCAAAATTTGGGGACAGCTCTAAGGCGGCCAGGATAAAAAGCACCCCCGACACGGTTTTCTGTGAGAGCCGGGTGGCCTCGGAGCCGCCCAGGCCTGGGGCTGGTCCGTACTGCTTTCCCAGGCATGCTGCCAAGGGGAGAGAGAGTCGGGAAAGGGACAGGGACTCTTCTCATCCCGTGCCTGGGTTCAGTCGGCACTTGCTGCTGGCTTGGAACGGGCCCCTGATGGCCCCATGAGCAGCTTGGCAACTTGTCTCAGCTTCCCTGAAAAGCTCCCCAGCACCCACACAGCCCGTAACAGCTTTAGGGAGGAGATAATGCTTTTTACTTAGGAGAAAAGCTGAGAAAACTGGGAATACTCAGCTTCATTTGTTCTGCATCCCAGCTTCACTCTCCCGCTCTCTCTCACCACATGCACAGCTGTCACACACAAGCTTTCCAGCTGTGCTTTTCCCTCCACCCTTCAGCTAATGAAGATGGCTTTCCCTGTTAGGGCTGGGGGACACTGAGGCAGTACCTCAATGCTGGGCCACAAAGGCAGGACAGCCAGGCCACCCCTCTAGGCCAGGCCTGACAAGCAGGTGGCTTGTCACAGCAGTAGAGGACTGCTGCAAGGGAACAAGGTGCAGGAAGGGCTGGACATGGATTAGTAGCCAGAGGGGCAATCCTTGGAATAACCACAAACCTCCATATTGAGTTACCTCAGAGCTGCTTTTCCCTGGTTCAGACCTGGGAAGGAAAAAATGTAGAAGCCTTAGTTCATTTACATGGGGATGCTCTTATGCCAAAAAGTAGCAAGGAAGGAGTGTCCACAGTTTGCAAAACTTTAACCATAACCACAGCACAAAAGAGGTGTGTAAGGGCTGTTATTTCAAGCCTACAGTTGCTGGGAGTCAGAGGCATGACTTGGATGCTGTGCAAGAATCAGGATCAGATTCAGTTTAAGCTGCCTTGAAAGGGCATTATCAGGGGAGGCAAAAAGGTGAGAAATGAAGGTTGAAGGATGAGAGACCAAGTTAGCACCCCTTGTACTGCATATAGAAACTGTGCATTGTCTCCCTTGCCCCCTTCTGAAAGGTTCTTCATGAAGAGACAATAGTGCACATTTAAAACCAAACACAGCCGAAGTCTGTGTCTGGTGCTTGTAGGCAGAGCTATTCTGGTAGCCCCTCACCTGAGGAAGCAATACCAAGCAGAAATAAGGCCTATAGGAAATGGTGGATAAGCAGGTCACTTGCCAGACTTTGTGTAGGTAAAACGGAGGATAACTAAGTAAAAACTTGACCTTATCACTCCTGGTCTTACAAATAACCCAAAAGATTTCACTAACAACAAACTTAGACAGGTAGCAAACTCACTTCCCAGAGCTACTTACAGTCCTGGAGAGCATTCTCATGTGTTAAAATCTGAAAATTGCCTTGTATTTAGTACAGTAGGTATTACCAGATGAAGTAAAAATTTTATGAGTTATTAAACATCATTAGACATAATAAATCTCATCTGGACATCACTGGGAAATGTCTATTGTCTCAATAAAAAATTTAATACTAAACCAGCAGGTCTTGTGTATTCCAGTTCTACATTACTATATAACTAGGTAACTACCATGAAAAATTGACAGCAATGAGCTCTAGTTTGGACCAGTGTATCAAGTGCAGGAGATTAGGCAAGGAAGGCATCGACTGAACACAGCCTGGAGAACTGAAACCTCGTGTACAGCTGAGAAATTTATACCTGAAGAAACCCCTGCCATTACATTTAGCTGAAATTCTGGAGTTGATATTGCACTGATCGCACTACCAAATTTTAAGCCAAGAGGAATGCAACCTTTTTAAGTCTATGCTTGGCTCTTCTATTCAAACTGCAAGACATGTGTGGTCAAAACACCTGTATCGAAAAGCAAGGCTGTATGTGGTGTTCCTGCTCAATGGATGAGTAACATGAAAAAAACTCCTTTATTCTAGTTTGATTTCAGGCATGACACTGGTTTTATTCATGCCTCTGTAGCTGGAAGTGAAAGATGAAAAATCAGAGTGTAAAATGAAGCCCATAAATTCACTCCCCCCACACCACAATGAAATAAACCCACAACACACAGCACTTACTGTGTGTTTGTGATTGCTCTGCAACACAAGGATGTTTTCATAAAGTGTTTGTCTCTTCTCCCAAAGAGTTGAAGCAAGGCAGCATTTTTTGACTCTTAGTAAAACTTGTTAAATCAAGTAACAGATAACTTACAGATGGTTTTGAGAGTTCCCTAATTTCTGAAAAATATATTAAAATTGAACAACTAGATTTTTCTGTGAAGATTAACAATTCAGGTGGTATACTGAAAGCAGTATATGCAAGCACAATGCCATCCAACCACAAAACACTGGACTGTTTGCAGTCTCAGTTTTCATGACTGCATGCATGGCTTGAATGATGACTTTTTGGTAAAGCTCAAAAAAGAAAAGTCCCAGTTCAGAATGAACACATCAATTGCACAAATTCATGCTCACATTACAATGGGAGGTGTAGTTCTTGTTCAAAAAGCTTACAGAACCTAACTCTACAAAATGAGCCAGTCCATTGAAATTTTCCAAGTAGCTATCGCTCTTTTCAAAGGGAAAAAAGGCAGCATATGGATTTTTCATATCATAGGTATTGATGAAGCGAGGACGTCTGTTTCTAAGAAATGCCATCAGAGTCCTATAGAGAAAGAAAAAAAACCCTCTGCATCTTGTAATTAAATATGGCCTTAAAAAGAACTTAAAACACAATAATGCAAAGAAACCAATTTTGCTCTGCTGCTTAATTAGGTCTCCTGCCTGTAGCAGGCCATCACATTATGTTGACCTGTGCAATACTTTCTGGAAGAGTCACCTCCAGAGAGGCCGAAAGCCATTTCCATCAACCGCATCAATGCTGACACTGGAATGGTACTATGTCTAACAAGGAGGAGGAAGGGAGATTTTTAATTTCTTTTTTTGTGAATAAGCTCAGGTTTATGCTTTACAAAACTTAGATATGTATTTTCCAAATTAGGGGAAAAAAAGTTTCCCCCCTTTTTTTTTTTTTTTTTTTTGGCTAATTCAATATTTGAGGCAACATGAAGGATTACAGTGCTTATAACATGTTTTATTCAATTCACATAGAAAAGCATGCAGTATTAATGTAAAATGGTACAGTATTAATGTAAGATGTTCAGTGCACATTAGGTAAACAAATCATTAGCATACAAACCCATTTTTATGGTCTATACAGGCATACTAAACACATTTAGAATAACAGTGATTTTTGGGCACTAAATTAAAAATTGTGCTTAACTTCAAAAAGAGACAAGCCATAATTACAGTGTTAAAAGTGATATTTTCTAACTGAAGTGCTGTGACCCTGAAAAGAAAGGGGCTGCTACCTTACACCCACTTAAAACAAGAGTTTCAGTACAGTACAGTGCTATGAAATAGTCTAAGCAGAAACATTTCCTCTGGGAGGCAGGTTTTATGGCAAAACTGGCATTAATTTATAGCAATTTCATGAATCCATAGGATATATGGCCAGTAGCTGCCTTACATGCACAAAATGTAATCTTTAGGAATGGGAAATGTAACCTTTAAAACTAATTCTTACATAAATGACTAATTTGACAAGACCACTTAGAGCTGTCAAGGAGCCATTAGCTGCGCTCACAACTGGAAGAGCATGTAATCTGATAACTTAAAGAGCATCAAAAACTCCCAAGCCCCCAGGTAAATAAAATGCCCAGTCAAAAGAATCTGGAATGGTTCATTCCTTGGGAAAGAGCTTGCAATGGGCAGGCGAATGTTCAGTTTTCACATAGTCGAAAACGACAGGATCAGAACTACATGGAAGTCATTAAAAATTAAGTTCACCTGTAAATATTAAACATTTGCAGGTTTACAACTTTGAGTCACGTTTGATTTCCTAAGCAGAATCAGTTTTTGGTGGTTTTTGATGGACTAGCACTGGAAAGGCTGTTTTGAATTTTCCTCTTGGTTGATTGACTGACATTTTTATTTTTCCTTTCAGCTGTAAAGGAAGATACCCAAGGAGGATTAATCTGACTTTGAAGATCAGATGACATCTTTAAAAAACATGAACCAAACTTCTGTTCCTCAAATAACCTTTGTGAGTTACTGAACAGTACATTTGGGGAAAAGTCCCTTTGAAATAAAGAGTTTGGAGGTTTGGCATCAGTAGCCACTACATTTTGGCCTGTAAACAGTGGAAAGTGATCATTCATATCTACGTCAGATGGGGAGAGGTTGGAGAACATAGCAGGTTTCCAGCCAGTTCTGTCAGCTACCAGATCGCTTGTCTCCGGACCCTTCATACTCTGCTCCTCATTCATCTCTTCCAGATTCTTCTCTGTTCCATTTATAAGTTTAGCGCACTCTGTTGACTTTGAAGAACCATCAAGATCAGAGGACTTGAAATTATAGCAGGGGCTCTTGCTGTTGTCTGACTCGGACATCATTGAGTCCAACTCAGAAATTTTATCGAGGTAGGCAGCATCCATAGAGGCTTCGCTGGAGGTTCTCGTGCGGTTCATTTCGGAAGAGCAGAGAGTATGCAATCTCTTAGGCAAGCAAGAACTTGTTTTATCACTGGACTTTGCCGTTGTCTCATCTGACTGACCAGCAACTGAATTTCGCTCTGACCCATCAAAATCTAAGTTCTCAGCAAAATTTGTTGGGCAGGTGCCCCAAACCCCTGATTTTCCTGCAGTAAAACAGTTCAGCTTCTTTTCACTATTACAGCTGCTTGTGCTGTGCTTGGAAGAATCTTTGCTGCAATCATCTGAAGTGTCATGAAACCCTTCAAATTTCAGTTTTCTCAGGAATGTTGATGGTTTTCTTGCATTTTCTTTTCCATCAGGAGTGTTCAATTGAAGGCGACTGAGAGACAGAAAAGGAGCGCACGGTGGTGGAAGATCATAAAGCTCTTCATCTTTGTATGGGGTGCATTCCTCAATTTTATTCCACTGGTCTTCTAAGCAGGCATCCATATTTGTACTATTTTCATCCAGGAGAACCCTGTGACATCCTGGAAATAGTTCTTTCTTTGGGGCACACTGGGTATTTGAGCTGTTCAAGCCATCTTGACTAGAAGAGCCTAAACAAGTTCCACCACTTGTCAGCTGCTCAAGACTGTCAGGACTCTGACTGGTATTCAAAGCCTTTTTCTCCTCAGCTGGGGTTTTCAAACAAGTTGTATCTTCACTGCTCTCACCTCCTTCAGCATCTGTGGAAAGCACTCTCTCACTAACAGCACTCACTGTCTGGCTTCCTTTGCCTGCTTTTTTCAGCTGTAAGAGCTGACACTCTATTTCTTCTATATATTTATCACTTCTTTCCAGTGCCTTTTTCAGACGGTTCATTTCACGTTCACTTTGTTCCACTTTGGAATGAAGTGCAGCTACTGTAAACCTACAAAACCTGCAATAAGTAAAAAAGAAAGAAAATATTAAGCTGGAAAAATATATTCTTGTGAAGGTTTGCAAGCTCATTTCAAGACAGAACGAAGCTATTAAACATTCAGTTAATTTGAAAACAAAAGTCAGAACTTCCCTCTGCTAGTTATGAAAAAAAAACCCAAATCTGAAATCATCACAAATGACATACAGGTGGAGGTGATACATGAAAAGACAAAATTAAAGTATTAGTGGTAGCAAGGCAATAACAAGCAGATTACCCTTCCAGGGGCTGGTTCTATCAATTCAACTCAAATATGCATGAAGAATTATCCCCTAAAACAATGGCAAAGATTTATGATAACATTTGAACAGTGGTCCACATCTTGAAATATTTACATTCAATCATTTTCCTACAGTACAGCAGTGTTTTACAATACATTTCTTTCACAATGTCACCTTGTCAAAAACAAAATGCTGATTTGAAATGCTGAAATTGCATTAGTCCTTTGAGGTGGTTTAAATACTTACATAGACAATTTCAATTATATTCCTGTTAGATATACAGCTTTTCCTCACCCATCCTATGGATGGCATATCCACTTTGAGTTACTTGTTTTTCTGAGCTTTACAACCAGAACAATCTGATTTTTGTCTTAACTCCAATACAAAAATCTGCTGCCTGTGGTTTGTGAAAGTTGTGTGCTATGGGGTTTCCAGCTTGAGCACATTTTCAACTGCCAAGATACGGACTCGCCTTCCCCTCATCCTCCACCAGCTTTCAAGACTGACCTTCCCCAGAGGGCAGGTGAACGTTTCAGCTATATGCCCTGACTAATTCTAACCTGTCACTGACAGGTGAGCACCAGGGAATTCCTTGCTCCATCCAAGCCTTTCAATTTACAGAAAGAAAAAACAATTAAAGTTCTGATATTATTAGAAAGGAGGGAAGGACCTGCAGCCACCCTGCAACTCTGACAAATAAGGTTTTATTTATATCACAAAGAAAGGACAATTCTCTATGTGGGCTTACACTGAATTTCCATTTTCCATCTTGCAGCTCTGTGTTACAGCACAGGCTTCTATTTAGTCTTTCAGCTTAAACACTGCCTGAAATTTCTGTGTTTTTCTTTGTTTGTCTGCCTGTCCCTCCCTCAGAGTCACACTGAATTTCTATTCCATTTTCCCCATTCCATCAGCTCACCTCTTCAAAAAATGCTCCCACTGCAACCCTTGGATCAGTGAAATCTGAAGATGGGTATCTGTGGCCTCCAACTATGCTGGCAAAACAGCCATGGACACATGCATGCATTTCCAGCAAACAATCAAACCATACTCTGCTTCTTCAAGTTGTGAGCTTGAAGCAGAAGGAAGCTGCTGTATGCTGACGACTGGACAGCTGGGAAAAGCAATAAGGGCTATCATAAGCCCCAAAAAATTGGGCAGGAGTGACCAGATCTACTGATATATTTCACTGTTTAACTGCTTCTGCATATTTAAAGAACTCTGAAGACTTTGGTGTAGATGGTTCAGTGATGGATAAGATTTACAGAACAGTCTAAGTCACTTCTGTCACAGCTAGCAGACCACTTTTTAAATTAGAACAGCCTAAGCTTCACACAGTTTTGGTGTGTACCACTCACTTCCTTGTAGACAAGAAATGGCAATGTAGAAATTTTATATTTAGTAAGATTTCTTTTTTCCCCAAAAGAAGCTAGCTGGACTGCAACTTGATGGAGGCAAGGACCCCTTCACCTCCACAGGATCTCTACCCAGTTATCTTCATGTTCATAAAAGAAGAAGACAGACAATTTTTCATTTCCTTGCTCTATGGGAAACAAGTTTTCCCAACTGCTTATAGCAGTTGGTCCATTTCTAGCTGCACACAAGAGGGAAATGGGAAAAAAAGGCACAGAAGACTTTCTCTCTCCCCTATGAAACTAGGTAAAAGCAGAATCACAGCTCAAGAAAGTTTCCATTATATTTTCAGGGGAAGGGGGTTACATGAAATGAGCATCCTTATATACAACACATTTTGGTTTATTTTCTCCTCCAGTTGAAGGAACACAGATTTTAGTTTGATACGGATGGAGTCACTGTGGCACAGCAGGGCCCAAGTAAGAGCCTTCCCACTTCCTAAGGTGATCCAGAGGTATTTCTTTTGCCTTTCTCTTACAGACTTATTCACACAGTCTTACAGGAGCAAACCCTACACTCCCTAATAAAAGACAGAAAGATGATACAAAAATACAATTTGGCTGAATAGCCAAGTGACAGAGGGGGAAAAATGCTTTTGTAAAACAAGGAAGATTTTCTGGAGTCTCCTCTAACAGACGTGCTGACATAAAAATGAAAACATGTTTACATTTATATGCATACCTGGTAATTCCTTTTTAATGGAAGAATGGTGTAATATGTTTATTTAATGCAAATAGCATTAGTGACAGCCTGAGATTTGCTTATGAGGAAGCACTGTATTCTCAAGTGTAGCTTTTATAACAAGTGTCCTCAGGTTAAAAAAATACAGTATGTTGTTCAAAGGCAAATAGCATCACTAATATGTTAATTGTTGCAGAGGGATGTGCTTGGGAATTTTGGTTTTCAGAAATGTAACATATGACAAGCTGCCTACAAAGTAACTTCTGCAGTTAGGCATTAGAACAGTACTTGCTTTCTGCTCCTGCTTAAAGACTTCCATACATTTATTTCCTAAATTTTCAAGGACATAGATTTTTAAGACAGCCAATTACTCCAAATATAGGTACTTTAGTGACTGATCTAGCAAGCCAGGAGAGAGCTTGAAAACATTCATATTTTGGTTAAAGAAACCAGAACCCTCCCAATCTCCCCAAACCAAACCACTTTTAAGAGATTTTTTCTTTTTTTTCCCTTCAGATGTACAGTGAGCCTTGCTATAGCCAAAAATTATGATCTTATGGCAATAACAAAATAATGCAATACAGTTACATGAAAATAAATTTACAATTCACCTGACAATCCAGATAAATTATATTTCCTGAAGTATTTTAATTATTTCACACTTGGTAACAAGGTGATGAATTCTTTGGTAGAAGTTAAGGTATTTAGAATACATGTGGTAAAGAGCACACATATACCAAAAGGAAAGCCATATTCTCACACATGGAGAGACTTTTGAGTGTCTTGTTCTTTAGTTGTATCAGTGAAACAACGACTTTGGATCTCACTGCATTTCAAGTACATTCTTCGTATAGAAAACTGCAAGCCCAGAAAAACAAAATCATCACTCATAAAGTGAACAGGAACACATTTCAAGTGGGATTTGGATCCTTAACACAGACACCTAACAATATTTTACATCACCTAAAGTCTTTTACATGATTGCTGGCCCCACACATCACTCTGGAAGGATGAATCTACAGACCCTGTATCACAGCTACCAGCCCCAGGAACGGCAGTGTATATGTTATGGTGTCTGAAGTGATACTGGATGTCTACATGAACATTTCAAGCTTGTATTTCAGGACCTTTCCTCAGTCAGAGTCCCTTTTCTTGTCCAGCATGATTCTAACCTGACACCAATCAGAAAGCTGCAGTCATCTCTCACCTATAGTGAGCAGGAAGAACTAACATTGCTGGAGTCACCCTCCTTTGCATTATTCCACAACTGCTCCCTCAGTTATGTTTGAGTACCCCTATCCTGATTTTATCTGGGATACAGTTACCTTTCTTCAGAGTGGCTACTATGGGACTATGTTTTGCATATGTGATGGAAACAATGCTGATAACACAGGGACTGTTTTAGTTGCTCCTGCGCCGTTCTTACAACAGTGCAGTTGTAAGAAAAACATTTTGCAACTCCTGTGCAGTTCAACAACAACTCCTGTGCAGTTCTTACAAGGCATCTTCTGCCTCTTAACCCACCAGTGAGAAGGCTGGGGGTGCATAAGAAGCTGGGGAGGGACACAGCTGGGGCAGCTGATCCCAACACACCAAAGGGACATTCCAGACCATTAACTCATTACACTCAGAGTAAAAAGCTGAGAAACAAAGAAGTAAAGGTGGGATATTCTGAGAGACAGTGTTTGTTTCCTGAAGTCACTGTTAGGCACAGATGGAGACCTGCTTTCCTGGAGACGTTTGAACACCTGTCTGTCTGTGGGAAGTGGTGAATGAATTCCTTGGTTTGTGCACAGCTTTTCTTTTCCTACTGAACTGTCTTTACCTCAGCTCATGGGTTTTTTCACTTTTACTTCTCCACTTCTCCACCCCAAGAGGGGAGGCAGTGAAAGGCTGTGTGGGGTTAAACCACGACAACTTCTGAATAAGTCCATTTAGAAACTGTTTGTGAAGTCAAAGAACAAATTTTTCAGTTGTTTCTTCCTTCTCTTCTTACTTATGAGTTCTGCAAATTCAGCTTTAAGGTTTTATTTTACACATCAGTGACCACTAACTGCAGCACATCTGTCTGGCTGAGCCCTTGAGTCAGTTTAAAACCACACAATCTCAAACAAACTTTTCTCTTTCTGGACAGCAAGTAGCTGCAATGGACAGTTTTCTTGTATAGCCACTTCCCAAAGACTGGGGCTGCAAGACTGCAATGGAAATTGACTCTCCAATTCTAATCACCTGATGGCCCAGGCTGGGGACCACCCTGCAGTTCAGGATGCATCCTCCAAAGGAAACAAAGGGTGAAAAGTAGAAAATGACAAGGTACTAGAGTCTGAAATTAGGGCAATGCCCGAGTGTACAAACAAAACCAGCCCCATCATTTAGATACACATTTTCCCTTGGGTTCTGCAGTTGGAAGGGAAGAAAGGGAGGAAATTCAAGAACACACCAGCTGAAAGACCTACTACTTTCTACAGTTCTTCGGTGGTATTATGTACCAGCTGTACCAGTTCTGCAATTCCCCTCTATATCACCTATGCAGAAACACCTTGGCAACAACCCAGGTTTCATACAACTATCTCAAAAGTGTGTCATATTTGCATAGACATCAGAACTAAAAAAAGCATTACTGCCAGATGAGGGCCTGTTCCTAGCAAGCAAAAAAACCCCAAAACCCACAAAAAGTCAAGACATACAGTCCACTGGGAACAGACAAGTCAGGTTCATTCTTTGAAGTGAGCTTCCACTTTCATGAAGGGAATTGGCTGAATTTAGACAAATATCCAAAGCCTCTCCAAGCATTTTAACATCTATCAGTGAATCACTGACTTTCCATGTAAGAAAGGCAGATTATCCCTAGCAAATAGCAAAAGCTAGAAAGAATTATTTCAGAACTACTAAAAAAAAACCCAATCCTCTTGGAAACCTCACAAAACCAGAGTATGATCCGAATGTCCTTACCCATCTGCCTAAGGTTTAGACCTTCATGCCTGAAGTGGGCACTTTCTCAGGATTTAATGCTATGACTCAAGAACTCAGAGCTCATTTGAAGGCTATTTATATGCTACTTTACTTTACTTTTAAGGCCACACTGCAGCTAGTCTTCAAAAATGGTCACTCCTCTAGACCAGCAAACTTGCAGAGAGGTGAGACCATAGCCCAGTTTTCTATCAGGGAAATGTTTTCTATCTAGCAAATGTTCTTACCCTCTGGATAAGGGTTTTTAGAAGCCTATTTATAGGCCTGGTGAAATGCAGATTGAATTTTGTATTCTGGTATGGGCAGAAATATTTGAGCTAGGTACAAATTTAATGTAGTAAAGAATGATGAAGAAAATCAACAGGTCAACAGGTTCAGATTTCAGTGTACCTGAAGTCACAAATCTAGACAAGATAAACAGTAAAAGTGAGGAACTGTTCCTCCCTCCTTAAACTGCAACAATAAAACAACTTGCAAAACCAGAGAAAAAAGATAATGCAACAATTTTATGCATGTTACAGACAGTTTCTCAGACTGGGATTTTAACTGGCAGAAGTAATTAAATATTTAAGGAAAAGACTCCTAGGAAGCCTAGAAGTCTGGTTCAAACCGATTTGAATCTAACCATTCATAAAATACACTATACCCTGGAGTAGATGGACTTGCTAGTTATTTTCCTTCAGGTAAAAAGCAAACTTCCCTTTGCCAAAAACGCTTTTAGATCCACTGTGCCCTGCCAATAGACCTAAGAGTTTTCTATTTCAAGTAGAGCTGGAAGTAAAAGGACTTTATTATCCTGCAAAACTTAAGTTTCAGAAGTTTTTTTGTTCTGTATCGTGAAAGTGGAAGTTGTTCAAAGTCATCAGGAGAAAAGGTAAAGAAAAAACAAACAACAACCACAAATCAGTCTGATGTGCCTGAGAAATGGAGGACTTTGGTAAGGATGCAGGTCTTTGGTAAGAATCAGAGCTAGAAACTTACACTCATTTGCCTTTCAGACCTGTGTCCCAATTATATGACAGTATGGTATTCTGGTGAAGGTCTTGTCTCAAAAATGTTTTCAGGAAAAAAAAATAAAAAGCTAATCAATAAATCAACATCATCGGTTTAAAAAATGTATAAAAATTCCTGACATAGCTGAAATATCGATTATATTGACATACATGACATTTTTCAGCAGGTTTTAATGGATAAGAACAAAGAAAAAACAACCCAAGTCTATGATAAAAGGAAAGTTTTTTATTGACCACTGAAGAGACTAATTATACTTTTCCCTGTGATGTAAGAGGTAGAGTCTGTGTTACAAAGGGGATCATTCACCTGCCATTAGTGTTCCCTCTTCTGTAAAGCAAAGTCCACTAAAACAATTTATGTTGAGCTATTTAGCTCCAATGTCATCATGCACAAAATGAACTACAGTTGGGATATACAGGGACTGAATACTGACAAAACCTTTACAAAATATTTTGATAACAGTTTTATTTAGTTACTTTAGTTATTTGTTTGAACATGAATCCATACCTGAGAATCTGAAGCTAAGGAATATATGAAAAATGAAACAACAGTGGTGACACTAAATTACAAAAATCCAATTCAGTAGCTATTTTAAATTACATTAGAGACCTACTCAGACGCTTTTGCAAAAATTACCTTCTGAAAACTTCTGAATAAAGCACACAGGAACAACTATACTTGCAAATCCATGTACTTGCACAGAAGTTTAATTCTAGTGACATTGTTGGGGTCTGATACCTATGCTTTCAATTCTGATTTTATAGGCATGTTAAAAACTCCATCTATTCCAAGCCCTGTTCAAAGTCTTAAGCCTAGCTGAAAGACCCTTTAAATATTATCAAAGTTTGCCATCAGAGCTGAAAGAATATTTAAAAAATGTCTTGATGTTAGGTCTGGATATTGACCAGACTAATGACCACAAGGACGAAAGTTAATTTAAAAACTCTGCTAACAACATTAAGATAGGAGAGATTTCTCACCATCTGAAGGATGTACCTGGGATTGGAAAGAATAGAGTTTGATATGCATCAAAACATTAACCTAAAGAAAGGCAATAAATGGGTTAATTCCCACACTTTGAAAGGGGACACTAAAAGCACAAATGAAAAATGAGGAAGGAAGGTAACTTTTTAAATAGCAATTTGGCAGAACTGGTACTGGTCATTGTGCTAGAAGTGTCAGGTAAAGGAAACAACAAAAAGGTATTGCAAGATATTGATATAAGATGTTTTAGAGGACAGAAGACAGTTTTTCTGCTGTAGTTAGTGCTACCAAGATTCTTGTAGTCTAGTAGTACCAGTTCTAAGCATTATGACTTCAGAAAGCCATAAACACTGGAGATTCTTGAGTGCAGAGCAAAACCAAATAAACACAAGTTTACTTTTTCTCTCGAGTCAAAAGTATCTAGAAGACCTGGACAAATTCGATCTTTAAGATGTGATGAGGAATGAATGGGTATAGGCTGGATGAATCAAAATTGCTAAATTTAATGTGCTGAAGGGTTTTTTTCAGGACAAGTTTTTCCTTGCATGCACTTAAATTCTTGTAGCACACAGTGGGCTCAAAGCAAAGGCAAGACTCAGAACAGCAGAATCAGGTACAGAAACACAATCTCCAGAAGTGTTTGAACTGTTCCTAGCCCAGTTTAAGCCAGATTCAATTAACATCCTAAATCCCACACACAGTTCTAGGGTTATCACAGGCCAAAGAAAATTCCCAATAGGCAGGCAGGATGCGATATTTGTCCAGAAGACTAAAAAAATAATAATAAAAAAATAATAGCAGAGACACAGGCCAATCTAGTAGACATCTGGATTGCAAGACAGACCCTGACACTGTCCAATTTGTAGTCCCATGTGGCTATATCTGGGCTTCTAAAGCAGAAAGTGACAGGCTATTGTTTTAGACAACCACAGTAGAGCATGCACAAGCTAGAAGAAAGGGAAATTGTCTTCACTGGGGAGTTTACCTGATATCAGAAAAGTAAAAATCAATTTAGATTACCTGGTCTCTTCTAGATTTTCTTTTCTCGGATTTATTTAGTTATACCTATTTATTTTTAAGTTTGCCATCCTTGCCAACTCACTCTTGAGTCCTATGGGAAAAGATACACCATGCCATAAAAGCCATTGCCATGGCCTTAAACAGGGCTCTATCTTACTAGGGGTCTTCAGGGCATAATGTGCTTTCATGTATCCACAGGATAAGGATAAGCATCTTCTTTCCTGTGTGGCATGTAAACTCTTCTACAAGAATGAATTTTCTCTTCCAGCAGGTATGTTGCCAGAACTAGAACAAAATCCAGAGAGCTTTCTTTTCACATTACACAGGTACCACTCCCCTTCCTCAAAAGCTGTGTATAAACCTGTGGCCAATATAGCTCTTAGTTTTTTAATATCTAAACAAATGAGAGAAGAAAGGTACAAAACCAATGAAAGAAAGGAAAAGAACTTCAAAAATATCAATATATTGCTTCACAAAGTCCTCCCAAGAAGAGGCACCTTAGAAAACAGCTCTAATGAGTATGGTGCAGTTTTTGCTTTTTGAGGGTATTGTTGTTGGCGTTATAACTGTTTAAAACAGTATTAAACACAAATGTCAGTTCTGAGAATGTTCTCATGCTCCAGAAGCTCAATTCTGCATATGTTGCCCAGATACAAATCCAGTACTTCAATACCGGCCACGTAACAAAGGAACAGCACTTGTAGTCAAATCATATTCCTTCCCTGAGGACTTGCTGTGATTCTCTAAGTTGCATTTCTCACCCACTTGCTGCTATTTTGTAAGTTTCATTTTTCACCTAAGTCCATGAGGATAAAAATTCCAAAGTCTACCTGAAGACACATATGCAACACCATGTACACCACCACAGTTTTAGGTTAAAGAGGCCTACAACAGTTAAACAGTCCATAAATAAAAGATAGTAGCTTTTAAAATATTCACATACTTTTGGGGTGATCTACTATCAACTTCAGCTTTTAGTCGCAAATTCTCTCTTAAAAGGCTATTGTTTTCCACGCTCAGTTTCTTATTTGCCTAAGGAAAAGAAAAGGAAAAAAATAAGTATACAGTGAAACAGAAATGACTTCTAATATTTATAGGACAAGCTGTTTCTCCTTTTTAAAGAGACAGAACTAGAAATGTGCAGGCAGGAAACAGCCTTCAGACAGGGACACCACTTAAAAATCACCATGGGAAATGGTTTGCAAAACTGAATAGCGAACAGACATTTTTTATTTATATTCCCAAAATACATTGCAAGTGTCCTATCTAGGGAAATAAACACAGCTATGTTAGTTAGCACAGAAAGTCATTAAGGAGATGTCCTAATGGCAATTCCATGTTTTTTTTTCCACATGACTAAATACGTTAAGTACATTAACATTACAATGTGCAGGTATCAGCAAAACTAATGTTGGACAGCTTCCTCCATTCCAAATTAGAGCAAGATTACTTTGTGGGTTTTTGGCTTGTTTTTAAAGCATAGTTATCCTGTGGATACAAATCCATTATGACAAGCTATTTGCAGTCTTTCTTCACTTTCTTCCAAGACATTCTGATTAAGATTCCTGATTCACAACCATTCTTACTCCTTGAATTGAGGTCAATTCTTCCTCTCAGCTCAGCAGACACCCTTGTTAACAATACACTTCATATAGAGAGAAGTTTTCCTGCCACCGTGTTTCAGAACAATGAATGCCACTATCCTAACAAGCAGAATACACTCTTTGCACCTCCTAGAGTCTGCTCAATCTCCCCATGCTAAAAACAGCACCACCAGTCCAGGGCTCGTAATTCATAGCCTCAATTAGATAACGCTTCCACGGCATAATAAAAAGTATGATCTAGAGCTAGATCTGAAGAAAGAGCTATGCAGTTGGGCTCAGAGTGAAATGCACTTATTCAGAAGTATCAAACAGTGAAAGAAGAGAGGCAGAGAACTTTAAATGTTCACACAAATATCCCTAGCAACCTTTCTAGGTGAGGAGAAATGGAGCAGAAAAATATAAACACACCCTATCCCCAACATCACAATATTCCTAAGTACAGACAGAATAACTAGAGACTTGTGGCAAAGAAGGGAAGGGTGAGCCCAGGGCTGAGTGTCAACTATTTGGTATTTAAAAAATAAAATCACTAAAAACTATCCTGAAAGCAATGAATGAGAATTCAGGAGCGCTCAGTTCCAAAGCATCATCAAACCATTTGACAACATGGCCAAGCCCTTTCTCTCTTTCCAAAAACACAGTTCCCCCAGCTACGTAATAAAGTAAAAAACTTCATTACTTGTGTAGCACTGATAGGCAAGGCATCCATGTGACACATGGTGAGGTGGGACTGAACCCCTCTGGTGTCCTTCTGTCCTCCTTCTTCTAGTGCTCTACCCTCCAAGTCAGTAATCTGCAAGGGACCCCCACTTACAGCACAATGTCTGCATTAATGAGTTCATGTAACTGCATTTTTAATGAGGGTACTTAGTCTAGGTTTTCTCCCATGGAGTTTGTTTCACCACTCCCATAGCCTTTATGACTCCACTCAAACTAATATGGGCATTATTTGGGCATTCCTGTATTTGTCTGCTCTGGAACATTAAATGATAAAGGTGGTTGCTATTTCCTGATTTTGAAGTTTTGAAAAATAAAGTGGTGACAACCACATTTACTGAGGGATCTTGTCTAAGTGGGAAGTGCTGTCTGGTTGAAACTCCTGGGTCAGGTACTTTCAGGGAGAAAGTTTCTGGTTCCAGACAGTGTGTGCATGGGGAGGATGTCTTGCTGTGCAGAATAATGATGGGCAGTGCACACTGACAAGTGAGACAAGGTCTGCCAGAGCCAACTGACTTTAGGTACTTATGGAATTAAGCAGCTGTTAGACAGGGAACAGATGGGAAAAAAGTGTTGGACTCAATGATCTTAAAGGTCTTTTCCAACCTAAATGATTCTATGACAACAGTTTAAGAATTCTTCCCTAAAACTTATCTAAGCCTCTATTTTTTTCTAACTCTTCACCAAATTCCGGGATTTCATACGCTTAAATCTCTCTTCCTGCTAAGGCTAAAGTTATACTGAAAAAATATCCAAGCAAACCCCTTCTTCAGTTCCTCTTACCGTGTTCTTTTTACTTACCTAGGAAAAAAGTTAAAAACTTAGTCATCCCAAAAGAAAAAGAGAAAAAAAGAAAAAGAGGCAGTACAGTTTAACTCAATGAAAAGAAACCTAACAAAAATATAGGCAGACAAGAATTTCTTGCTGTGAATCCTATTTTGCCATCTACGAGTGAATCTGAAACTCCTGGGGTCCTAGAAGTGTCACATTAACAAAATGGCAGAACAGCACAATGTGTGCCTCCAAGTCTACATAGCACAGAATAAGTGTGAACACTATTAATGCTAAAAACTTTTCTAAAAAGTCCTAAATGCACCACACTTCACTTTTGCAGGAAGTAACCCAGTACTGTTAACAGAAGAAATCAAGACAGCATTTGACTAAATACAAGTCCAGTTTTTTCTACCTAGATTTCAAATTAATCTGAAATTTCACTCTTCTTCAATGTTTAAGGTGATCTTACTTGTGCCTGCAGCTATTTATTTAGAGTTTTTTTCACATGCCTATCTCCTTCATCCTTGCTTCTGCAGTATCAGATTTACTTCTGTATTACATCAAGATGTATAAAAAGTCTGCAGGTTTCCAGTAAAGGATATTCTGGTCATAAAATGCTGAAGCTTGTCTATTTTCAGTCAAAGGGTCAAGTTACTCTGCCTCAGCAAATTGCACCAAAAATATCGGCTAGCAGGGAGGGCAATAGTGCAAAATCTGCCTTAGCCAACTCTACTGTGTTTGCCCACTGAATGTTGCAAAACAGATATATTATATAGATTATTGCAAGCCTGAAAAATCTGGTCATCAATACTGTCGACAAGTGCTACTATAATCCAATTACCCAGTCACAGAGTGACAGAGGAGTTGAGTAAGAGTCACATACAGGACTCACTGGAACAAGCAATAACATCTGACACCTGCAAGGGCTATATGGAAATACTATGATACACCAACAGTCACTGGAATTCAATTTTTTTCCTCCTTCTTCTAGATCTATGAAGTACCTGAAGGTCATAGTAGCTCTTACTCCCATTTAACTAACACAAAACAGTTACACTACAAAATAGCCGAAGAAATGTGTTTGTTACATTTATTACCTCCCTTAGCTTGTCCATATTATCCATCAATTTTTCACACATATCATTGGCAGTTTTCAGCTTTTTGCTCCATTCCTCTGGGGCTTCTGGGCCACTGGTACTTGCTTCATTTGCTGACCGGCTAGTTTCCTCATTTTGGCAAGATAAAGCTGATGCCGCAGGATCCAGAAGAGATTTCAGCTGTATCTGTAAACTGAGGTTTTTACCTCTCAGATCTTCTACTTCTTTTTGCAGGGATTCTATTTCATCCTAAAGTTGTCAGAAATTCAGAGGAATTAAAATAATTTGTGAGATTAATTAAATAGTACTGGCAAGTTCCCATAGCACTTTAGAAACACAGGTTCTGGCAAGCCCAGATGCATGCCTTCACTTACACATATATCTAAGTATGCTTATGTACTGTGCTTTAGGCAGGATTTTAATCAATCTGCACACTCAAGCATACTGAAGGTTTTAGTGCAGGGAATCCCTTGACTACATAAAGGACCCTGAACAAACTGTCGAGCAGACCAAAAGCTTCAAAGTATTCAGCAACATGAATCTATTATTAGGGCACTCTGTGGGAGGATTTCCTGTATCAAGAGTGTTCTTAAGGTCGTCCTCTGCTGACTCATTTGCTGTTATTTAAGAGCATTTCTCTCATATTATTCTGAAACGTCACATGTTGGGATGCTGAAAGTCTCCAAATTCAAAACAGGCAGAACACTGCCTGGAAAAGGCCACTCCAGCTATGCCAAAGCAGCAAAATCTTAGGGAAGACTCTCAAAATGCAAAGAACAAAGCTCCTAGCTGTATTAGTCTGAAGCCACAGGGAACCAAAAACCTTCCAAAGCCTCTTGTTAAAGGGATGAAAGAAATAATTTATCCTGAAAACATGTCTTCTACACTGTTTACCAATTCAAGTGTATGAGTTGTTCATGGTAACACTACTTAAGGAGGCCATATACAGCATTTACATAAATCCAAGGCATATTTTCACAAATAATCATGCTCCCCCCTGCCCCCAGCATGGAAAGAACCATTTTAAAATAAGCATTGTTTTAGAAGAAATTTATGTCATCCTAGGACTAGCTCTATGAATTTGAAGTTGATTCAACAAAAAGGCAGGAAGCATCTTTTCCTTACTCCTTCTCTCAGAGAGACTAAAAGAACCTGAGCTATGGGCAAGCTTGTCATAAAAGATAGCTCTTACTTCCCCAGAGTTAAGGATATAGAGAGAATCCATTTCCTCTCCCTCATTCTTCTCCCCATGACAGGTTTCCTTCAAAAATATGTGATGTCTTCACACTGCTGCTACTGAGGAAACAACAGCTGAGAAAAAAAAAACTAAGCACATTCCCTATTAACAGCTTTCCATCTTCTTCCCAAGAGAGTATTTTCCCAGCAGGAGATTGGAGCATTCAGCTCTACTTTTAAGCATTTACTCACTTTCAGAAAACAATAAACCAATAAGGCTAAAAATTAACCTACGCCAGAAGGTTACAGTGAGCACTATTCTTTAAGATAGAATTTAGTCTCTCTGACCAACAGGGAATTATTTCAGAAAATGTCTGTGTTTGTATTGAAGACAAACCAAAAAGTTCCCTACACCTAATATGCATAAAGAAAATGCTGCCATAGCACCTGGGGGTGAAATTCCCTGAAAACTAAACTGTACTTGGCTACCTGTTGTCTATAAAGACTATTACCATGGCTTCAGTGGGACCACTTCAAGCACCAGCAAATGCTCTCTTGTAACCTTAGTCAAAACGTGGCATTTTAATGCAACTGAGTTTCATGTAGATACAGTATACACCTTTACTCAAATTAAAACCAGCAGGACTCAAAGCAAAAGGACCATTTGTATGTTGTAGTTTAACAGCTACAGTTCATCTGGAAAGTCATAACTCCCCCTTGTCCTTACCTCATATTCTTTGTGGAGCAATTCAAGTCTTGTTTTACGTAGGTGTTTTCTGACTGTTGGACTAAATATAGTATCACTTTCACTTGTTCCTCCTAAAGCAACAATAGGATGAAAGAAGCACTGATACTGTTTCCTTTTAAGTCAATTCAATACTAGTAATCCGCCTTATACAACTTTTCATATTATCAACGACAAATGCAGCGAATATTGGACCAATTGGCTACTATGGAAGATTTAAAGTCCTTTCACTTTCAGAACAGGTTCAACTTGAATACCTACTAGTAATGTTTAGAAGTCAAAATCTTGATTAACAGCAGGAAGAAAATTTTACATTTTTCAGCTATTTTTTTCCTTAACAGAATCCTATGTTATTTAAGGCCATACTAATAAAACAGGGCTGAAGGAAAGGGGCAGGGTATCAAGCATACATTTAATTAGTACAAGTTAGTGTAAAGTTTTAAAGTGAGATTATTCAGGTAATTTTTTCTCTTAGAATGAAATAGCAGGGCTGATATTTTATATCAAATAAAGACCGCAGTATTTCCTAGCTCTAGGGAAGTTAAGAGCCTCATGCAGTTGCTGTAGCTTCATCTTATTTCTGTGCTAAGAGTAATTTTCTTAAAAATAAAAAAAGAAAAGGAGGAAATGATGTACAAAACAAAACAAATAAACAACAAGTAAAAGAACCACATACTCATTCAAGATTCTGGATTGAAGTACACCACTTCTCAGCTAATTGCTGGTCTCTTAGGTAAACAGGTTGCAATGTATAGGTTAGAATGCATTTTTAATGCATTTTTTCAGTTAAAGGCACCATCCAACCAAGATTTAAAAACAGTAATTAGAGCCATTGGGTACTTATTGTGTTTGGATAATCCAGCCATTAATATACATAATGTCTTTGGAACTTTCCAGTAGGATTCCTAATAGCTACAAGGTTAAAGATTCAGTTAATTCTTCCTTAGACGTTGGTAAAAAACACACAGAAGAAAAGGTATCCAGGCATCTCTGGACTCAAAGCAATCTCCTCCAGCAGTAAATATCAGAAAGTTATTTCAAAGCCTAAACTTGTCCTTACCTATAATCTCCTTGCAGGGATTTTCAGGCGTGATAGGAATCCTGCAAGCTGGGCACTGATTATTGTTCTTCAGCCACACTTCAATACAAATGGAACAGAAAACATGGTTGTTCACACAGATAACTGGATGACGGACCTTTTAGCATTAAAGAGGAAATAAAAAGAAAAAAAAAAAAAACAAACAGACTCTATGAATACCTTAAAACTCCGTCAAGTAACAAAATACAAAAATACATAACCCCTCTCTCAGCACAAGTCTGGCCTTGCAGGAAAGTGACACTGCTGTTTTGCAGGGCTAGCTAGGAGCAATCTCCTGACTCACAACACCAGCTTTCCCTCTTATTAGAGGCACCAAAGCTATAACAATTTCTGCAGAACTAAGGTCCTTGTTTGCAAGAGCTTGTTAATAACCAGAGGGGCAGCAGCACCCTTCCTTTACCCCACAACCTCCATGAACTACAGCCAGCCACTCCAGTGAAACGCATTCTCCTCCCAAGGCAGAGCACAACCAAAGGAGGTGCATTTTCAATAGTGAGGAACAGAGGGATCTCTACTGGCACCACCCAGAACTTGGCTGTGGAAGAGGTATCACTGGAACATAAAGTGTTGCAGATTAACTTTAGCCTGCGGATAATCAGCTTCACGGAAAGCAGCTTTTAAAAGGATCAGGGCCAAAACCACAGAGCTGAAATGTGAACCAGCAATCACTAATTCAAGTCTCCTGCTAGATATGCATTGCTACTAAATAAGTCATTAGCCAAGAATGGGGCAGCTAACTGAAGGATTAAATATTCCAATCAGACACAGATTCTTTCAAGCTTCCCCTCCCCTTCCAAAACAGCAGGGTAAACAAACTTTTAGAAAATATTAATGACAATGCACTATTCTCTCTTGTCATTTAACTATAAACCCTGTTTGAAAGTAAATGTGCATAGAGGGACCAAATATGACAAAGAAGAAAAAGACTTTATGCCTTACTGCAGTTTGCTACAGCTTACTGTAATACACACTCTTGAATCTCTTACTTGTTAACATTAGTATTTGTGTTAGGGGTCTTCAAATAATTGTTTTTCCTTCACTCCGGTCTTTTTCCAAGAAATGTATTTTTAGACACAGAAGTGTCAGAATATATATTATTGTAAATTCTACTGTACTGCACTTAAAACCCAAGTTCAAGAGAATCTTCATCTTTAAATGAAGCTTCTCATAATTTTCAAGATATTCCTCTTTCATTCTGTTAGTAAAGTGGACAAACTAAAAAGGAGAAATGAAATGTTGGCAGGGAGAAGCAAGCACCTGGAAAGGACAGCCAGTAACCACTTGGGCCGAAAGACCAGACGTGTCCTGTAGCAACTGTACCCATATGATCAGCATTGCACGAGCTAAACCCCAACTGTTTAACCACTGAAATATTCATGGACATGAATTAAGGCCCAGATCTGTCACCTTCTTCTCCAATTCACTCCCTATGCCTCTGTTACCTTACAGGATTCACAGTATTTTTAACACCTCCAATATGACAATCCTGAGAGTCAAAGGAAGTATCTATACATAAACAGACACTCAAGTTACTGGAAGTATGAACAAGGAGAGACTGAACTTTCACCTCTAATTAAGAAGACTTTTTTGTTGTGATTATTGCAAGCATTAGCACACCAATGCTTGAAAACATTCAAATATCACAATTTCCATTATTTCTAATTTTAAAAATCCTGTTACTTATTGCTTTCTTTTATAAGAAAAAGAGCTTTCTCACCTGCAGCTAGCAGGAAAAAAAAAGACTTTTTCTCTAGCCATACTTCTTTCTTAGTCTGAAGCAGCCTGAGAATAGTTATATGGATGGTGATCAAAAGATACAGAGCAGAATAACATAAAATAATCCAAACAGGAAAAGACATTTCATGAGTGCAGGTTTTCCCCCCAGGGAGCAAGAGACCCTCAGTTACCCCAAACCTGACACAGAAGCACACTTCTTGCACATGAATGATTACTCCATATTTCTAGCAAAATACTAAGTCACATTTATTACTCTCCAGGGTACAGTGCTTCTGATTTACACACCTTTACAAGTTTCATTTCAGGGCTGGGGTTTTACACTTTAGTTGGCTCAGGATCCACACAAAGCAAGGCACACCAGGACAGCAAAAGCTGCTATTGAAATGTCACACCATGGCTGGTGGTGCCACTGCCCTTCCCATCAACTGTGACAAGCCCAGGGGGTGGGGGGATCAGGACATTCCTATTACTAAAAAAACATTTTACTTGAATTACAGCACAGTTCCAGTTCATTCATTGACCATAATGTCTAGAAATACCATGGTTTATTTCAGAAGGCTTGATCAGCTTGGTGATTTTGAGCAATTCCCTAATGTTTCCCTCCAACATAATGCCATTCCTATGCAGATCCACATCCAATCCTGTACACATCTACCTCCCTTTGAAGGCACTTCTGGGCCTTCAGGCAGCACTATCGGAGGAGCAGGCACATGGAAAATCAGACACACACCAGAGAACCAATCCCCAGACATCCTAGACTGTTTCAACCAACACAGAGCTGTGTCTTGAGCCCAAGCAACCTGTTGACACCAAAACCAACAAGAGAGACCTTCAGACATCCTGGGACAAGTAACAGTCTGAAGCAGATGGCTCCTGATCTGCTATCTAATTAAAAAATACAGGTATGTTAGAAGACAGCCCAGACTGTACCAAAAGAATATTCAGGTAACAAACATGAAATTGATCCAAGCAATTCACTCTTATTTCAAATGGTCATTGGACATCTCGCCAATATACTTTCTGATATTGCTCACATTAATAAAATGGGCTAATATGTCCCTGCTGCCCAAGACTTCAGCTCATTAAAAACAATTCTTTCAACTTATTGAAAGAATTTCTCTGCAATATCTCCTTTTCTATCCTCTTACCATAATACTCAGTGAATAGTTCATATCTTGCAGTCAGACCTTTGCAAATTTTGCAGATATAGCAAGAGATACATTCTGAGTTTAGGGTGGGCCTTCTACCTGAAGTCTACGCTACAAACCACGGAAGTATCAGATTATGTCAACCCTCCATTATACTCCCTGCTTCCCCCAAAAGATAGTACAAAACTGACAAGATTTCTTCCTTAATTCAGGCTAACCAAATTCCTTCCTCCAACCTTAATCCTAAGAAAATGGGTTCTTCTGGTGAAGTTTTTCAGTGAACTTCCACGCTAGAGACAAAGATGTCTATCAAAATGAAAGGGCAGTCAGAGCTGTCAGCTTTGCTAAAATTTAAACAGATTTACACATCTAAAAATGAAAGCATTCAAATATCTTTATTACATGCATCACCAATGGATTCACAATTCATTCATATATGTGAATGTATTATCTCAGTGCAAGAGAGCAAGGAAGAGGGTGGAAGTGTAGTGTAGTGTACAAATGCAGGAACGTCTAAAAAGGAAGTGAAAGTATGAAATAGTGGCTTGGAATAATACAGTGGCTTTACAGCAAGATATGAATGAATACCTAACCAAACTGTTAAGTGCTCAGATCAGAAAGTAACTTGGAATGGATTAAAATAGCAAAGATCTTTGTCAGTTCGATTTCACTCTCCTCCTGTCGTTCTTTCCACTTTTTGCAGAGTGGAAACCATCCATGTTGAATTACATACAAAATACACTTGGGTTCTCCTCCATTTTCATTAGACAGACAAACAGAAAAAGAAAAGTAACAGGACAACAGCCAAAAAGTCTTGCTCAGCTTCGACAAAATAAGCCAAGAAATGAGCAAATACGGTTTCTAAAAGTAACACACTGTTAGAACTACGAGGCCAAAGAAAAGAGAGACGTCTGACTACTTTCACTACCAGCGCTATACACACCTACTTCACACATCAAATGTGCCTGCTCTTTTGTTATCACTCCAACAGAGAAGGTCTGGGAGTAAAGGCCAGGTGAGGTAGAAACAAACCAGACGATAAATGCCAGAGTACTAACATAAAAGGCTACGTCTCCCCTTGTAATTATTGTTGAGCTTTAAGAAAAGAAAACGAAGGAAAAAAAAAAAAAAAGAAAAAAAAAAGAAGGAATGCGTAAAGAATTTGAGAAGCAATTAGTGACAGCCATGAAATTAGCTCTGGGGCTTTTAGAGAAGAACAGGCTAGCAAGAGCCCTCTGCTTCCCGAGGGAGAAGAGAAAGGAACTGAGAAAGGGTCAGAGAGAGGAAACGGAAACTTTTTCTCCAGACTGCTGCAGTTTTGCTCAACACTTTTAAAATATCCTTGCTTACACACCCCCTCTTTGTTTCACTTGTCCTCCGCGACACAGCACCACAGTCAAACACAAGCTCCCCGAGCATTTTATAATAGAGTATCCTACTGGTACCAGGAGAAACCCCCGAGGCTCAGCACCTGCACCTGGGGAGCTGCACACCCGCGTACCCGGGCCCCCCCTTCCCGGCCCATTCAACACCTCCCGGGACGCTCCCGCCGGGACAACGCGCGCTTCCCAACATCCCGAGGGTGCCGCAAGCCTCGGCCACTGCCGGGAACGGCCAGCACACAGATTTCCTTCCCCGCACGGAGCCTTAAAGGACACAACCCCGGCGAGGGTCAGAGCGCCGAGCCGCGGCGGGGCCCCTGAGCTGCCGCCGCCGGCCGGACCTCCCTGTCCCCCGCACCCACGGCGGGCCCGCGGGGGCCGGGCAACGGTGGCGGCGGCGGCGTTACCTTGCCCAGGCAGATGTGGCAGGTGATGGGCAGCGTGAGGGACAGCGTGACGCTGGGGCCGTGCTGCGCCATGGCGGGCCCCGAGCGGCGCGGCCCGGCCACAGCAGCACGGAAGTCCCGCGGGCGGCCCCGGCCCCGCCAGCCCCGCTACGGCAGCCGGCGAGGCCAAGCCGCCGCCCGGCGGAGCGGAGCGCCGTGCGCGCTGGCGGCGCTCCCCTGGAGGGCCGGCGGGAGCCGCGGCCCCTCACGGCTCTGCTGCTGCTGCTGCTGCCCCCCGAGGGGCGGCCCCGGAGCCCGTGGAGGTCTGAGCCTACGCACGGCATTCCTGGGGGAAGCACGGCGCCATGGGGAGCGCAGGCACAGTGCCTGTGCAGGGGGAGGCTGACGCGGTAGCAAGGGTGATCTCCCTTCCCCGGTAAACCTTTGCTGTGCTCAGGTTTCATCATGCTGAATTAAATAAACGCTGTTTTAATTCTGTTAATTGCCCCGAATCTCAGAATCATAGAATTACAGAGTTACACAATTACACGATCATGGAATGGCTCGGGATAGAAGCGACCTTAAAGACCACCTTGCTCCAACCCCAGTGCCATGGTCAGGGACATCTTTCACGAGACCCGGATGCTCAGAGCTCCATCCAGCCTGGCCTTGAACCATCCCAGGGGTGTGGCATCCACAACTCTGGACAGCCCGTTCCAGTGCCTCGCCACTCAATCTCTAATATAAACCTACTCTCATTCAATTTGAATCTGTTTCTCCTTTTCCTGTCACTACATGCCCTTGTAAATAGTCTTGGCCCGTGTTTCCTGTAAGTTCTCTTCCGTTACTGGAAGGCCACAATTAGGTCACCCTGAAGCCTTTTCTAGCCTGAACAATCCCAACTCTCTTAGCCTTAGCAGAGGTGCTCCATCCCTCTGACCGAGTTGGTGGCCTCCTCTGGTCTCAGTCCCACAAGTCCTTCCTGGGTATGGGAATGTGTTCTCATGTTCTAGGGGAAGCTCCGAGGGCATGAGCCCCCATTCCCCATTACCTGCAGTCCATCTGCAGTCTCACACCAGGCATCACCGCTGGATTCCCACACTGCCCTTCCGCTGCACGAGCAGCTTTGCTTCTTGGCCCAGTGCATTGCTGGGCAGCCCAGGTGGGATTTGCACAGCCCATGCAGCTCTGGGGGCAACAAGAAAATGAGGACTGGGATAAGCCCTCATGCCCTGCAAAGTGTTGTGTGTGATGATGCCATGTGGAAGATTCTGATCCATGGAAACCAAGGATGAAAATTTTGCATCTACTGCCCGGCTTGTGCCAACTCCTCAAATCACAGAGCTTTTGTGTTTAAAAGCTGCTGTTTTTAAACACAAGGAGAGCAGGTGGGAAGCAGTGCTGGGGGTATATGAGGCTCCTAGGAGCCTGCTCGCTTGACCTCAGTCCCAGGATTCCTGTAGTTTCTTGTAAATGTGCCACAGCATGCTGAAAATTATAGACCTGAGTGATTTAACATTGCACCACAAGATAAATGCTTATAATGCTGAGCAGCTAATTCAAACAAGCATAAAGTTGTGGATGCAATGATGAACAAGGAAAGTATCTTAGACCGACATAGCAGAGTTGTATGGATGCATTTCAGTTTGATATAGGTAAGTCGCTGCAAATAAAGTGAGGGAACTAATCCATGGTGACATTCCAGCATAGACGAGACCTGGCGGATTTGGTGGTAACGAAATGCTTGGGTAGGAAAGGATTTAAATAAGGTGTGCTTGATAAAAATTGACTGCTTACATGTTACAACACTTTTTAGTAAACTTCAGGAAAAATTAATGTCAAACAAGAAAAGAACCATTTACCAACATAATGCACATGCCATTAATTAAAATAGGCTGGAGTGAGTGGACATCAGCTTCAAGGAGATTCTTTTAGTCTTGGCACTCTTGACGTGCTGCTTAGGTAGAATGGTGCTCAGAGGAATTTTTTCAAGAGAAATGTAAAATTTTTGAGATTTTTGAGCTTGAAAGAGAACCACTGAAGCCTGAAATTCATTGAGTAAGTTTATTGTACAGCCAGCAAACTACACAGGAATGCTATGAATCCCTCTTATTTACCTTTCTTAGCTTTATTTTTATATTGACTTTTATTGAAAAAATGTGAATAGACAATATAGAGAGTAGAAAGCGTAAATGCATGAAAGAGAAGTCAAAAGCAAGGAAATGTGTCTTACATTTGACATGTGAAACTCTTTTAAATGAATCTGGGATAAAGCAGGAGCCCTTTCAAAGACATGACTTCCACTGCTTCAAAAAAGTGTATGTAACTGGAAAGTGACCTGTTAGAGAACAAGCTCTGTTGGGATGAATATATTTTCTCTCAACCAAAAATAACTTGTAAAGGAGTTTGTTATTCTGAATAAGCTGCTAAAAGGAACATGTTTTCTCTTAAGGAGGTTAAACATATTTGTTTAGTGGATTTCTGCTGAAGTTGTATGCATAGTCTGTGAAGAAATACTTAAAAAATTATTTGTGATCTAGTAGCGCCTCAGGTTTTGTTGAAATTTATGGGTTGATGTTACCAACTCTTCAGGGGTATGGAAAATACTTAATTCTGTAGTACTGAAAGTGAGACCTCAGAGAGCAAGGAGAAAGGAGCTGGAGGGGTAACAATCTGCTGCAGCTGAGGGGAGCTGAGAAATACCAAGTAAATGCAGGAGGTAACAAATGTTTAACTGGTCCAGGCTATTGAACACCATAGTCCACATAGCATGAAGGATACTTTTGCAAGAGGGCTGGAGCCAGGATGAAACAGATAAAAAAATTCCTGGAATGCCTGGCATGCCTCTGCTGAGGCACTGGGGCATAAGGATCAAACAGGCAATTTTCCAACAATCTGGCCACTGCTGGTAAATCTATAGAGAAAAGATGGGTTAAAAGCTGAGACTCTAACCATGAATGATCTCCTAGGATTAGGGCTTCATTTGTGAAATGCTTCAGCAACTTCACTACCTGCTCCTGAAATCTCAGATATCTGAGAGGATTAATAGTGGAAATATGAAAATAGCATCTGTCACAGAATGGGAAAAGTCCTTTGATGAGAGCTTGAAAAAAAAACCAATACAGGACAAGAAAAACTGATCAGAGTACTAAACTGAGATAATTAAGTCTTTTCTTGTTTGATTCATAAAGATTAATTAAGTTACCATATTTTTGGCTTAAAGTACATAAATTCCTTTATTTTGGATCTGTGCATGTTTCCCAGCAGTGTGCAGAAAGAGGAAGGAGCAGGTGTAGGTATGAAATGTCTGTCTTCTTGGCTGATTAGCCCAGTGAAAACAGTGCAGTCACATTTCTTCCAATAATTTGAATATATATATATATATATATATATATATTATATATATATATTTGGGTGTGGGGCTTTATGCCATGAAAACCTAAATTAAAGGAAGAGTTTCCTCTTCAGGAACAAGACTGAATGGATCTTCAGCTTTTATAAAAGGGTTTCCCAGGTGGTTTTGCATGATTTAGAGTGAAATTTGCCTCAAACTGAGTAAAGAAGCATTAGGTTCTAGGTGCCTAATTCAGACTTGTGGTTATTAAAGGGTGAAAACAGGTTGCCCCTGCTCAGGATTTTACTGTTGAGCAGCCCTGTGGAGTGGTGGCCTCACTGGCTCCTGTTGTGAGACACCATCCTGGGGATTCACCAGCTTCCATTCAGAGACCATTCAGTGGAAGCACGTAGCTCTCAGATATCCCTGTCTGTGCTGCCTGGCAACTGTAGGCTGCTCTTGCCACCTGCTCTTTGGGAGTTCCCATGTGGCTTTCATTTTAAAATGTAAGCAAATTCCATCTCTCTCCTTAAAATTTTGTTTTGGGGTTTGGCTGTGAAAAATATTTGGTATTTCAAGAAAGGAAATAAAATGAATGCTAGAGGCCAGGAAATTAATGTCTGGTCATTGGGTAAGTGAACTGGGACAGAGAAAGAGAATAACTTGTTGATTTAATAATATTTGAGATTGACAGTCTTGTGGAAACTCGGTGCAGTTAGTCTTCTTCACAAGAAATAGTAAAAGATGACAATTAACTTTAAAGTTTTCATTTTGATTTTAACTGCTGTAACTTTACCATCTTAAAAAGAATATTTCTGCTCTCAGGTTCCAAACCCACAAAGGAATTCAAGGACTAGCTCTGATGTAGACATCTTGCTTCTAGGCATCTGAAGTTCAGTAAGAAAAACCCCATTCTCATGATCTCTTTTAGATTTTTTGATCTTGCAGTTCTGATGTTTTCCATTTTTCTTGATGTGTCAGCAAGGAGCCAAACAAGTAAATAGATAATGCTGGCTTGTACCTGAAGTTAGTGCAGCTTTCATACTCAGGACATTAGGCTGTGCCCTTCTTTCTTTTTGAGGGTCATGCAAGAGGCTGATTTCCCTTTAGATCCTTGTTCAGATATTTTATCTAAACAAACTGTATTATACTAGAATGACATCTGAGGACAGGGAGAAGCTCCACAAGTATTGTGCTGTGCACTCCTTTACCCTGCTCGTATATCTCAGCCTAAGGATGTCTCCATGGACTTTTCACCAGACAGGAGACTGTCTGGAAGAAGGCTGGTTGCAATGAGCCACAGATGTACCAGGTGAGGTGCTGACCATCAAGAGGTATGGATAAACAGACTTTCTAATTCTTATTTGCTTATTTTACTGGCTAGTACATAGAGAACCTTTGTGAAATATGCAATATAACAGTGAAGAGGGGTGAATTTTAGGTATCTTTTATGCATAGAAGGTCTCTTGATAACCCATCTGCATAGATTTAACTGACTTAGGAGATTGCTTCTGCAGGGAATGTCTTCAAATTTAGGCCCTTATTCTACAAGTTTTATTTGTTACCTTATCTCTGGCATTGTTTCAAGTGTTTGATGGTTTGATGCAACAGGTCTTGATTTAAATTGTAATTACAAAAGCCTTTCAGAAAACCTTGTGGTGCCTGCTGCCAGCAGAGGATCTGTCCCCCAGGATGTAGTGAAGAATGAGACAAAACACTGCAAAACATCAGAAAAGTTTGATAAAGTTACAGAGATTACAGAAATCATGGTCTCCCTTCCCTTCCCTTCCCTTCCCTTCCCTTCCCTTCCCTTCCCTTCCCTTCCCTTCCCTTCCCTTCCCTTCCCTTCCCTTCCCTTCCCTTCCCTTCCCTTCCCTTCCCTTCCCTTCCCTTCCCTTCCCTTCCCTTCCCTTCCCTTCCCTTCCCTTCCCTTCCCTTCCCTTCCCTTCCCTTCCCTTCCCTTCCCTTCCCTTCCCTTCCTTGTTAAGCAAGGGGAGGCTGGAATTAACAGTGTAAAATCTTAATGAGTAGATTGTGCTGAGCAGTGTGGTTTACCTCCATTATTCTCCCAGTCTCAAATGTTTACCAGCCAATCAGAGCATTCCTTAAAACCAGAGATTTATAGTGAAAAGTCAGCCCTAATTGAATTTCTTCATTAAGAACACCATCAAACAGATACAGAACACCTTACACCACCTTGTTTAAATTAGATTCATTTTTCTGATTAATTATTAAAAGGAAAGTTTAAAAAATCATAAAATCTTAAGTGCTATTAAAAATTGATTAGGAATGCATTTTTTCATTGACCCAGTTTGTATTTTTTTTAATTTTTTTTGTCAAAGCTAATACATTTGAGTAGCTGCCTCAGACAGAAGTTTGTAATCATTTGGTCATCAGTCAATTAATCACAGCTTCATAAATATTGATCTCAGATTACATTTATTCTTCATTCTTGAAAGATAGTTTTTTATTAATTTAGACTCACTCACATACATTGTGGTTTACACTGAAATTATTTTTAAAAGTTCTATTAAAATTTAATTTGAGCAGCCAGCCAACAGTGCAGCCACTGCACATTGTGCCACCTTTCAGCAGGTTTGTCACCTCCTCCTGGAAGGTCCTGAGTGCCCGCGGGTCATCCTGTAGGGCTTGCTGACCTCTGTCACCTCTTCATGTTGAAGATACATACCACTCATCCCAGGTAGGAGTAATTTGTGACTAAGGATGGATTTTCCTGAGAGTAGCAAAGAGGGCTCTGCTATTTCTCTTCCTGCCCTCAGTGGCCATGTCCTGATTCCTGGTAGTCCATCACAGATGGTGTTGTCTTTGTGATTGTCATACAGCTCTTGGCCGCCCCTTGGCCTCTGCCAGACATCCCACAAGCCACGTGAGGAGTGTGTTTGTGGGTACATAGGTTGAATGTCCCCAGCCCTGCTGCAGTCCCTCTCATGGAGGTCACACATGACCTTGTGACTCATTCTAGGATGGTGAGGGTGCTTGGGAGTGCTCTTGCAGGGCCTGCTACTGCCTCTCTTCTGCCTAGGAAAAAATCCAGTACTAACTTTTGCAGGAGTTGCATCTGTAAACAGAAATTTAGGAACTTTTGAAGAGAGATGCTGCAAGGAAGAGGAAGGACTGATCCCAAGCATTTGGAGGGAGTACAGTCCTCCTCATAGCACGTTCATCACACCTGAAGCAGTATGTTTGTGGTTATGCCTGTCTTGTAGTTTAAGGAACAGATATATGGACATATCAGGATTCACATTTGAAGAGTGACCTGAAGCATTCCCCACACAGGATGCATCCTTTTCTACCCCCTACTTTGTATTTTACTTTGAATGCTGTACTTCACACTGAGATTGACAAATTTCTTGGTTGGCTTCTGCAGTACATTTGGTTCTTTGTCCTGTGCTCTAGTAGAAAAAAATCATGTCAATGTTCCCTAAAATCTCACTTGACTGAGAACTTTGGAGTAATGGGATAATGTAACGATTATTATCTTTTACAGCTCTGAAAAATTCTATGATTCATCTTTAATGTCTGACATCAAAACTGGTTGCCCATTGTTGTCACTCCAAAACTCTTATTTATTCTGGCACTGCTCTTCTGAGAGGCTCTGAAATACAGCTTCAAATCATGAGCAGCAGAGTGTCCTGGTGTGCTCTCCAGCATCAGTGTGGAGTCATGCAAACGCCTGTTAGCATTCCTTTTTTTTGGCTGATGGAGAATGGATCATTTTTGTGACTATCCATTTATCTAAAGTTGCAGAAAGCTGATGTAATTTCCAGAGTCCTATTCCCCAATCAAATATACCACTCATTTACCATAAAAAATTAAATCACACTGCAGCAAGTTATCAGACCCCTTCCTTTAAATCTGTCACACACACTGCTTTTCTGCACTTTCAGAAAAGTCAGCCTGTAAGGATCATGTCAGAAACATGTGCAGAGGGCATTCAGATAACCCATTTATTTTATGAATAGCTGTGAAGATTTAAGATATTTTCATCTCTGAGCTGTTTGCTACTTATCTGTTTGCTGCAAAGTTAGACCATTTTTTACTTTCATTATCCATGGACTATGAACATGCTGGTCATAATTTCTTTGTTTTGCATTATGGCAAATCTAGAAGGGCACTGTCTGGTATGGCACAGTCATTTCCAGCAGAGAAGACTTAGCAAGGGTATGCAGCTGGGGACATGTTAAATTGCTCCAGCTGTAACCTTAAAAAATGCTTGTCTGTTCTCTGTATTGTGTGATCAGAAGTGGATTCTGAGGCCAGTTGCAGCTAACGTCTTCAAACAGGAGGGATGCCAAGGAGATCCAGTAAATATATCACCTTCTGACCAGTTCTTTGCAATAGTGGGATGGCTGGAACAAGGTTATTCAGTTTATCCAGTTGTTTGACAGATGCTGCTGTGAATTTCAGCAGTGTTTTATGTTGAGTTTGGTAATCCCAGACAATCTTTCCTGGCAGAAAAGAAGAAAAAGAAAAGCTGCAAAGCAATAGAGAGAGATGATTGTAACAGTGCCCAACTCTTCCTGGCTTTTTTGCTGCAGACACCTGCAAAATGGCCCAATTGGTGTTTTCCCACTGAAGTATTGTGTTACTAATTCACTGCTCAACAACTTCAGCACTTCTGAGAATGGATATGGTAGTTGAATATAAGGTACTAGCTTATGAAAATGCCTTTTTCTAAAAAAATTCAATCTTTCCCTAAACGTGCAGAGTTCATTTAGTCTAGAATATGGAGAGCTGTGTATTTCAGTGGAATTATTTAAACTTCAGAATAATGTAAAAGAAAAACAATGCATTTCCTGTGAGTATATTCAGTAGATACACCTGTTTTTTCAATTTTGCATTAATTGGATTGAATTGATTAAATTCAGCTGATATTTGAAAACCCTTTCTTGTTAAAAATATAAAAAAGTGGAATTTTACATTTTGTTAATATATATACAGTTATCCTTGGCTCAAAATCAGAGACCTCTGGAGTGAAATGGCAACCAGGGCATTGTACATGGCTCCTTGCAGGACCAGGCATCTGCCAGAAAGATGTAAAAGATGCTATAGATCCAAAACAGCCCCAGATCTTTTCTTCCCCACTTACCTCTGAAAACTGTAATCCCAATTTCTCTATCTCTTCATTACAAGAATGTTTAGCAAAGATGTTAAATATGCCTTTTCTTTTCTGTCATTGTAATGTCACTGGATTAAAACAGAGATTTCCCACCCTGTTTTTAGTATTTTATAATAGCTTGTCAGATGTGGCTTCAGAGTGCTCCTGGGACACCGCAGTTCAGGTAAATGTGGTCTTAGCCTCTGAGGCAAGTTTCACAAAAAACATAGTCAAGAAATAGGCTGCTGTAGAGATCTTAAATTGACAAGAGAAGAAGGGAGGGAAGATTGTAACATATATCCAGGAACTGCTGCAGTTTCATAAGCTTTGTACTATTTTTTTTTCAAATCTGTCTGGGGGGTTATGTTAGGAAGGAAATGGAGAAACAGAAGAGTAAAGAGAGAAGTAATTGGAATGAACAATGAATAGGAGGAGTGAGGGGCCGATGAGAAAACTGCAGAGATGCTGTGGTGATGTTATCAATATCCATCAATTCTGGCTTGAGTGATGGCTGATGGCTGCAGCTATTCTTGCCAGCTTTGCTCCTTGCAGCTCCTTCCACCCCTCTGTGCTTCTGGGGGTGGAAGAGGTGGTGTCCTGGTAGCTTTGAGAGGGGGCTCCCTGGTGTGTGTGCTCTCTTCAAGGAACTCATAAAGAGCCTTTTGAAGGGAGTGCAGGGTGTATAACTTCCATCTTGGCTGTCTGAAAAATAAGTAAGAATTTTTTTTAGATTCTTCTTCACCCAACATAAAGCAGATCTCACCAATCACATCTGGGAGTCACTGCCAAGAAACAAAGCTTTCTAGGATATGAGACATCATATCTTCAGATAAATATCCCAAATAAATTTGCTGAATTGTATTCTACAAGTGTCTAGTTTTAATCCAGTGTCTATAAAGGGTTGTTAGAGTGAGCTGGCCAGAGACTGTAGATTTCTCTTAGGGCTGACAAGGTGAGTCCCACAGTTTGGTATTAGGAAGCTGGGTGAAGAAATGTCTGTTTGAATTCAATTGACAAAAAAAGTGAAGTCTGACCAGTAACTAAAGATCTTGATTTCAGTGACATTTCTGTAATAATATCCTAAGTGCAGTGTATTTTAGAGCTAGCTCTTTATTTTCTGGGGGGACACTAAGGCAAACTTGCTTACAATTGTATTTTCCTGAAATGAAGTAGTCTTGCTTACTGAAAAATCTCTAAATGAAACATTTTGCCAGATATACTGCACAACAATTTTCTTTGTGTCTTACTTGCTACAATACATCCTTTGAAAAGGATTGTACTCTGGCAATAAAATCTGCCTTTTGGAACTTTTTTGTATGTTGTTTATTCACCTTTTTTCATTTTATCAAGTATTTTCTATTATTCAGAGAAAGATCTTTGGTAACTTTAAAGAGTATAATAAAGTTGATTGAGGAATACATGAATTTATTTAAAGTGCTTATAGGAAACCTGGACTGCTGTATCATCTGCGCTGAAATATATGGCTAAATATTTGTTAAGTGCAATGAGGAAAAATCAAGGACTATTTATATCTGGCCTTGGTTTTGATTTTCTTATAAATGTTCACTGTAGAAAACTTTGATCTTACAGTGTTCTGAAAAGAAAAAAGTCCCAGCTTTCACTGGAATTGAAGACTGAAGAGGCAGCCTCCAGTGTCTGTACCTGAAGACCTCTGTGCTCAAAGCTGCTACTGACTTCACTGGGAATTTTGCCTAAGTACAAAGAGAGCAACAGGAGCTAAGTGTAGGAGCAGAGGCATTGTTGCAGTTTCACCTGAAAATTAAGCTTTTAGGGGCTATAAAATGTTGTAGGTTTATTTTTGTTTGGTTGGTTGTGTGTTTTCATTTTTTAAATGTAATAACTACAGGCATTTTAGATTCAAATAGTATACCTTTAAGCTGAAAGGAGAACTGCACTTAATAACTGATAACTTAATAGCACATCTAAATGTGTTTTAAAATACTTCAATTTACCTATTAAGACCAAATAGACTCTGTTAATTTGACAGAATATCCATGTTCCCTGAACTTAGGGCTATAAAAATTGTTCATCTGCTCAGTCACAGGCCATTTAATTTTGGATGCATCATTGCCAGTTGGTTACAGTAATTAGCATTCTCTCTATTGTAGCAGCTTCCCTGAAGCTATGCTAAGTAGGGTTACACTTCTGTATGGAAACATAAGCAGCCTTGTGCAAATGAGCCCGGCCACCCATCTTAGAGACAGAAGCCTTAGCTACAGCTTCTTGGCTCAGGGTGCCCTATATGCCCACCTGCAGATCTTATTTACTGGTTATTAATGACATGAAGTGTAGGCAGCTGTGAAAGGCACAGCATGGCAGCTCAAAGCCTCTACTCCAAACTATTCTCTCAGCCTTGTCATTTCTTTGAGTGACACCTAATTTCCTTTTTTTTTTTTTCAATCTTCTCCTTTATACTCTCTTTTAATTAAGTTATAAGGCAGAAATAAATTCTCTGGATGTAAATTGTATATAAATATACACACACACACACACACACATATATATATATATATATATAAACATACCTGTGAACTGAGGTGTGTAATTTGCTAACCTGTGAAATGAGGCATGGCATTTGTTACTTGCCACTTAAAACATGGGTTTTCAGATAAAAATATTTTGATAAATCCTCTGTTATTATGAACATATGCTGTGAATATTTTGGTTCAGTATGTTTTTCCATGTCTCCTAATGCCTGAACTAGTGTTTTTATTGTATTTTCAATGGAGACACCAAGTGCCAGTGCCAGATTATGAGTAGTGCTGAAATTGTTCCTTTGTAAAGGCTAGAATAAACAGTACAATTGCTAAACCATAAATAAATTAAAAAGAAGTCAAGATTTTTTGCCAGTTGTTCTGCCGCCTATGCGCATTTTCTTGTTCTGTGTGAAATGTCTATGCTTTCATTTGGTTTCCTGGGAAACAAGTGAGGGGTGGTATGCACTGCAAGATGTACTCTAAGAATAATTCTTCCCATTTAATCCAGTCTGATTTTTACTTCTTAATGTACTGGAAGGTAACTAATATTTAATACCATGAAATGTATCTGTGCATGTTTAATGATTCAATTAATCAGAGAGAAACCTTCTTTATAATTAAATATGGATAGGCTATAGTCTTTTCTTCTCATTGACTGATGCTTCTGAGAATAAGGGATAAGAATAATTTTATACCATTATTCTGTGTGCCTTTTATTAGAACTCTGAACTGTTTGGGTGTAAAATCAACAATAGAAGTACATTTTTTTAGACTTATGCACTCTGCAGTTTCTGTATTCCATAAAGTCTAACCATATGAATTTAGATACCAATACCACGAAGACTTACAAGTGTTTAATCACAAGAGGAGTTCAACTGATGCTAATGTGATTACTCACATTAAGTTTAAAGACGGTGCCCGAGCCTTTGTAGGACTGTCTCTTTCAATTTCTGGAAGAGGCCTGATGTGAGCTTGGAAAAGATTGTATATGGTTGCTCCGTAATTCCTGATTTGATGGCGACTTGTGACCATAGCTCATTTCCTTTAAGTAGCCATTTTATTAATCTGGTCATGGACCCCTCTTGACTTGATTACTTGAAGAAAGGTTACAAACCCCAGTGTAACTTATGCTTCCACACTTCCATACAAAATTCTATAAGTATAGGCTAAAAAAAAGCCAACTGTTGTCAATATAGTATGAGGTGGAGGGCATCTATTGGGAAGTTAATAAAATAATGATGTACATACAGGCAGATTTAAATATGGAAATGGAGATTTCCTGCTTCTTGATTTTGTATAAATTGTTGAATATATTTGTTTAATGATTTATACAGAGCCTCAAGCCGTAGCAACTAGGTGGTGTTTGCAAAAGTCAAAGCATAAGTTACATGCACAGCCTACAATGGGCCTCATTAAATGACCACTTATGCTGCCAAGGTACCATATGTCAATAGCCATGTTGTGAGACCACTTTTCAAGTTTGTCACTGCTCATATTTCACATATTCATTTTTTCCAGCATATGTTCCTACTTTTTTAATAAGAGGATATTTTTCATTATCATTTTAACAGGGAAATAATTAGCAAAATAATCAAATGCCAAAATTTTCCCTTATAAATAGGCTAAGTTTAAGTGGGTAATAGGGTGCCTAGTCTGAAGAATAAAGAAGTGTTTATACTATTTCTATAGCACTTCAGTCAAGAAAGACCCATTAATTTGTTTTTAGGGTGACCTTAAGCAAGAAAAAATAGTGTTTTGCTCACTTAGGGTCCAGGTGTCTGGTGTAGATTATTTGACTGTTTCCATTGATACTTTAGAAACTGTGGACAAAACCCTGGCATCCATGGAATATCACCAAGACTGGGTTTTCTTTCTTAGGGGCAGTAGCATGCTGCATTCAGTTGTTCATTAGGAAGGTGATATTCATTGAAAAGAAAACCAATAACCTTCTCTGGAAAAATAATCCAGTCAGTATATAAGTAGGAACTGATGCCAGCTATCATGTTTGGAACACCTTTGTGCTTCCTGTTTTAGAGATCAGTGCTCAAGGATTAAAACACATTGCTGATGTCCCAATTTCCTTGTCTGGAGTGAACAACTGAAATAATGTTGTGTCATTGGAGAGTAAAAGGCTGTTGATTGTGACCAAATGTGCCCCAGGTGAGGAAGACAACGTCTACATCTGTCCTGAAAGAAGTTCTGTCAAACTTTATATGTACAAACTGTGGAAGGATCTAGTGGGGAATTTTATTAGCCTCTGTTTAGTGTAGGTGCAGAGTCAGGAGGTAGCAAAATCTCCCAATAAGCTGTGCAGGTCATCTGCAGATAAATAACAATGAAAGGTTTGGACGATGCCAAGCAGTCACATGTTGGGAAAGAGTTAAAGTCAATTTATTTTAAGGGAATTCAGTATTTTATAGTGTTTTAAGCAATGTTAATTACAGTGTGTTTGAAACTTGTCCCCTTGTGAAGTCATCTTTGGTAGCTCTTCTGTGAATGTGTATCATTGCATGATCTTGAACTATGTCACCTCATAGTCACTATGTCACCTACAGGGTAAAAAACATGCAAAATATTCCCTTGAAAAGTCAAGGTTCTCTTTCTCCTAGAACTCCCATTTCTAGCATAAGCAGGTTGGGAAACGGTGCTTAAAACCCTAACATTTTTATGCACAAAAAACTGTTGATGCTTTAAGATGAATTTTTCTCAATTGACTCATGGACATTTGTAGTTGTGGTACAAGTCCACTTTTGGTGAAATTTTGTTTTAAAGGCAAATAGGACATGATTGACTATTGCCTATCTCATGGTTATGCAAGTTAATACTTCCATATATGTGACATAAGGAACACAAATACCTTTTGTTCATGTATATGAAATGAAATGTGAAGGGTAATCAAGCTAATTTCTTTCTGGGTCCCAGCCTCAAGGTACTCTTGATCAAGGTTTTCTGAAAAAAAATGGCATTGTAGGTACTTGGATACAGCGTAGAAAGAAAAACTGTTGAGATCCAATATTAGGTAACATTAACTGTCAGATCTTTTGGACTGTTCAAGAGTTCCAAAAAGATGTCCAGCTACTAAGTTTCAGGGTCCGGTGCTTGGGTCACAACAACCCCATGCAGCACTACAGGCTTAGAGGAAAGTGACTGAACATCTCTGACAGAAAAAGACCTGGGGGCCCTTGTTGGCAGCTGTCTGAACATGAGCCAGCATGTGCTCAGGTGGCTGAGAGGGCCAGTGGCATCCAGGACTGTATCAGCAATGGTGCGGCCAGCAGGACCAGGGCAGTGATTGTCCCCCAGTATTTGGCACTGGTGAGACCACACCTCAAATATATCCTGTTCTGGGCCCCTCACTGCAAATAAGATATCAAGACGCTGGAGAGTGCCCAGAGAAGGTCAGTGAAGCTGGTGAAGGGTCATCAGAGCACAAGTCTGATGAGCAGCAGCTGAGGGAGCTGGGGTTGTTTAGCCTGGAGAAAAGGAGGCTCAGGGGTGACATGACTCTCTACAACTCCTGAAAAGAGGTTGCAGTGAGGTGGGGGTTGGTCTCCTCTCCCAGGTAACAAAGGATAGCTCAACAGGAAACAGCCTCAAATTGTGTCTTGAGGATTGGATATTTCTTCAATGAAAGGGTTGTCAAGGATTGAAACAGGCTGCCCAGGGAAGTGGTTGAGTCACCTGAAGGTATTTAAAAGATGTGTAGATGTGGCACTTAGGGACATGGTTTAGTGGTGTTTTCAGCAGTGCTGAGTTAATGGTTGGATTTGAAAATCTTAATGGTCTTTGTGAACCTAAATGATTCAATGGTTCTATGATTATAGTTTGGATCCATCTACATCCTGCCTGGGCAGCAGACTGGGATTCCTTATATTGAACTGAAAGTAATAATAGCAGCATAAAAACTTGTGAGACTGCTGCATGCAGTGGTCTAGTGCTCCCAGTGTGTAGTTGAGATGCAGCCAGAACATGTCCCTGGACTTTAATAATGGACAGTGCTATTATAGGTAGTGATTTCTTGCTGTAAGTTCTGGCTTAAGCAGTGTAAGGGCAAACAACCTGAGCATGCTTTTTTCTGTGGCTCCAACTCCCTTATGCTACTTGCTGTCTTTGCACACTGCTTTGTAAGGGGTTCTAAAGCATGAAAATTGAAATTGAAAACCCTTACACTTTCTTGTGTGCAACATGAATTCCAGTGACTCTCAGTTCTGGCATTTTCACGATAGTAAAACTTCACACATATTTTCAACTTGATGCTTCAGCCTTTGAATTTGGGACTCGGGATTAATGATCTTTTCATGAAGGATTTTAATTCAGTGTTGTTTGTCACACAGTTCCTCAAGTCTCTTTCTGGATGTAACTCTGGAGCCATGGTTTCCTAACCTTTGCTCCACCATAGGAGCGCTGTTCCATACACCAAAAGAATAGCCCTGATTTGAATTCCTGGATTCTGCAAACTTGTGTTTGGGATGCTGTAAATTAAGTGGTTTAGATCAGCCTTCTGTGCCACTAGAAATTATTTTATTAATAACTTACCTAAGACCTGCCACTGTTTTTGTTGTATCTCTCAGACAAAGTAGTAAATAGGCTTCACATTGTTCCACTCCCAAATCTGACTTTTTTTAATTTTTGAGTTATGGTTGTATGAGTTACATTCCTATGTTTCCTGTTTGGAAGGAATTATATTTCCATTCCTGTGGAATGTTATTAGTTTTGGCCCTCCAGTGAATGACATTTCCATCACTAGCTTCTCCCCTGCCTTTGAGTCTACAGAAGTAAATTAGACTTGCCCCCTAGAGCTTTCTGAGACAGAGGTAATCTTCTGGTATGTTTCAAAGTGAGGTTCTTGTATCTGATGGAAGGCTTTAGTTGTGACAGCAAAACAAATAGTGAATAAATGTGCTTTTAGGCTTGTAAGTGGATGTCAAGGAAAACAACTAAGAAGCAAGATCACCTGTGATGGCACTGTCCCTTTCATTCTCACTGGGAGACAGGGAATCAGAGAAGGGAAAACTGGAAGTAAAAAAGAGAGCTGAGCATCTGTAAAGACCTGCATCTGTGTTAACAGCTTGCCAAGGAAACCAATGCCTGTACATTAATCTGAATTATCACAGTCAGTTTTCCTTTTGTAACCAGCTCAATCACAGCATCACAATCTCATTCTTGAGCTGGAGGTGTACTGAGCACAGCATGCTGACAGCATTAGGAAACCTAGAGAAGGAGAGAATAAAATTTACTGATACTAGACAATTCAGAAACAGAAAAGATGGTGAGACCAGACAGAGCTTTCTTTTCACCAAGGAATTAACATCATAATCCTGCTTTCTTCAATTGTCCAAGTTCTCTTTTTTTCTAAACAAAAATCTCTGCATCTTTGGAGTGTATCTGTTATATCAGTTTTTCCTGGCAATTAATGCTTATTTTTCTCTTTATGTGAGGGGTTCTTTTAAAATCCTATCACTAACTTTCTAACTTGTGAGTAGCAACACACAAATCCTATCTTCCTAGTCCTGTATGTGAATGGTGTGTTGTGTTCAGCAAATATAATCCCTTGATGTGGGATAAGCGGATAAGCATCATAATAGATGTAGAACATTTTCAGAATCATCCAAAAGTTTTTGAGAAGACAGGAGACTATTTGACAGTGCCAATACTGAAGACATTAATTGTATTTTGGTCTGTTTTTTTTTTTTTTTTTCTTTTTAACCTGCTAAGACGCAGTGATTGGTCCTGAGCTATATCCATAATAATGTAGGGATTTTATTCTTCTAGGATGAATGTATAGTTGTCTACTACTTTCTTTCTGAGTAAGTGGTAAGCTGGCTATCCCCAAAGAAGCAACAGGATTTGTTGGACAACTGTGTTGCATGGCTGACCTTAGATGCTCAAATAGTAACATCCCAGGTTCTTTCTCAGTGCAGGGTAGAAATATTTATTTCTGCTTTCAGAAGTGCTTGGGGTATTTTGTCTTTCTGTTTGTGTGGATGTTCAGGTCTCTTGTAACTCAGAATATTCTATGATTCTATGACACTCAACAGAAAGTTTTTCAGCATCAGGTCTGTAACCACTGTGGAGTACCCAATCCCAAAATGTGCTGGGAAGGCTTGAGAGGTATGTTCCCTTCATCTCAGGTCTGTTGGGTACTCTTGGCTGTACATGTTTTTGCTTTGCTTTTTGTTTTGTCAGTGTCCTGCACTATTGTGCCATCTGAACTCCTCCTGCAGGGGTGAGCCAGCTTCTCAGCAGCATCTGCAGTTTTGAACCATTTGGGTTGGTGGCAAATATTTTTTGCTAACATGAGCCAAGGGACTTTGTTAAGCGTGGAAAAGTACTTTCAAAAAAGTACTTGCAGACTGGGCTCATAACACAGGTGGTTGGGATTTTGCAGAGATTTGGAGCTGGATTTTTAAAGGCACTTGGCACACCTCATGCCTAGAGAGATTTTCCAAATCCACTTGAAGTAACAGAAACAGGCCATTTGTTTTACCTAACTTTGACTGTCTAATCAGCTGGCTGACTAGACTGTGTCTGCAGAGACATGTGAGGACTTAAAAACCACAATTGCTTGTCTCAAACACTGTTAAGGCCACAGAAGGAGGCTGCCATGAGACAAGCACAGAAGGGAATGATGGGATGGTGCAGATTCCAGGTCTAGCAGAGGTGAGATCTGGCTAGCACAACCTGGGTGCTGCAGCCAGACAAACATTCCCACTGCGGCAAAATTTGTAAAGAAGCAGCTGCTCACACGCACATGGCTGGTCAAACAAAGATCACCCCAAGTTATGGGACAGGTGGCATCTTTAACCACCACCAAGCATTGAACTGTGCCCCCATCTTCCACCCCTTCAAATATGCATCTGTAGATACCTGGAACTTCGACTGTAAGATAAGATACCACAGATAACATAAAGGTGATACAATTGTCAGCTGTGTATCAAAGGTGATACAATTGAGTGCAATCTCAGACCTAGGGTGAGGATAACAAAACTCTGGGAGAAGAATGCATCGCTGATAATGGACACAAAGAATGCAAAATTTATGGGCCACAAGGAAAGTCAATTCAGCAACTGTGCTGACATCAGATCAGAATGGGTAAAAGGTAATTCCTGCAGGGGGTCACCATGATCACCAACTCTCAATCCATCTACCCAAGAAACCCACCAACTCAAAAAAAGAAGGCTGAACATGCAAACTGATTAGCATTAGAGTCAAGGAAATAATTTAACCATTAGCATGGGAGAACTGTGTAGGTAATGAACATTAATTTCTTTGTTTGCTAAAATGTATAAATAGTGAAAAGTTTTGAACAACCTTGGGACCCCACCACCGAGAAGCTCAGAGTGAAGAAGAACCCATGGAATGCTGCTGGATCTACATGTGGAGACTATCTATTGTCTGCTTAATCTGTCTGTCTCTCCCTCTCCATCTCCTCTCTTTTCTATTTCTTTCTAGCTCCCCTTCATGGTTAAATTGAATCTGTATTAGTGACTTTGGTCTGTGGTCTTGTTTGGAGCTTAATTCAGGCAGAGGCATCTCTCAAAATCATATCTTAACAAGAGACAAGAACTTCCAGATTTCATCCCAAGCAAAAATAGCTGGCTAAAACAAATGGATTAGACCAGTCTCTCATATCCCGCTGGGTGATGAAAGTAAGACACAGTTAATTTGCAAAAATTATGTATTACTTTTATTACTTGAATTGCTACTAACAGGACAAAACTATGGAATTATGGAATTGTGTAATTTGAAAATTATGGGAGGACTACATTTGTTGAAATATGGTTTTTGCCAGTGTTTTTTTGTGGTTACTGACTCTGGCCTCCTCTCCTACTCCTAATGCTTATCAGCCAAAATACTTACTGCCATGCTTAATATCAATGAGTACTTCTAGTTGAAGGAAAATGCAAACACATGTAAGTCCAAATTTTATGGGTTTTTTGGGCTGGATTCATAAAACTGTACAGATGTAAACCAAACACTTTTTTTTTAAAGCTAGCATATATTCAAGTTACATTTTGTGAAAACTCATTTTTTTATTTCATTTCACAATGACATATAATATCAAACTTTATTTATTTTTAGGTGGTTGAACCAGCAAATAAAGCATGAATTCTTTGCAGAGATCTGTAACCCACTTATAGACTTCTTTTTTGAACTACTTACAGTAGCTTTGTAGGATGATAACTGTTTTTAATGTGTTTATGGAGGTCTCACTAACCTGAAAAAATTCATTGCATTTATTTCAAATATGAGCAAATTGTGTTATGACTACATCTGTACTGGTAAAGTTTGATGGAAATCTTTCTGCCCATGGCTCTGGCCCATGGTGAGTTACGCTTTCTCAAACTGCTCCTGGGGTTGATATGGGAGTTTACGAAGGGCATCTCTGATTCCCAGCAGGCAGCTTGGATAAGAAGGTCACCTTGTTACAGTGCATAGTGGGGTTTGAGTTTAAACATGGTCACCTGGGCTGTGTGATGCAGGTTTGCTGCAGTTCAAGTAAGTGCACCAGGGAGTATCTGATTTACTGATGGACCTGTGGCTTTGCAGCAGTACGTAGTTAACACAAGCCAGAAAACAGAGAAGGAAAGCCTCCCTAAAATTATCTTAATTCTTGTAGAAACACAGATGAATACACAGGTGAATCTGGTGGCAAGGTTATATACTTAGCCGCAGTGATTGTAACCAGGCTTCCAACTCATTCTATGGACATAAGTGGGATTTATTTGTTCATTTTTACTGCCTTGTCCTATTACAGGTGACAAAAAGACATTTTAGAAACCTAGATGCCAAGTTGCAGTGAAAACTTCTCCTAATGGTGACTGCCTTGGACTCCAAAAGCCCCTTCTTTCTGGAGTTTTATGTTCTTCAGTTTCAGTGGTTTTGTGAGGAGACTTTTTCAAGTCTGTCTAAATGCACTTTGGCTGTGATTCTTTCTTTCTCTCGCATTCATGTGGAATATTCCTGTTTAATCTTGGCCCAGTAGTTTCAATATCTATTTGATTTTGTTTTAATTATCTCCTCATTTGAAATTTTCCAGCATCTTCAGTTAAGCTCCACGTGTCTGGCAGACTTAACAAATGACCTTCTTCTTGTGCCAGATAGATGGGGTCTCTCACAAGCCCATCCAGTCTAAGTAATGACTTCCACTTTCAGACAACAAATTGAACTCTTTAACTTGCTACTGTGCATACCTTTCAAGAGCAGTTATTGAGCTAAACATGTTCTTGTTACTTCTAAATGCCTTTAAGATAGGAGGCAAAGGAGATTTAAACAGATTTTGTAGAATTAAATAATCCTCTTCATATTTGCATATAGGTAGGTAGGTGAAAAGTACTTTTAAATTAACAGGCTTGTTATTGTTCATTGCATAAACAAAAACTGTGTGGGTTAGTGGGGAGTAGGAAGGAAGGAGTGAGATGGTGATTGCATTAAAAATTCTCCTGCTTGGAGCAGCTCCTGTCTCTGGATGCCTCCCACGCCTGTGTCCTCTCAGCCTGGAGCATCTCCCGTCTGTTACCTTGCCACAGTCATTTTCGCTCTGCTTACACAATGGTTTATGGTTACACAAATCTGCTCTGTCCAAAATATCTTAGATTAAGAAATATATCATATCTCATTGCTAGATGGTATATTCTGAACTCGTTCAGGCAGGAGGGATGACATTTTCAGTTTGAATACTGGTTTAAAACCAAAGGTCTTCCATCTTGAGTACAACCTGCAAAATCCATGATCTTACTGTAAGTTGAAATACTATGCATTTGAGTGGAAATATGTCCTCTAGTAGGAAAAGAAAGTAAAAGGAAATCTGGTTTTGTTGTTAATTAGAATTAAAATGGTAAATAGCTCTTTTGTCCTTCTTTGACAACTCTGTTTAGAAAATGCAACCTCTGACTGGTACACACAGATTATTTCTTTCTTTAGAGAAGGTTAATTTTAACGTTTTAGAAACCGATCACAGCATGGGACTTGTTTTGAGCTCTGTGGTGCTGGTGTTCCTCTTACTTCTGTTTGAATGAAATCAGAAGAAAAGGCCTTGGGTTCTTGCATACAAATTGAGTTTGAAACCGAAGGGCAAAAACATATATTAGGTCTTTGATCTTTTACATGCGTCTTCCAACCGCCTTTTCCCTTTATTTGTTTTAAAGTCGTGTTTATTTTTTTTTTTTCTTGGAAAGTTTGTTGAGCCAATTGCGTGCCTTTCACAGGGATGGGCATTTACTTCCCAATTAGTCCCACAGAGCCAGCAGGACTATTTGCCTGAGAGCCCTCATCACCATGAAAAAACCCCAACCACCCAACACAAAACAATGAGATCACAATCTGGCCCTTTGCAATTAGCTCAACACTGTCAGGGTTTCACTTTCCTGCTTAAATCCCATAATGAGCAGCCATCAGAAGAGGAGGTAAATAAAGCTGTCATGCATATTGACAGTAATACAATATCACTGCTCATTTTTTCCCCCAAAGTTAAAATTGCAGAATTAGTGTGGCATATGATGTTCTCCCCTCTCCAGCAAAACACATACCAGTTGCAGTCTTTTAAAGTCTCCTATCATTTTGTTAGCACGACTGCCTACGTGAGCAAAAAAACATGGAAACTGCATCCTACCACAGTTGACAAGATTTTTTATTTTCATGATTACTTCTCTGCCTTTTTTTATTTTGCCTGCAGGCAAAGGTTGGCATACATGTCAAGAGAACATTCTCCAGCTGGGGCCTGCAGTATAGAGAATTGTATACTCCAGAGGGCTCATGGGACCTTAGGCAGATTATTATGGTAATATTGGAGACTGCTGTCCTTTCCCTCCCACAGCTGGGCCGCCTCTCTCATTGTAAGTATTGAAGCAATATGTTTTGCAAATTATACATTGGGAACAACAGGGACCTGGGAAAGTGAGGGAGAAAGAGAAACATGGCAAAATGTTGCTTTTAATATGATATTTTTCTTGTTCATCAAGCAAAAATAAATTAGAGCTTTAATTTTTTTTAATTAAATGAGGATCATATATTGGAAAAAACCAGCTATAATAGTAAAAAGTTAATATTGATTTTATTGAGTGAGAATTTTAAGAAAATATTGTTTATTATAGGGAAATTTCACACAGTAACCTGATGCAAGAGAACTGGAGTAAGATTACATAATAGCTTTTATTACAGATTTCAAAAATCCTTTTGAGTCCAATGAAGCTGGATTAACAAAAACTGCACCAAAAAATATCATTTTAATTAGTGCTAATGTGATCTCGTCATGGTCCAGCTGTTTCACACAGGATGAAATCTGTGTTGCTTCATTAGAAATTCACCCTCCAAAATAATGTCACTTCTGATTTTAACATTTCTTATTGATGTATATTTTAATAAAATAGCCAAATGATTTGGTGACTACTGTCATAAGGCAACTGAGGGGTTCTTGACTTGCTTGTTTCTAAATAAAAGAGTTTAAAATATTACTGGTGGATAAGGAATTATTTAAGTTTTTGACCTTTTTCTGAGACTTTACTATAAAACTCAGATTAAATTTTTTATGGTTGCATTTTAAAGATGATTTTGTATTTTTAAAACTAATAAGAAAAATAAATATTGCTAACTTGGTAACAAGTTGAAATTATGTCTTACATGGGCCAGATGCTTTTCCTTAAAGACTTGGTTTTGTCTTTTTTTTAAGTAAGTATGGGCTTCAAATCACAGTCTTTAACCAATATTCCATTAACCAATAGTAACTTTAGATTTAGATCTTCGTTCATTTTTGACAGGACTATTTCACAACTCAATTCCATTTGGAGCTAACTTCAATTTTAATCTAAATTATTTTCAAGTTACTGAAACTTACTGCTTCATTTATATATGAAGCTGTAGTATATACCTGCCTGAATTCTACATTAAAAATAATCAAATGTAGAAAACCTCAGTACTCACAGCTCATTCTTCTCCATTATTTTTATATGCTTTAATACAGTGGAGACCCCTTGCAAATACCATTGTAGAAAAAGTAATTTATATTTTAATAACTTTATTCCTTTTCCCTATGTTACTTAAAATATTTCTTTATGCACTGTTGGTGATAATATATTTATCAGCTCTCTAATTTACCTTAGACTTTGCTAAGATTTGTCTACCTTAGACTTTGTCTAGGTTGTTTCGAGGATTATGACCAGTTGTTGCATTTTTTTCTTAAACATTGTACAATTTCTTTTCTTATTCTTAGATAGTGATTTTATATTAAACACTTTGTATGTGGAAACAGTTTGCAGTCTGGTGGCAATTGTGGTAAATTAAAGTCGGATTAATCTATACCAGGGGTGGATTTTTAATTATAATTTTCAATTATTATAATAATAGAAGAGGTTACTAAAGAAAGCAGCACAAGGACTGTGTTGCACTGTATTGGTTGCTTGCCTTGTAGAGTCTTAAAAAGCCCCTGATGATACCATGACAGCATTTCTCTTTCTCTCCTCTGTAGTCTAAAACAGCATTAGCAAAGCCACCCTTTTCAAAGAGGGAAGAGCCTCCAAATACTGAGTTAGTTCTCTGTGTCTCTGGGAACCAGACACTTGCTACTCCTGAGCTTATACAAAGACTTGCATTTTGCAACATTTGATGCAAGGCTGTGCACAGCAGGATGAGGTGAAAAGAAAATTCTAAGGGTAAGTGGATGTTTTGCAGAATAGAGAATTCAGTGCAGTGATGCATTTTCTCTTTGGTTATTTTAAAGTCAGAAGACTCCCAAACCTGAGCCACCTTCCACATTTCCTTCTTCTTCCTATCCTGCATTCCTCCTTCCAGGTAGCACATATTGACTCCCACTTTTCTGGATGATGGTAACTCAGTGTTCAAGGTATATTGCTTCTGAAAATTGCAGCCTTCTTTTTTTTCCTCCTTATATTTGTGTTGAGTAGCTTTCCCCAATATACTTGAGGTTTCTCAGCTGTTTTCAACAGCTGTTCTTGCTTTCAGCATTGTTAATGATAGACTGCATTTTGCAACCCAGTGTACACAGTTTGCCTAACACCTTCCTAACAGAGAATTTTTCTGCATTTGTCATGTGTGACCAAAGTGTGACATTTAAAAAGACAATCCAAATTATCTTGCTTATTCCTATCTTGTCTATGATGAAAAATCTCAGTGAAATTAAGAATTGAAGAAATTCTGCTTTTCTCCATTGGAACTAGTATCTAAGGCTAAATCTCCACTGCTTGTGCACACTTGTTGGATAGAATACAAGGGTCTTTGATATTGTCAAGGGTTGTTCTAAAAAGGAAAAATGGAAATAATTACTTTAAGGATAATATTAAACTGTGTTGCAGAATGAAGGAAATCCTGCATATTTCAGAAGATCCCATGATTTAAACATATAGCAAAATTAATTAGTGTGTAACTTTCTTTTGTGAAAGTGTCAAGACTTAACCAATATGAAATGAGAAATTGGTCTACATAATACCAAAGTCCTGATTTGTATTTTCATCCAGACTTAAGTGGCAAAACCCTAACTCTCTTAGTGAGTGAAATAAACAGGAACAGCATTTTTCCTTCATGTATTTGCCTAAAAGACAAGACTTGGTGAATCCTAGGGGAAGTTCCCTAGGCAGTGATGGATACACATGCTTTTCTGCTCGTGGTGTCCAGTGCATGTTCAGTATTTGCTGCAACTACCTTCTCCCTTGAATCTCCTTCTCTTTATTGGCACTCACTATTGGCAACCAGGCCCTGAGATGTCAAAGGAAAGACTCATCATATTACACAGGTTTTGGGGGGGAATACATGCACGTATTTTACTGTGATATTTTTATTTTTATACAGCTGAATAACCTCAGATCAACTCTGTGGCTCCAGACTTTTAATCTCCTATGAAATTAGGGTTATCTAACTTATTAGCATGTGAGAAGCTGGAGGAACACAAAAGCTTTAACAGCAGATGTTGAAATGTCATCATCATCATCACAAGGTGAAGCGACTCCCTCCATTGTCACATGCACTTTTCTTCTGTGTTCTGCTCCTTTAGTCCTCAAGCTTTGTGAATGTCATTCTAAGAAAACTTTGGTCACTTTTGTTTGATAAGATTCACAGCCTTACTAACTTAGAATAATGATATTTGATTGGAGTTGCTCTTTCTTGTATTTGAAGGCAAGTTATTGGGATAATCCAAAGTGCGTTGTGTGGTTAAACTTATTAGTAGAATTTCTCACATATTTAAGAATTTTGTGATTAAATTTCCAGATAGTTTTACATGCTTTTTTTTTTCAGACAGAAAGGGTAGTAGGGTTCATCTCATCTGATTTTACAGGGAAAAAACAACATAAAAATCTTATTCAGAGTTTTAAGAAATCTTAATTGAGAAAAAAAAAAGACCAAAAAGCAACTTGAACCCTTTTAATAGATGTTGCTTCTGATAGAATGTGGCTTCAATTTTATTGACTTCTAGTTCCCAGTAAAAGGGTTGCTCACATTTCTGTTTCTTTGTGCTGGTTACTTCATTAATTATATTTAAAATGGAGATCTGGAAGTTGTTGTTACCCTTTTATGTTTTGAAAGTGAGTACTAGTAGCCTATTTTCTTCAACCAATAGTCTATAATTTCATCAACAAATATGAAGACCTACTAAATTAAACATGAAAATGCTGCTATAGGTAATTTGCTTAAATTTTTTTTTGGTATGGATTGGAGCCTTCACTGGAATATATATGAGGGATTTTCAGTATGGTAAAAAGTCTGGAAAATGCTGCTGTAGAAAACCACATTCTCTAGATATTAATCTTTAAACTAAAGACAGGCCCATCTGTGTGCACCACTAAATTGGAATTGTGAGATATAATTCAAGGGTAGTCCTCATGATACTCCTCCGGAGTGTAAATTTCACTTGTTTCCACATTGTGAAAATAACATTTTAAACATTAAAGGAAAAAAGTGCTTTGTTCTATTGAAAGTCTAAAACTTCACAGGTACTAAATAAAATAGAAGTCAAAATACTGAGTTTGAAGAGCTTAATAATTTTAACATTCCATCCATTCCAGTATTTTACATAATATTTAGGATGAAATACATTATAATTCTAATACATTTGTCTGTATGAAAATACTTAAAACTGCATTTGTAGATAAATATTCACTTACAATAGTGAGGCATTTTATTTATAGTAGATGAATAGTCACTTATTAGAAATCTTACATTCCTGGACAAAGGAAACATAATTTTCCAAGGACAGTTCATCTCAGTCACCTTCAACATCTACTTTAGTAAGGAATGAATGTTCTCTGAAGGTGCTTGTATTTCTCCACTGACAATAGACCAAAGCCTGGACAAGCATCTCAGACTAAACAGTGTTTTAGGTGAGATTCTTCTCTGTTGCTATGGGCTCAAGTTGGTCATCCATAGATAGGTGCCTTTGACCATTGTAAGTGCCCTAAATATCTCCTAGATACCACACAGGAGTTATGGGAGACTGGTGACCCTCTGTAGTAGTAGCAGAAGTGCAGGCAGTGTGCCCTGGGGTATATCAAATGTCTTCAGGCACCTGTGAAGGATAGCTGAATCAAACTAAAGAGATAATCTCAATTTTTCAAACTGATGACTGGTCATTCCCTGAAGTCCTGAACAAATAGAAGTACTTTCTGAAATTCTGAAAGCACCAGTACTGTTGCTCACCGGTTCTTCAAGTTACTCTTTTCCTGGCATAAACCAGATTATATATTTAGGGTCCCTAGATGTAATTCTAAATGTGGAAGTGCCACCCCATATTCTCTATCATCCCCAGCTTGTGCCAGCAGCAATGACTCCAGGGTCTGCATGCAGTCTTATGGGCAATGTCTCTTACCTGAAAACTGGCAACCTAACCAACACAACAATATGGTATAACAACACTACAACTCCTCTGTAAGGCTATGAAGCATGTTTTGGTAAGCACTTGTTTAGAACCCAAAATCTAGCCAAGAACAGATTTTCTCAAAGTTTCTTACATGGCCTTTAACATAATTTTACTGATGCTGGATCTGAGTTAATGATGCTTCATAAGAAGTGCTGACGGTTAACTTGTTCTGAAAAAATCTGGAACTGCTCTGTATCAGTCTTATCTTGTAATTGTAGAAGAAAGTGAATTCTTGTTTCCTGCTTCTGAGGCTGGGGGGTCTTGGAGGCAAGCTGGAAAGCAACTTTCACAGTGCATCTGCCAGCAATATTGTGGAAATTGCAGAGACATAAGATCTTAATCATGGATAATGAGGGAATCTTTATGTTGTATGGAGTCAAGTTCTTTCCACTGCTAACTAGCAGATTGTTTTGCAAGACCTTATGTTTGGTAAGTGTCAAAAATAGTGGACACGTTCAGCTTTGCTCACCTATCATTACTGTGAGGGTGTATTTAAACATCTCTGTGTTTAAATTTGCAGCTTTAATGTTACATTCATGTTGCATTTCATTATGGATGCAGCAATAACTGAGGAAACAGAAAGGAAACTGTGAAGAGGCCAGGCTTCTTGCTAGCAGCCTAGGAATTAAGATGACAGCATTAATTATTTATGCTGTAAAGCATCTTCATTGGCAGGTGGTGGTGTGAGGAAAGGGAGGAGGTCAAAAAACACATCTACTTATATTCTTATGGTGAAAAAGCAGAAGAAATAATATAGCAAGCAGTTAACCATTGCATGTATTTGAAATGAAGGAATGGAGTTGCAAACTGGTTACTGCAGTTTGCTTGTCCCACGCATAAGAAAGTACTGTGATCCTAAATCAAAAAAGGTTGTGTTTGAGGACAACTTTTAAGTCAATATAAAAAAATTAAAAGGCTAATAAGGACTTCCAGGGAACAGCTTAGTGTTTAATAGATAGGAAACACAGGATGTCACTGGAGGTGGCTGGACTTCCACAGATTGCTTTCATCCTTTGAACACTGACTGCCATAATCTTCCAAGCAAGATGGAACAATGCCATGAAGATGGATTCTTCAAACTGTCCTGTGAAATAATGGTGAAAATAAATATGGATAATAGATTCCATCTGTTATGACAACTTTTGTTTCTTTGTTTGGAAGGGAGCCTCTGCTTTGTATGACTTGAAAATAAGACAGTGAAAAAATATTTTTAAGATATTTGAATACATCCTTGGTAGATAAATAAATAGAAAATATCATATAGACAAAGACACTGAAAATGTAGACTGTCAGTGCTAATGCAAACATTGCATTTCAGGAGAATAATTATATTGTTATCAGTTGTTTGGGAATAACCTCAAATTTAAGGAATAACCATGAAGAATAGAAATACTTCAGAATACTCTTATTTGCTCTTTGTGTTACAATAATGTCTAGTGGTTCCAACTGGAAGACACCATATCATACCAGATGTTGAATAATACAGACAAAAGATAATCTCTTCCCAGAAAACTTAGTTTTCAAGCAGGCAGGCTATAAATTGGTGGAAAGACAGGCTGCCGCTTTTCTGGGGTCACACAGCAGCAATTCCTTCGTTGCTGGTCTAGTCAAGCATTCATAAAATTATGTTGCCAACAAGTGTAACATATCTGAACTGTTCCAGTCTCTACACCATCTGCAATGATCTCTCAATAGCTTTTGACCTGAAAAAGCCCTATTCATTTCCTTAATGACAGAGGAGCTGGCTGTTGAGTTATGTAGTAGTTATTTTTAGAGTCATAGATTGGCTTGGGTTGAAAAGGACAATCCTGATTGGCTTGGGTTGGAAAGGACAATCCCAATGGTTTGGGATTTAAGGACCATCTAGTCCAAACTCCTGATCACTCTCATGTTTGTCCCCTGGCAGGGATGACTTTCACTAGATTGGGTTGCTCAAAGCCCCATCCAACCTGGCTTTGAACATGTCCAATGATGGGCCATATACAACTTTTCTGGCCAATTTGTTCCAGTCTCACCAATATAATCCTAAAAAATTTCTTCTACCTTCTTTCAATTTAAAACTGTTGTTGTTTGTCCTGTTACAACAGACCTTAGTAAAAAGTCTTTCTCTATCTTCTATAAATCCCTTTAAGTTTTGAAAGACCTTATTTAAGGTCTTCTCAGAGCCTTCTCTTCTCCAGAGTGAACAACCCCAACTGACTCAGACTATCTTTATAGGAGGGGTGCTCCAGCCCTTTGATCATTTTTGTAGCCTTGGCCCTCTTCCAGAGCTGCTCAAATAGGTCCATGTCTTTCTTGTGCTGGAAACCCTGAGGCTGAATGCAGCTCTCCGGGTGAGGTCTCACAAGGGTGGAGAAGAGGGGCAGAATCACCTCCCTTGACCCACTGGCTATACTGCTCCTGTGCATCCCAGGATACCGTTGCCTTTCTGGGCTGTAAGTGGATGTTGCTGTCTCATGTCAAGCTTCTGCCTCGCTAGAGGGTGATCCATAGTGCTCTAAGCCAGGTTGCTGTGTTGGGTGTCCACAGCAAGGATCTGGCAGTGGTGTTTTTTCTGAGAATACACCACAAGTTGCCTTCAGTGTCAGACAGAGCCAGTTCCAGCTGGCTCCAAGGGAGACCTGTTGCTGGCCAAAGCTGAGCTTATCAGTTGCCTCTGTGATAACATATTTAAGAAAAGGTAAAAAAATGCTGCAGAACAGCACCTGTGAGAGAGGAGTGAGAAAATGTGAAACAACTCTGCAGTGACACCAAGGTCACTGAAGGGTGAAGGGAAGGAGGTGCTCCATGGTAGGGCAGATATCCACTGCAGCCCATAGAGAGAGCCATGGTGGATCAGATACCAAACTGCAGTGTATGATGACCCTGGGCCAGAGCAATCTCTTGGCAGGAACTGCCCCTCATGGAGAGCAGCCCAGGCACGAGCAGGTTTTCTGGCAGGACCTGTGCCCAGTTTGAGAGACCCATAGTGGAGCAGCATGTTCTTGAAGTACTGCACGTCATGGAAAGGACTCAGACTGGAGGAGTGCTTAAAGTACTGTGGCCTAAAGGAAGGACCCCAGCTGGAGCAGAGGAACAGAGAGGAAGGGGCAGAAAGAAGAAGCTGTTATGGCCTGAGCACAATGCCCCCCTTCCCCATTGCCCTGTACTGCTTGGAGTGGGTGGAGCAGAGCAGTTGGGAATGAAGGTGAAAACTTAAGCCTGGGAAGAAGGGGAAGGAGCAGGATGGATTCTTTTTTAATCTTCCGACTCAATTTTTATTTTAATTTTCCCTAACTGAGTCTGTAATGCCCATTATGGTGATTTCCCTGTCTTTATCTCAATCCATGAGGTTCACATGCTATTTTCTCACCCATTTTGTGGAGGAGGGCTGTGGAGAGAGCCTGTGTGGATGTTTCTCAGCTGACCAAGGTACACTTACTACAGTGTTGAAGACACCACTGCAGTTAGAACAGGAAATCAAATTCCCTTTTTATGACGTCCATCTGTCCATCCTCTATAGTACTCAGGTGTTATGTAAAGACAGGTGGTATGTAAAATGTTTTATAAGGTGTTTCTAATTTATTAATAACCCCAACTGAGACATGCAAAATAGCTAAATAAATTTATTTAAAAATATTTTGAAAACTCTTCCCCTTGGTGCACAATTGGAAATCTATATGTTCATGCACATGTATGTCTGAATTTAAGCTATGTCCTTTTCAATGTCATCTATGAATGTGCATCCTCATATGCAGGCACACCTGTAAAGAAATCTTCCACATTCACATAGAAGTTAACAGTTATGCAGAGTTAACCAGAACAAGCAAAGCATTTTCTTGTTTCAAGAAAAGCTCAGCTCACGAGGATTCTGAGCATTGTTTACTCAGGCTTGACTTATACTGACGTCTTCTCCATTTGAATAGGCTTCCATTCCATAGAAACGACTGCAGGCACCATCAAACTGTACAGTATAGAGATTCTGTAGCAACCTATTAATGTCATGTTTTCTAAGAAGTAGCCATACTTAATTTCTATTTTTTTTTTCAGTTGTACTGTTTGTGCACAATTACTTATATTTCAAAATAAATTTTCAAAATAATTTGTCCATAGCATAAAACAGTTTCTTACTGGCAAAGTAATAAATAGCTTTTCCATTTTATCATCCTGGTAAAAAATGGTATCATATTGTCTCATTGTGCAAATGAAAATTAATGGCCCATTACTCATAGTCAGTTTTACAGTCACACACTGCCTATCTTTAGAGATGAGTGAGCTCTAAGGAGAAAAGTTTTATGTCTTATTCACTCCCTTGGAAGATGGAAGATGACTTTTCCCTCTCTGTGGCAGGGGATGCTCAGTAGTTCCAGTTGTGTTTCCCTTCCATACCAGCAATGTTGAGCAGATTGAGGTGTTAGCACTTTTCGTTTTATCTGGACAAAAACATCTTCACCAGTAAATTGAACAGGGCCAAATTGCAGGCTCCAACACCAGCATCCTCTGAGCCCTGCAATTAGCCATTGATTGATACTTGCAATTTTGAAGCTGTGCAAACTAGCCCTCTACAAAATAGCCCTCTGCCAGATGATGACTGAGTGTTGTTCAGGAGACAGACTTAGGAATGGTTACTAGTAGGTGTTTTGGAAGGATGAAATAGGTGAGTTTTGGAATACAGGTACCCACTCTGCTCTACCATTTCAATCATGGCCTTGATTTTCTAGTGTTAATATAACCTTAGCCAGTTCTACTCTCCAGTGCTAGGCTGAGGTTGTCAGTGATCTATTCCAACACCTCTGATACCTGCCTCAAAAAGGGAAAATGGACATTGTATCAGTCTTCTTCTTGGAAATAATGCAATCCAATTATAGCAAGTGGTTGACTATCCATCTAAAATATTTTCAATGAAGGGTGCTAAGAAAATTTTGTCAAAGGGACTGTAGTATAAAACAGAGAAGAGGCTCCAAAACATACAGCGGTCAGTAAATTCAATAATTTTACAAGCCTGAGTTGCTACCATTCAAGTCAGGGTGCAAAGGAAATTCATCATTCAACAGGTATTTGAGATGATTGCTATTTCGTACAAAGAGGATTGAGTTATCTACCTTAGGAGAATTCTTTTTGAAACAATTGGAAACTATTTATCTACATCCTGACTGAATCACATGCTAGGACTCAGCCCAAGCCTTATGAAAATGTTAGATACCTTTACCTTTAAAGAGCAGGATTATACCCTCAAACAAAAGCACCTCTCTTCTGCCTTCTGTGCTCAGTCTGCATATTTTAGAGTTTCTTACCACAAACCAATTTTTTCTTCTTAAGGAAGGTGACACCTTTTATTTTTACCTCCTCAGTAGGTGACACCTTTTATTTTTACCTCCTGTTCATAATGAAATATGTCATAGAATGTTAAAAGACTCACAATGCAATATTCTGTAGATCTGCCATTCATATTAGCCACAGGACAATTTATTACCTGGAATAATAAATTCACATCTGCAAAAACCATGTATGAATAGGTCAATAAGGTATGGAAAATTCATTTAAATCCCTTAACTATGTCAATTTTCAGTAGAAAGGAAATGTGGAAGATCAAAATACTAAAAAAAATTGTATTTTTTTGTCAGATACCTGTCTAAATAACAAGACAGAATCAGGTAGAATAACTGTATTTCAGAAATCATGAAGAGAAATAAAAAGAAATGAGTGTTGAGGTGTGGCAGAAAAACTGGAATTAGAGCAGGAGAAATTAAAGAGGATAGAATTTCTAACACAAATATGTTGAAACAAGAGGGGAAATGGAAGAAAAATAATCACAAGATTCATAAGGTAAGTAGAGTTGAAGCAAGAAAATAGACAATAGCAATTTACTTAATGATAATAACCAAACCAGTAAATAATTATGTTAATTGATTTGGGAGATGACTAGTGTCATAGGATCAAGAATTGTGTGGGTTGAAGGGGAGGGACCTTAAAAATAATCGAATTCCAAACCCTCAATGTGGGCAGGGACACTTTTGTGACAGAATGGTTTTAGATTGGAGAGCAGAAAAGACGAATGTCCTGAGAGTAAGAAATCTGAAGTAAAAGAATTTAGAGGGACAGTCCTCAGGAAGAAAAGAAGAGGGATACATTAAGGAGATGTAATTTAAATGACACAGACCTGCTGAACATGTGAAAGAGTCAAGATCCTTAAGTCAGAAATTATTCTAGGAAATGCAATTCTCTGTACATTGTAACTGTTGTCTGTGTATGAAGTATGAAGCTGGCTAAGAAATCTAAACCTGGGCTATTTTCTTCAGTCATTGTGGATGATGTAGCTGCTGCACCACTGGTGCAGTTACCAGTTTCTATTCTGCAGTGCACTGCTAATCATTCTGTGCTTGGTTGGCAGACTGAACGAACCAGATGCCAAAGAGACATCTTTGCATTCCCTGTGCTTCCTGAGCAATGGCAGAGAGGGGAGTTTCTCCAGTGCAGGAGCTATTTAACCCAAGCACTCTCAGTTCTGCTAAACTTTGGATAAAACAAATTGAGAGCTAGGAATTAGAAGCTGAGGTTGTTAAATATGCTGGCAGTTGTGTTAAGAGCCATTTCCTCAGCTGGTTTTTAAACATTTTTAAAGAGAGGCATAAAAAAGAGCTTGTTTTTACTGCCATCAGGTGTGCAAGAATGCAAATATAGGCTATTCTCACCTGCAACCTAGCAAAGTCAGTGGCAAAGTTCCCTTTGCTCCCAGGGAAGCTTGGCCAAGGACAGTTGACTTACCTGTGTGCTGTGTCCATGCATTATATAGCCTGCCTTCTCCTCAGGAAATCCTACAGAAATAGGTGGGCAAAGCGCATTAATCCTAGTAAATACCTGCTGCATCCCCTACATTCTGTATAACAGAGAGATGTGTTTCCCTTTTCATTCCTATGCTCTAGTAGTCCATAGGTGACTTAGGTTTTAACAGCAAAAATGAAAATAGTGGGAAAGATGACCACACATTTGTGAAATTCATTTGTTCCAATGGAGCTGAACTTTTCTGGGTGACACTGACAGAGTAACATGAGAAAGGAAACAGTGCAGGTATAGCTTTGTAAAGGAGGTGAAACATCATACCAAGCCCAGAACTGGTAACTGCACTTCTTCCAGTGCAAGATGTCCGACTTTGAGGAGTGTCTTGTGTTCCTAAGGTTCCAAAACCTCAGGGTGATGGCATCCCTTAAATTTGGTGCTGTGTTTGCATGTATTTCACTGTATTAACTGTGTCAGTCGTAAGATTGCTGAATTTTCCCTAAATAACATAAAAGAGCAGCAATATTAGTGTAGATGAAACATCTCTCTTGCATGTTTCCAGTGACACACAATAAAAAAGCTTGATAAATTAGGAGGTTTTGTGAACTAAGCATAAAAAATATGCCTATATCTTTATTAAAAGATCTAAATAGATTTGAACAGATTGTTTTTGTGAGAGTAACATTTGACAAAGCACATATACCTCCTAAACAATTATATTCTGGGTAGATGATGGAGAAAAAAAATAATTGTTTCTATAAACTTAATAAATCTGTTCTTGTGCCAAAGCTACAGAAGACAAATCTTTATTCAAATATGTAGTGAAATAATAAACCTGTTTAAGAGATAAATTTAATAGGGTTTTAGTGACTATATATTTTCAATAATTGTTTATATTTTTATTTTAGTAGCAGTTTTACAGAAAAAGAAGTTTGTCTTAAAAAAATCTTGTTCATCCCAGCAATGGAGTAAAGAATTACAGTAGCATTCCTTGTGGAGCTGTACTTCATATTTGTTTTTGTTTCAGAATCAAGAACAACACAGCATGAAATTATGCAGCAAGGACCATAAGCAGCAAAAGAGAGGGAAGAACTATTTAATTTCATCCAGGCATAAATTTCTAGAAGTAATGGTAAAAGTCATACCATTTGCTGGCATTTGCAAAAAGAGATCCAGGGCTATCCTATTATGTTATCTTTGTACTGCATTGAACATAACAGCTTGATTAATAGCTGGCTCTTGTAGGCACAGTCACAATGCAATTAAGCATGAAACATCTTATTATTAACTTTCAAAAATAATTAGCCACCTTAGTCCCAGTTTGCAAAAATTACTTTAGTAGTTGGATAGTAAAACATTAATTCTGTAACTTGTGTTCTCTGAACCATCACACGCTCAGTGTGTGAAAAATGATGGTGTGTAAATTCTGGGTGTTCAGGATGCTATCTGGTTAGGTGTTTCATGGTGCCTAAAATAGATTGTTCTGGACTGACAACTGCTTTCCTTCAGGAGCCTTGCTGGACACAGGGTAGAAGCATTGTTCTTTGTTCCCTCTGCAGACAGCAGGAAAGAGTAGGAACCAGCAGCAGCCAGGCTTTTAGATAACAAAGAGTGTGCATCATCATTTGAAGGTAAATATTAATATGTTCTTCCTGTATTGGATACAAAACTGAAATGTGCTAACCAAAACCACCTGTCAGTGGATGATCTCTCTTCTTCTACAAAAAGCACATATCAAATAATGTTATAAATCAGTGAACTTACAGGTTTTAATCTCATCACTAAATCTAGCACTAAATGTCATATGGATTGGTGTATTTGAACATTGTCAGTATTCAAGTTTTGTATCTTGAATTATCGTGAGGTAGCGTATGGAGTAATATTACAGTAGTGAGTGATGTCAAACCTCTTCAAGCAGCTACAGTTCTATAGTAGTTTTTATGACAGTAGAGCTTATGTTACAGTAAAAAAAACCCCAATACCCTGTAGTAAAAAGGGTCTCCCAACAGGTATAACTCAGCTACACTTCTGTTTCACCAGCTTAGTGAAAGAAAATAAACCAAACTGTTTTTTTTAAATATTGTTGTATACATGAAAAAAAAATCTAAAAATGTGTAAACTTACATTTTACACCTCTGTATCTGAGCAATCAGTATGAGAATAAAAGAAAAGTGCTTCCAGGGAGCAGTTTGATTAACCAAATGTATGTATCTGTTTCAGGATAAAATGAACACAGAATAACAATGCCCATTTCTCTGTATTGACCAAACAAGTATTTCAGCAAGTTTCTGTCAGATTCCTCTATTGTGCCTGAGGAATATCATGTTAGTTATGTAAAAATTAGACAAACCATCATCTAGGCTTTCCATAATGAGGAAAGACAGTCACCTCCAAACACAGTGCTCATCTTCATCATGTCAAAGAAAAGCAGAGAAAATGAAAAAAAAAAAAAGAGAAAAAGAGAGAAAAAGAGAAAATGAGGGAGAGAAATGGGAGGGAGGAAGTGGCGGAAGGAAGTGGCGGAAGTGGCGGAGGGAAGGAAGGAAGGAAGGAAGGAAGGAAGGAAGGAAGGAAGGAAGGAAGGAAGGAAGGAAGGAAGGAAGGAAGGAAGGAAGGAAGGAAGGAAGGAAGGAAGGAAGGAAGGAAGGAAGGAAGGAAGGAAGGAAGGAAGGAAGGAAGGAAGGAAGGAAGGAAGGAAGGAAGGAAGGAAAGAAGGAAGGAAGGCTATGAGTTCAGTCAAACGTGATTTCTTTCTAATACATCTATGCTGATTAATCCAAATAATCCTTCAGTCATTCACGTTTTTGGAAGCAGTTTCCAGATAGATCCATTCCATTATTTTTAACTGGAATGATTTGAGTCTTATCACCCTGCTGTTCCCTAGATCCTCCTTCCCGAGGTTAGAAGAAACACTGCCTTTCTCCTAGTTGACAAGAATCTCCCATGACTTCCATGACCTTTCAAAGAGTTTGATAAGCTACTTCAGCACTCATGGATGTATCCCATCAAATTTGATGGAGCTGAGCATCCGACTTATTTAAATGTTCCCTAATCTGATCCTCCTCCAGTGATGGTAAGTCTTTCTTACTCCATATTTTCCCACTGGCCTCAGGGGCCTGGGATTGCTAAAGGTAAGTAAAGAGTAAAGAAAATAGGTATTGTGTATCTCACCCTTTTCCACATCTTCTGCCCCAGTCAACAGTGGACCCTCATTTTTCCTGGTCTTACTTTTGTAACTAATATACGAGAAGAATCCCTTCTGGCTGCCTTTCATATCACAGACAGATTCAGTTCCAGGTAGACTTTTGCTTTCTAGTTCCACTCACCCTTGCCACCCTAGCCTGCCATACCTAAAGAGCTTTTATTCATCCATTGCAGTACTGCAGCTGTGTGTGCTATCCCACTGTATCTGTGTTTCAATAGGATTGTTACTCTACAACTGGGCACACCTTTTCTTTGTTTTTTCCCCCATGCTATGCACACTGTGTGCACATGCTGCAGGAACACACAGTTATACTGATTTCCCAGATAAGGCATGAGAACTGCTCCCATGATGCTGTCCTGTAGTCACTCCTGTATTTGTGTACATGTGGTTGAGGTGGTCACCCTAAAGCCCTGTTTTGATGACTGAAGTTTCTTCTGCTCACCCTTTGTTTGTCATCCCCCTCACTTAATTGTGGTTTTATTTTTTTCTGTTTGTCAAAATAATTTCAGATTTTCTCCTCATTTTTCCATGAATCAAAAAAAAAAAAAAAAATCATTCAAACACCATCAGAAGAAAAAAGTAAAATACAAACCCTGCAGTTGCCTATCTAGCATTTTCTGGAAATGATGTTTTGGTGACTCCTTTCCCCTGTCTCCCTTTCCTCACTGTTGCCTTCCTTTCCCCCTATTTTGTGCCTTGCCCGCTTCCTTTTTTCTCTTCTTCTTTTAACATATCTGATTTTTTTCTGTGAGTACTAGCAACAGTATTTATCTGAGAAATATGCAGTCTGAGGTTTTGGGTTATTTAAGTGCTTGTCCTGGAGTTGAAATTATCAAAATAATGCTTCTCTGGCTAGTATGGAAAGAGACTTCAGACAATCATGCTCATATGCATGGGAAAAACAAGAGCATTAGGAACTGAAATGAGCAGGGGTTCAACTTGCAGTTCTCCAAATATTTAATGCAGGAAGCTTCCTCAAAGTCAATTGGCACTCCATAGGCAAGGAAGCAAAAGACTGTTCCTTGAAATTACAAATGCAGTTGATTAATGCCATTGATTTTTGATTTAAACTGATTCAGTAACTTGTGAGAAAAATGAATTGCTTCCTTGGTGTTACTTTCATGCATAATGCTGTAGATAGCACGATATCTGAGTAATAGGCACCAGAAACAGATATCACTGATGGCATAATTATGCATTTACTGTAGTTTCAGATTTATCAGCCTATAAAATACATGGATTACTGCATGTTCCACAGTGTTAATGCAGTTAGAGCAATTTGATTTCATCTAAACATATTAAAATCAATGCTTAGTGTTTGGTTTAATTTCAAGCATAAATACTACCCAGGGTTCTCAAGATGTGGAAAGCAGTTTCTTAGTGAAATGCATATTTCATAGTGTGTGTCACTTATCCATTATTTGGCTGCAAAGAGATGTATCAATTGAAAAAGCTGGTAACGAACCACAAGTCACTCAATGAAGCATCAAATAATGGTAAATGAGAATTTTTTGCTGTCAATTCAAATTCAATCAAAAGCAGCTCACTTTATTATTTTGTACAAAGTTGTGAAACAGCATTTGAAATTTATTCTCTTTCCTATGACCTTTTGTGTTATTTTTTTCTTTTAAAATGTAAATTACTGTAAATGCAGCTTCTAGTTTCAGGAGTATTTAACTGACTACTACTTTCTAGCTACATCAGAAGATTTTTTTAATGCAAATGCTTAATATCTTCCCTGAATATGGCTTTTAGAGGAAGTTCTATGTATTGCAGATCACTCCTGTTCTGATTTTTGTTATTTCCACAACAGCTATATTTTTCTCTCCCTAGTGTTTCTAATTACCCTTGTGGTAATCTCCATGCCTTTCTTCTGTTTTTATAATTTTCAGCTCTTACATGACATTGACCAATCTTCCCTTCCATCTTTTGTGTCACTATCAATGCATGTACCTACCCATCTGCTCCTTGAAACAGTCGCAATGACATATTTTTGCCTGCTCAAATATTTCCCATACATAAAAAGCATTTTATAAGTTCCTCATCTATTAGATCCTTCTGGGTCAGGTATGTGTGACTTACCTAAATCTTTTTTACATTATTTAACATCTATGTATGCTGAATATGAGTGGATTTACACAGTCTTTATTATGAAGAAGAAAAGTGCATGAAGAAAAGTTCCTACTGTTACTAGGACCAGAAGTAGTTCTGATCTCTAAAAGAGTTGAGGCTTGGAGAAAAAAAAATAGTGGCAGTTTGAATGCAGATGTTTGGAACGTGGTCACATATTTATGATACTTAAACCTGTATAAAATAATTGTTGCACAAAGAGGACCTCCTTGAAAACATTTTCATTTCTAGAAGCCTTTGGTGACTATGGCTGTTGTGACTTGGAAATCACTGTCAATTTTTGGTATTAAAAATACTTTAAAAAAATAACATTTGAGTAGGTCAGAGCAAGTAGAACAGAGCTACCGTATATAGCAGTTTTTATCCTACTTTGTAATGGTTGGTTTAGCATTCATGAAGGTCTCTGTTTAAAGAGAGAAGAAATTTTATGGTTGTTTTGATGCTTTGATGAAATTACTGTTCTCTAAATGAGATTTAAGTAATTAATGAAAAAACGGCAGTAGTAGGAGTTGCATGGAGAGAAGTACTGTAAGGAACTGATGACACCAATTCACCCACTACCTCTCAAGTTTAAAATATGGGGGAACTGGGGACTGTACAGGTCATGGTTAGAGCATTTTCTGAGTGTGCTAAGGTTTTATGTCTAGAATATGTCATGATATTCTTCAACTCCTTTCTGTTCACAGGGTAGTAGAGTAACCTGTTTAGGAGGGGGTGTTCTGGTCCCCACTCAATGCAGTTTAGCTACATCAGGCTGCCTGGGGCTGTGTTCACTCAGCCTGAGTAAGCTGTCTCAGCCTCCTCTTTGTACTATCATCTCCAAGCCTTCAGCTATCTTCCTGGTCCCTCTCTGGACTTGGTCCAACATGTCAGTATCTTTCTTTTACTGGGAAGTCCAAAACTGAAGTTTATTCCAGGTGCAGGCAGAGAGGTGTCTAATGGTGAGGAATAATCACGTCTTTTGACTTGCTGGCTATAATTTTGGCAATACAGATCAGTATGCGTTTGGTCCATGTCTCTCTGCAAGAGCATGGCACTTGAAAAATGCTCAACGTATTTTCTTCCAGAATCTAGGTTATCTTTTGCAAAGCTGCTCTCTAGCAGTGTTTGCTAGCACTCTGTACAGATCCCTGAAGCTATTAGGTCACAGGAATGGGACTTAGCTGTTTTCTTCACTGAATTTTGTGATATTTCCTTTAAGCTCTTCTCTCTAGCCTGTTGAGATCCTGCTGAATGGCTGCCCTCCAGCATAATGAATGTGTTTCCAGTCTTGAGGTCATTCATGAACTTCCTGAGGCTGTTTTCCACCTCATTGTCTGGGATGACAACCAAGATGTAATTGGGCCTAGCACGAAGCCTTAATGAATGCTACTTGTAACCAGATACTCTTTGGCTATTGCACTTCTAGTCCCTATTCTGAGTTGGGCCATGCATTAATGTCCAGTCATATTTTCATGACCAAGGTACCATATCAACTGTACTTCACACTTCTGATTTGAAAATGTTGGCATATGGCATTAGTAATGTGTAGGTTTTAGGCTGAGATTCTTCAAAGCTCTCACATAATAACTGAAAGGAAAAAAAGCTTTATATGAATAGCAGCCCCAAGTCAGAATAAGGCAGATTCACTCTATGGTGCTGGAAATGTGGTGTAATTCCAATGAATGACCATGCTGTGGGGGAATTAAAGAGGAAAAAGTATTTTGTTTGCACTTCTGCCGTAATATGCTATGCATCACAACAGTCATTTTCTGCACATTAACCGTGATAAAGTTGTCACTGCTTTTATTACTCTGAAAATTAGTGTCTGATTTTTCTTTATTTGTGTAAAAATTTTCTGAAAATGGTCCTAATGTTAGAAGAAGCACTTCTATAACACTCTATAATGTTGAGCTGTTTTCTGCACAGCAACTGTTTATAGCATTTAAGTTTTTTTCCTTATTTTTCATGTAGAAAGTAGCCATAGTTATAGTGTTTGTGTCAATGATAGATTATTTTTAGTTTATTTTGCAGTTTTGACCATGTACATATTCTGTAGTGTTTCAGTCTACATGGTTTTAACTCAGATTTGTTAAAATCAGACACAAAAAAATTTGCTATGAGACAAGGAACTAAGGGACTTATCCATCAATGCCAGGCTGAACTCCAGGACAGCCCTTTGAGCTCTCTCTCAAGCCATGCATGCAGCAGGTTCATGCAGTGAATCTGAGGGCAAGGTGCTGGAGCCTAGGTGCCAAGCACAGATGCTCCATCCTATGCAAGCCCAGGAGCTTGGGAAGGGGTGAGGCAGGCACCAGTGGCTGGTTTTACATCTGCTCTGCCAGCTGAGGGGTTCTGGGGAGCACCCTGTCCATTGCTGTCTTGAGAGTCCCTGTGGGTGGCCCTATAGCTGAGGCCCTTAGGAGAAGCTCGAAATTACAGTGGCCTCACATTGTTCCTTGCAGATGGTAGAGATTGTTGTCTACCTTTCATATGGAAAGAAAGTGATATATCTTTTCAGTACGCAAGCTCCATTCTCTCAGTTTTTTCTTATTTTTCAATGGGCAACTGTTTACACCCTGCCAGGGATGTGTTGGCTAAATACTTTATTTTAAACAAATTTTGTGAAGATTTTTCCTTTCGTGTAAATGAGGGAAATAAGAGGGAGATCCAAATTCTACCATTTTTAAAGTACTAGGACTTAAAAGAGATAGTACATCTGTGGTGTATTATTTATTAAATTTTATTTTATGATTCTTTTGCGTGAACAAATCAAAATTGACTGTTTTGCCAATATTAATCCCCCACTGATGCATCTCACAGTGCAGTCTCTTCCAGGGACAGGCCCAGTTCCTCAGGGAAGTAAATAACTCAATGATTTACTGATAAAGCCACCCAGTACATATATCACCTATGTCTCATACATCACTGTCACAGGCAACAGCTTGCCTTGCTAAGTGACTCTGTGTTGCTCTTTTTGAACTACTTTCTCATGTAATCAGGTCATTCTACAAACCCCATATAATTTTGCTCATGCTCATGAGTGGGTTTAAAGTACAATTCTATAAACTGGACTATAATTGTTGTTGTTGTGAATTTATACATGGCTTATCTGTGGAAAAAATATTGATAACTACCGGTAACTGTGATGTGGATTCTTCTCATGAATTTCAGGATGGTTCTCCAAATCCCTTAGAACATTTTAAGGTTTCTGCTCTCATGAGACAGTTTCAAATTCAAGGAAAAGTACTTACATTTTAAAGATTAGGAATAAAGCATGGGTGACCTAAGACTATATATTAATTACAGATAAAAATGTATCAGGTATTTCAAACACATAAACAGCTTCAGTTTTGAGACTGCTCTTGAAAACCTCCATGGACTAGCCAAAGATGCTTAGGATCTTATCGATAGCTCTTGCAGTAAAAGTTATAATCAGGTTCGGAGAGATTTCCACATAATTTATAGTTCAGACTTGCTTCAAAGAAATGTTGCCCTAAATTTGAAAGGGATTACCATTGCTGATCTCAGCAATAAGGCTTGGATTCATAGCACCTGAAGGCATTACACTGACCTACAGCAAGAACAACCTAATCAAAATCCAGGATCTGAACCTACTTATCTTGGATTCTGCCCTCTGAAAACAGCAAGGATGGGGGTGGGGGGGGGGGGTGGGGGGGTGGGTGTTTTCTACTTAATTGAATGCATTCAGCATTGTTAATTCATTGCATCCAGGAATTGTAGCCCGTCTAACTCTGGGTATTCTCTGAAAATGCCTCAGCTGAGAGTGTAGTCAGAAGTTTTTTACACTGTGAGCGGGGAGATGAGCCCCCCCAGGAGGCAATTCAGATAATCTGGTTTGTGGTTATGGCCATAAAGGCTCAGAAGCATTGGGGTAAAGGCATCTTCAAGACTTGCACATTTTCGTCTTCGTTGGGAATAAGAGTACCTGGATAGCCTTGATTTTGATTGATCAAAATAAATTTGGATTTTTTTCTACGTCCTCAAGGAACAGTGCTGGTAGTCTGGGAGGTACACGACAAAGGATGGTTCAGGGCCTGTCTTTCAAGGTAAACATATCAAACATCCCAAATAATCTGTGTTTACCTGATTTTATCTCTTGTTATCCTCATATAGCATTGCTTGAAACTTGAAGAGGTAGTTTTACTTTTACACTGTAGTAGATCCTTTGTGCTGCCTTCCCCACCCCTTGAGGAACCCTTTAAAGAACCAAAACAACTTCACAGGTCTCCTGAGCTGCCTAGCTTCTAGGGCTGCTCTAGGTCTTCAATACCAGACCTTTTGGTACCTCTTTGGATATCAGAGTCATAAAAGATAAATGAAGGCTGAGAGACCAGGCTAAGTGCAGCGCTCCCCTTGTCCACCCTGCTGAATTGCTGGTGTGTTCCACAGCTGTATTTTGGGCTCCTTGGGTGAGGTCTCTCCAGCCACCTCTGTTCCAAGGCACTATCTGTGAGCAGCATGGGCTGCAGTCTGTTGGTGTCATTTGGCCTTGAACCAGGGGTTGCTCCTCTGTCTTTTTTTTTTAGCTGTGGTAGTGATATGTGTGTATCTACTTATGACCCCAAAACATTCCACACACATGAAATTCAGGCTTTGTTCCTTCCCTAGCCCTGATAAGTATCCTCAGAATGGAAACCCTCTATCTGTACGTGCATCAATGTACTTTCTTTAACAGGGAACGTGTAGCACCCAGGTGACCTGTCACATGCTGTGCTGGCTCAGAGCCACCGAGACCTTCACTGGAGTAACATCCTCATGAAGCTGGTGTCAACAGAGTGGAAAATGAGAACACTTGGTGGACAATTTATTTGTCCTTAAGTTGACATTTAACCTGCTTTTAAGGAGGAAATGCTTGATTTTATTATTTTTAAAGAGAATAAGCTGAAACACAGAAATTCCTACAGGGTGGTAGATGTTTCCTGAGTGTAGCTTTTTTGAAGTCACTTATTAAACTGTTTGTGATTCATTTATGGTGCTTTCTCTTGCACAGAGACATTCTCCATGGATGATTTCACTGATGTCAGAATGAAATAAGGTGCAAGTGAGAGCAAATAACACAGCAGTATTTGTTCCCAGTCAGAAACTTTAATTTCTACATACTCTGATGTCTAAAATCGATGACGCCTCTAAATCAACAATAACAAAAAAGGGACAAAAACTGATTTGTTGCTTTGTTGAAGATTACACAGAGCAAGCCGTAAATCCTAAAGGGATGCTTTCAGCATTTGACTGACTGTTAGATAAAGAGAAACATTTCAGTCTTCATTAAAACAACAAAAAATAACGAAAAAATCCCACCACCAAAAAAGCCACAATGTAAAAAGCCCCAGACAGTTTCAACTGAGAGGGCGAGTATAGCTTGGTGTCAGATGTAAGCTGATACTGGAAATGTGTTTGGAAGGACAAACAGAAGGGCACATCTCTCCCTGATGGAAAAGGAGCTGAAGTTGCGTTTTTCTTCAAAAGGTATTTTTTTTAAAAACAAAATATCTAGAGATGTTTAAAAATATATTTATAGTTTCAATTCATGTGAAATCCATTCCTAAATATGACTGAAAAATGTATTTTTTTCTAGGTACATATCTTTCAGACAGGAATTCTATTTGCAGCATATTTTTCTTTAAAGGGTTTTTCATTCCTGCATAAAAAGCTTATTAATTATTTGTAACTGCTTGCCATCACATTCTGATAATAGAGGCCTGGTTATGGGTAATAGCTACCACATCCCTATTTTGGGTCATATAGATTATATATATATATATGCATGTATATATACATATATACATATACAATTCCTGGTGCAGTATTACCCAAAGCATCTCCTTTCTCCCTGTACACAGGACCAAAAGTGCAGGCACATCATTTATTGATAAGACAAAAAGAATGTAATGAAATTATCAATGTTCTTGAATTAATTATGAACATGATTAAGAAAGCTAAAATCTCAGGAGCCAGGATCTCATTACCCATTCAGTCTTAGGGATTGCTTTCATTCAGCAAGGCAAAAAGGCTTTGAGCAGTCCCACAATTGCCTTAGTCTCATTTATTTGTGGTAGTATTAAGGTTTATTTGTTTTCTGGTTTGCACTTCTTCTGAAATTATTTCTCTTAGTTTATTCATTTAACAAAATGTTCCTTCCTGTGCCACAGAAGAAAGTGCCTATAAGGCCTACACAGGTTCTTCAGTCTGCAAACCTCCCTTTGAGAACATTTCTTTCAACTCACATTGCTGGAGCTCCTAAATATCTTTCAAGGTAAGTCTGAGAATGTAGCCAAAAAAGTTCTTTCAGATTTATGTCTGCAGCTGTACTATGGCACTGTCTGATTCCCATTCAGCTCGGAGCCTTAATGACATCATTATTACGCTGTCTGAACCAGATTTAACTTGGAGCCTGCACTATATTGTTACTTATCTTCCTTCCTATGTGGGAGATTCAGTATTACTTTGCTTAAAAAAATAATAATGAGCAGGCGATGGTGTCGCAGGGTTTCAGATACCAAACTTTCAAACACTGGGGAGAAGGAATCAGTGTTGGGTACATGCAAGCATGTCTATTTTAAATTAATTTCTGAGTCTAAACGATTGCAGTCAGGTAATGCTTTTCTTGCAGAATTGTCTGAATGAGAAATGTGATGTGCAGCTGCCTTATTTAGGGAGTTATAATGCACTGTATACTTAGCAATTTTGTCTTTTTCTCTTTACAAGGCCCTTCTGAATTTCTTGTTATTGCAGGGTTTACCCCCAAATAAATGTCGGAATGATGGGGTACAGCGATTAAATTCTGGAAGCAGCCCTGCAAAAATAATGTACTTAGGATTTTTGAAAATGGAAATAAAATCTAGTTAGCTAAAAAGTGGAGATCTAATGGACTACAGGGTTTTGGTGGGGCTTTTTTGTTGTTGTTGCCCAATTATTAGAAGTTTGATATGTCTTTTCAAAAAATATTATTGTTTCTCTATTTTTATGTTCAAAAAGAAGAGAGGATTCTGTAGCCCTGTATTTGATATAAGCTATTATTTACTAGAATAGACCAAGGACAGCTAAGAACATATTTTAGATTTAAATAAGTGGTGTCTGTGACAAATGAAAAAGATTGATTCTGGTTGTTTTCTACATAATGCTTTGATATAGTGTTTTACTGCCTTTCCTAATCTCAGTTAATAAATATAAGTAAAATTCAAAGCAATTAATTTGCTCAGAGTATGTACATCACCTAAATGGGACAGTCAGACTGAAAAAACAATGATAATGCCTTTCCTCCTTCTTGGTAACCTTGAAATGCAGGATTACATTTACATCCTGGAAGAAAAAGCTGTGCAAAGGCTACTGTTCTTCTGTTCCTGAAGGTCTGCAGAGATACCAAATGGCAGTGTCTTAAATAAATGTAGAGGAACTTTAGTTAAAAACTGACACCTGAAAGCTATTAATACTACTGACATATGCATTCTATGACAATTAGAAAACAATATTTCTATTTTTTTTTTAAGATTCAAGGATGTGGTTTCTTTAAATTTATGTCTAAGTGAAAGATTTTGCCCTCAATACAATTCTTTGCTGTCTGCTTCAAGATTTTATATTTTATTTTAAAAATGGCTATTGTAGATAATTTTACACTCTTAAAACTATACTCTATTGCTCTGGGCCTGGTTTTAGCTTTCATTTTGAAAGTGTTAAAGCAATATGTGATATAAAGAAGATAAATTTTATTCCTGAATCTGATAGAGTACAAAAGGATTTTCTCCTTTTTAAGATTTTTTTGGAAAGACACTGAAGGTAGAGTTTTTAATTTCACCTCTTTCTGAAGAGCTGAAAATATCTCAGTCTGTTTTGATATTTCTCTCCCATACCAGCCTTAAAAAGCAATTTTCTGTAAATGCAGGAAATTGATCAAGTTACAGAACAGCTTCCAGTGTTATCAAGAGAGAGAACTTCAGCAGCATATTTTAGATGCCATCTCTCCCTTTAGCACTTGGATATTTTCTGATGCTCAAGCAAAATATTTTGGATGATCAAATTTATTATCTAATAAGAAATATACAGCTACCAGTAGAAGCAGGAGTAAATAAATAGTTTGTCACCTGTATGGTATGAATCTTAAAAAACCCAATTTCTTTAAACTATATTATCATAAGAAAATACACTGTTTTGTTTTATTAATGTTGCAATATATTTCTAATACAAAATTCATGCTGATTTTGTTATCTCAAAGAGTTCACGTTTGCATAAAGTACTGCAAAAGCACATACTGAACTAAAATTACACAGTTTAATAGGAATTGTTTAAATCAAAGAATCAGTAAGAGTGTAACCTTTTGCATTTGTGGAGAATACTAAATTACACTAATTAAAATAGTTCATATGTGTAAGGGTTTTCATTCGGTCTGTGAACCTTTGTAACGCAGACAGGACCAGAAATGCTGACTTTTTGTGTGTGTTTACCCTATCCAATATTTTTTTTTTTTATTTCTGGTAGGGAGTGGATTTAGTCTCAGAGCAGGAAAGTATGTCACTGGGGAAGGGTTATGGGAGGATTACAAGGTCAGGCTCTAAACAAGCTTCAAGAAAATTGGGATGAGAAACAAGCGGCTTCTTTGCTAGAATCCAAATTTCTTTTCCTTTCTTATTATTATTCAGAGGGATAGTTCAGAAATAAAGGCAATGTCTCCAAAATAAGTCACAAGGGAATCCAAGAAGTTCGAGCTCCTCAAATTACGCATGCTGATTATATGTCACTTCGATCCCATTAACTCCTAAGACACGAGGGACTGACTGTTGCAATCAATAATTTAGCTCAGACTGACTTTGGAAAGAGTGGGATCAGGCCCAGGATAATGGTGAAGGTGACCATTTAGTGTGTCCAACTGCCTGAAGTTAGCAAGTGGTGAGAGGCTGTCGGCAATGAGCGCGGTTTATGTGCTCTGGCAATCCCTGGGAGCGCCGTGTTTGTCTGCTGGGCCTCCCCTGGCCGGGAGCACGCTGGCATTTCCCAGCTGTGTCAAGCTGAGTGCAGTGGCTTTTTTGTCTTTCTAAACACCAGTCAAAAGGTAATGCTTAGAGACTTCTGTTATCTAATTACTGGCCATATTAGCAAATCATAATTGAAACCATTTTACATTTGGAATGTTTAAAAACTGGGTTTAGCCCCTTTATTTCTGAATATGTATGAAAAAATATAAGCAATGCTTTTAAGGATTTTTAATTGAAACTTGGGAGGGTTAATGTCAATGTCAAAACATTAAGTGAAAACACTAGAAATTAAAATAGCTTTGACTTGATAAACTGCTGAGGGATAGCAACATTTTCATTTTACTTTTGGAAATTCAAGAAAAGTTACAATTGCATTTTCCATTGCAAAGAATAAAAACATCTTTACAGGCAAATAGAATCTGAAGACTGCCTTCCAATAAGTGTAAGTGTTTTGACAGAAAATTGTGGTGAACAGTGTTTGAAGGTTGCCTTTTATAAAAAAATACATTTTCAGACAAATTGAGAGCAAGGTGATTTTAGACAGGATCAGTTAAATCAATTTCTTCTGCCTACAGTATCCTAGTCTGTTCAAATCAGAATTTTCAAGAATATTAAATTTTACTACTGCAAAGCATTACATCTTTGCAGAGTGACAAGATTTTAATACAAGATTTTTTTTTTAAAGTGGCTTATGACATAGTTGTGTTTGGTCCACACTTCTGCTGCAGCTACTTCTTGGATTCAGTTCATGTCACATCTGGTAGCATAGAAAGAGTTTGCTTTACTTTCAGAAGAAATAATCTCTTGAGGAGGTCAGTTTTGTTCTGAATGGGTTAATCAGAACTACCTGCTTTAGATTGATTTAAATCAGTAATGGATCTGCTCATAAAGCTGCTGTTACTAGATATTACACTGCTATCTTAGTCCTTTGATAGCCCTGATAAGAAGTGCTTACCACAGAGGATGCTCCTAAAGGACAGATATTGTTTCCTGTACCTCAGGGAGTAAAACGCCATACTGCTGGATCAGGAACTTTTACTAACAGCAAGTAAATTCAGGCCTTATCAAGTTACAGCACAAACTGCACTCATGTTTTATTATTCTCATTAGAGATTTAAGGACTAATTCCAGTTGTTAGCACTTAGCAGTTTAATGTTTTCCATAGATAAGAATTAAGATTCTTCTGGGGAATTTTTTTTTGTTGTTTGCTAAAGCTTGCAAAATATAATGCAGTAATGCACTTAATTTGAGGTAATACAACTGGATTTCCTAACATTTTTAAGACAGGGTTAAAAAATTTGAATCTAATGACTGAATTTTTCAACTCCAGAATGCATTCCTTTTCAATCAAATAGGGGTTTAGAGAGCTAAAAAATGCAGATTTTGCTTTGAAAAAAATACTGCACCAAAATATAAGCATATATTCTTCATAAGCACTGAAGTTGTATTATTGAGTGAAAAAAGGAGGAAATAAGGGTTAACTAGGTTTCTAATGAAATGACATGTTCAAAGAGATAGTAAATCTTACATTTTCCATCCATTAATTTTTTGAGAGATTCATGAAGACATGAAATTGAATTATGTGAAACAAATAGTGATATATTTGCATTAGTACCATGAAGGTAATGATGTCAGAGGAATGAATCTATGTTTTTGCCTGTTAAGGTGACTTGAAACTGAAGCTGGAGCTTCATTACCTCAACTTTTTAAGTTTAACTTGGTTTGAGAAACTGAGATTTTGGATCTTGCAGGGGTTTTTCAGAGCTGTGCACTGCCACTGTAATCCCAGCCATAGTAATGGCAAACAGTTTTTCCTCACAAAACTCTGATGCGTCTGGTCAGTTTTTGGAAATTCAGCATTGGCTCCCCTATTAATTTTCAGTCTCCATGTCTCCCAGTCATTGCATGTACTACAGGCAAACTCAGAATAATCTTGTATTTTAGGAAGTTCTGTTTGGGTGCCTACTTATCTAAGTTCTGGTTTTAAGTCTACTTATCTAAATAATTAATGTAATTTACTATGATCCTCCTGGATCCAATAATCATAATTTCCAGTCCTCACGTGTTATGATATTTCGGTGTGTGTTTTTTCCATTTGTTGTATTCTGTCTGGGCATGTTTTTGTTTGATTCCTCTTTAAATTTTCTCTCTAACTCGTTGGACACACCCTATTTGAAACATTTTCCTTGGTTGATATTAGCTCATGAAGACAGACTCTGTAAGAGCACCACAGCTAATCAATAATAACTGTTGTTAGTAATTGATTAGCTATGACATTGCATTTGGAAGACATTTTTCATGGAGTAGCAATACCAGGAATAACAGGATAAATCCCATTGACTCAGAGGCACGTTTCTAGAAAAGCTTCTAAGCAGGAGTATTTCAGTATTGCTTTCAGCTGGACTACACAAAAGCTAATTTCTTGAATAGTTTACTTTCTATAGCAACATGAAGCTTGCTATTGGTACACTTCACTACCATGCAAAATTGTTTTCCTCTGGTAGTTTCCTTTTGAAGTTTAAGGTTGTACTTCTTGCAGTCATGTTATTGGGTGTAATCCTTCCCCATATAAAAAAAATAAATTTATTATGAGGATTTCCCACTAGATATCTTGGAAAACTTACATATAGCTGTTTTGCGTCCAAAATGCTGTTCAGTAGATTTTCCAAAGCACCCAGGTAACAGCTGGCGCAGGCCATGTGCCAGCCTTGACAGCCCATATGCTCTCTTTAGTGCTGTAATTATCTCAACACAAAACTCTGATAACCCAGTCTACAGGGTCCAGTTTCACTAGGTTAAATTGACTCAGTGGCTTTGTTAGTAAGTTCCTTTGGCACAGTAAGAACTTCATCAAGACTTTAAGTATTGTGGCAGGCCTGGAAAACCAATATGACTGCTAGTTTCAAGACAGGTGTCTTATTAACCCTAGGAGATTGTAGGTTTCAGTTCATTATAGTGGCACCCAGCAGCACTGCTACAGTTAAAGGTCTGCTGTCGTTCCCATTATATGCCCTCCTTTTCCAGAAGATTTCCTGATTCCTTTGGTTTAATCTGCTTTGGGCTATACTTTGGCACATGATTCCTCAGCCTAAAGGCATTTTTCTTTCTCAACAAAATTTGGCCAAATTTGCTTTATATGTTGGGTTGCTTTGTTGGCTGTTTGGTTGTTTGGTTTGTTCTGGTTTTAATTAGGATTAGAGGAAAAGATAACATTTTTTTTTTAGTTTTTGTACTGTTTCTTGAGAGGATTATAAATATATCTCTTTCTAAAATAAGCACTCTGAGTGTCATGATTTTGTGCAAATTTCTTACTCCAAAAAAGACCATAAATAAAATAAATTAGGTACTACTGTAGTCCAAATTGTAAAGAAGAAAATTGTGTGAAGGTCAACTCAACAATTGTTTTTCTCTTCAATTATTCTGTATGGACCAGAGGAGAATATGTTCAGTTGCATGAAGCTAGCCAAAGTTCCTTTCAATTCTTTTGCAATGCCTGAGCCAAAGTGCATGAATAGACAGTAACAGACCTCTGATTTATGTCTGACTTGTGTGCTACCTGTACTGGTTCAGTTCCTTGTGGACAGTACTAAAGTCTCCACTGGATCTTGGATAGTCCCCTTGTAGTGGCTGATATGTGTCAGTCTCATCCAAAGCCAAAAGAAGTCAATGAAATCTTTGCATTAGGCTTTTGGTCTGGCATTTAGTGCAAGTGATTAACTAGGTGTGGTCCCCATGATTCAAACAGTTGAGGGGTGAGCACAAAGAGAGCAAAACTATTGCCTGCACAGGGCAAAGCTCGGTCAAAAGCTACTTGTCTTACGTATTCAGAGCCCTTATTGATGCTCCCAGGGTGATGATTCCTCCTTCTTCCTCTTCTTCTTCTTCTTCTTGAGGTAAATTGCAGCTCATGTCTTGGTAAATGATAGCTGTCAGCTCTGCTTAGCAGGCTGACCTTTTTCATTAGGGCAGGAGTATAGAAGAACTTTTAAAGCTCTGTGAATCGTTTGCTACCAGGTGCTGAAAGGAGGCTGTTGAAGTTAGGAAGTGTTCAGACTCTGGCTTTCTGCTGGAAAGAAACACAAGGACTCTCGTTATCAGGCTGTCTTCCACAGGTAGTCAGGAAACTAAAGTCATCATTTACATGTTGTCAGGAGAACTTACTAAATTTATTGACTTGAACATTATTCTCTGCAAATAAGTTCTAGCTGCTCTCTTCATATTATAATTAAAACGGCAAAGACTTTAATCATTTATGAAATTTTAAACTACATACTGAATATAAATGTATCATTCAATGTGATAGAATGAATTAAATTCATCATTGTCAAATAAATGTATGAAAGATGAAATATCTCTCATCCCACATCATTATCCAATGGAAAAGTCTGTTTTCCAAGGCTATAGTATAGCATATGGTTTGTATCATCTTTAGTGCATTTCCAGCAAATCAGACTTACAAAAAAGCTTTAAAAATTCAATTTTTCAAGGATTGTGTTTTTTAATAACAGCTAGGCTAGGCCAAAGCCTTATATTAAAATCTGACCGTAAGAGGAAGCATTTGTTTTTTTATTAGTACTGAGAGCAGTGTTAACCACCAAGTGAGTTGGGTGGAGCCTTTCTTTCATTACCTAATGGAGAATTTCTGTCAGTCCCATGTCCTTTATGAGAAAAAAGAGATGGTCAGTTCTTTGTCTTTTGCTCTGCTGTCCCACTGAAACTATGTCCTACTACAGAAACTTTGCATCTGTTGGAAATAGAGGACAGGCTTTGCTTAAGGGGAAGCTCCAGCATCAGTGATGGAAAAGAGGACCCAGCATGGCAGCTTCCATGCAGTCACAGTGCTGTGACACTGGGGAAAACATCTCTCCCTGATGGAAATTTCCTCTGCTTTCTGTTGATTTTATGTGGTTATAAGATTTGGAAGTGAGTCTAGAGATCATTCCATGAGGTCATGCTCTTGTCAGAAAGAATTAATCTGAGGAATAAAATATGGCAAAGTATGTCATTTGCCTGATGGAGCTCTCCCTGAAAAAAACCCTCATCCAGCTTCTATTTGCCTTTCACATTTTCACAAAAACAGCTGAAGACCAAACACAGGAAAACTCTTTCTAACTCTTTCTGATACCTACTTTTTTTGAAACTGTCATTCTTACCTGGAACTTTTTCTTTCATGACATGTGAAATCCATAATTTTGCTTGGAATCAGTTTATTGCTCTGCATCTGAATCTCATAAACTCCTGTGAGTGCCTCCTGTCTTCTCTGCTTTCCCAGTGACTCCTGCAAATTGTCTAGTCATTACAGACAATCAAGTGGCGAGGTTCAATCTTGCAAACTGAAGCAGCAGTTCTGGAATCTTGAGTTCTGAAAGTGTTTAAAGTGCCAATATCAGAGAGCCTCTCCCTACACCAGCATCCTGTGCATGGATGGGCAGTTCTCTTGGGAAGATGGACTGTGACAGAGCCATTTTTTTCAGTCAATTGCTTACAGATTTAAGCTTATGCATGCTGGAAACCCATCTTTATAGAGAAGCTCAAGATTTAGAGATCATAGGACAATCATCAGATGGTGTAATTTAGACTCCTGCTTGAAACCCTAAATTGTCAGAACAATTCTGCAGAGGGGGTTGGAGACAATCTCAGTTCATTTCAGATGTAGATTGTATTCAAATCAGTGACCTACAATTTATTCTGAGTTGACAAATACTTAAATTAATGAAGCAATCACTCTCTTGAATAACACCAACAATATATTCTGAATTCATGGTTAATATGCCAGTAGAAAGAAACTAAGAAAATAGAATGTATTTAATGTTTCTCATTTGTGTTAGAGGCATCACCCTCCTTTTTCACAAGTAGCATAAATTAGATGCTTTTCACTGTATGTATTATTTGTATAGTATTTGGCCATATATCAGGATGAAATACAGTTCTCTAATTAGCTCCTTCCAAGTAGTTACAGTTACCCCAGGCTGGTGATCATCCATGAAAGCAAATGTGGCCCTGGCGATTGTACACACAATTGTACAGCCACGGTAAAAATCTTTCTAAAGCTTTGTTGTGACTCACAAGCACAGTGTAAGCAGTAACTGTGGGAAACAATTCACAAGGATCAGGCAGTTTGCTTGTTTTGGTGAAGCACACATCACGAAAAAAGGCATTTGAGGTCTCGTCCTATCTTTCTGATAGCTTTATGGTGGGGTTCCCTTATACTGAAAGATTTTACTGGCTTGGAGATACAATTTTCATGAAGCCTCAAAATAAAGAAAAAGAGTAGAAGTAAAGTACATTTTCTAAACCCTTTAAATTCTTTTCCTCTTGCTTCCTAGTATTGTTTCAAAGACTAGAAGGTGATGTTGTATTCCTTAGTGTGCTGTTTAAAGTCAGGAGCGGCAATATTTAGCACATGCTTGGGCAGCCGTGTTTGAAATCCATGCTTCCTCTCTCTGGTGTTCTGATGTGCCTTTAGGGGATGCTTGCCTGTTTGTAGTTTGTTTTCTTTTGTTTAAGGTTTCAGCTACTGCATTGACTAATGATTATATAGCAGTAAACTCTCGTCCCTGCTAAATTCAGAGGTAATGCCTCAAAAGCATTTTTCCCCTGTGTGACATAAAACAATAAAAGAACTTGACAATCCCCTTTCGAGAAAGAATAATCCTTTGTTTAAAGAAAAAAAAAAAGGAAACAAGCATGTTCTTGATGCCAGAGGGTATAGAATTCAAATCAAAGATTAAGCTAATTGATAAAAATAAAACAAATGTCTCACAGTAAAATCATCTTTAGGCAGAGCTAACATTTTTGCATTAACCAGTCTCCAATATTAATCATCTATGCTATTTTGGCATTATATTATACTTGATTTTCAACTGTGCAGTATCTATTTGATACAGAAGTAGCACAGAACACACTGAATTTGATTTTCATCTTACTTGTAGCTCAAAAGTAAATTTCTGTCCTTCAGTAATATCACCTCAGTAAAAGACTGATGGCACCTTGGAATTCAGTGGAAAAAATAAACTCTTTGATCAACTCCTTACTAATAATTTACCTGTATATATTTCATATCTTTAATATAATATGTTAGAAATATATATTTATTATTTTAAGAGGATTTGTAATAAAACCTGAAATACCCTTACTGGGGTATTAATTTCTGCATTCTGTTGACCTATTGAAGAATTTATAGAAAAGTTCTAATTGTTCTGATTAGCCAGTCCCTTAAAGTGAGAAAGAAAGAAAAGAAGGAAGAAAAGAAGGAAGGAAGGAAGGAAGGAAGGAAGGAAGGAAGGAAGGAAGGAAGGAAGGAAGGAAGGAAGGAAGGAAGGAAGGAAGGAAGGAAGGAAGGAAGGAAGGAAGGAAGGAAGGAAGGAAGGAAGGAAGGAAGGAAGGAAGGAAGGAAGGAAGGAAGGAAGGAAGGAAGGAAGGAAGGAAGGAAGGAAGGAAGGAAGGAAGGAAGGAAGGAAGGAAGGAAGGAAGGAAGGAAGGAAGAAAGAAAGAAAGAAAGAAAGAAAGAAAGAAAGAAAGAAAGAAAGAAAGAAAGAAAGAAAGAAAGAAAGAAAGAAAGAAAGAAAGAAAGAAAGAAAGAAAGAAAGAAAGAAAGAAAGAGAAAGAGAAAGAAAGAGCAAGCCAATGTGCTGTTTAATTATGTACTGCCAGGAGGTTCTGAGCTTTTATATAATGTGTAATAAATTCAGCACTGCCAATTGAGTTCAGCTGTTTGGCTAAAATATTAGCAGCTAACTATAAATGAAGAGTTACTTTAATTTGGAAGAAAAGCTTACAGCTAAGAGAGGAAAGTGCCACATGGTTACACTGTGACTTCAGCCACATTCTGCAATTGTTGAATACATTTGTAGTGGACATAATTTTCATTAGGAGAAGTTTGACAGCAATATTATTCATAGCTTCATTTTTATCTAAGTAATACCAGAGCTTTCAGAGATAAGTTTTATATTTAGCTTTCAGTAGACTTTTTTTTCCTCTCTGTTTCTATTTTTTTTTTCCTTTTGCCTGCACTTCTGGGCTTGTAGTCAATTACTAGCATAAAACTGAAGGGAAAATTAGCCCCTGATACAGATGCTATTGCTGACATATCTAAATAAATATAGAATAATTGTAGACTATATACCTAGGATTGCAGTCTGTCACTTTCTTATTCAGATGGGTTTATGGAAGTGGCATCATTGCCACTGTGGTAAATGTGAACCCTAATAAAAACTAGACAGTTTGTGTTTACAGACTGGAGCCTAGTCTGCTCTTTTTCCATTGATTATGTCCTGAGTTGACAATGAACACAAATGCCTGGGTTGAGTCTCATGATAATCTGAGCCATTACATGAACCTAGTCCAAGAGACAGACCAGACACCAGCCAAAAAAGGGCACCAAAATCAGATATTCCCTGTTTGGGCATCATCTTTAGCTTTGTTCACAGTGAAACAAAATGAACTCCTTCAGACACAGGTGCAAAATTATGGCACTGCTAAGGGCAAGTGCTTCAGTGTGTGCTGTGTGTGCAGCCTAAAACCATGGCTTCCCTGTTTGCTTTCAGTGTATAAACCCTGCTCTCAGTGGGAGCACCTGTGTCAGGACCAATGAGGAGGAGGGATGTGTGTTGCAAACACTGTCTGCTGTTTCTTGCTCACTATGGGCATCACCTAGATTGACCCAAACATGCAAGAATGATTGACCATAAATTACTTAAGAAGAATTGCCCAGTGTCCATTAGCCTAATGTTTTGTGGGGAGACTGAAGTCTATAAAAATGTTCATATTCATAGAAATTAGGCATCAAAGCTGCTGCTACATTTTCTCTGCAATGAGTTTTTAACATTTTGGAGGTTTGCTCTTTTGCAAAACCACATACTCCACAAAGGTATAAAATACAGCACTTAATGGCAATAGTACATTTACTCAAGTGCATTAGACAGTTCTTCCTTCTCCTTCTCTTCCTGCTTGATTGGCAGCCAGAGATCCTAGATGCAGCACTACAGGAGCAATTGTTTACAGCCAAAGCAGCAGGATCTGGCACCAGAGAGGACTCCACAGGCATTTGTATTGATGGTGGCTTTGCAGTTGCCTCTGGGTCTTTCATGTGGCTGGGCTGATGAAAGTTATCTGGGCAGTTATATGCTCTTGGAAACCATTTCTTTTTCCACTGACATTTTAAATGGTTGTGGTGATTAACTGCTTGTATGCAGAGAATTTTAAAACCTTCACCATGGTAGGCCACTGCAGAGGTCGCTGGCACATGGTGCATGTCTATATTTCTCTTTTCTGCCTAAAACCCCTTTCATGTATAGGTGTGGACAATTAACTGCAGTCGTGCATGTTGGCAGTGGAACTCAGTGGAAGGAAATCTGAGGCTCTAGGTACAACGTGGTGTGAAGTTTCAGTCCTGGCTTCAGCATCTGTCCCCTGAAATTGCTTGGGGGCTCCATTCTGCACGTCTCAAGATGTGTAGAACATCCAGAAAGCCAATTGCACATATTGTAACAGATAAATAAAGTTGTGGAGGGGCCCTGAGCTTTTTTTCTCAGCCTCTTCTTGTGTATCTTGTTACACAGAGTGCTCAGGGAGGGGGAGAAAAGGGTCATTCCTGGGCCCATAGCAGTGTTCTGTCAGGGAGTCCATCCAAACAGCTGGCAACACACTGCTTTATGGTTATCTGAGATTCTCTGTGGATCTGAGCACATGCATTGTCTTGGGTAAAAAGTACAAGGGATTTCACATTTGGAAATTAAAAAAAAAAAACAACAGACCCAGAGCTTTTATTACTCTTCAAAATACCAGGAGTTCCAGCCTGTGTTGTACCTTTGATCTCAAGGAACGTATTTCTCTGCTTCAGTGTTAACATATGCATAAGTTTGTGCAGAATTGAAGAGCATATCTGTTAAATGAAATGGTCAGCTAGTAAAACAATATAATATAAAACGAATGTTTTGCTTTTCATTAGACAAAAAATTGGTTTGTGTGTGATTGTATTTTAAAGGATGACTTCAATAATTTACAGTCATTACAGTATTCTGGGACTTTTACTGAAGGAATGACCAAATCTCCACTCTACAGTTTTTTCTTCAGATAAATATTTAGCTTATGTACATTGGATTTTACAGTCATGTGAGCTAAACTTTAGAGCAATATTTAGCCACATTTTCTGCTTTTGCCCAAGTAGCATCAAAACTATCAGAGACAAATATTTAATCTTCAAGAATCTAGAGATTTTTGTGTATAAATGTAAGTTTTCTTTTGAAACTATGTATTTTATATTTTGATAATAACTTAGGTACCATTAAAATTAAATTATGTTTAGTGTTATTATTTCTCATTGTTTTGGTTTTTAACAATTAAAAACATTTTTATAAAATGAAAAATGTGTGAGATCTCAAATCCACAAATCCAACCAGTGAAAATATGTTTACAGTTCACTGGTATTTCTGAAACTTTGGACAAACTCTATGTAAGTCTTGAAGCTGTACTTTTGAAACTGAAGTCCTACAAGATATACATTGTGATTTCACTAGAATGATGTTGTAGGCTTAAATAATGTCTAAAGTTTTCATGAAGCATTCTGTACTTGTCAGTGATGAAGGTACTTTTAATGTGGATATTTTTAAATTTTTTTTTTCAAAAATTAAGTTCCTGGAATGAAACTGAGGAAAAAATTTAAAGAAAAAAAAAAAGAAAAGAAAAAAAATGAAAAAGGAAAAAAGAGGGGAGTTCCACACACTTGTGAACAACTGTTCCTTCATTAAAATCACCATAGGGTGTTCAAGACAAGCATTTCGCTGTATGTTGCAGGCTTGCATTGGCTCTGAAAAATCCTGGAAAAAATCCTGGTTTGCTGTATGTGGTAGATGGTTTATGGCAAGCATCTTGAATTCTTCCTGTGGACCTGCTGCTACCCTTCCATCTCACTGGAAACCAAGGCTGCTTCATCTCCGTTACAAGGGATATAATGGAAGGAAAGGGAGAGAAAAACATTGGCAGACAAACACATTGAGAAGAAAATACAGGAAAAGCACATTTAATTATATAATTATTTCTCCATACAGAATCACATTTTGCTGGGGCAGGTCTCTTAACTTCCGCATGAGCAGACTTAAATGCAATTAAAGTGTGGGCTGTATACTGATCTACAAAGGGAAGGTTGGAGATTTGCAGGGGACAGATTTATTCTACAAATATAGTGGTCAGTTACCTTGCTGGCATTTTGCTAAGTTCCCTCATTGTTATTCTTTTTTAAAAGTGCTTCCTTTTGAAACAAGCAGCTTTTCCACCTCTTAAGTATTATAGTGACTTTTAACAGCAACAAACCAACTAACAATTTTTTATTAGTTTTTATTAGGACCTTTTTGCAAATTCCATTGAATCGTTAAAATTTCATCATGTTGGATCAGACTTCTCATCTCAATTTGATGAGAACTCCTGCTAGCTTGATTGGGAATTATGACTGAGAAAAGTCTTGAACTTTGGCTTACTGAAACTCAATCAACACCTTATAAATTGTCCAGATACCAAAATATCAACAGTATGATTCCCATGAAGGACCTATAGGAGAGAATAGCCTTGCTGAAAAAAGTCTCAATTCATCAAACAAGTGTATTGGTTCCAGTGATATCTTGCTTTGAAAAACAGTAGGAATGATTTAATTTTAAAAGCCTATTTATGTTTTAGGTGAAATATAGTCTATTATTAGGGTTTTTTTCCATGCTTTGTTTCAAAGGTGTCGCATTTTATATTTTGTCAATAATTTCTATTGTGTTGTATTATGTGAAAGTTTATATATTTTATTTTATTCCGATTAGTCTTAAATAATCAAAACTATATAAAATCATGCTCTTCAAAACATAAGCTGTCAAAACTTGCACAATTTCCTACCTCTCACACTGGAAATTCCTGGGAAAATCAAAGCATTGAAACTTTCTTTTTAAGCTGCTAATTTTTAGTTTAGTTTAGTTTAAGGTAAGTTTAAACTTTTAAATTTAAAATTCAGAGATTCAATCATGTATATTTTTATCTGGGATGTAATGTCCATCCACCTAGACAGTGTAATCCATCATGGAAGAGGAGAGAAACAGGAAAAGCACTAAGACTTCTGGGCATTTCTTCAGCTGTCGAAGACTTAATAAATAGGTCTTCTTATTGAGATTTTTTTATGACTTTGCCTTAACTTTTCCTTTGGTGGTAACAAAGTCTAACTCCAAGCAAATTTCCACTATCCTTCCAAGCTATGATTTCCTAACTTTAAGTAGAACCCTTTGATCTGAGGTGATTTAAAAATTTTCTTTACTACTGAATATTTTGTCTGTATAAGTCCATTTAGAAGTGATAGGGAGCTGGAAATTTTTCTATGTTTTACCAGTTTCTACTGAATTAAGTTCAAGATTTTCTCCTTGTTTGTGAATATGTGCTGGAGTGGCCTTTCATGTTTCATGGAGATTTGAACATGTTTTTGAAGTTTTGTGTTCCATCAAATACAGTGATACTGAAATTCAGCTATATACACATTTATTCTGTCTCCAGGAAGACAGAGGTTTGTATCCAGACAGGATAGAGAAGCAGCTAAATGGTTCTTTAATGGAATTCATATACCAGCTTCTTTAGTATATACCTTATTTTTTTTAAATGTAAAACTTTTAGCATGAGATGTTCCAAACCTACTTTCCACTTTTGAATAAGGCAATGGAACATGGTCAAAGACTGCATGCAGTCTCAGTTTCCTGTTGCCATGGAAAATACTGTGTTACAAACTGTGTAATGTACACTGTGTGAGTAACTCTGGGGGAAATTAATATTGGGCATACACAGAAGTGTGATAACTCTTTTCAGTAAAAAAATCACAGAATTCCAGAATCAAATAATGGCTAAAGTTGGAATGGCCCTCTGGAGGTCATGTGGTTTAAGCCCCCTGCTCCAGTCTGGTGTCCAGAACCATGTCTAGACAGTCCTTGAGTGTATCCAAGGATGGAGATGACTCCACAGACATTCTGAAGAGCCTGTGCCAGTGCTCAGTCACCCTAACACTAAAAAGTGTTTCCTGGTGTTCAGAGGGAGCCTCCTGCATTTCAGTTTGTGCCCACTGCCTCTGGCCCCATCACTGGGCACCACTGAGAAGAGTCTGGCTTTGTCTTTATAACCTCCTTTCAAGTATTTATACACATTAATAAGAATCTCCTGAGCTTTTTCTTCTCCACTCTGAGCAGTCCTGGCTCTTTCAGCCTGTCCTTATATGAGAGATGCTCCAGTCTCTTCATAATTCCTGTGGCTCCCCACTGAACCTTCTCCACTACGTCCAGGTCTCTCCTCTTCTGAGGAACCCAGAACTGAACACAGCACTGAGGTGTGGTCCCATCAGTGCTGAATGAAGGGGAAGGACCTGCTGGTAACACTTCTTCTAATGCAGTTAAGGACACCATTTATCTGTTTCGCATCAGGTGCACATTGCTGGTTCATGTTCAGTCTGGTGTCTATGAGAACCTTCAGGTCGTTCTTTTGCCAAGCAGCTTTCTAAAAGCTATGCCAGATGTGATACAGATAAACAGGTATTAACTCTTTTTTTGGTGGAAATACATTGCTACCAAAAAAAACCCTGTGTCATAAAATGTTAGGCTTGCAGTTTTTTCTTAGTGAGTTTTCTTACAAGATTAAACACCATTCCTGTTTCTTTTACTTGTAGTTTTGAAAATATTACTCAGAAATGTTGCAGTTCAATTTTCCTGATTTTTCAAATGAAGGGAATAGCATGAAAAAAAGGAAGTCACCTCAAAATCCTAAAAAGGAAGAAAAGCTAAACCCTCATACTCATGAACATTACAGGAAGCTGAGGTATCACTACAACTGATATGGTTAAACATGTTATCATTGGTCTGTAGTGAACTAGGCTCCTGTTATAGACGCATTATTTCAAAGTGGTCTGGTTGAAATGTACATGTAAGGCACTATCCAGATCTACTTTAGAAAGTTCATTTTTTATTAGCTGTGATTAGTGAGCCATTCTAGAGACACAGAGGGCATTTCTGATCATGATTTAATTTATAGTTGATGGAAAACAACACAAGCTCAATGTTAGAACCAAAAATAATCAGTCTCAGCACAGGCATTTTCCTTTTCACCAGTGTAATTTTGCTAATTAGACCTGGGCTGCAGAGATGGGTAGATTCTTTTACATTCACAAACATTTTGGTCATAGGCAGTGACCAGGTGATCCTAAATAGGATGGAAAACAAGGTGAATTTATTGTATACTGGTTTAAAGTGTTTATTAAAAAAAACATGGTGAACTGACTGGATCTAACCACATGGATCTGAACTTGTTTGCCTCATCTCTAAGCTGAAGTTTACAAGCTTACCTAATTAAATCTACAGCTGACCTAAAAATGACTAAAGATATTATTGCAGATTCACCCCATGTTTAGAGGGCTAACTCAGAAAAGCACACTAGTTGAAGTTAATTAAGCTGTATAATATTTCAAAGCGTTCCTGTCTAGATGATACCAAATTAAAATAAACTTGTGAATATTGTTTTCAGACACTTCTGCACAGTAGTTATTCTTCCACCATGCTTTCTCTTCTTTTAATGTTTTCTGACACTATCTCACAAGCATTTCTTGAGTTTGCTGCAGTCAAACCAGAGTGAATTGGAATATGGGAAATCCGTTTCTACCTGTGGAGAACCAAATCTCACTGCTAGGGAGAATGATGCGGGAGGTCAATGTGTGAGAGAAGGAGAAGACCAGGGATGTGTTTCTGATTTGCACACTTGAGACTGCATTGTCTGAACAGCCAAAAAGTCACAGAAGGAGAACTCATTTTGCCTACTTTAGCTATCTAAAAATCTAAGGCTGATCTCATCTTTCTGGGTGTTATGGATTACTAATAAGGAGAAGCAACACCTTCAGAGAGCAATTAACCTCCTCCTAAGAGGCAAACCTGAGCTGCCTGGGTTTGCTTTTGGAAGTCAATTAATTTTTCCCTGATGATTGTAAAGTACCATACATCACTGGTTTGACTTAGACATTCAACTTGTAGACATCCTGCTTGAAAAGTTAATAAGAAGTATTTTTACTGTACATGACATGCTCACAATGACATATATATAATCATATACCATTGTGAATATATATATATATATATATATATATATATATATATATATATATATATATATATATATAAATATCCCACCTCTGAATATATATATATGTATGTATTCTGAGTGGCATATGATTCAATTTTGGATTCTTCACTAAAAGAAAAACATTCAAGTGCTGGAGAGAGTCCAGAGAAAGGATAAGGAGCTGGTAAAGGGTCTGGAGCACAAGTCTGATGAGGAACAGCTGCGGGAGCTGGGGATGTCCAGCCTGGAGAAAAGGAGGTTCAGGGGATGCCTAATGACTCTCTACAACCACCTGCAAGGAGGGTGTAGCAAAGTGGAGGTGGGTCTGCTCTCCAAGATAAGAGAAAATGGCCTCTAAGTGCACTAGGCATGGTTTAGATTGGATATTAAGAAAAAAACTGATTATAGAAAGGGTTATCAAACATTGGAACAGGCTGCCCAGGGAAGTGGTTGAGTCACCATCTCTGGACATGTTTAAAAGATATGTAGACATGGCACTTAGGGACATGGGTTAGTAGTGGTGGACTTGACAGTGTTATGTTTATGGTTGGACTGGATGATACTTTAGGTCTTTTCCAGCATAAAGGATTCTATGAATTTTATAATTTTTGCCCTTGTGGTGTTGGTACATGATGTCTTTTAGACTACATCAGCTTTAGGAACAAGGAACCTAAAGTCTATACTAGTAAGTTTTGTGGGTCAGGGGCTCTTCCATCCCCTGAACAAATGGCAGAGCACAATTAGTTCCCTTTACAACAGGGAGAGAGCAATGTTGGGCTGGAGCTGTTCCCTGAGTTGTGTTCAGGCATTGCATGGGCAGGCCCATGCATTAACCATACCAGAAAGCACAGCAACATTTGTACAGTACTAGTGCTTGAACCAATGATCCAGACACCTCCAATTTTATGGTATATAGGCTGTGCTGTTTTCCAGAAAGGCCGTATTGTATGAAGGCTCTGCTGTTTTTCCAGTAGCTTGGAATTTCCTGAAATTTTGAAGTCTAAACATCTCACATGAGAGATTTAGGCAGAAGTGCTCTTAATCTTCTTTCATAAGACTGAGGTTAGACACTTTTGTATTCTCCAGCTGCAGATAAAAAAGCTGTTAAGTCCCCAGATCCTCAGCCAAGCTTTAGCTATGCTCATTCCTGATTCTCTAATGGGGCTTGATTTCTCAGTTGAGAACAGGAATAATTGATTTCACTCCTCAAAGTATAAACTACTGGAACTCTCTCCTGGTTTTTCAAATCATCAGTATTTCAGAGTGGCTGCTCTGGCCCTTTCAGAGAAGAAGGGAACACTCTGGTCAGTGGTCACCTGGCAGTTCTTGCTGCTCTTCTTTTTTAGTATCATGATGCTTTGGCTCTTCAAGCCTCTGCAAAGTAGCCCAGTTGTAGATGTGTTCACTCAGTAGCTGTGTGATCACCTCTCTCTCCCATCTGTCTTTTGCAAGCTCCTCTCTGCTCAGACAAATACTAATTTTCAATATCCAGAGCTGTTGTTTGACTCTGCTTACTTCCAGTTTCAAATTTATTTATCTCCTTCTTTTTGTCTCTCACCTTCTCAAGGATGCTCTTATTCCCCCTGACCTAAATATTTCTCTAAGCCTTGCTTCTCCTGATTTTATTCTGATGCAGTATAATTTTTAATTCGGCTAATTTTATTCTAGGGTTGCAAAGTAGAAGGTTCTTTACTGCTGTCTCTATTCTCATCCTACCTTTATAGGGCTTTTGATGCTGTTGAATAATTAATATTTGCTAAAGTCCACATTGGTAATGCTGAAAAAAGGTTAAAATATGTTAATAAACCCGGGAAAAGCACAGAGGAAAGCATACTAAAACGAGCTATGCTAAAATGCCATTCATATATCATGAAGTACTCTCCTAAAGAAAGTAGATATAAATGGAGATAGATACATAAAACTGATTGTCAGTTTTATGCCTAAATATTCTATGGTTGAACCTCTCATTCATTCCAGTTTAAAAATATGTTATAAGTTTTCTTAGAAGGTGTAAAAAGATTACAGATTATTTTTGAATGCTGTTTTTATTAGATCTACTGATTTATAGCTAAGTGAATAGGATTATAGTCTTCTGTAGGAATAAAATTAAATTCTTATTCTGTATTCTGGTGATGCAGATGGTGATATCATCTAACACCAATTTGGCAATTAAGAGTATTACACTGTTAAACCAGGACTTTCTATCCCTGATAAAATCATTTTTTAAACTATTTCTTTCCATTTCCAGTTCAGGCACAGTTTGCTAAGGTACTGCCAGAATCTGTGGTCTCTGTGACTGAGTAAAAGAGCTTCCTAAATATAATTTAAGGCATTAATGATAAATGAGTACTATTTCACTCTGCTCTTTCATAAGTTTAAGTTGTTTTAATCAACTAAGGGGCCTAAAAAGTCTACCTGGATCCTCCTAGGATCAAGATATTGAGAGAAAAGTGTCTAAATCACCAAGTGAATGTTCCATTTCTTGTGTTGCACATATCCTAATGAACTTCCCTGAATTGTTTTTAACTAATTTATCTCTGAAAGAAAGGCTCTTTCTCAGAACATTTCAATATGAATAGGCAGCCATCAAACAACATCTGTGCTTTATCAAAAGCTATGTCCTTTGTAATTTTACAAGCGCTATGGTTTTTTAGGTAGTCCTTAATCACAGGTTCTCATCTGGACTAAGAGGCAATATGCCATGGATTTGGAATTGTGCTGGTCCCTTGTATAAAATTTCTGTTAAGTGAGAATAGTGAGAAAAAAATCTTCTACATAAATATGACTTAAGGAAATTGTTTGACTGCTTCTTCTGCGGTAAAACACTTTAGCTTTTGCCTCCTGTTTACCAAAAGCATCCTTTCAGCCAGTAACAATTTGACTAAGACCTACTTTTTAATTAAATGTTGTAGCATTTAGGAAGATGCATGCTAATCTGGGCCCCAGATCTGCAGCCCTCAGCTTTACAAGATGCTGCTCCAGCAGGGGCCGTAAAGCTCTCGATAAGAGGGGTAAGGAGCAAGGTGCAGGTCCCACAGCGATAACCTCCTGACTCCAACATTATAGGTCTTTCTGCTGGAATTGAGTTCTACATCTTCCTCGATTGGTTATTGTCACAAATGAGTAATGGATGCACCCTGCCTGCGTCCCCAGGTACACCAGCCAGTCCATCAGGCCATCGGGAAGCACAGCTGCTGCCCGTGGGGGCAGGCAGATAACAGGCAGGCCCCCAGGGGGATGTTAAAGGCACTGCCACCGCCGGGACAGCGGCAGGGTCCCTGCCCCTCCTCCGGTACCCACCCGCCTGCGCCCGCCCCTTCCCCTGCTCTGCCTGGCATTAATCAACCTGCTCCTGTAGGGGACCAGATAAAGGGCAGCAAAGGAATCAAGGGCAGGGAAGAGACTGGAAAATGCACAGCATTCGGGCCATGCTTAGTTAGTTTTGGTCTATTATTCAGAGGGGGAGAATGTTCAGGATGCCTTGTTCACATTGGGAATTACTGCTGGAAATGTATATGCATACATGCATACATATATATATGCACTATAATATAGTACATACTATATATGTTTTATAGTATTATATTTCATATATATTGCATGAAATTACATTATTACATTATTATATTACACATTATATGTGTATATATTGCATATATTATATATATGCATATAGTATCACATACTTATAATGAATTATAGTATTATATTTCTTATTATATATTACTATTATTGCTATATGAAAATATATAATAGACATAACATAAATACATACATACACACACACACACACACACACACACACATATATATATATAATTAAGCCTTGCAAAATTGTCTAGCTACCTGCTGAGCTACAAAATACACTTGTCATTTTCTTTCCCTGTCAGTGATGATAGCAAAACAAGTAAGCGGTATTTTAGTAAACAAACCTGTCAGGGAATCGACTCATGCTGACTGAGAAGTGAGTAAGTAGGTAAATAAGACTTGTGTTTTAATTTATTAAGCTTGTTGCTTTGAAAGTGGTGTGATTTGCATTACTATCGCTGGCATAAAGATTGACTGGAGGTTTCCTAGAGCATCCACGATAAAGACAGATTTTGTTTAACTTATCAAGTAAATTTGAAGGTCAGCTCAGTTTCTAAGCATCTAGCTTAGACCAATGGTCCATGTGTCCCTGCAGAGGAGGACATTTGTAGCATTACCCTGCCTACCATAATAGCAACATTAGCTGTAATTCAGGAAATTCCATTTTGTCATCATGTTATCTGTTGGAATAATAAAAATTTGTAATGAAAAGTTCAAGAAATATCCTTTCAAAAGTGTATATTTTGAACCCACATTGAGGACAGATTTTCTAAAGTACATAAATTCTGATTAACTAACTCAGTAGATGTTGGTGCAGTTTCCAAAACTGGTTGGGAAGCAGTGTCACGGAGAAAAGCAATAGGACCTGTGATGTATTGAGCTCCTTCAATATCTAGTCATTACTATTACTGTGACTATACATGAAACTATATATTCAATTCTATATTTCTGTAGGATTTGATTCATCCCATTTGGCAATGCCCAAATTTAATAGAAAGTCTTACACAACACTTTGTCACACAAGAAACCAGATACATTATATCACAGAAAACACACCTGGTATTCCTCTGGATGAAAATGACAGAAGGATTTTTGGAGTACAAGGAAGAAATACTCAAATTTTCAGGGCTGTATATGTCACAGATTTAGCAGCTATATGTTCTGTGGGGAGAAGAGGTAGTGAGAGAGAAGGTGGAACAACATCTAGAAATTCTAAAAGTCCCATAGTAGAAAAATATTGCTACTAGAAATTTCAGAATTAGAAAATAGTTTATTTATGAATTTTTTTCTTTCTGTGGTGGCTCTGCACTTAGATATTTCCTTGAAGCATTGTTCCAAAATAGCTAAATGAAATAAAGTAATTTTCAAATCTCCATAGATCTTTCAAAGCAGAGTAATTCAGGGTGGAGCTCTCATGAACATATACATCAAGTTCTGTGCTATTTTCGCTTATGAAAGTCTTTGTTCAGTTGGTTTTAATTCAGCTGCTCTTTGAATATTTGGACTATAATTTTCTATGCCATAATTTTGCCTGAAAAAATATTTATTTAGAAAAAAAAAGGCAAAGATTGTTCAGCATTTTTGGGACTAGATTTGACGATAAAAATAGTATTTTGCTGGAAACAATTTTTTTCCACCTTTTATTTAAAAGGTCTAGCATGTCAGAAAAAAGAGATGCTGATGAAAATACAGATAATATTTTTTCACCATCCCTCTTCAAAACTCTCCAATCTCAGCCAAATCATAAATCCATGGCTTGTTTTCTTTTCACTTGCTTGGTAGAAGTTGTTTTGGCCTCACAGAACTGCTGGAAAAGGGGACTGATGTTTGAAGTCAGCACCAAGGACTCTAGATCCTCCTCTTCCTTCTCACTATGAGAACCTGTAGCAGGCATAGAGACAAGGTTTGCCTCCACAGCACTCTCTGAGCCCATTACAAAATTCTTCCATTTTATCAGCCAAGGAACCACAGAGAAGCTTGCTCACAAGCTTTTATCCTTTTCCCTAGTGGTGCCAAGTTTGCAAGAAAGAAGGAGTAGTTTATCTGGGAACATGAATGAGGAGGAGGTAGTAGTCATAAAGCCAAGTGGAATTTTAGAAGAGAGGCTGGACATAGGCTGTAGGAAGGCAGAAAAACACTGGATGAATACACAGCAAGGGAAACTAAGATACCAAAGGCCAAGAATATAAACTCCTTTTACCTTGAGTTTCCACCTAGGAGTGTCAAGTGCAAACCTTAATCCATACACTATGGTGACATTATTTATGGATTGTACTGTGTCACTGGACCATCTCACCTTCTAAATGTTCCTTTGTTAAGCACTTGGGTGCATCAAGCCTCAGGCATTCTGAGGTGAGCAGCCTGAAAATAAAATTGACACTTAGTCTCAGAGGTGTCTGTCTCCCCATCAATTCACCTGCGGTGACTGCGCTTCTTTTCAAGGTATTTATTGAAAAAGTGAGAACTGCAGAATAAAGTATGTACTCAGATGTGGATGGTATCTCCATGGCAGAAGTGCAGACAGAACCCAGTGTGCTACTCATCTGTACCTTAGTACTGGGACAACATTAATTCCTTCTCTCCATCACTTGAGTAATTTCCTGCCTATGTCCCTTTCCACTTTTGCAGCAAGAGACAGAGGATCTCTGCAAATAGCCCCTTCCTTCAGGGCACATTCATTTTTTGAACACCAGCTGTTGTTGGGCATTAAAAAGTCTGGCTGGTGGAGGCTTGGCAAAATAGCCTCGAATGTTGTGTATCAAAAATCGAATTTTGTGTAGCTTAACTCAAATTTTCAGTTGTTTACTCTTTTCAGGATGCTGCTGGGTGCTCTTCATCCTGGCCCTTGTCCCCAGTAAGTCACAACACTGGGGAAAATAAGATCAGTGCTGTTAAGGGTGTAGGTTTGGGGCTTGATCCTGATCCCAGGGTGGTCCACAGGAATATTTAAAATTACTGAACTGGCAGTGACAGTACAGAAGGAAAAAGACAGCATGGTAAACGACTGGGGTGGGGGGACACCTACTAATTTCAGACAAAAGATATTACAATAAACCATGGTTAAGGAAAATAAATAAAGGGAAGAATGAATCATGTCATATCCATCTTTATTTTCTAGGAGCTGTATGATCATACTGAGATTGATCCAAAACTTTCTGAGAGTCTTTCCTTTAATGCAGCTATTTTTTAATCTGTTTTTTAAACAAAAAAAAAAAAAAAAGAAAGCAAACCCAACCCCCCCATACAAATCCTTCTAAAATCAATCCAGTGAACTGTGTCTTGGAAAAGAAACCCCAGAAAACCAGAAGTGGGCCTTACAAAACTTGGAGCACTTTCCATCTTTTTGAAATGGTGGAAGATGACCACTTACTGGACCTAAGAGTTGATGTGTGGCTAAGGCTTAGATTATAATATGTTACCTTTCAACTGAAGGGAAAACAAGTACAAAGGGAAAACACAGAATGAACCCTGTTTTGCAAGATTTTTTGCCGATCACACCTCCTTTCTCATTGGAAAGATATTAACAGATGAAGTGCTGTTTTCTGCAGAAGGCTGCAGAAATTATTTTTCTCAGCATATGGAATTTTGTTTTGTGTATTGTCTCTTCAATGTGTGTTTGCTTTAATGTTTGACATATGCGAAATTCAGCCTTGGTGGTTATATTACAATCTTAAAATAATAATAATGTTTACTCCTACCATGAATTCACTTTTTAGAGTTTGCAATTGCCTGGGTATTAACCTCTCTGCTGTGCTTGAAGTGCAGCCCCAAAGAAAGTTCTTGTTAGAATTTAAGACGTGAAGATCCATTTCTGCCTAACAATCTCTTACTCCTGCATTCCCTGAAGTGTATCCCATCTGCTTTTGGGAGCTCTCATTGCAATATGCAGTGATTGCAGGATAAGCACACCATTTTCCTGTCAATACTTTCCTATTAGCCTCCTGGATCCATACATCATCGTCTTGCTGGCCTGCAGTTTGCTTATCTTTGTCTCTGAGGCTGCCTTTGATTTATCTAACACCCAGGTTAATGAGGCATGGAGCCCAGGGTGGCTCCAAGGATAATGCACTCCTGTATAAAAATGCTTAAGGAAGGATCAAGTGATAATCCATTCTAGACTAAAAGGCCTAGCTCTTCAACAAATGTTGTATTTCTTAATCACTAAGCTAAGACTATAATAGCTCCCTGTTAAGCTACTGCCATCAGTAAAACTAAACCCACTAACTATATGAATTTACAAAAGAACTGAAAATTAGATTTTAATTTGTGTTCCAAAAAAATAAAAAAAAAAAAGTTCATTTCTTAGGAATAGTTATCACCATTATTTGACAGTGTTCTTATGCAAAAATAAGTTAGCTTTAATATTTAATTTACAGTAATAGTTTTATATTCCCTCACTGGGACCTATGTTTTTCTAAAGACAAAAATAACAGAAGCTAGAATGTTACTGTGGCAAGGATAAATCAAACCAGCTATTTCAATAATGGAGGTAATTACAAAGTGTATATATCTGAGATGTACTGAGTGGTTAGGGGTTGTTTAATTAACATAAAAATTTCAATATCATCAGCAAGAGTGTTGGTATCACAAAAGCATTGTTAAAAATGCATCTTAAAATAGTTATGCTTTTCTCTCTTCCTAGCTTGTACATAAGACTTATATGCATTAACTTCCCATTTCTGCTAATTACCGTCTTACGCAGGAACATTTTAATGAAAGCAAGGTAAAAATCCAAATAAGCTTTCAAAGCTTTATTTATTTGTTTATTTTAAAGCACTCTGCTGCATATTACTTTGATGTCTGTTTTGGCTTCCTTTTTTGGTAGTTGTTTTGTTTTGTTATGCTTGGTTGACCTTCATATTACGAATCTGCTGCAGGCTCCTGAAATACGTGTAATGTATAACCATTTAGAAAATGACATAGCGCCAAATAATGGCACCATTCCTATGGGATGACATGCTCATGTTTTGAAGCAAAAGCCACACACAAGGAAAGCGTTCACCAATTGGCCCACCATAGCCCCCAAGGACTTGACCCAGGTAATAAGTCCTTTACTGGTCACTAACCTACATTATTGAGATTTAGTTTGGATTTTGATGACATGACATTGTTAAGGGTTGTTATTGCGATGTAAATGATCTTCCATTGGGTTATTTAAGACACATGAAGGACCTAGTTTAGAATGAAAATTAGTTATTGATTATTCCAGCAATTAACCAAATAAATTTGAGCACTAATATTAACATTTTTGGAAGCCTTAACATAACTTTTGCTGAAACTGACCTAAGCAGGTAGATTGATTTCTTATGAATCTTTAAGATGCTTTGAAAAAGGAAAACAAAAATAAACAAATATTGTTGTGCTCTTTGTGATATTCTGTTTAAAGTCTATTTTTTTGCTTTTATCTACTAGAGATCAGTAGTATGTGATGTAGTTGCCTATACTGTTGTACAGTGTGCTCCATAGATTCTCTAGTATTAAAGACAAGTTTTGAGCACATACAGAAATCTTCATTCTCTTTGTTCCATCTTTTTTTGAAACTTCTATCATAAGATTAACATAATTTGTAAATTTCAGAGTTAATTTTCTTGACTCCCATTTCTTTCATTAATATTTCAAGTGTCCTGATGTAAAACATCCTGAAATAGGGGCCAGTCCTTTCAAATGCCTGTTATTATTTGTAAGCACCTTGTAATGGTATTGACAGCACAAATATTAACAAAAAATTTGCCCATATCACTTGGAAGTGGAGAGTGTATTACTTTACCCTTAGATATTTTAACTGGAAAAAGGGTTACTTGCATTTTTTCAGATGGCATAGTGCTGAGAAAACTTTAGAGGCTGTTATAACCACCACAAGGTCACAATGGCATGTGCCACGACATATTTGGTTTGGTGGCAAAAATCAGAGAATATATTATATGAATATATTTTATAACTAACTCAGCTTAGTCTTCTCTCTTTCTGTGCTGCAAGATCCAGCAAAGGAAGGATATTGGGCACTAAATAGAGAGACATGCTTTCTTGTTATAATTTCACTGTTGGTGTCCCAGTGATACTTTTATATATAAAATATTTAGGTAGGGAAATGGCACAAACACCTTGACTGGACTGCTAGAACTCATTACTTAATGTGCTGTCTGTAGATGGTACTACTGAACTCACTGAAACTAATACTGTGGTCATGTGCTCTCTTTTGTGTTGCTGTATCGTCTCAGGATCCTCCACACCTCAGCTAATATTACATGGAAAATTAGCTGCCTCCCCACTGCAGTTTGAGCAAGGCTTTCAGAAAACTCTTCCACACAGAGATGCTTCAGTTTAAAAGTCCCTTTCAAAATTAGCAGCTAATAGCAGAGCGTTGGCATTTTCTAACATTGACTTTCCTTAAATAATTTTCTATGTCTTATAACATACTTTTTTCTTGCATTCTCAGTTCTGCTGGCTGGATACAGGCAACATACCCACAAATTAAAATGAGTTTTATGTCCTCTTATGGTCCCTGTCATCATTTCAATGCCTGTATTATCAGAAATTATACTCAACTACTCGCAGACTGCAGTACCTCTGATCATAGCGAAGGATTTCATGAAAGGGTATTTACAACAGCTTTCACATCAGTCCCTACACCCACCAAACACATAATTTTGGTCCATTTGGTTTTATGTTGGCTGATCGCTTGGATTAGAGATAAGCAGCAAGTCCTAGCATATGACTTTTTTTAGTTTTTCTAACGTAGGGGTTAAATATTGGTTTCCAGCATTAGTATTTTGATACAGGGAGAAAATCTAATTTTGTGCCATTAGATGCCAAGACAGAACAATAATCAAAATATAAGCATAAAAACTTAGCCCTTATTGGACTTGAAAAATATTAAAATATTAGTCTTTTAGATCTAAAAAAGCAAGACATAACTGCCAAAACATGCTAACAGACATTCACCATTAAAAAGAAATATTTAAGGAATAAGATAAAACACACATATAAAATAAAAAGATAAGGGAACAAAAACAAGTATCTTCTCTTTTTACCCAGGAACTATTGATTTCTTCAAATGTTCTCTTTCATAGAGAGCTCTTCTAGTTTATCTTCTGAACAGCAACAGAGTTGTTTTTGTTTTAGCTTCCATCTAACTACCTGTGAGTTTTTCGGTAAACCAGCTGGGTGAGAACTAATCACCTGTATGGTGAGTGGAGACTGGCATTCAGTTAAGAGGGGAATGATCCTCTGGAAGTGACTGTTTTTGTCCATTAATTCATAGGACAATATACTCCTAGGTACTGATATAAAGGTGAGATTTCTGTGCCTTTCAGCTGATCTTCCCAGCAAGCCCATCACTGCTTTACTTATAGAAGTCCCTGCTCAAGTGCCTGTGCCAAGTGCGACTAGGGCAGTAACCTGAAGAAATTATACCCTCAAACCAAATGCAGTTAATCAAGAAAAGAACATAAAAGGTGTCCAAACTGATTTTATAACACATCCAGCAAGAGAGCAGCCCTTTAAATTCACTGGTCTTGTTTACCTTATGTCACTGCAGCAGGGACCATATTTCAAAAATGTAGATCACTTTAAGGGCATTTTTTTTTACTGGAGGTTTTCTCCTGTTTTAGGACTTTGCATTTCTCCAGACAGATTTCTTAACAGGTTCAAGACTTCACTGTTGTACAGGCAGCACAGCATCCCAGCTCCATCAGCTCCCTTCCTTTCCAGACATGCATTACCAGCACCAGCAGTGCACATAACCAGTGTTCAAAAGCACATTCCTGTGTGTTTACTGACCTCTGATTGCAAGTGAAGATTATTCCCCTCAGACATTCCCATAATGGGGATGTGTATGATGTGCTGTTTGCATATAGAAATCTGTGAAGCTGGAAATAGGAATATATTGGTGAATGCACTTTCGTGGCACTGGAGGCAGGGTGCTGTGGAACAGTCTGTAGATGAGCACATATTATGAAATACAGATATGTGTCCAGGTTCCTGTTGAGATACCCACCTGTGGACTGTGAGGGAAACATTATCTGTGTCCCTTTCTTGAAATAACATGTGCTAAACAAAACAATTGCACCTGCAAATATCACCTGATACAACAGTTTTAAGAGAGGTTGGTGTATCTTGCATTAATAATAAATGTGAAGCAAAGCCTGATATTTTATTTTATAAAGATAAAACACAAGACTGTATACTCAAGAAACATTCATAATAAATGTCAGTTTTAGGGGAAAATGTGTAATATTGTTTAAAGCATTAAAGAAGTGTTTTACTTTAGGAACTGTAAAAAAATTTCTAACCACTTTTGATCCATTGTTGCTCTTGCGGACATTCTTAGCTTCAAATCTAGCAATTCTACAGAACTCACAATATGCTTTACTATTTACTAATATGATCAATAAGATGTGAATAACTGGCTGTCATGACTGAAGACATTCAGGAAAAGTGTCTAAGGAGAAAGGTGATGGAATAGATCAGAGTGTCTCAGGTGCCTCCGGCCATTTGGGTGAGGCCACAGAAGAGCTGGATGCAGAAACCCTGGCTTCTTGTGGGCAGTGACTCAGATGGCTAGGCAGGCAGTAATTGATATACATGTGATATACACCTCTCCTCTCCTCCCTTAAGCAAGAGGTGCCATTGTCATTGCTTACCTTGCTATGCCCTGTTGTGTTTTGTGCATAGCACAGTCACAGAACCTCACTAGGTTTCTTTTTCAATAATGACTCTGCAGGTTTATATAAAATATTGTTAGTGAGTAATTGCACATTTGTGTATCCATTCCACACAGTGTGCAAGCAGATGAGATTCTTCATGTAAAGCAGTGAAATGCAGTGCACAATCAAGCATTTAATTAGAATTTGGCCTAAATTAAATACACTGAGAATAACAGACTTAAATCCTTACAAGAAGAGAGACTGGTAATCTAATACAACTTCTTGTAGCTCTTATTGCTCCATTTATAAAGTAGTTTGGAAGCAAGGGCACCACTTGGAAAAAGAGAAAGTAATTTAAGAAGTCCAGATCTTTAGTAGGCCATTTCAAAGAGAAATTGCTTGGTTCCCTAGGCAGTTCAAGTCCTGCTTTTAGGGAAAAGTGCTGAACTATATTCTGCCAACTCTCATACACTGGGATTAGCCTCTGATACTCTATTCCTTGGCTTAGTGAGCTCATGGGCAGACACAGTAAAATGCAGTGTCAACCATGCAGGAGTAAAGGCTGAAGAATTGCACTTTCTTCACTAGCAAGTAAAGCCCATAGGATCATGGAAGAGGAACAGGGGGGCAACTGTGCACCCTAGCCTTGCTTGGGTCAGTATTTGTCTTGTCTGACAACACAGCAAGTAGCACTGTGGCGAGGAAAGGGTTAAGGACTCTTTTTTTTTTTTTTTTTTTTTTTTTTTTTTTTTTGTTAATGTGAATGACCACATTTGGTAACATCTACAGCGGAGCTGTGTGAAGGGAAGTGTTAGTCCAAATGATGGGATTTGGATGTGCACATGGATTTTGTGGTAGCACAATAATTTCTGAAGTGAGGGTATGGGGGTTTTGGTGGATTCTTCCTTGGAAAGCACAGTAACTTTCTGATATGTCGCTGTTCTTGTCTCACCTTTTCTGTTTTCCACTTGTCTGGTTTGGCCCTTCATTAGCCATAGTTATCCGCACCTTACAGACAGAAGGTTGGGAGTCACTGTGTTAGTGAGCTTTCCACCTGCACAGAAGGATACATAAATCTAAATTATTGAAAAATACAATTTAGCCGAGAACATAAAGTCACACAATAGATGAAATCCTGGAGCCTTTATTCAGTCCTGTCTCAAAAACAACCAGTATGCAGGTCATCAAGAGATTTCACTGAGGTATGACTTACATTTGGTGATCGAGATTGTTTTGTTTGACCAAGACAAGGGTGAAGGGAATAGTAGGAAGAGAAAAGCTAGGCCACTTTTCTCATTCCTCTTTAATCAGTTAAAGCTGACAAATAAACTGAACAGCTGGACCAAAAGAGTTCCAAATCTCTTTCATGGCAATGCACACAGCTGTTCCTCACAAACTGATGATGTTTGAAATTATATTTATTTTTCTAATTTAAACAAAAAATGAACGTAGGCATTTTTGTTAAATGGAATTTACATACAAAAGCTTCAGGTGATTGGTCATAAAATATATTTGTACTTCTACATAATTTTCTCTTTCTCTGTCTTTGACAAATTAAAAGCAGGAAAGAGCCATGAGATTTCAGGGATGAGAAGACAATGAGAACAATAAGCAAAAAATCTTTTATAGTTTGCTCATCAAAAATATTTTCACAACATTTTTGGCCAAATGCAATTTGATTGCATCTTTTATTTGCTAGCTGAAAGTTTTGCATGATACAAGACGGAATCCCTTCCCAGAAGTCTTAGGACTGGAATGCAAAATGTGTAGTCAAAGCACTTGGGAACCTCTTTTCTTCTGCTGAATACCTGTGCCCCTGTGTGCTAGTGTTAGACACAATGTGTATGAAATAGAGTTTTCTGAGCCCACAAAAGCACATTGATGTGGCTTGCTGCTACATTGGTTCTGAATCTCTCTCTTCAGATACCAGGCAGCTTCTGAGGATTTCTTGTCTTCAGCTCTGTCATAATATGGAATTGTATTAATGCAGTTATTGTAAATCAGAGGACTAAACCTCTGTTGTGTCATCAGACTCTGTGGGTTCGCAGCCAGACTGTGCCATGGAGTTATTCTGGGAAACTCTGTTAGCCTGGTGGCCAGGGGTTTAAGCAATCAGGTGAAAATACCATTGTAGAAAACATTGGGTTCAGCAGTCATAAATGTGTATTATGATGTGAAAGCAAAGCAATTCCCTGATTCTGATAAATTTGATCTCTCCTTCACCAGTGTCAGGAAAAAAGAAAATTCAATTTTCCCCCAGTTTGAGAGTGCCTGTTTTTCTTGAAACCACTTGCAAACAGAGAATTGGATAAGCACACATTTGAAGTTCTTTGAAAAGAAGCACTGCTAAACCATTCTTTATTTTATTTCCCCTTTTCTCTTTTTATATAGCAGAGCACCACTAAATGGGTGTGCTCTTCCTTTTTCCCTTCTAAACCTTTTCTCTCCTTTCTTTATAAGACTTTACAACAGGTAGGATTTTAAAGGTGACAACAGTCTGGTTTTTCTTATTAAAAACAACAAAAATTGGACGTATCAAATTTATCCTTTTTAAAGTATGTCTCTAACTGATTTAAGTATTATTTCTTTCTGCTAAAAGTAGATCTACATAGCAAAATTTGTAAGCAGACAGAGCTGTTTTCTTTTTTTTCTAGGAGCTATTTGGATTCAAAATGTTAAGATTCTCAGTCAGCATATATTTGAAATAACAAAATCTGTGTCTAGATTAAATGGGCTTCATCCTGGCAAATTTTATAGTTAGAACAGGTTAGGAGCTGGAGCCATTATGCAGAAACACAAGCTAGCATAATGCAATGGATGTTATCTGCAGCACTGCATTGTCTTAATATTCCCACCGGTCAAGATATCTGTCTGATTAGTCTGAAGATGCCACATTACCCAGTAATGCCAAATATACACTAAAATGGGGAAAGCTGTGGGCGTGATTGAACTGTGATAGCATATGGTTTGTAGAGTCATTGGCCTCTTAAGAACTTACCTTCCAGCTGGGATCTGTGTAACATAAGAAACAAGGATATCGCATTTCCCCCCTCTCTGCTTCTGGCAGGTGTGTGCTAGAGACTGACTGCTAAATACTTTGTAATTAGTATGCCTTGGAGCAGTGGCTGTCATCTTACATCTGTAACTGGAGTGAGGGCACTGTTAGCACAACTGTGTTCATTTCTTTAGTGTCCCAAGCCTATAGACCTATACAAGGCAGCCTGAAGGATCAGTGTTTGATGCATGAACCATAGGCAGACCTCAGAAATGTATCTAATTATACCAGTATCTGACTGCACTATTGTAGCAAGATGTATTATTCATAGATAATGATGAACTGCTATTCAAGGATAGAAAGATCTTGTATATTCTGCCAGTTCTAAAGTTCAACGTCTAATTGAAGATTAAATAGTTTGAGACAATCAATAGCTGTATTTTAGATTTTCAAAACTATTCCGCACAACATGAACCATTGTCATATTTTCCAGAGTACATTAAATTGTTGGTATCATCTTTCAAAGTGGGTGAGAGACAGAGAGAAAGGCAAATTTACTGCTAAGGTAAAAAGTTAAACAATTTTCTGAAAATGTGTAGGAGTATGTAACATTTCAAATGCAACAACATTTGAAATGTTTACTGGATCCATGGCTCTTTTTTTTTTTTTTTTTTTTTTTTTTTGTGTGTGTGTGTGAGTTGCTCATAATGTTTTAGTTTATTACAAAAGAAAATTCTCCCCTGTGGTGGGAGGACAACTCAAAGCCACAATAACTGCTTTTGGCAAATTTATAGGCTTTATTTTCTCTCAGTTTAATCCACAGTACCTATTTTAAAACCATCTGTACTAATCAGAAGTTATATGCCACAAATATGAGCATTTAGGCAGCAGCCATCCCTCAGACAATATCCAGAGGAAAGGTCCCCACTCACAGCTTCAGGAGCTCTGACTGAGAGGGGACTTGGGTTCTATTTGGAGACCATGGTAACTACAGGTAGTTGTTTGTAAAACAGAGTGGATTTAGTTCCCATTTCAGAGTCAGACACACAGAAAGAGGATCTCAGAAGCAAATGGGTCCAATCAAATCCTTCAAATATACCTTGAAATTGTACTCTCGAATCTACTGGTAGCACCTAAGAACTGATATTGTGTGACTTGTCAAGTTGCGTGTCTTAGTAGGTAGATCACCACTTCCTTTGCTCTTCTTCAAAAATGTTTTACATCCAGCTGAGGATCTCCTAATCACCACCAGACAGGGAATTTCACCTTAGGAATTTTCCACCACATCACCCTATAGCTGAGGTTAAGCCTCTTAAAGCCACTTCCAGACATAGAAGTTCTTTCTTTCAATGTCTGATGAAACTGTTAACTGCAGCTGTTATCCAGGAGGTAATCCAACTAAAAGCAATAAATATTTTGGAGGAGCTCTTCTCTACCTATTTTTTTTTTAATTTTTTGGTGTTTAAAAAAGCAGACCTCTTAATTAAATTCTTACATAAATACTAAAAAACCCAACCTAAAGCAAACAAAAACCCCAGGTGTTTCTCAGAATATTTGAAGGACTCTCCAAATGGTTCCTAAAATGTCTGTAGTCACTTTGTTGAGACTTGAAAACACCTCAATTTGATATCTAACTTGAATAAGATTTTTTTTTTTTTAACAGGAAGGATAAGTTTCCATTAGGGGTATCAGTTTGACAGATATCTCAAATGTGGTAACTGGAATAGTATACATGCAATTCCTGAGCTTTAGTTAGTTGAATAGACCAGATCCTGCTTTTACTCCTGAACATACTTACCCCGAGCTCTGAGAAACTGGTACACTTTTGTTTACATATAAAGACCCTGCTATCAGAAGTCTTTTCCCTATGCTTACACTTTTATACTTGTCAAATAACTTCTTAAGCTTCACCTTGATATACTAAATAAAAGGAGAATTTTTGGTCTCTAGGGCAGGATTTCCAGGCCCTGGATGTCTGCTGCTGAGACAAGATGAGTGTTTTAACGTTGGGAGTTGGAAATCCTTGCCATGTCTCAGAGGCAGCCTTTATCAAAAGGATTCCTTTAATGGTCCTTAAATGTTTCACATCTCAGAGTTCATTAGCCTTCTTAAGAGGAACTGGCATGTGTGCCTGTATATTTAAAGAATGCTTTGCATTAAATAGTCAATATTTATGTAAATGTCTGAGACAATATCTGATGGCAACTTGACTGTTCTTAGGCAGGTAAAATTGAGATGGATGACAGACTATTTTTGAAGTTCTGAAAGAAACATCTAGTGAACACAATAAATGATAAAATAGTTCAAAGAAATCTCTGAATCTGGTGTGCAATATCCTTCAAAGAATTATGGATCATGGCGTGTGGGATAGGGAAAGATAAAAGCAAACAGGGTTTTAGCCACCACAAATTTTACAGTACAGCTTCTTGAAGATATTTTTGGGAGAAGAAAGACAGTACCTCTCCTCCAGTCTGGACTGAATTTGCTATTCAAAGTCTGGTTTAGGGAAGTATTCCCACAAGTTTGTGGGAGAGGTGAAGAGTCAAAGGAGGAAGCTGCCCCAAGCTACTCTGCACTGCCCTGTCAGGAACCTTGTCTGTCTGTACTGGCTATAGAAATAAGCTATGGAGATGCATCTGCTCTGAATAATCATAAAAAAAGAATACTCTTTTTATTTATTAGTGGGTAGGCTGGTCATTGACCACCAGTCTGTGAAAGGACATTACAGTGTTGCGCTGCCTGAAGCTACAGTAAATGACACTGCATCCACTAGACTGATTTTCTTCCTAGCTGTGTCACCAAGGTGCTGTTTCAGCTGGATTCATCCCAGGTATTTTAGGGGGGAAGCTATGTTTCCCTCCGGTCATCCCTGTGTACTTTGTGGTGGGAGGCAGACATTGCTGGAGGGGACACAGAACCTGTGTTTGTCCCAGGAGAAAGGGGTGACTTGATTCTGGTCTATCCTCCCCAGCTGAGTGAGGACCCTGCTCTGAAACATCTTCTCAAGGAGAAGGCTTCGGCAAAGTAGCATCAAAACAGCTGATAGAACATGGAGTAGCAAACACTGATGTGCTATAATTTTCAGAGTCACATTTCCATTCAAGTACTGACACTGTCACTGTTTGCATATCTGATCCCCAAATCCACACTCTCACTTAGCTGAGAGAAAAAAAATCTCCAGTGCATGGAATACACAAAGCCTTAAAGAAAAATGTCCTATGTAGAAAGAAAGGTTTGTTGATGGTACCAGGGACATGTTCACCAAGCAACATTCTCATCTGGGAGACAAATGATAATACTTGGCAAGTTCATATTAGTTACTCTTTCAATTCTTCCTTCTCTCATTTCTTGCTATTATTTTCTTCTTTCTTTACTTGCAGCTCCTGTTTTTAAACTGTCTTTAATTCCTGACACTTTGTGCTCATGGGAGTCCCTGCACTTTGAGAATACTTGACATTCAGGAAAATACACTTTATATGTTAAAAATCAATGGTTTGTGATTCAACACAATATTTACAGCCCAAAGGCCAAACATTTGTGCTTCTTTATAGAGAGTAAGTGCTTGGAGACCAGCTTTGTGCTGCTAAGCTATAGACAACAAAGAATAATAATACCACAGCTTTAAACTCAATGGCTTGAGTGGGTTCCAGCACAGTTAAGTGAGGGACTAGCTGATTTTATGGATTTCCTTAATACAGAGATGGATATAAGCATCATTATTTTTTTCCCCGAACTGTGAACCAACTCTCTTTGCCTAAGAGAAGGTCATCTGTTTTCTGCTAAAATATTCATATAAAATCTAAAATTATAGGACAATACTTTCTCCTTCTTAAGAAAATTATGGATTCTCAAAAAAAGGTATTTTTGTTGAAGTTGCCGTTAATTCCTTACCAAAAAAAATAATTTCTCTTGCAAAAAAGAGGTCATGATGTGATAATGCTTCCTCTCTTTCTCATTATTTATATAATAAATATGCAACATTTCTAAAACCTTGATTTTTGAGCTGAAATAAAAGCTATTTTAGAGATTTGGCTTTTCTAACACAAGAGGTAGTTTGTCATTTTAGAGCTGTTTTCGAAGATTTGTTTTGTATTCCAGGCAAGATTTGTAATGCTTTCAATTGGCATATTTTACTCTAATAGGCTTAATTTTGGTGCATGAGACATAAACACTGCGAGGCATTTATGACATCATTAAAAACTGCACTGTGTACCTAGGGAATGCAGTGTCATTTGATTTGTACATTTGACCCCTGCTTGTTATTAGGTGCACTTTACTAAATCAGCAGAAGGAGATAGGTCACTAACGACTATTACCAAGCTAATAATAATTATAAGGGGAAAAAACTGTTATTGATGCTCCAGACATTGTTCCATATATTGTTTCTGAGACACTGAATTGTGATTTGCATTGTTAGGAATGAACTTTCTTTGACCTGAACCTTTCATTTGACATAAGTTAGACTGCTCTGATAGTTACATACCATCCTTTCTATTGGTGAAATTCTTGTATTTAAATGTTTTAATGGATTTTTGAATTATTTTGTTTTTGTGATATCTCTAGAATAAATTAAAAAGGGGACAGGAATTAGAAATAGTACATATAAAAAAAATCTTAAGAAGTAATAGGGGTGACCAACAGAATTTAGAGCATATTTTGAACCATTGAGAAGTTGTTTTAATCCTGAGCAATACACATCACAAGGGTTCAGTTATCATAGTCTACCTCTCACTCTGAGCATACTCCATGTGGGAAACCACATGAGGAAATGCAATGACCTCAGCAGGGCTTGTGCTTTAGGTTGGATTCTCTGACCTGTGCAACTAGTGACTCTTTTACTGATTGTGATGGTCTCAACAAACCTGATTACCCTGAATTGTGTGAAAGGGAATAGATTGGATGAGTGTGTTTGTTTGTACATCCAAAATTGTTTTGTTCTACCTTGTGGTACTGTTAAGTCAATGAAAGCACATCTTTTCTAGAAGGGCTTTCAATGTGGACTTTGTTGTTAATTTTGCTGTATCTGGAAAGATTTAAACTTTCAATCAAAGGTTAGTCCATCATGTTTGTGACATGGGACATAAGTGAAGCAGAAGGTTTCTGTTTGCTGGATACAACAATGTGAATTTCTCTTTGCTCACTAGCAAAGGGTAGGTTTAAAAGAGAGAAAAGAGGTTCTTATTAGCTGCCGAACTACTCAGTGGATGTTGTATAAATGTCATTTGTTTAAAAAATGCATGAAAGAATGGAAAGAATGGAAAAAAAATCAAAAATCGTAGGCCATCAGAAAGACCTCCATTAAGAAATTCAGTGGTGACTGAGAGACTATTCTGGAGAAGTTCTGTCAGCTGATAGAACTTGTGATCCTGTTAAAACATGGTTATACACTTCTTAGATCACCACTGCTAGCCATCTTGGGAAACAAGATATCAGGCAAATTGGGATTTTGATCCAGCAGATGCTGCAATTCTACTGCTCTTATGATGATGTGTGTTATAAAATAAAACTTTACAAAGCCATTTATTGCTATAAATTTTCAAATTTCTATTGTGTTCACTTCTTCCTTCTGTCTTTCCCCACCTCCTCCCATTTTTTTAAAGACGCCTGTGCCTTTCATTCAGGTGTGACACCACATGCAAGTGTATATTTCTGAATATATCATGTTGGTTTCTCAGGGTTTGTCTTCTCTGGGAAAAAAAGCAGACAAGCAGTTTTTTTTCCCCACATGTTTATAGTTGTGAAAGCCCAATGACAATGAATGAGATTTCAGAGAGCAGCAGTGTTTCTGTTGCCATACCAAGAAAAAAAGATGTATTCTCAGCATGTTAGTGAATATGTGGTAAAATCCTAGGGAGACAAAGGAAAATCTCAGCACAACTGAGGTAGAGACCTTACTCCTGTTTAATACTTTACATGCTAGCACATTTTCAATCTAGAGATGACTGTGGATTTCACAACATTTCAATGGGCATATGATGAGAAGACAGAGGAATGCAGTCCCCAGTGTACAGATAAGGGGTCTCTGCAAAGCTGTGACTTACCATGCTGGATATGAAAAATAATGCAGATAAAGAATCATAATGCACAACATGGGTTGATGGTGACTAGGGAGGGGAAAAGAGAAATGCCAGAACTGACTGAAATTTTACTTCATTTACACAGCAAAACTCCACAGACAGGTATAATGTTTTGCTTGTTTTGTATCATCATCCTAGATTTGATATCACTCTCCATGACAGGTTGCATCATTATAGTGTACCTATAAGGCTCACGTCAGAAGGAACAAGTGAAAGTGAAGAGTGCTATCTGTGTTTCACATACACAGCAGTTTTTATTTTTCCATTCTGATGTCTGAAAAATGCACCTTTCTGCTTAGGGGAGAGGGAAAGGAAATATTAGTTAATTTACTTAAAAATCTCAATATATTTTTTTTTCAGCAGAATAAGAGTTTTCCTGGAAAGAAGAGAGTTTGCAAATTTCAAAAGATATTGGTCAAATACTTTGAAAGAGAAATAAACTAATGTTTACTGAAGACATAAAATCCCAGGCTATTTCAGGAAGACCCAGAGCTGGAAACAGTTGGAGATTAGGAGAGGACTAGGGAAAGGACCCTCTCTGTTCTTACACTTTGTCTTTACAGTCTTTCTTAGGCATCTGCTTTTGGACACTGGTGGATTCCAAAAATGTGCTGTCCAACAGCTACAGGATATAGCACCAGGTCCTGGGTTGGTCCATTTGGGCCTTTCTCATGCAATTCCCTCCCCACCATTAGGAGGGGAGACATTAGGACTTGTGGAATGGTTCAAGAAACATTTTTCACAATAGATTAATGAACAAAGAAGGGAAGAATAAAGCAGTTTAAGCACAGGATCACCTGACTGGTGCCCTAGGACCAGGCTGACTTCAGCATATCAGCTCTGAGCCCAGTGAATGGAGGAAGTGTACAGGAAGATGATGATGTAGATCCATCAGATGAAGATCCGCTAGAGATGGAGCAGGCAATAGTACAAGACACAGGTGCCAGATTCCATCTGTCTCCTGCATCACACTTCTGTGAAACTGGGATTTGAAACTTGACACAGATACATGAAATTAAGTGACCAGCAGGGATGAGGAGTTATCCAGGGGTTAGTTGCAAGGCATCATGTGAAAAACTTTCCATTCCTCAGGGCGTGGACCAACATTTAGTACCTGCTCAGACTCAGGTGAACGTGTTGCCACCAAGTCCTGCATACTCATCCTCTTGTTTTCCTTCTGCCTTCTGGCCATTTCCATGCAGTGACCTTCCCTCTTGCCTGCCCATGGTTCACTGAAGAGCAGAAAATATGCTCCCTAGAAATACACTGGCACTATATCTTCCCACAGGATTTCTCTGCAGCTGGGCAGAATAGGATTGCAGCCACCTGAAGCTGCACCCTGGGTGTATCTTTCTGACAGGAGACTTCTAACCACCAGGCTATTATGCAGAACAGGTGCTATACCACAGTGAGTTAGAAATGGTTGATGCAAGACTAGCGAGTGAGATTTCCCCAGAGATATGAGTGCAGCAGTGCACACACTCTGGTACTGAAGGAGCCACAGGTAGATCATAGACAGACAACTCCCTTAGTCATCCTAGAGGAAAGGATTTCAAGAAACTTAGGTGCCCCAGGTGAGGCAGAAATTACACAAATGCCTCTCCTCTCTTAAGTATTATCAAACGATTAATTGTTTGTTGCCAGGATCAATTAAGCTTGCTGCATAGAGTGTTTGCTCATTTTTAAGTATTTTTAAATTATTTTCTTTTTTCTTATTCCAACCTGCCTTTTATCCTCCTTTCTGGTGCACACTAATGTTGTCTTTCTTCTTTCAGTTAATTTGGGGCCCAATGGACTAATTTCTGAACCCCAGCTTCTCTTTCCTGCCCACAGCAAGTGCAGGAGCTGGCTGAGGCCTCGAGTATGCCAGAACTGAAACTTGGCTGATGTGCAATTAATGCTGGGAACCTGATTAAAATTCACAAGAGCCAAGGGCATAAAAGGCCAACTTTCCAGCTGCCTCCAAGCCTGCTTCTGAGTTCACCCGCTTTAACTTCATATTTACAAGGTGAAAAGGAATTTGTGTACAACAGGCAGGCAGATGCAGCAATTAAGAAAATTGTTGCTGAGTATATAGTTAATATATTCCTTTACCAAAGTTGTTTTGCATATTGTTGATCGCAGACTGATTGTGCTCTAGGTTATACATAAAACCTCCCTCCCAAACATGCACACACGTTTTAGTATTTTTTTGTAATAGAAAACTTAGTACTCTGCTTCTTAATGAGTGGTGCTGATGGGAAATGACCCCTGCTTTCCTAAACACACAGCAATCTAATTTGAACCTGTGTGCCAATTACTGGCCTCTGTGGAGCACTTTGTTGTGAAACTATCAAGTCACAATAGGATTAGAAAGCATTGCAGGGAGACCACAAGGGAAAGCAAACACAGGCGTAACTGCAGGTTTATTCCTTTAAATTGTCTGTAAATAGCACTGAAAGCTTCCTCAGTGCCACCTAGGTATTGTTTCTATAAATCCTCTGTAGGTACAATCTAAAATGAGTATAGACAAGGAGTCTTTTATAGCATACAAACCTTACTCACCGAGCTGGTCTGTGCTTGGGAAGATTGTGGGTGTTACCTAAGCATCCCCAGAAGACAAAAGTAGAAAAAGACAGACAGACATCTTAGCTGCCTCAAAAATTTTTTTTTTTTATTCAGAGAATACATTTTAATATTTTTGTTGCTAAATGAAAACTGTCATTCCTGTGAGAGCAGCCATACTTCTATCTAGATGTGTGTGCACAGATCTGACAGATAGACAAGATGCCTTCAGTTCACCTAAATTAATACTTTGTTCTAATCCTGAACCAACAGTTTAATATGTGGCCAATCCTGAGTAGCTCAGCTGAGGCAATGCCCTGCCCAGTGTCACCAACAGGCTGACTTACCTTGCTAAAATGGGAAGGAAGGTACATCCCCTCTTTTGTGATGTGCATGTGCTCCTTGGTGCTTCTCTTGTACAGTGGTCTCCAGCTTATTTTTTGTAGATAACTTTTTCTCTAAAATTATGCTAACAAACATGTGGGATGTACCCATATAACACAACTTAGTTATTTCTAAATAGCCTCTTATAGGTGAGGCTACTTAATATGAAATCATGAGGCCACCCAACTCTACAGACTGTTATATCCCAGTTTCAGCTGTCAGTCAGAGAACAAGATCAAGCTAACTGTAGTTGCTAGTATTGTCTATGAATAATAATTACTATGTAGGTGACATGAACTATGGCTCTGTCTGTGGGGAGGTTTCTTCAGTCCAGATTTGCATAACCAGATGTGATAGACTATGGTTTGGAGTAACCATATTTTCTGACTTGATAAGTGCCAAAATAATGATAATATGTCCCCAGAACTTATCTTTCATCATCCTTCCACCACTGCACCTTAGGCCTTACACCAAACCCCTTTCTACTGTGTGTCCATGTCAGCTACCTATTAAAGCTTTATTGCTCTTCTGTGTTCAGTCAGAATCCCAGGCTGTAGCCCAGGTTGAATCCTGGGACAAACTTTTCCAGTTCCAGGTGAGTCAGGGAAGGGAGCTCTGGCAGACACAGCAACTAACTGTGGTATGCTGACTTCCAAAACTTACAAGGATGCCATGAAGAAGACAGAGCAAGGCTCTTCATGCTGTTGGATGATGAAAGGACAAAATACAATGGGCATAAGCTGAACAAAAAGAGCTGCTCATGCTTCACATAAAGAAGTCCTTGTTTCCCATGGGGACAGTGGGGCAGATCTCCCAGAGAGGTTATGATGTCTTTGCCCTTGGAAGTTCTCAAGACCTGACTGGACATAGCCCTGAGCAACCTGGTGTCTCCTTGAAGCTGCTCCTGCTTTGAACAGGAATTTGGAAAAAAAAGCCTCTGAGGTCTCTTCCAATAGAAGTGTGTCTGTGATTCTGTGCCTGGTACTTGTTATTTTGACTGTCTGCAAAGTAGTAATTCCAGGTTACTCTGTGATTCCATATGGTTTATAATATGTACATGTCAATACCAGACTGAACCTCAATTAACCTATCTGTTCAGAGTGGTGTGTATTAATTTCCTGTCTATCTTTGCAAATCGTAATATTATTGAAATAAAGACAGTTCAGCCTGGAAAAAAATCAGCACAAAATTGATCATACACAAAAAGGATCTTGCTGGCTTGAGTCTTCTAAAACTATGAATATTTGATCTCTTAATTGTAGCTGTGCCTTGAATGACACTTAAAACCTCTGATTTTATTAAGTTTCATCTTAATAATTTAATTAGATAAAACCAAGATAAGAGGTTTAGTAACATACATTTTGAAATTAATGAGCTGAGTGCCAGAGGATGAACTATATTACCCACTTCAAGTGCACATACAACATTAATTAATGTAGTCTAGCTTTGTTTTAAGAGCATTTGATAGTCTACTATGTGCAGTACTTACTGCTAGTTTAAAAAGGGGAGCCAAAAAAAGAAATAAAGAAGTCAAGTTCATGCAGTCAGGATTTTTCATAAACATTTCAAGAGCAGAAGTAATACAAGCCTCAGAAGTTTAGAAGCAATTTTAATTTTAACCAGAAAAGTAAGTTAACACTTTTCTGTGGAATACCACACAATATCTTTGAGGACAGACACAGAAGAAAAACAGAAGGAAAGGCATTTTTGTGGTAGGTAAGACAAAAAATTATTTCAAACTGTTTAACAAAGAAATAATAAAGGAGAGAAATGATAAAGGCAATTTAAATGTAAGAAAATCAAATACTGAACATTTGGGTAACCTTTTTAGAAACACTAATGAGAATGGCTATATTTCCTCAGCATTTTGTGCTGTGAACAACTAGTTGCATCATTAAGACAGCTATTTTTTTGCCTAAAAATATTTTTAGAAGCCCCTCTGGTATCTAATTTTCATCAAAATCTACCCAATGAAAATGTATAGGTTTATTCCTGTTATCAGTAGGATCTATGTTAGTCAGAATTTTTACAGTACTGTTTAAATTCAGTAGCACAGAGGATGATGGAAAATGTAAGGCTTGTAATTCTGTCATGAAGTTCTGGAGATGTTGTGAGTATTGGAGAAAGGACTGTGGATTTGTTATAATGCTGAGATGGACTGCGAGCCTGTATAGTGAACCTTGCTTCTCTCTAATATATGAATCTTTTAAAAAGTATTTATTCTTAATCCTTTTTATAAATGACATATTTTTCACATATATATACACACACAAATAAGTATTAGTATCTCTTAAGACTGTTTTACAGTGCATTTCCACATCCTGCAGGTGTCATTGATTATATAGTGGCAACATCATTCTTAACTCAGCTGAGAAGCTTGGCTGGGAGGAGTATAATTGGGATCTTTTGCTCAGAACTACAGTATCAGTGTTAACAATAAGGCTCTGCTCAATTGAAACTGGGGTAATCTTTTCCACCAAAGTAAACAAGGAGTCAGGAAGCCAGAGTGAGGATACAGTTAATGAGGAAGTTTGTGAGCATTCACACAGAGCCTGTCTGAAACCTTCTTACCTTTCTCACTTTGCATTCAGTAATGCAGGTTTACTGCTCATCTCATAATCTTTTTCCCACAAATGAACAAAAAGCTTTCATAAGAGAACAAAACCACTTGAAGCTCAAAATTAATGCCAGGATTATGTAAACTGTGGCCTTTGTTCCTGTCCTTTTTCTGGTGTTATTATAATCTAACCTGTCTGGTAAGTCAATCAACATGCCACCACCATTCAGTGAGCTGACTCCAGAAGAGCAAACAGTGTAGGTGTATCAATGCAGTGAGGGGTCCAAACTCATGAAGATAAGTTCCCAAATGTGTAAAAATGTGTCTACACAGCTTGCAGGCCCCAGTACATATCTGCAAGTGCCCACTGTGTGCCTGGACATCTATCTGGGATCTCTATCTTGGCATCCCATTGTGTCATGTGTATACAGCTTTTGATTTTATGCTCCACAGAGTTCAGATGCCTCTTTTTGTGTTTTCAGTGGAGGACTAAAAATGCTTGTGGGTGCCTTGAAATCAATATTTATGATGGTAATATAGTACGAAGTCTACAAGTTTGAAAATTGAGCCCTGGATTGCATGAATAATACATCACTTTATAACAGCAGTACTGGAACTGGAGATGGTAGAACAACCAAATGTTAAAAAATTTGCAGATGGATAGCCAACATGATGCAAATGTTGATAAACTGTGGGGCAATAATGAGGAAACCAGAGGGAAGACGTGAGATGTTCTGAAGTGTTATCTCACTCAGATATGGGTGTGCAGCAACAGGGGAAGGAGATATAAAATTGATCTGCGTGGCATGAACCTTCTGAGATCATGAAGAAGCATATCAGCTTCTGATAGAAGAGTATCATTGGAGGTCATATAGTGACAGTCCCTTTTTCTTCCCCACATTCCCTGCATTATGACCCAGAACCCAAAGTGGTTCTTAATTTGAACAGAATCATAGAAGGGCCTGTGTGGGAAGGGGCAGTAAAGATCATCTCCAACAGGTCCATGTCCTCCCTGTGCTGGGAGCCCAGAGCTGATGCAGCACTGCAGGTGGGCTCTCACCAGAGCAGGGCAGAGGGGCAGAATCCCCTCCCTGTCCCTGCTGCCCACACTGCTCTGGATGCAGCCCAGGACACGTTTGGCTCTCTGGAAGCACGCATGGCTGCGTCATGTCCAGCCTCTCATCCACCAGCACCCCCAAGCCCTTCTCAGCAGGGCTGCTCTCCATCTCTTCATCCCCCAGCCTGTCTTGATACCAGAAGTTGTCCTGACTCGAGTGCAGCACTTTGCACTTGGCTTTGTTAAACCACATGAGATTTTAATGGGCCCACTTCTTGAACTCATCCAGGTCCCTCTGGGTGCTATCCCATGCTTTAGGTGTGTTGACCACCCCATTCAGCTTGGTGTCATTTGCAAATTTGCTGAAGGTGTACTCCATCCCTTCACCTATGTCAGTAATGAAGATATTAAATAGCACTGGTCCCAGTATGGAACCTTGAGGGACATCCCTTGTCACTGATGCCCATTGGGACTCTGTGCCACTGACCCCCTGGATCTGACTATCCAACCAATTCCTTATTCACTTAACAGTCCCCCCACTGAACCCATGTCTCCAAATTGAAGAGAAGGGTGCTGTGGGGGCCTGTGTGAAAGACATTTCAGAAGACCTATAGTCCTTCCCTTGTCCACTGATGGAGTCACTCCATCACAGAAGGCCAATAAGTTGGTCAGGCAGGACTTGCCCATGGTGCAGCCTTGCTGGTTGTCTCAAATCCCCTTTCTGTTCTCACTTTAGGAGGACATGTTTCATGATCTTCATGAAGAGGTGAGGCTTACAACCACTTAACCACAGTCAGTGGTTCTTAGAGTCCTCCTTTCTACCTTCTTAAAAAACAAGTACAATGTTTTCCATTCATCAGGAACTGCACCTGACTGCCATGGATTTCACCTGACTGCCATGACTTTTCAGACATCAGGTCTTGGCAACTACATGGGCCAATTTCTTCAGGACTCTGGGATGCATCTCATCGGGTCCTGTAGACTTATGTACTGTCAGATTCCTCAGGTGGTCATGAACCTTTATGTACAGTGGGGGGTAATTTGCTTCCAGCCTCCCCATCCTGCTGTTCATCTACTCAAGAGGTGGCAAGAGAAATTACTATTGAAGATAGACAAAATTTCAGATGAGTACCAGAACATTCTTCTCATCATTCTTCTAATCTCATTTTTCCAGCACTGTTTATCCATAGGGGGAATACACCTATTTGCACCATTCCTAGCAGGATCTGAAAAATATCTCAGACCTCTTGTTCTTATGTGGACTTTTCCACAAAAAAAGTAATGCCCAGTAGTTAAGGACAGACTGCCATTTACTTACAAGCAGCTCCCATGGCATGATATTCCAACAGTCAGTGTGTTTACTGATTATTGCTTTGCGTACTTAGGAGAGAACATTTAATTGCAAAACTTGGCCCATATTCTTCAAGCCCTCCAGTGTATGATCCATGAGCTCTTGTCTGTGTTTGACTTCCATGTGAAAAGAAGAAAAACATGCATTTTTCCCCTTAATTTTCTGAACAATAGGAATGCTCCCCAGTAACGTGAATTTCAAGATGAGGGGAAAACTCCTTGTTAAAGGTTGTTAATATAAAATTACTGTTCATGGTTCCAAATTAGCGCCACATTATCATTTTTCTAATTTGTCTTTGGGTGGAAAAGATGAAACCAACTATGAACAAACTTATAAATTAATTCAAATATGGGGAATGCTAGTTTTCAGCAGGACTGCAAAACAACATTTTCTCCTCAGCAAATAAAGAGGTATTTAAAACACTAAAATCAACTTCTATAGAAATTTATAATAGTAGTAATAATAATAATAATAATAATAGTAATACTACCAATAATAACAATAACAACAATAACAACAGCAATAGTAATTCATGGGAAAAAAGAAAATATTGTCATAATGAAGAAAAAAGCTAAGCTGATAGAATGTATTTTATTTTTTATAAATTTTTACAACAATTTGGAAACCCCAAGAAGCTGGGCTTGTAATGGAAGTGCTGGCAAACCTGTAACTGTACTGGTGTGAATGGAGCTGCTGTAATGAGAGAAACTATTGCTTGGAACGAGGACAAGTATATTCTTCTCTGAGCTTCTACAGTCCCTGCACCCCTGGAGTACCATTCGAGACAATGATGAACCGTGGTCTCAATTCCCTTATTAGCTGTAAGACCTAAAAATTATATGTGCAATTAAAAGGCAAAATGCTGATATTACTCATAAGAAGCACTTTGTACATTAGCAAGGTACAAAAGTCTGCTGACACTTTGCAACAGAGAGAGTCAGCAGGGCAGAAGATTAATAGAGCCTCATAAATTTGCAGGGTGAAAACAGTGGATGGGGCAGAATAAGCATGTTGTGTTAGAGATAAATAAAGGGCATGGTCATCATGACAAAACATTTAACAAGGAATACACTCCCTTCTTTTAGACAATTTGCTGGCCTAGCATTAGGCTGCTTTATGTAACTACATGTAATTACCTCACAGCAGTTCCAGCTAGTATCACAAAGACCTTCTAGTATTTCAGGCAGCACAGTGTTGGGAAAGAGCATTTTAAAATGAAATGCGTTGCCTTGTTTCTTTATTTTATTTTCTGCAAAACATTCCTGTCATCTCTTTCTGGTCACATGCTTGGCTGAGGAAATACCAGTTCTTTTTGACTGTTTTAAGCTAAAAATCCTCTTGGCTTTGCATGTGTAAAATGAGAAAACAAGCAAATTCTATTAATTTGTGTATAGACTGTATCTCTCCTCACTTCTAAGAAGGCCCCTTTTGTTTGGAAAGGAACACTGGACTTAGAATTCTGTGACACTATTTTACTTCAAGCTATCCTGCTTTCATTCCCAGAAATGGAGGGACAGTGTTCATTACAGGAAGATCTAAACATTCATAAATGAGCACAATAGGAATTAAAAAACAAACTATGAATCAAATGCCACTAGCCAGCAAAACATTTTTATGTCAAAAGTGTGTTCTATGTTTTGGTAGCAACTCAACCTGAACATGTGCAAACTTATGTGAAATATCTGAAATAAAATATTTACAGTGCTTTTTGCTTTCAGACTGATTGAACCATAACATTGAATATATGCATAGGGATGAGGAAACAACAAGGGAGAAGCATTAAAAAAAATCAGATTAAATATAAAAAGCATAAGAAAACATAATAATAAATGAAGATTGTGTTGTGACAGATACATCTCCAAAGCAATGGAGGGCAGTAAGAGTAAAGGATGTGCAGCTGGTGTGGCTGTGAGTGTCAGTTTTTCTTCATCAGTAAGTCTGATGGGGAAAGAGAGTAAATGACCCTTGTGCTTTTGGTAGATTGTTATAAGCGGGATAACTCATGGGGAGAGATTTGTTTTTCTTCTTTCTTTTTTTCTTTTTTTTTTCAATGAACATGGATGCAGTCTGCCCATTCTTTATATGTTGAAAGAAACATGGAACTAAAATGAAAAAGGTAAAATGAAAAAGAGTGACAGTCTGATTTTTCTTATATTTTCATATGTGTAGTTTGTATATTCTAATACACACACAAACACAGACATTTGTTTGTCTCATTCTGTCCAATATTATGCCTGATAGCAAGATGTTTCACACCTAAGTCTGATATACTTGTAGGTGTCAACTATTGCTTTTATGTATCTGTAAGTGATGAGATATGTATCACAAACTCTATGATTTTTCCGTATTATAGGTGTTAAAAGGGTACTTTATAATATTGTAATTTTGGTCTAATCGAAATGAAATTTCAATATTCTTCTTCACCTCTCCACTTCTTTGAGAGGCACTGTGTCAGTAACTGTATGAGAAAAAGAAGGCCACGCATGGGATAGGAAATCAGCCCCAGGATTGTGTGAACACCCACTGAACTCAGTTTCCTGCTTGTTCCCATTGTCAGGAAAAACTTCCTGATGAATTGTGTGGATAACCTGTCTCGATGAGTTATGAAGTGGGGTGAGAGAAACATTGGAACTGCAGGGACTGCCTGTGAAATTTGAAATGGTTGTGAACCTGAGTTCCATGGGCTCTGTAAAATGAAGGCTGGTCCAACATAGGCATCTTCCTCCTTGCAGAAGGGAACCTACTGGTAATCTTAAAATAAGTTTTCCCCATTGATAACAGGGTAGAAAAAAAGCATTGGCATTATCAAAGGAATCTGCAGTCTCACAAATTTGGCACAGTTCACTGTAGAAAAATGCCTGTTTTGCTAAACTTAAAAAATTGTAAGTGCTGTCCTGAAACAAGAGAATAGGGCATATTTTTGTTGAGTGACAGCTTTTGTTCCTTAGTGATGCTCTCTCTCAAGGTTTTGAGGAAGCAGTCAAAATATTCCATGACTCTTCTTTTATGGAGACTTTGCCTTAAGAAATGCTTAAAACCATACATCCCCTCTGCAATTACCTAAGGAGAAGAGAATTGCATGTAATCAAATGTTTTGAATTCACTATCAATGACACCTGCTAAAAGCCAAAGGAGAGGAAATGTTACATGACATGTCAAACTCTGTCTGGTCTTAGGTCTTTGATGTCATTTTTTTAAAAGAAGAAAAACAAATAAAAAAATTTCAAGAAATTTTGAAGTCACAAAAATAAAAATACTCCCTTCTAACCAAGCCAGAAAAAACCTTTCTTGTTTTGTAAATTTGCTCTGTACCTGTATTTACCATTATTTGTAAAGAGTATACATTTTTTAAGACCTTTTTTTTTCTTAATTTATGCACTAAATAATGCACCCTTACTTGGGGAATTAATGCAGTGTAGATTTATTACAAGTAACATTAAAGAAAAACTATAACGATTTACATTTTAAATAAGGTTGTTATGCTAAATATAATTAGAGCAAATGTTGATCTACTTTTTCTAAATACTGCCAGCGAAAAGCCTCCCTTAAAAGTAATAAGACATTTCATTTTAGACAACTGAGTGCTTTTCTTTCAGACAGAAGATGTTATTCAGGCAAAAATTTCAGCAGTAGATCTCCTGAGATGCTTCAACTTCAATTGTTAAATTGATAAAACACTTGAATAAGCAGGTGATGTTTGATAGCATACAGCTAGGATTCTAGGAAACCTCTCCAGGAGACTCCCTAGCTTGGTACAGCTCCCAGATTATTATCCTTTACCCTCTTCCATGTGGGCGGTGATGGAGACACAACACCCTGCACAAACTTGCAGTTGTTCAAGGAATTAGTCAATAGGTCCTCCTGAGAAATGCCTCTTGGGGACAAGGGAGAAGAACAGAGCTGGTAGATCTTTAAGAATCATTTCCAGGGAGTGCAGGAGCTCTCGATCCCTAGATGTAGGAAAACAGAAAAGAAAGGCAAGAGACTGACCAGCATGGCTGAGTTGAGAGCTGCTGTCAAACTAGGAGGAAAGAAGGAAATGCGCAGGCAGTGGAAGAGGAACAGGCATCCTTGGAAGAGTGTAGGAATGCTGCCTGGTTGTGTAGGGACGAGGTCAAGAAGGCCAAGGCACAGCTGGAGCTGAACTTGGCAAGGGACACGGAGAATGATTAGGTGTGTCAGGAAGGAAAGGAAGGTCAGAGAAAGCCTATCTCCCTCCCTCATGGGCAAGGCTGGCAAACTGGCAACAGTGGACAAGGAGAAGGCTGAGCTGCTCAACAACTATTTATGCCTCAGTCTTCAATGGCAACCTCTCTTTCCATACCTTTTGGGCGGCTGGACTGCAAGGCAGGGACTGGGGAAAAAGAGTCCCTCCCACTGTACATAAAGATCAGGTTCATGGTCACCCAAGGAACCTGAATATATGTAAATCTGTGAAACCCAATGAGGTGCATTCCAAAGTCCTGAGGAAATTGGCTGATGTAGATGCCAAGTCAGTCTCCATGATGTCTGAAAAGTCATGATAGTGAGGTAAAACCTATGGTAGCTAGGAGATGTTCCTGATGCCTGGCAAAAGGGAAATTTGCACCCATTTTTAAAAAGGATAGAAAGGAGGACCTGTCAGCCTCTCCTCGGTGCCTGGAAAGATAATGGAACAGCTCCTCCTAAAGTTCTGCTAAGGCACATGGAGGACATGGAGGACATTCAGGGCAGCCAGCACAGCTTCACCAAGGACAAGTCCTGCCTGACCAATTTAGTGGCCTTCTGTGATGGGTTGTGACCAGCCCTGCAGAGAAGGGCTTGGGGGTGCTGGTGGATGAGAGGCTGGACATGACCCAGCCATGGGCGCTTCCAGAGAGCCAAACTTGTCCTGGGCTGCATCCGAAGCCCTGTGGGCAGCCGGGACAGGAGGGGATTCTGCCCCTCTGCTCTGACCCCACCTGCAGTGCTGCATCAGCTCTGGGGTCCCAGCACAGGGAGGACATGGACCTGTTGGGGAGAGTCCAGAAGAGAGACACCAAAATGATCAGAGGAAAGGAGCACGTCTCCTAGGAAGACAGGCTGAGGGAAGTGGGGTTGTTCAGCCTGGAGAAGAGAAAGCTCCAGCAAGATCTAACAGAAGCTTTTCAGTAACTGAAGGGGGCCTATGAGAAAGCCAGTGACAGTCTATTTAACAGGACCAGAACAGAATATTTAACAGTGCCAGAATAAGGAGTAATGTTTTTAAACTGAAAGAGGAGAGTTTTAGACTAGATATAAGGAAGAAATGCTTTAAAATGACGGTAATGAGGTACAGGTTTCTCAGAGAAGTTGTAGAGGCCCCATTCCTGGCAGTGTTCAAGACCAGGTTGGATGGAGCATTGAGCAGCTCAACCTAGTGGAAAGTGTCCTTTTCCATGGCAGGGGATGCTCTACATGATCTCTAAGGTTCCTTCCAACCCAAACTATTCTATTCTTCTAACTAAACATCAATGTTTAGTGCTAATTTCACTCAACTTTTCAGTGTGTGTAGGTAAAGAACAGGTGCTGGCTGTACTTGAGTTATCACAAAAAGAGGATTCCCAGATTTTCAGGTGTATGGAAATGTTTTTAGTGTTTAAATGTCCTGAATTCCCAAGTATAGATAAAAAATAATTTAAAAAGTAGGACAGAAACACTTATTTTTTTACGGTTCCATCTGCTTTTTTTACTTAGTCTCATCCTAACTGTTATTAAAACACTTAGATCTTTTTACTCATATAAGCAACAAAATATAACCCATTTCCAAAGGAAGGGAAATGTTATTCCTTATAGATAATAAAATGTTTGTTGCAAAAAATGTAGTTATAAACACTTTCTCTTGAATGAACTATTTGTGAATATATTTTTTAACTCAGCTATTACCAAATAACTAAATTCAGCAATTACTTGTGCTACTTAACAAAGACATTATTTACATATATTTATTGTTTCTTGATCAGCTCTAACTGTAAGAATTTTGAGCCAACTCTCACTTAAGAGAATTGGACTAATAATTTAAGTAAATAAGTTGCATTGCTGAAAGGACTACAAAGAAATAAATTATTTTTCAGTCTAGCAGAGAAAAAAAATTGTTTGTATCACACATTCAGCTCTGCAATAAGCACTCCATCTGATGCTAGAGAGAATTAACTTTGCATTCTGAAGTGGCTGTACTGATATCAGTTGAAGACACCAGACCTTTCTGGGGAAGCACAAATTTAGATGAAGCGAAACTTAATCACAGGAGGAAGTCAGACTTATGTGGCAGGATTTTCTCATTTTTCTCTTATGTTTGGAAGAAAACCCAAACTATTTTATGGGTCAGTGTGTAAGTTTTGTCAGCATTGATGGATAATAGCAGCAAGCATGAGAACAACCTTTGCTGGACATGGCTTCTAGACCTTTTCTGAAATTTTACATTCAAATGAAACAGGAATAATGATTAATTTCAGTGGAAACTATTCCAGGTTATGCCAGGGCTGTAACTTGATGCTCACCATTCGGCAAAGTACTCAGGTATTGTTTACTTCTCTGGTTTAAACTTATTGCCAAATCAACAGAAGTTATTTTATTTGCATGCCCCTTTGACCAGCTACCAACACCATTTACATGACTGCTGCATTGGCCACAGTGACTTCTCTTCTGGGTCAGTTTTCACTTCTCTGCATTTACTGAACAATGCAAGAATAGTAGTTACCTTACTACCTATTTGCATATAGATTTATCCATTGATTTGCCAGAGGTAGCTGACAGGAAGCAATCTCACCGACAGGTTAATTGAATTAGTCCTCTGCAGCTCAACCACACAAACTTCTTGTTTAGTAGGTGTTGCTACTTTAGGCAGTTAGGGGTTTTATTGCCTCTTCCCATACTTTGCAGACTTCTTGTGTACCTGTAGTTTATCCTTTATTATTTTAAGTATGAAGTTTTCAGTGTGTATCACCAAAGTATATTAGTATAATATAAAAGCATGTTAACTACAAAAGCCTAAACAAACAAAAAACAAATGTAACATTTACATTTACAGACTGGCTAGCAAAGCCTTAATTGTATCTGATTACAAGATATCCCTGTACAAATACTGTGCCAAATTTCAATATTTGCATCCTTTTCTAGGTTCTGTTCTCATTGAACAAAATGTGTTTTCCTTGAAAAAGTCTTTATGGCTAATTGAATCAGTGCTTTCCAGTAAGTGATCAAGGGCTGACAAATTGCTTCTAAGGAAATTAATGGTTTACCTTCATAGGGAGAGAAATCTCTTCCCTCTGTCTCTCATTGTCTGTTGTGATTAACCAGGCTCAATTTGTAAATGGGATAAAGGTGAAGCATTTGAAGATATTAAGGTGCTGTACCTGGGTCAGGGCTGTACCAGTATCAACACAGGCTGAGGATTGAACAGACTGAGACCAGCCCTGCAGTGAAGGGCTTGGGGGTGCTGGTGGATGAGAGGCTGGACATGACCCAGCCATGTGCACTTGTAACTCAGAAAGCCAAACACTACACTGCTGAAATTAAGAGATAATGTCCTTTTTGGTGAAACTGGAGGCTCTCTTTCAGCATTTATCAAATTTAGATTGCTGTGTGGAGCACACTGGTGCATACCTATGCAAAGTTAATCCCCATCGAATTTGGAGATGTTGTTGGACTAGGTCACAGGCATTCCCATCTTCATCCTCATATTTTGAGAAACAGTCCCTATCTTATGGCTTTCAACATCTTTAATTTACACGTGGGGGTGACCCAAAGCTCAATGAAGCTGATGAAAACAATGTAATAACTTTACCCAGATCTGTGTCAAACCTTTGAAGCTGATATTTGTTCATATTCATGGCTCCTTTTCAAGGTGGGAGACAGCTGTGATCATGTGTTTAAAGGCAGAGACAGATTGATTTGAAGTTGCTAGAGACAGACTTTATCGGAAAGAATGAGAGGCAAAAACTAGAAAGTCCTGAATTTATTCCAAAAGTGAACAGCTCTCATAGTTTTTAAAAGAGATCTTGAAAAGCAATAGGTATCTGTTTTTAATGGTCCTATAATTTTGTAAAGGAATGAGCTATTTCTGCAGGCAGAAATGCCCACAGGTGCATGGTTTAGAATGTTTCAGAAGTAGTTAAAGGTCCTCCCAACTTTGTAAAGGGGATATGAATCCCACATCCCAAGGAATCCTCATCACCAGGATTTTGGCTCTTCTAAAGTAGGACTCACTGATCTCCATGATAAAGTTGTTCTGCTTTATAAAATGAATGGATTGCTTGCTGAACCAGAGGCTTCAATGCTGGTCTTCCATAACCCACCTGAATTCTGTAAGCGCTGGATTGTAGAGTCAATTTCTCCCACACACTTTGGTTCAGTTTACGTTAAATTCTTTTTTTAACAAAACAAACCATCCTGCAACCAATGATCAAACTGACTCTTTGTAATATTTTCATATTGTTCTTACCGATCGAAGAAGTCAGATAGAGAATAAGCTTTAACTTTTGGTTGGTTTTGGAGGATTCTAAGCAAAGAAACTCAAGTTTTTAATAAGCTCCTCTTACAAGAGCATTTATACCTAGTGAAACACTACTAATAACATTTGGGCTTCAATCCTGTAAAGACCTGGCTATTTGCCAAGTCCTGAAGACATGAAACAGGGCTTCTACGCAAGAAACTCTGCCTGTTTTTTCCAATTATATCTGCAGATCTAATGAAAGATAAGACTTCACATTACAAACTTTTCCTTGTTTAACTCTAGGCTTTTCAAGTAGTCTCCTTGGGTTTAATTACAGCATGTAAATTTGAGCACTCATACTGCTCTTTACAGGATCAGGGCCTCAGCATTTATCAGGGCAGGTCAGGTATTAAGAATCATTGTAATTCCTTAGCGCAGCTCTGAAAACCTGTTGATGTGTTCTCTTGTATTTTCATGTGCAGGTATCCAACATCTTGTGAGAAAAGGAAGTATCCTCCTTAGATGGATTAATGGGCAGCCGGAAAATTAAGTCCAGGCTGACCCAGGTGGAGTAGAGGTGCCAGAGTGCCAGTCTTAGCCCCACCCACAGTGGGTGGGTGCTGCACTTTCAGACCCATCCTCTGCTCTTCCAGCTTTCCTTCAGAAACACTGGCAGTCCTTAGACTCAGCCTTAAATGCAGGCTTTCAACAGCTGGCACTTCTCCAGCTTAGCACTCCTTTTCACACAACAACTTTTATTTTTAAGTATTGATGTGTAGAGTTAGCCTCTCTGGTGCCAGCTCGATTCCTACTCAATTCCTGCTATTGTATTTAAAGCTTTGATTATAGTCAAGGGCTATTGAGGGTTTCCGGTGAACCTGTAAAAATCCTCTTAATCAATCTGCTCTGGCTGTACATGGTTCACAGCTCTGATTAAATGCACTGCATGTGTACTGTTTGAGTGCGTCGCTGCCAATCCATTTGTCTGCCTACGAAGTATGCATGTCAGCATATTTTTACATACATACACGGGCATATGAAACACACCAAGCATATGAAGGCACAATTATGACCTCAAGGAGCACCACCTTATTGCAAAAGAAGTAACAGCATAGCTCATTCTGTTAAAACAGTGTCTGGTCATCAGAATTAACCTGATTGCTCCATTCTACTTCTGTTGAATAATTGTCTAATAATAGGATTCATCCAAGCCATTTGTCAATTGGCCCAGTTCCAGTGCTCCTAGCAGTCGTTGTTCTGGGTTAGGACATATTTGAATTAGTTTGCAGACAGTCAATACTTACTTTATATGATTTTAAATTGTGATAATTTCATTTTGGGCTCACTTGCAGATCTTGCAGTACAGATCAATATATTTGACCATTATTTCTCATCAAAGCACTCTAATTCCTTTCTATCTTGGAGAGACTAAAATAAATAATTAGCAAAAGATAGTTCGGAGGTATTATATATACTATTTTGAGGTTAGGATTGTTTCACATTGAAAAGTTCAGATGTTTTAGGCCAGGAAGAGCATGCAAAAATTGAAATCAGAACTTCTAATTTCTCAGTTGTTGCATCTCAGGTCAGTACATTTCTACAAGTCTTCCTCTTATGCTGTGGACTTTTCTTTTACAGAAAAATAAAGAGGACATAATGTGTTTTATACAGGCACTTCTTAGAATAAAAGGGCAGAATTTAAATGCCTGGAACGCGCAGAGGAATAATTTCAGCTGGATTTCTTGATTGTGGGTGTCTCTATATTTGCCTCCATGTCTCCTTGTCTGAATACTCTGGTTGCAAAAGGAGCACAGAGTCTTAGAATGGGACCTGACAAGGGAGATCACTGGTGAAAACTGCAGTTGCTTTCAGCCATGTGAGGCTGATTGCACCAATACACTGGTAGCACTGATAACATGTTATAAAGCTCTCTGAAAATCTGATTTATGGTGTTTCTCATGATTGTTTCTAGACAGCAATTTAACTATCTGCAGAAAACCTCCAGGTTCAAAATTGCCTTTTGGTTTGAAGGTTGAATTGAAGTTCTTTTAGAGAATAAATTTTAAATTTTAATTATAGCAGCAAAACCCACATGTTTTGCTGCTATAATTTTTATAGATGTATAAAATATTTGTAGCTGACATTAAAAGAAAAATACTATACATATTCCTATCACATTACTATTATGTTCAGTATATAAACCACATAAATTAAAATATATTTTGTTCATTTCACACACAATGTGATTGGGCCAATATAGTATAATGAAGAATACTTTTAAAAGAGCTTATGGAACCTTTATTTGAGATTTCAAAGCTAGTTGTTCCCTTTCTAGGAAAAGACACTGTGGACAAGGCACATATTTACTGAGGGTTGATGGGTTGAAGATTTTAAGTTTTCTAGTTACTGATCCTTACTGATAACTGGACTTTGAAAGATTTTCCCCTGGAAAAGGAGTATAGAATTGAGACTTTACTCTTACAGTGTAGGTGTACAACCCACAGGGTGCATCTACAGAAAATCTGCACATAATCCCAACCATGTAAATTGTCGTATTTTGAGGGTATAGTTGTGCACATGGGTGGCAGACATCATCTTCTGCTGAAGAGTTTGCAGTTCATTAGTTGTATGATCATGTTAGAGTAATACAAAGTATCTCAATTTCACATTAGGCCACTTTATTGAACCATTTTTTGGCATGATGTTAATAGCTTCCATTTTCTTAATAGCTTTTAGCAATCCGGTAAGCTCTTAACAGCAATATTTTGTCCTTCAGTTTGCAGCCTTATGGTTTTTGCTGTCATCATGTAAAAACATAAAAGATTCTTGCTCTTTTAAAAGCCTGTTTCTTCCCCGCAGCTTACAGATGGGTGTGCTCAGTACATCAGGGCAACCCACCACAATGGGGCCAGCACTGGTGTTCACAGTGCTGGGGAGAACTCAAAAATCTTGCGCCATCATCACACCACAGGTCCCTCTGTAGCCAGTGGCAGACAGTTCAGCTTTAATAATCACATAAATAATTCCTTGAAAGAACTTACACCACTCTGCTGGCTAGGATCACAAGCCTGACTTTGACACATTTTTAAAACTTCACTGGAATAACCACTGGAATACCACCCAGTTCCTCTTCAGCACTGCTTTTAAATCAAGGCTAGCATGGTGAAAATTCCACAGATATTCTTAAGACAAGGTAGTTAGTCTGATAAAATTGTCTAAAAATCATTTCTCCTAAAATTTAGTGTAAATTCAGCTATTAAATTAGAATTTTCTGTTAAATAGCAATTTTGCTTCTTACTCTCACTCCTCTTTGAAGTCAGGGGTATGTCACCCTGCAGATGTTAGTGGTACACCAGGAAGAAAATTTTCATTAACGTTTAAGAGGAGGGAGCCAGTTATGCCGAAAGAAACCCCAGTTTTGTCCCATGATCTTTGGTGCACTTTCGAGTCCTCTATTTAACTGCATTTTCATTAAACACATATTATACATACAGCAAATGGCTTTTGTATCTTGGCAAAGTAAGATTGTTTTTAATGTGCTGCTTGAAATTTAGTTGCATAATTTTTTTTTTAACTATTGCCAGAATTCATATTCTGGATTTTAAAAGATGAGATTTAGTGTATTAGAACTGAAAACTCAAAAAAGTTGTGTCTGTCGCTTAAGTTAATTATTTTTTGGGGGAAACTTTGTTACACAGGAATATGGACTTGGGACAATTTGACAGGGAAGATCTTCTAATCAGATTGTGTGTGTGTGTGTTTATTTTTTATTTTCCTGTATTTAAATGATCTTAAAGCAGAAGCAGGGTCTTAGGCACAGAACATTCTCAGGTGAATTTCAAATGTTTGAGGCATGGTGACAATATGAAGATTTTTCAATGTTTGTTACAGTTCTTGAAATTTCCTGCATAGGCATAGCATTTTCTCAGTAGAGTCTTGCAGTCTGTGTAGTCTCTGCGATATATTGGTTTAATTCACTGAATAAAAATCATTTAAACAGCTTTCCTCTCTCCCTATTAGCAATTCAGATTTAAAATCCCAAGTATCTAGATTTAACTTGGAGTTTCCAGCTTAAATCTACATTTGACTGTCATAAAATTTTCTCTTTACTTTTAGAAGAAAAGAAATCTATATATCCAGGATCACCTCTTTCATTCAGGCCACTCTATCTTTTCATTTACCTTTCAAGTAACCATGGAGTTAATGCAGCTGTAGGATATGATCTTCACAGCATAATAGTCTAACTGTTGTTATTTTTATTGCTAAGATTAATTATTATCGTCCTCAGAATCAAAATGTGTCCTTCTTTTGCTTTTGTTTTCAACTTCAGGATAACACTGGTTGATACTGGAATTCTTTGCGTTGCTGCAGTTGGGTTTTGGAAGTTGAAGAAGAGCATCTAGCAGAGCATAAATTTCTTTTAAAATGAAGACATTTTTCTTATTCTCCACAGTTGTGGGTGGTTTTTTTTTTTGTTTTTTTTTTTTCAATGATAATATTTGTAGAATGGAATTTCAGAAGTCCTGCAGTGGAGGTGCATGTTGCAATTATCTGACATTTCTACTCGGGCTAAAAAAAAGTAGTAATTTTAGAAAATTGTGGTTAAAGAGATCGATCTTAGTTCTTTTGCAAAGGATAATTCCTTTACAATGACTTCTCTGCCAGACATCTCAGAGCTTATTCAGTTGAACTTCTGCAGAGCATCAAAATCCAGTATGTAAAGTTAAAGGGCTGTGCTCATCACTGTCATTTTTGAAAGCAGTTGTACCCTATGGCTTACAGCAACTTTCCACAGCTAGCTTTTTATCTCCTTAGAGCTCATGTGTTAGAGAAAAGGGAAGTATTGTCACAAGAACAATTCAGACTAAGCCAACAGCAAGGATTAGGCTATTCTCTCTCACTTTGTGAAAATATGAGAGTCTGCAGAAGTGCCTGTTCACACAGACTCCCCCTCCTCAGCTGCATTTTGAAGTTCAAGGATGCCACAGAACTTGATGAAGGAAACCAGGCTAAAATAGCATATTAAAAGATTGGACAATTTAAATATTTGAAGGTGTTTCCTTTGAGATATTTTCCATTGATGGAATATCTGTATCCACAAATGGGAAAAGTCACTTTGCAATGTTCACACTGCACACTCTGAATTCAGTCTAGCCATGAGATTGTATTCCATGTGTGCAGAGTGTATGATTTTCACAACATGCTGTGGATTTTTTATGGTTTAAAATGTGTTTGAACAGTTCAAATAGTTAGAAAATTCTGTGCTTTGAAGAAGTTGGCACTGGTGCCAACTATAATAATGCATAACCTCAGAGATATAGAGCCCTCTCTAATATCCTGAGCAAGTCCTTCCTGCCACATGCTATGCTTGCCCTTCTGAACAGTAATGTTTATATTCATGCTTTTATTTCTCATTTGCAAAGTTTGTAATGCTGACTGCAAGTATTTCACACTTGAACCACAGCAAGAAATTCCTATTACAATGCTTGGCACATTGGGATTGTCTGCAAACTTCTATGTTAAAGTCTAGCAGTTTCTATTTTCAGCTCTCAGTTTCAAATACAATTAAAAAAAAGTTTCTTTTTAAAATACACAGTATAGCATATTTACCTAGGAATGTGACATATCTCTGTATGAAGTCTTCAAAATAAGATGTCTTGCTAAAAAATAAGCTACAGCTTAGCTTGCTGGTTTTCCTGAAGGAATCACTGTGTTGTGCAAGAGGTCACAATAGATGATTATAACAGTCCCTTGTGTAGTTAAAAATCTATGAATCTAAAAATATACAAGTATAAATAATAGATACACATATGTATGTAAATAATTTGCAAATTCTTTTCCACTGAGGAAAGGAATGAGGCAATAATTACACATTAGAGAGACACTTGTGGTGCTGTGTAACAGATCACCGAGGTACCATAAGCCAGGTATGTGAGGGTTGTCACATGAGTTCTCAGCATGACAGGGTAATAAATGACTATTGTAATCATAAAACAGATCTAATGGAGAAAACAAGTCAAAAAGTCTTCAAAATAAATAGTGCTTCTTACTCGTGTTAAAAGACAAGTATTGTCTGAGGGAACCACACAGATTTTTTTTTAAGTTAACCAGTATTGTGTAATGAACTTAGTGCCCGTTATAGAAATCTTTGTTTCTTGTGACAACATCAGTGTGGGAAGACTACAGGATATAATACACCTGTAGAGTAATTTAGTATTGCAAATCCTGGGTTTCTGAAGAGGAATAAAATGCCACTTGTTTTAACGGGAAACAGAAAACTAGTCAGAAATAGACCTTGAAATGAAGTTTCTCACACCCATTTATGGGTACTTGAGAATTTGGTTCTTCAGTATTTCCACAGGAGGTGTGTTAGCAACAAAAAATTTTCTTCTGCGTTAATTTATGCTTCAAGATTTTTTAATGCATGAACACAGTGTAGCTAACAAAAAAGACCATTCTTGTAAAAGCAGCTAATTTAGTATCTTTATATTATCCATACTAGTAATAGAATACAGGTTACTGATTTCCACCCAAGTATTCCTGAGGAAGATTAAAATTCCAGAGGCACAAAGTTGCTGTTAATAATGTGTGGTGACCTTGTGCAGTAGTGGCTCTCTTTTTGTAAAGTGTAATAGATTTTCCTAATTGTGGTACACAGAGCTCTGGGGTGTGCCCCTTGACACATCTTCTGCTAACTTCACTGTGCAGAGGCACTGGAGATTGATGAAACTACAGCAACATCAGGAGCATCAGAATAAACTGCCTGCAGGATGCAGAGGTGATGCCTCATCCTATGAAACAAAATGTTTCTTTGCTATTCACAGGTGTGGCTAGACTTTGAGATGCAAACCATAGGAAGAGTCCAGCTGTAAAGTCCTAATGAATCTTTTCTTTTTCACTTTAATTAGAAGCTTGCCAACATCTTTAGTGTAGCTGAAATCAGACACTACTATTACTATATCCATCTCTATTGCATTTGTGAATGCTGCACTGTTATTGCTATTACCAGAAAGGTTGTTCTGTTTGAAAGAAATAATTTTATACTCTAATAAAATTTATCAAAATAAATAGCAAAGGCAAAAATAAACTCTAAAAATAATCTTTTTGAGAAAAAAATTATGATCACAGTTGGGGGATTTCTAAAACTGAAGTCATAATTTTTTTCAAAAGTTCTTCAGTGGCTTATGATCTTGGATGCTGCATAAAACAGTGAGTTAGGAGGTGTGGTTCCTATGCTTGAAGGGGCTCAGAAGTGTATCAAATTTAATGGGATTCCCTCAGTTAATTGTGTATTTGAGATGGTGGTGGTGGACCACTCTCCTCAGGCTGGACTATGGTCTCTGTTTTGGTTTTAGGCAGTTCTTTTAAGCAACTTGAAACATTCATTCACAACACAGAGACAACCAATTGTATTTGAATCTTACACTTGTGATCTCCACAACTTTAAATTAAATAGATAGGAAGGGTTTTTTTTGCAAATAATTAATCTTTCTCTCTTTCTCTTCTTCTCCCCCTCTCTCATGGAAGCAGACAGAGTTTTGCCTAAAACTAATGACTTCTGGAAGGCTAAATTTGGGTCAAGGTGAATGGCACCCTATCAGCATCTGCCCCTATAACTTAAAAATTTTCAAACAAGCATTTATAGCTCCCAGTGATTCACCAGGAGCAACTAATACTTGTCCACAGAGCAACCTGTCCTTGATGTACCAAATACTTCTCATACTTGGTCTCAAAAGAAACATCCTAGATTTTTTCACTTTGAGCCCCCCAGATTTTGCAAAACTGTAATTTTCAATTAATACTCTAATGGTTTTTCTCACAAAGGGAAGTTTTCTCTGACTTTCAAGTTAACTTCTATTTTTTGCATGTATATTCACACTTATTGAATTCTGTGAGTGTCAAATTTATAGATTAGCCTTCTAAAATGGCTCACCATTTTCCAAGTCTCTCTTTCTTGGCCATTTGAATAGTCTGCTATTTTAGCTCATTTTTCTTTGTTTCATTTCAAGCTATTTTACTTCATTAAAGGGGAAGGTTGGATTTTTCAAAAGCACCAGCACGGACCTTAATTACCATTCCAATTTCAAATAACGTGTTAGATCAAAGACTGAGGTTCATCTTGTCTATCTTGCCTGTCCCCAAGTTACTCAGGAAGGTCTGTACTAATTGGACACACTCCTTTTATAGTCAATGAAGAAAGATATGAGCTTCTAGACAATCTAAAGATAGGAAAAATGAAATCATAAAACCAAATGAATCATAAAACATTAAATGCTATCTGTCTTAAACACCTTTTTTAGGGTGGAAGGACATAGAAGTCTCTCTCCGTTGGTTATAGAAGCAGCCTGGAAAACCATATAGGATAACACAAATAGGTTTTAAATGGCTAAAGTTAGATGAGATGAATCACACAAGATATTTGTGATTTATTTGGAGATGTACTAAGAAAGAAATCCAAACCAAAACAAGACATTTTCTTCTCAATAACTTTGTTTGCAGCCATTTTTCCTCTTAATCTAGTTCTTCAAATCCCAAGTCTTTGGACTTATTCTGTTACTTTAAGAATGTATGCAGGTCAGCTCATCTCAGACAGATTTAATGAAGACAAGATTGCCTCTGGAACTTTCTAGAGGTTTCTTATGCAGATTTCTTCTTACAATTTGGAAAGAAGATATCTGAAGAAATAAAGAAGACAAGAAATGCTCCAAATGGTGAAAACAAATGGCTGTACATTGTACTTGAGTTTAGGATAGAACTCTTAAATTACGACTTGAAGTGTAAAGAGAGTTGGTTATTTTTTTCCTTATGAAAGCCAGTGTCTAAGTGCCTAGAAATTTTTAGGCTTTAGATCAGATAAGCTCATTGGAGACCCCACTAATTTCCTTATTAAATGTGTTTTTTAATGCCTATCCTGAAACACATGGGTTAAAAATATCGCATTTAAGTTTCAGAGTTCTTCAGTTCAATGGAGCAAAACAGAGTGATTCATGGAGGGGACTGATAAGAAGAACTTCAACTACAAGCTGTGAGTTCACCACATGAGAGAGACTGAGAATAAAGATCCGTGTGCTGCTGACTGATCCCTCAATGTCTGCGAGTCGCCAGCTGGCCCTCCCTGGGACAAAGGCAAGCAACTGTGTGGCAGAGATATTCCCCACAGGGAAAAGGAACTGTTGGGTCATCCACACAAGGTACCTGGGAGAGAAATGAAATATCAAATGCAATTCTGGCTCCCCCAGTTTTAAGAAAGAGGAATTCAGCCAGTTATAAGTGCAAGTAAGTCTGTTAGTGCAATCAAAAAAATAAAGAAAGGGGAAAAAAATATGGACAAAGACTAGGAAGATGAAAGGGGAAAATATTGTTATGGGTATATCAGGAGGGCTGGTAAGGCAGATAGTGTTTTCTAAAGAAGGTGTGCACTGAGAGTTGCTCAGACTGAACTTAGTTGGAAATTAGAGAAAGTTCACGCATTAAAACAAGACTCTGCCACAGCTTTTCAGCACAAATACTGGTGGGGAAAGGCTCAGTAGTTATAAAACAGAAACTTGATCCACTTATCAAAAGGCTCATATCAAAAGTATCTGTGCTGACCCAGGAGGTGTATTCCTCTCCTCTTTTTTATCTTTCTAAATTGAGCTTACATATATGTGTCTGTTCACACTCCTGGCATCTTAGGGATGATTTCCATGCTTTCCTTTCACTTTTTTTTTTTTTTTTTTCAAGTCAAGCCTTTTACATTTGGAATACTGATCCTGTTCTATTTGGGAAATATAGATGTATCTGAATTATGGAAATATTTTTAAAGTATTTTTAGTTTTATTTATTTTCCTTGAAATTTCTTTGCTTTGTAATTAGAGCAGTATTTTAATTAAACTTAACAGTTTAAATGAAAGTTTAAAGACGCCAAGAAACCCTCTCCATCCCTGAGAAAAGGCTAAACCACAGCTTATGAAAATGACTGAAGGGTGGGGTGAAGAGATAAAACTATAAAAACCACTTCACCTACGAACTATTAAAAATCTATATCAAAGGAGTGCATCCTTGTAGTTGGAAATTACTACATCCTGTTCTAACAGAACAAATGTTATTTTTCAAGGATTCACACAAGGTATCCAATAACATGTGTTACAAGACTGCCGCCTCTAATTCAAATTGGTATAATTTTAGCAGTAATTAAACTGTGATAAATTAATGTAACTTGAAGAACTGAATTAGCTCTCTAGAAAATAGCTAATTTGTCTGTATTGAAAGATTGTCATTGCATTTGCAATAATGGCTAACCCTCAAGGGGTGTTGAAGCTCTAGGGATAAACTCTACTTTTAGATCAGTGTATGTTTCTCAGCAAAGCCTGTTCTCTCACCAAGACAGAAATGCTGCATCACTGGATCTCTGTCGCTGACATAATTTTTTAAAAGCATGAATAATATCATATGGATGTATTAAATACTCTTTGGCAGACTACCAGCAGGCTGCTTGTTGACCTTTCCCCTTATATTGATTTATTCCTCAGTCATTTTTCTTGGTGTTTTTTACTTTTCCTTCATGCCTTTCAGTTAGGAGTAGGGAATCTCTGCCATTCCTGCTGGAAAGCACACTAATTTTACTTAACAGTAAGGAATATATCATGTGAGATATTTCTTTCCCTTTCAGGACTTTGTTGGTTCAGTATTCTCCCATGGAATAGAAACTTTTGTCTGTTCCCCAGACACATATACTCCTTAGTTCCTCCTTCTTCTGATAGATAAGTTCCTAGGAGGATATCTTTAACCTAAAGAAACACAAAAATACGTTCCCAAGATGTTAAACATGCGGGAAACCTTCTTGAATAGATGGCAAGGATTTCCCTGTCTAATCACCTCGAAGGGCTCAGCATAAAAAGAGGCATCTTGCCATATTATCTAAATATCTTAATAGGATTTGTACTTAGATGGGTCTCTGGAGAGGACAGGCTCCTGATGTGTGAGAGCAGCAGTGGTGGGAGTGCCCTCTCTCCAGGGCTGATGGGCACCTCACGGGGTGGTGATGTGCCCAACCTGCCCCAGGGTAGGTTCTCCCATTTCCTGTGGAATGTTACAGTGCCCACTGTCATGGGCTGTGCCTGAGGGATTGGAACCTTTTTTGTGCCTGTTCATAGCCCCAGATATTTTGCAGGAAAGAATTCTGTTATCTTTACTGTTAAGTAAACAGTATCTCTGGTTTCCTTCTTACAGTAGTAAGCTCTATAAAATAGATAAAAATAACCGAAATAATCATAAAAGCCTCCCCCACGATCAGCCTACAAAAGTCCTCCAAAAAGGCACATTAGTTGTCTGCCTTTCTGATATTATCCCAAATTTGCTTTTCAACTGCCAGTGTGTACCTATCAAAGGGGACTTGTCTTTTAATCATCACAGGATCACAGGATCATAGAGTCACCATAAAATGGTTTGGGCTGGAAGGGATCATCTAGTTCCAGCCCCCCTGGTGTGGGTGGGGACACCTTCCACTGGATCAGGTTGCAGCTCTAGTCCCCCAGTGACATTACACTTAATACAATTATGTGCTGACCAGATCCAACCAATGTTTAATTCACTGACTCGGGAAAATGCTGCATCCCTAACATGTCTGCTTATGTTTCTAATTGCTATTTATTTACCATTTTATTCTACAAAAACTGTTTCCTGTCTCACAAAAATGGTCAGTGGTATGCTAGAAAGGTTTTACTGTATCTCTGAAGGAAGCATTATGTGTCATCCATCATGGGCAAAAATAAAACCAGAACAGAGGTGTTAAACTTTAAATATAGTGTTATATGACTATCACAAATCTAAAGAGTACAAAGAGATTCAAATTGCAGTCCACTTTTATTTGAACTGTAGATATTCAAACCTGAAGTGATTTAATTTTTTCAAGCTTTCATAGTTGAGCTTGTTTGACAAACCCAAATGGATTAGGGTTTATAGAACTTGAGAAATTTGGACAAATACATTTCTGAGGGCCTTCATTTAATAGAAAAGAGGAACACTGAAAGGCGACAGAGTGAATTACTCCACCTTGCTGGTCATGCTTTCTTTTCAAATTGCTAAAGGTCTAAAAGCCTGTATCATTTTACAAAACTGTGCCAAACAAACCGATTTAATAACAGTGTATGAGCACTTAGCAAATGCCCTTCTGAGACAGTGATTCCAAGTGGCTATTTCTAGATTCATACTGGTATAATCAGAGTGCAGCAGAATCTATGAACAAGCCCTAGGGGGTTTGTTGAGCTGATGCTACAGCTGATATCTCAGGCCATTTTTTAATTAAGCCTGCTAATTATGCAGAGTAATGATCTCTCCTTCTCATCCTTTTTTTCGTAATGCAAACTACATGAGTCCAGTCTGAGACCATTGTTTCATGACCTATCATAGATTGTGTCTCAGAGCCTGCTAAGTGCATAGAAATCATTACTTTCAAATTAGTGTTATAGTAATTACATTATCATTTCTTTAAAAAACAAAACAAGAACAAGAGAAAAGAAATGGTAAAGCAAGCAAAGGAAGGTAAATTGTGAATATAATTACTCAAGTCGGATATGTCAAGTGGTGCAGGCCACATTATTTATTTTATTTTGATTGCCAACTGATTTGCATCTAATTCATCTTATCAGGAAAAATACTGTTTTTGTTGAAGTGTTCTGTGGTGCTGGGCTGAGGCCTGTCCTACCGCCCTTCTCTGCTGGAAGACAAAAACCTCTGATTAAGAATGACAGACACTTTCAGTGAAACAGTTTTTTAAATAGCTCTCTTCCCTCAACCAGGGCTGGTATAATTTCAGGGTATTTTATTTCCCCATTCACAGAGTTGCTAAGAACAGGAAAAAATATCAAGTTACACAGCAGCCAAAGGGACAGATCTGTTTACTTGACAAAGCTAATTGATTATGCTGAGTTCACTCCAATACAGGGTCATTGAATAGTTCTCTTATTGATGAAATGATACTGTCTGCTGAGGATATTAACCTCTTTAGCTTTCTGCATTAGCATTGCTGTAAGGTCTTGCTTCAATGTAATATCAATTCCTTGTGCTAAAGAGGGAAAGCAACCATAAGATTTAATTATCATATATGAGCCTAGACCTTCATACCTGAGTACTGATGCGCATGTATAAATACACATACATTTTTATATCCAGAAAATGCTTTTGAACATGAGGGGCTCAGTTATTTAGACTGAAAGTAGCCTATGGAGATAACATTTGAGTTGTCTTAAATTTTCTACATTTTCCTTATTTTTTGTCAGTGTTTTGGAATTTTTTTCTTTTTCTTAAACTGGTCTTTAGATATTACAATTAGGTGAGCATATATTATACTTTCACTATGAGCATATATTATACTTTCACTAAATCATACTTTCACGATGAGATTATTATGCTAATAATCCTTCTCAGCACTAGTTAAACTTTTAAACTATCTAATGTTCAAAATCTCATATGAAGAACTCTTTCCTTTTTTAAAACATTGCCAAACATCTGCCTCAGAAATGTCAAATATGTTCTAGAGTTTATAAAGCCAGTCTAAACATTCAGTGTAAGGAAATTATTTGGGCATCTATATTTATTGCTACTTAGATAGATATGAGTAAGAGCAGGCCATTATTTTTGCAGAAAATGGTATTTTAAAGCACTGAAATTCAGTTTAAAAGTTATACTCTATTTCACTACCATGTATTGTAAAAATAAAAAAAATAAATTACAGTAGTCTGAAGAAGCTACAAAATTATATTTAGGGAATCTTATAAAAAAGCTGAAGTTAATCTTCAAAACAGTTTCAGTGCCTTAAATTTTGCAATTGGAAAGGAATTCTCATTAAAATAAAAATACATGAGGTAAATTCCAAACTGGAACAGGAACAAAATGGCCCATCTCTGTTGAAATAAAGTATTTCCATTCATGCAGATTCAATCACCAGGATGAAATGTTCTTATCTACCTTCAGCCTTTAACAATTCCAGTTTATCTTAGTCACTGAAATATCCTACTGTAGGGACCAAGAAATGTGGGCAGCTCCAAATGCAATTCCAGATAATATGTGGACGGAATTGCCCTCTGACGCCTGCAGAAGGAAATTCATTTCTGCTGCTTTCTCAGGTGCAATAAATGTCCCTGGGAAGATGTTGGTGTCTCTCCATTTTCTAAAGAAGGATTGCAGATAAATTAGCAGTGAGACCCATGGGGTGAATATACTCACAGTAAGGATTTGTGCAGTATAATCTGAATTCACACCCACCTGTACTGAGCTTTTTCCCCAGGCTAAGATGTTTTGGGTCTGACACAGAGCTATAAACAGACACTTGGGCAGAGGGAATTGCATCCTTAACTGGAAGTACAGATTCAGTATGTTTGGTTTGGTAATGAAAGCCAGAACAGGAATGAGGAGAATTTTTTTATTATTTGTTACTTGCTCCAGTTTTAATGCGAGAAAGAACTTCTTCCCTGTGAAGACGACCAAGCACTGGAACAGATTGCCCAGAGAAGTTGTGGAGTGTCCCTCACTGAAGATATTCAAGACCTGTCTGGTCCCAGTCCTGCGCAATGTGCTTGGGGATGACCTTGCTTGAGCAGGGAGATTTGACCAGATGACCCACCGTGGTCCCTTCCAGGCTTATCTATTCTATGATTCTGTACTTATGCCTGAAATCTGCCCCAGAAATTGTTTCTGATTTGTGAAACCCTTCCCAGACTTCTGCAAATGTATTCAGGGCATAAGGTTTACTTTTCAGCCATCATTAACTAGACAATTTTATAATTCTATTTCAGTAATTTTAAATTTAAATATCTATACATTTTAAATATATCTATTTCTCTGGGTTTTATTTTCTTTTCTGATTTTGCTTTTAGGTCTTTTGTTTTGTCTCATTGATATTAACCTATAATACAGAGGAAAGTCAGAGTTAACTGTGTGCATTTCCAGCCAGAATTTCTGCCTGTTATTCTCAGTGATCAAGTTTTATTGTTAGGACCAGGAAAAAAAAAAAGAGATAAAAAAGGAAAGAGTGAATGTAGTGGTAGTTTCTGGCATGCATAGGCTCTGACCTCCCACTATGGGGTCCATTTGAAACCAGGACCATTGTCATGCCACTGGAAACAGGAACTTAGAACCACATTTTAACTGGCACTGCCACATGTCACACACATGCTGCATGGTGCTGCGATAACTCTCCTTCTTGCAGACAGAGCTACTTGCCACAGTGTCTTTACCCTTTGTCATCATGCCACACCGTGCATATTTAATTGGGCACACCTCCATCCTTTGTGGGTGCATGCCATGTCTTTGACAAAGCACATTTTTTTCCTATCTACATTGGAAATTACGTGAAGTTTGGTGACAAATTCCTGGGAGAGGGTGAGCAGCCCTGCACCCTCCCCTGCAGACTCTGTCTGTGTGACAAGAAGAGCTCTGAGAAGTGAGCGAGTAGGAAGAGCTGATTTGAGTTGCTTAATCTCCTCAGCCCCAGGCAAATCTCTCATTGAGAATATGCCTTGGAGTTACTTTTGGCTAGTCTGTAAGCAGCTGCTTATATGTGGACAGCAACTTTCTTCTTGGCCCAAGGGGACCCATGTTGGAGCAATTGGTGTTGGTGTAAGCTGCACAACAGCCAGGCAAGGAGGCAAAAGGACTGTAGAGAAATGATGTCTGTTGTCTCTGTACAGATTTTATGTCCCCTTTTTGTCTTTCTGCAACCTAGACAGTTAGGATCCTCTCTTTGCCTAATGTCATGGATGGCAAAGGCCAAAATCCAAATTCCTGAGAATGAGGCAGAAGATGGCGGTCAACAAAACTGTCCACAAAAAAGTTTGTTCATAACTTGTAGAGGTCAGTGCTATTAATGTATTATAAATTATTATTATAATACATTATTCCATTTACAAATTAATGGCTGAGCGGAGCTGAAGTGTCTCAAGTTCAGAACTATCAGAAATATTTTGTGGAAAAACCAGTCACTACAAAGTTCTTTCTAGCTAAACTCTTCCTAGAGAGTGACTAATACACAGTAATGTTTTGACATATTGTATCTGTCAGAGCAGTCAAGTCCTAGGATTTTTCTGTATGTGGCAGACTAGTTCTGTCTGGCACCGAGTTGTTTAAATACAAAATTCTGTAACCCCTAGTCTTTTGGTTGTGTAGGTAGGTGCAGCTGCTTGAAATGGACCAGTGAGGGCAAAAATTCTAATGCGGTTGAATACCCCAGTGCATAGGAAAATCAGTGTAATGCATTGCAATAGGGTGCTGTCCTCATTTAAATCTAACCATAAGTACTCTTTGGGTGGCTGTCATTTCACTGTCTTCTGAAACACAGCATTAGTGAAATGTCACTTTGTGTTAAGCTCAGCGGTGGCCTTTGCTATGTACATTCTTCCATGTTTCTGCACAGAGACAGTGAGGCACACCGGAGCCTCAGCTCTGGAGATCGATTTCTCTTCATGTCTGGTATTAACTTACATCGCCAGGGCCAGGGTGGGGTGTGAAAGAGGTGGGCAGGAATGGTGTTTATTCACTGAACCTTGAGGTAGAACTTTAGCAAATGGCTGAGCTGCTTTGAGTTGCTGAAATGACTGCAGTTTTGGTACCTTTTTAGGGTTTGCAATGATAAGAGCAGATCTCTAAGGAGTTGAATGTCTGAGTGATCTAAAACCAGGGCAGTCAAGCTGAAGAGGATGTGTGCACTAACCTGTTTGCACTGAATAGTCTCCATAAATAATTTACAACTATGACTGCTAGCTATTATTACAAAAATACCGGATTGCATTTTGACACATGCAGCCAGCTTGTAAGTCAATAGATACATTTCACCCAGTGTATGCAGACCACAATTTCAGCCATCCATCCATGTGTGTTTTACAACAATGCAATCTACCATTCCAAAACAAGGCTGTGAAGACCTTTAGAAATACTTTTCAAAAAATCAGAACAGTGATCTGAGTGTTGCATCTTTTATTGTATTGATCCTTCATATATTTCTGTCCCCTTCCTGCACAAAACTTTCAGTTTTAAATGATTATGATGTTTTATTTAAGGGTCTTACCCTCTGGGTAGTGCTGCAGTCACTTTGGATCTACTGCAAGGTATCAGGAAGCTAGAAATTAAAGGATACATGCCTGAAATTTCCTTTACTGTCTTTTCCTTTAAGACTCATTTGGAGGACGTATTCCATTATAGCTTGATTTAACCAGAAAGAGAATTAGTGGGTTTTGACTCAGTCTTTAAGATAGGCAGAGTGGGAAAAATAGTGGAAAAAGTACTACTTACAATTTTACAAAGGAATATAGACAAAAAAAAGCAAATTTACGGGATACAGCTCAACCATATCAACAAAAAACCCTTCATTTATTTCCTCCAAATACCAAAGACTCCTCAAATTCTAAATTAAGAGCTTATTCAGAAAACAGCTTAATTAACCAGAAATTAGAAAGAAAGCATTAAAAGATAGAGATTTTGACATAATCAAAAAACCACTTATAGCCATGACAGTCAAATATAAAAGACAAACCACAAACCAAGTAGTAGCAGTAGCTCAACCACCCAAAATCTCTCAGAAGACAAAATACTTAAAGAACTTCAATCAAATCCCATTCAAAAAATCAACTTCCCCGGTAATCCGAAATTATTACCCCCATTACAATTATAACAAACAAATATAATGAAATATCCATCTTTTAAGAAATTAAAAAACCCTATATATCAATAAACAACTTTTCAAGTACAATTTTTACCTCCTTACATATAAAAAAACCCAACCAAACATATTTATCATCACTTTTTCCAAACATTTACTTCACTAAGTATAGCTCAAAAACTAAAAACAAACAATAATCCAATCTACACAAAAACATTACCACATTTTTAATGAAGTGTTCATCACACCTTTAACATTCCACACTCTCCCAAAAATCAATCATTAAAAAAAACTATCACACTCTAAAATTCCTCTTAAATAGAAAAACAAAAAAGGGAGGACATAGAGGCAATGCCTCAGATGTGTTTAAATAAAACCTTTTATATTCTAAATATAAAATCTGAAGCTTTGACCAACCTGGTCTAGTGGAAGGTGCCCTTGTCTACACTTAGAGGTTGCAACTAGATGATCTCAAAGGTCCACTCCAGCCCAAGCTATTCTAGGATTCTATGATACCATGGTTATGAAAAACCCAAGATAGAAATAAGCAGTGATTAAAATATATAAAAATATATTTTTCTGTGCAGAACTCTAGAAAAGAACTGAAGAGTTGACTTTCTGACACAGTTGACGTTGCATTTATTAGTACCTGCCTGGGAATAGTGATCATCCAAGGATTTTGATCTGATTAGCTCTTGTTTGATATCAACCATGAATTTATGAATTGTCAATCCAGCTCTCACATTTTCATTAAGGAAAGCCTTTTTCTTTCTTCCTCATTACACCTATTGCAACATGTAGTTATACAGTGAAACATAGCAGAGGGAGTCTGGCAGGATGGGACAGAAGAGAGAATAATTGAGGGGAGGGAAATCTGGGAGACCAGATGCCCCCATTTTATTCGGTCCATGTAGAACTGTAGATACAGCAGTGTTGCTCACACAAGAAGTGACCACAACATACTAGATGGACTGTTACCTGAACATCACCTGCAACAGGTAGATTTTAAGCATCAGGTCACAATTTCATGAATTCAAAGTTCATGCCCACTCCTCTCATTTCAAGCATTTAACACAGCATGGGTTAATTCTGCCATTTGGCTAGACATTCTTTGCTTCATTGCTGATCACTTCATTGGCCTTTGTTTAAAGAGTTAGGAAATAGAGATGCTTGAAGGGCAAGATCCAGCTCACAAATTAAGTCACCTAAGGTCCATAATGTAGATGTCTGTGTATCTGTCTGTCTAGGTGCCTAAGTTCCTACTGATCTCAATAGCAATTTAGTCAATGCAGTCAATAGAATTAAAGAAAAGGTGTATTTTGGCTCACCCAAAATACACCTATATAAAATCAGTAGATAAGCCCACTAACACTATTAAGTTGCCAAAATGTGTGTTTTCTGCTTTACAGAGTGTCTCTTGGCTACCAAAAGACTTCCCAGACTATGTTTTTCCCCTCTAGGTCCTGTTCAACATCTGTCAGCTTCACCCAGTTGTCTCAGACACTCAGGTACATCTGAAATAGTTGTGTGTGTGTTTGTGCAGCTGAATTTAAATCCCTGAACACGTCCATACCTGTATGTGAGCCTTTTTATTTTGATTCTTATTTTGTAAGGTACATTCAGCTTGTGTATCCTTTTTCAAAAATGCACTTTTCTGGAAATAGCTTTTCCAGTCTTCCACAGCCTAAAAAGAGCCAACAGGTAATATTTTAAGGGATCTATTATTAATCTGAGAAAAAGCTATTACCATTGTCTGGATTACCTTCCTGAAGTCATAAGAAATGTGGGAAACTAGTGGAGTTTATCTTGAAAGTATACTTCTGTGTGACAGCCCTTTGCTTCATGTTGTCTCCCCTTTACTCAGCTGCCCAACCTTAAAGAAATTTCAGACCTCGCCACCATTGCCAAAGTGATTAAAAACTGGCACAAAATTATCAAAGCCAGAGACAGGACAGATGCAGGCACACAGTATGTGCACACAAGTTTTGTTGCCTTAGGAACACAACAGATTTCTAGCGCTAGTTTAGTTCAATAGGAAAAATTCCTTTAACTGGTTGGGAGCAAGAGATTTCTGAAAACTGTGTTCTGGACACCCCAATGTCCACACTGGCTGAAAACTGAGAAATCAATTCATGGCTGTTTACATTCCACAGCTTTCTCCTGACTTTTAGCGCTGTCTTGATTGTTTAAATAATTTTCTGAATAGGTATGTAGACTCCATCTCATATGAGATACCAAAGCAGGCACTTAGCAATTTGGGGCGTGCTTTTCACTTCTGTTTAGATCCCTTTGCACAGTCAAGGTAATGTAAATGACAATCAAATCTATGTTAAAGAGTAGTGTCAACTTATTGGAAGTGAGGCAATAAACTCAATCAATCATCAATAAAACACTTTTAAAAATCTATGCTTTTATATCTAAGTCACCATAGGACCAATAAAAAACCTGAAGTCCTCAGCCATGCTCATTAACTCCTACTTCTTCTAAATGTATGTTTTTTCTTGGGATGAACAACTATATTTGACATATTTGACAAATGACTGCAAATAATAATGCATACGTAACGGTACACTGAGGCAACCAAGGGAAAAAAATATTTCTGTGTCTTAAAACTGTACTAACCACTAAAAGTCCAGAGACTTATGAGGATTTGAAATTTGAGTTTCATGAATCCTAAGAGTATTGGCTTGCAAGGCTGAAGAAGGCAATTTATAGAAGAAAAGTTTCAGGAAAAGGCACTTTTATAGTATGACTATTTGCTTCTTTAAAGGTGGCTTCCAGAAACAGCTCAACAGCCTCCATTCCAAATCAAACCAATATTGCTTGGCTCCCAGTAAAATTGCAGAGTTCTGTAAAGAGTAGATCCTACAGTATCTCATTTCCTTTTGGCTTCTGAGTTGTCTTTTTGAAGCACAGTCTTCAGCATGAGTAGGTTGGAAGGGGTTCAATAATCTATAATTATCAGGAAATCATTCAGGTTCTTTGATTGTCTCTGAGTGGCAAAACAAGACTCTGCAGCTGGCAGAGATACAAACGTAATTGGGATAAGAATGGATCAGAGACAAGGCCGTGGTCATCCATAGGCATACCTGATGGATAATGACTACTGCAGCATTTTCAGCTATCAATCCTTAGTGGGAAAAGACTGTGATGGCTGGACAACATGTCTTGCATCAGCAAAAAGCAACCACGCAGCAAGGAAGGAGAGAATAGCACACTTTGTAACCCCAGAGTATTTTTTTATTTCAGATTACCTCTGTCCTAATTTTAAACTCAGTCCAGCACATGAATAATAAAAGGAATAAATTTGTAAAGAAACCTTTTATTAAGATGGTACATGAGAGGGGAAAACCCCACCATCCTATTTACTGCAAAAGATACATGGCAAACAGAACTTAACTCTATTTCAGAAAGGCTATGCCAAATATTACCAGACTTTTTAAAGAAACACTTTCATGAAAGGTATTTCTGATTATTTTTAAATATGATCTCATTATTATTTAAATTTGAGTGAGTACTTTTACTGAAAAAGAAAGAATTTTTTTTCTTTAAAGAGGGTCTTTGAACCCCTCCACTTCCATCTGTCAAAAAATACTACACAACTGACACATGGTCTGTGGTTGACCTTGGAGACACAAAATAGGCATGTCAAATTCCAGTGTTTTATTGGTAAGGAGTAACTGCTTAAATCTGTAAGGAACAAGCCCATATTTTTAAATAGATGTATTGTAATACACTATTTTGTTTACTCCTGTGCAATCAAAATTTACATTAAAGTTTAGTTTTGGATAAAAAAGAAATGTAGGTATAGATTCTTTGATGTTTTAGGACAATCATTCAGCTAATTTTCACTCCTCTAGGACATCAAGATACACATACACTGGTGACCTAAGTGGATCTCCTTTATTAGATCATCATTACTACTGTTATTCATCAGTGAGCTTACAACATCTCTTGAGAGGTGTTCTAGGATGCTTGTCAAGAAGTGGCAGGAGATGAAGATAATTTTCATGTTATTGCTGTCATGAGATGCCAAAACTGAGAAAGACACATAATAGAAAAGGTCAGCTAGAGATATTTTTGTTCAGGTTGGGGTCAGAATTGCTTTTACTCTGGCACTACAAAAGGTTTGGGGCAAGGAATAGTAAAATCTCACATAGATGTTATTGCATTTTTAACATTATAATGCCTTTGTAAAACAGGTATCTGTGGCTCCTTGGTCAAATGTGGTTGTTTTTTTAAACTATACATACAGGGACCTGTTTCTTCATTATTTCTAAGAGCAGGACTCCCATTCAGATAACTGGTGTTAACTCCAAAGTATTTATGTGTAACGGGCGTGTTTTTATAGAATAAAACATAGAGCTGAAAAATACGGTTTGCAACAGTTGACCTGATCCTTATTTGTGTAGTGGCTTCTATTAGAAACTACATTAATGTCCACATGACATTATGTTGTAACATGAACACATTCATGAAGCCACATAATCATAAGTACACTCCTAAATCCCTGTGATTGTGTTCCACATGTAAGAGATTCCCAGAACCTTCACAGCATGCTGCTCAGCTGATAACCAGTGTCAGAGACAGCAGGGTTTGACCAGATAGTTTGAATTAATAAATTACTTTTTGGTAAGAAAGGAAAGTCTGCTTTGTCCTATCCTCCATCATCAGCCATGGGTTCTTCTCTTCCTTTCTTTGGTACTGGGTCTAGTGAACATGTGGCTGGGGTATTTCAGTTCAGGAGGCTGACCTACTGTCATGGACCCTAAGTGAAAATACTCAATATCTTTATGAAAATACTTAATATCCTTCACTATAAACTCATTATTCTAGAAATTCTTCCCTATATGCTTTGACATTCAAAGATAAATTATTTAAATACTACCCTGTTGTGGTCAACTGGAGAATTACTGAAAATTATTTTGATTACATAGGTATCTCACCAAATTTCTGCTCTTCCTTATATGATTATGGCTTAAAAATTCAAAGAGACTACTGACATGTCCTGGTAATCTGCAAATTGTTAGTGTTATCAACAGTGATAGAGGATGCTTGCCAAATAGTGTTTTCTTGCCAAACCTAAAGTAAAGTTATGGTGAGACATTCAAAAGGAGGAGAAGGTTCTGCTTGCAGATGGATGTGGCCTGTTAAAGAGAAGATCAAATTGTGAAAAAGAACTGTGACCTGAGACACTAAATGCTAGTGTGGGTTTTTTGTCCACAGCCACCCAGCAGTGTGGGAGCAGGAGGACAGGAGTTTTCCTTATGGAAATGAAAACATATCTATTGCTTTCTTGAAACTGTAGAATTTAATAGAGAACTATATTCCTGCTACAGCATTTTGCTGGATGTTTCATATGGACTATAAAAGCTTATTATTTGCTATTAGTGTTCCTTCTATGTAAGACTATCTGTAGAATTCATTCAGTTTAATCATAAATTTCATAGGATTTTTCCTTGAAAGATTACTAAAATACCTTCAGTAAAGAGACACATGAAAACATTGCATTTACTGCTCTCCTGCCCTCGGGTGAGCTACTCTCTTAGGTCTGTTACATGAAATAATATTTTGTGTGTTGCTTTTTTTATAATGTTTACTGCACGATCTGTCACCTGCTTTCATGTAAGGTGCCTAGTTGCATGAAGTTGTGAAATGCCAGCTGAAACAAAAATACATAACATTATTTACTCCATTCATGGATTTAAAATGGAGGAGTCAGGGGTATAATAAAATAAATGACAGAAAGAAATGTATCCTATTTAATGTAAAGACTGACAACCAACTGCTTCTTAGGCATTTTGTCAGAATAACAATTCTTTTTTTTATCTTCTCCTCTAAATAGACAGTGGCCCTGATACATAATAAGATATAAGTGGGGTTTATTCTATTGACTTTTTAAAACAATTCTTAATATTGCTTATAAAATTCTGCCAGAAAGTACTCATTTTAATCATCAGTCAGCATTTTTATTATATTATAATCCTTAATTGATTGACGTTTAATCACAGTCTTTGTATTTTACTATCCCTTGTCTCATAAGAGGCAATTTTCTCTTTACTGTAGTTTAACAGCTGATGAAAAAGATTTAAGGAAACCTATAAACTTAAGATTGGTTAATGGTCCCTTATAAAAGAATATTACACTTCTAGGATCCATTGCACAGATGTGATACTCAATTGTAGAAATGTGCATGGGGTTTATTAAATTACAGCACAAATCTTCAGTCTCCTGAATTATTGTTCATGTTGGTACTGTTAGGCAAATGGGGAGACACATTATTGCTTCCAGTTGTTCACATTACTGTGGTGTAATACAGTCAGAGACAGCTGGCACATTGCTCTAGGCAAATGCAGAGCTCGAGCAGCTGCAGAGTTCTGGGCCCCCAGTGAAGGTCCAGCACCGCTGAGTCAGTACTGGGTGGCTCATCAAAAGATGGCCAGAAATTAAAAGAAAAAGTTGCTCTTTTTCAGAGCTAGTGTGTGGGATTTTGCACAGCTAATTAACACAGCCTCTTGCTGAATGGAAACCAGTGGGCATGTAAAAGCAATAACAAACCCATTTGTCCTAGTTGTACTGCGGAGGGTGAGCTGCAGATATTATTTACTTTGCTTAGGAAAGCACAGCCACACTTCTCAGCTGTGGCAAGAAGAGTCATGACTAGTCAATTGTTTTCACAAGTTTTGAGTCCTACTGGCTGATGTTCAAAAAGGAATACACAGGTGTAGGTGACATATGGCTATTTGACAATGTCATGAAAAATCAAAGATTCTATTATTTAGGTCACAGACATTAGATTGATAGATAATATATCCCCATTCTTCATGGACTTAAAGATCACAGTAAATAGTTTAAATAACTAAAATCATCTACTCTGAATTCTTTCATGTCTCAGCCTCATGTATTTTACTCAGCACATCCAAATTCCATTGATTAAACATATCTTCCAGGAAGGCAATGAAGACTTACATTGTATCACAATTTCACAAGTCCCTTAATAACCTGGTAAAATAGCTGCTACTAAAAATATTAACCTTTCCCACTTTGAATTATTGTTGACTCAAACCTTAGTGTTACTTTGTGGAATGGCAAGAGCTGTCAGGAGCTCTGAGAGTTTGCTCCATTTTAGGCAACTAACTAGAGTGCATTTGTCTTCTGAGCAGAATCTGAAACTTCAGCCTAAACTACTGCAGGCAAGGAGGAAACTGCCATCAGAGCCATTCAGGGTGCTGGACCAGAGGTAGCACCTTCTAGACTTTCATTTCCAGCCTGAAACTCCTTCTGCTGGACTATGTATTAGAGTTCAAAGAAGCCTAAGCTCCTACCTGTACTTCCTAAAACAGCAAGGACAGGTTTTAATCAATGCAGGGTATGGTCCAGTTTTAACCCAGATCTGTTCTCATAAATCAATTATTGGTAAAAGACCATATAAATGTGCATATTCTTAATTTTAAACTGATGCCTATCTCATAAGCCACTTGGATATTTTGCTATAGTCCATAATTTTTTTTAGAAAAATATAATATTTAACTTCTTTTCTTTCTAATTTGGATTATGTGAGCAAACATCTAGAATGGTGTCTTGGGAAAAAAAAGAGCTACCACCAAGAGCTTGCCAAATCAGATAAGATGTAAATAAGGGCATTCAAGAGGCGGCAAGGAACAATTAGAATTTTTAAAAGAACGTGATGTGCCTTTGCTTCCATTTAGAATCCAAATTTAAGTGATTGATTGGATCCCTCATCAATTTTAGAAAATAATTTTGTATAGAAATTTTGCCAATCCTTCTTGTCAGCTGTGCCTGGCTAAGACACTGCAACTTTTCCTTTTGGCTGATAGTCTGGAGATTATTATCTGAGCTTTGGATGCTCTGAGAACTTTTACTGCTGTCTGGTTTACACTGCCTTACACTAAAACTGCATGAAGGCTGAAGTTAAGGCAGCTTTGGAGAAAAAGTATAGCAGTTAGATTTCTGGGTAGAACTTCTCAGTAAAAATATTTTACCAGTACTCTGGAATTGCACAGTCCTCCACAGACCTCCATAGCTTAACATGTTAAAAGTTGCCAAGCTTTTAGGACAGGAAACTCGCCCAAATATGATTTTATTTTCTGTGTGTACTAGGGTTGCTACCTGTGGTCAGCAGTTGATGCCCAAATTGAATTCTCACTTATTCCACCATGGAGGGGTAATTGGGTACTTTCAGGGCATTCCCGAGACTCTAATCCTTCAGCCCCCTTTTTGGGACAAAAATAACTCCATACAGTAAATCCAAATGACATGTATTTAATAGCATTCTTTAACAGGGCTGAAGGTATATTTCCCACAATGATAAAAGGATGGAAAGGAATCCCTGTAGGATGCTGCTTGGCTAAGTTCCTGTTGGTGTGATTGTTTTCATTCTTCTGGGATTTTATTTTATTTTATTATTAATGGTATGTGAGGGAGTTCATATCCTTAGACAGGCATCTTTTTAATTATTTTAATCTAAATAAATTAATTGTGGCTACCCTTAGGAAACCACATCAACTCGCTACAAGCTTACATGTTGGTAAAAGCCTATGTTCAGTTCTCATTTAAATTATTTCCAAACTTTGCATTCTTCTGCAGTGACCACGAGAAATACAGGATCATAGGAATAAAATAAGATAGACTAGGGTGTCTGCAGGATCCTCTCTTCTCTATATTTCAGACCATAAAGTCAGGGCAGGAACTGTCTCTTTTGGTGTCTTTTAGGTCAATAGGTCAGATTAGCACCGCTTGGGACAGTAAGACATTGCCTGGTTGT